>CP126894.1:13352500-14552500 GCA_030440675.1 Furcifer pardalis | reverse complement strand
TATGAAGATCCATGCCTCAGATCCATGTTTTTGGACCAAGGCAAAGCTATGCATGAAAAGACCCGTCATTTCTATCTTGTAATCTCTTGGTACAAATACAGTAGGACCTATGACTGAACAATGGTTTCAGTTGTATCCCACAACTGTAAAATCATGAGGGTCAATTAGGATCTTTGTCTTGAATCCATGTTTTGGAAGATTGCAAAGCCATGTATCAGAAGTCCTATGGTACTGTAGTTTGTGAACACAGACAGAACTTGTGATTGGACAGTGATTTTGTTAGGGTCCTACATAAAAATCCACAAGGATCTGCACCTCATATTAATGTTTTGGCACCACTACAAAGCCCTGTGACAAAGGATCCATTATCTCTGTCTGTGGGCAAAAGAGGATCCATTATCTCTGTCTGTGGGCAAAAGAGGATCCATTATCTGTCTGTGGGCAAAAGAGGATCTATGATCTGATTGTGGTTTATGAAATCATGAGGATCAGTGCCTTGGATCCATGTTTTTGTGTCAGTGCAAAGCCATGTGCCTAGGGATCCTTGATCTCTCAATTTTAGTCTGTGGGACATATGGGGGTCTATTATTTGAATATGGTGTGGCAAGTAAAGGCAAAGGTTTCCCTTGCTTGAAAGCCAGTCATATCTAACCCTAGGGTTGAGTGCTAATCTCTGTTCCAAAGCTGAAGAGCCAGCGCTGTCTGCTTCTGCAGACATTTCTGTGGTCATGTGGCAGGCATGACTAGACAACGAAGTGCACGGAACGCTGTTTACCTTCCCACCAAAGTGGTCCCTATTTATCTACTTGCAATTTCTTGTGGCAAAGATCACCCTAAAAATTGAAATCCCAAGGAGCCATTTTTGATTTAATTGATCCACTTTTTACCCAGGCCGAGCAAGAAAGAAATGTAGGCAAGCTTATCAAAGTTTAATGATTTTTAATTTTTTAATAAATATTAGTTTTACTGTGCATTTTTTAAAATGACAAATTGTTCTGAACTTTAAAACACACAACAACAAACCAGTACAACTGTTTAAAAGACTAACTTCTGTATTTAAATGTGAGCTTTCCTGGATCATGTCCTGATGAAGTGGACTCACAAGTTACTCTTTAAGGTGCCACAATGTTTTTGTCTTTTTTGTTGCTTTGTTTTATTTACTCTCTGATAAAATACAGCAGTTAGTCTTTAAGTTGCCTCAACTTTTTTTTGCCTTTTTGGTTTGTTTACTCACTGATAAGAAGTGTGTGTGTGTGTGTGTGTGTGTGTGTGTGTGTGTGTGTGTGTGTGTGTGTGTGTGTAAGTCCTGCAGAACCTCCAAAGGGAAGGGCTTCAGTGCAGGAAAGAGCCACTAGTGCCTCCTCGGAAGTAACCCCCTTGGCTTCCAAAGCAGCTTACTCCCTGGTAAAGAGGAATGGGATCGCAGTCCCAAAAACTTTGGGCTAAAATAGAAAGCCTACTCGGGCGATGAGCTTTTCGAGGGTAGCAACTGTAGCGTCCGTCTCCTCCTGATCCAATTGCGCGCGAGAGGGCGCGGCCTTCTAATTAACTTTGGGGTTTATGTGGTGGGTCCTCCTGGTTGTGACCAGTAGCCGGCTAGCAGCTAGCTAGTTGGGGTTTCTGTGGGGCTCTCCTTCAAAGGCTGCAGCCATGTTGCGGAAACTGACTGTGGACCAAATTAACGACTGGTTCACCATTGGCAAGACGGTCAGTGGGGTAGAGTTTTTGGGGGGTTCGACCGGAGGTGCTGCGGTTGCTGCTCATGCCACTAATACTTCTCATCGCCCAGGGTCTGTAAGGAAACAGCCACTTTCTACCACTATTAATGCGTAAGTTTCGCCGGAGCAAAGGAGCCGGGTGGGGTTTGGGGAGGTTTGGATCAACCAGAGATGGTTCCCTCGCCAGGTGCAGGTAAGCATCTCCACCTGGGGAGGAAAACACTTGCCCGCGAGAGGGACGGACTCAAAAAGACAAGCAAGCTACTACGGCCCTTGAGTGGGCGAGGGCTGAGCAATAACAGGATACAGGATTAATGGTTTGATCCAGCAAAGTTTGTTAAGGCTTTAAAAAAAATTAATTAGTTACAACCACTAGTTAAATAATACCCATTGCGCACCCAGGGAATCAGGGCGACTTAATGTAAGCGTTTTATTTACCAAAGTCATCTTGGCTGAATGGGGCCACCCTGTTTTGGATTACTATAGCAATAGTAATTACATTTATATGTGATCTCATAGCGCTTAAGGCACTCTCTGGGTGTTTTACAGGTACAGTAATTAGCATTTTGCTCCTAACATGCTGGGGACTCATTTTACCTACCTCGGAAGGATGGAAGGCTCAATCAACATTGAACACAGTCAGGATTGAACTCAACATTTTGGCTGGAATATAGCAGTTTAACTCACCACCATATATATGGCCTTAAAAATCAAAACAAACTTTTCACACTTTGAAAGTTTATGAGGCAAGATGCAAATTAAAAAAACAGAACAAAAATTATTTTTTAAAAAGTTGTGGCACCTTAAAGACTAACTGGTACATTTTAATGTGAGCTTTGGTGGATCAGGTCCACTTCCTCAGAAGTGATGGTGTGAATTAATTTTTTTCCAGCCCCTCCCCTAATCAAAACTGAGGAAATCATTTGTCTGGCTCTACAATTTGCAATACAATGAGCCATAGGATGCAAGGACTTGGGGGGCAGGGGGCGGCGGAAGAATGGTTTTATCCTGCAAAGTTTTAAAATGCTTAATCTAATTAGTTACCACAACTAGATAAATACAGTTGTACCTCACGGTAATACCCATTAATATTTTTATGGTCAGCTGGTAATCAGAAATGTTTGTTTCTTAAAGTGCCAATCCATCAGATAATCCCTTATTGGACTCTGGCTGTTCAGTGGTTGGAATTTATATAAGGGCTTATCCACTATTATAATGTTTATTTGAGTGGATCTACTTTACTTGGGACTGTCAATTGCCTGTAGTTCTGATGTTTAGAACTGGAAGGGTTGTGTTTTGAAGGAGACTTAATGGTAGGATGTAGCCACTTAAAACTGATTTATGGTCATCAACATACAGTATATTTAAACCAATTGCTATCTAAGTTTTGTAATTTTGGATTCAGGAATCTAGACTTTCAAGAAGGATCCTTGTACAGTAGTAGTTTTCAAGCATGAAGCACTTAAAAAGTAGATGAGGTAACCTAGTTTACGTAAAAGATAGCTGGCTTTCAGTATGTGTGTTCTAACTTCCGAAATTAGACCATGATTTGTTTGTTAAGTGGCTTTTCATTTCTGTACAAGTTGGAAATCTCTTTATGGGACACTGCAATAAATAGTGTATCTTAAGAAAAAGTATGGGGTCTGCAAATATGACTGAAACTCGTAATTCTCAAATTGTGAGGCATAACTCCTGTGATAGTTCCTTGTTTCTGAGGGCCCTTTTGAATTTTTAGGGTCATTTCCTTTCACAAAACAACACACTCATTACTGTTTTGTGGAAGTGGACTTGGTCCAAGAAAGCTCACAGTTAAATACCACAATTAGTCTTTAAGGTACCACAACATTTGTTGCCTTTTTTTTGCTGTTCTGTTTTATTTACTCTCAGATATTACTATTATGTATCTCTTTTGACTCCTTTTGTCGATGGGATTTTCTCCTCTAATTCCTAAATAGAGCATTATTTACTTAGCTTGTTGATTTGATTAATGTTTACTAAACAGAGCCTTTAATACCTCAGTGCTTGACATATATGTGAACTGAAATATTGATTAGGACAAAGAGTGCTGCAAAACTTATTTTTACAGCATTATTATTACTTTAAAGTAGGGGTTCTCAACCTATGGCTTGGGGCCAGATTTCATGTGCCCCCCCCCCCGCCACACCCAGAAGTGCCATGTGTGACAGGCAGGGCAAAATGGCTGTCCAGTCCCCAGAGCTGTTTGAGGAAGCATGACCTGGCCCTTGGCTTGAAAAGGTTGAGAGCCCCTGCTTTAAAGCAACCTTAAAGATTTAAACCTTATTGTACATCATCTACTTAAGCACAAGAAAAGACGGGCTGTGTGTGTTAGTGAAAAAGAAAACAACATTCCAGTTTTGCTTTGAAATGCACAAACAAAAAAATAATTCTAAACTTGATATTTGGTTTAATATGTGTTTTTGTGGTTTTATTTTACTTTTTTGTTTACAAATATATGGGGAATCTCACACAATTTCCCAGAAACAATCAACTGAAAAATATTAACTACAACTTAAAAACTGCTGGAGTTGCATAATTGTAAGCTGCCCTGAGTCGCCATGGCGAGTGGGGGGCGATATAAATCTAAATAAATAAATAAATAATATTGTATTGAGATCTTTTAGTTGTTAATGTGTTCTGAAATTATTATGGTATTTATTTAGAAATTGAAAACTTTGCACACACAAAAATTGTGGGAAATTTCCCCATCCTGTTGCCCCCTTCCATTTTACATAATTCTTTTCAGATACATATCACATGTATATATTTGGATTAACAATAAAAAATGTAGAATGTTATTAATTACTGATGTGTTTCATTTTCTGTAGAGAAAGAAAGGCTGGAAAAGTGGAGCTGGTTTAGAAATGATATTTGAATTAGTTTATAAAAATTTGGGAGCCATTGTAGTGTAGTGAATAAAGTGCCTGAGTAGGACTTAGGAGATGTGAGTCAAATTCCCACTTAGCAATGAAAACTTACTTTGGGTGATTTTGTTGTTGTTCAGTCGCACAGTCGACTCCGACCCTCTGCGAGCCCATGGACCACTGTCCTCCAGGCACTCCTGTGCTCCACCATCCCCCTCAACTCGCTCAGCTCCGTGCCCATTATCTCCACAATACCATCCAGCCATCTCATCTTGGGCCGTCCCCTTCTTCTTTTGCCCTCGACTCTTCCCAGCATCAAGGCTTTCTCAAGTGAGTCCTCTCTTCTCATTTGATGTCCAAAGTACCTTAGCTTCATCTTTACTATTTGACCTTCTAAGGAGCAGTCAGGGTTGATTTCTTCTAAGATTGACCTATTTGTTCTCCTCGCTGTCCAGGGGATTCTCAAAACTCCTCCAACACCACATCTCAAAGGCGTCTATTTTTCTGCGTTCCGTTTTCCTAATGGTCCAGCTCTCACAACCATACATTGCCACAGGGAATACCATTGCCCTGACTATGCGAATCTTTGTTTGCAATTTAATGTCTCTACTTTTCACTATGCTCCCCAGATTTCTCATCGCTTGCCTCCCGAGAATCAGTCGCCTTTTTATTTCATGGCTGCAATCCCCATCTGCAGTGAGCTTTGATCCTAGGAAAGTAAAGTCTGTAACTGCCTCTACTACTTCCCCATCTATTTTCCAGGGACTGATAGGGCCTGTTGCCATGATCTTGGTTTTCTTGATATTGAGTCTCAAGCCAGCTTTTTCACTTTCTTCTTTTAACCTAATCAGGAGCTTCTTTAGGTCCTCCTCATTTCCGCCATTAGGGTGGTATCATCTGCATATCTCAAGTTGTTGATGTTTCTCCCAGCAATTTTGATCCCAAATTGTGATTCCTCCATTCCTGCATTGCACATTATGTGTTCTGTGTATAAGTTGAATAGCAGTGGTAAATTCCATACCTCACAAAACCCTGTTAGAAAGATGATGAATTGACATGATTGCACATAAATGTTAGCCATTAGAGAAGAAGCTGAACAGCTGTTTTGTATTAATTAGAAAGTAGATCAATGTATTGACCCAAACCCATTGGTTTCCAACCTTTTTTTGGCCATGCCACACTTAGGCATCTCTAAAATCCTAACCCCCCCCCCCAATGACATATAATTCTTATTATTCAAAAAGTGAAATCCTATTCATGTGGAGGGAGCTTAAAAGGCCATTAACTTAGTCTAACTCATTCTCGAATTGCCCTCCCTAAAAATCAAATCCACCCCCCCCCCTCGGTGTGTGTGCCCCACGTTGGGAACAATGGCTTAAACGTACAGGTTTGTTTGCTTATTTAATTTCTATACTTCTCCATTAGTGCAAGCACTTCTCTGGGCAATTCACAACTTAAAACTTAAAAATCCCACAGATTCCTCCCCACAAAAAAAACCCAATACGTTCAACAATATGGTGAATTAATAAAAAATAACAAAAAAGAAAAATGAAGTATTTATGTTAATACTGTAACTTCCAGAAGACAGATGTTGAAGGTAGCTTTGAATAGTTCTGTAGCTTCCTTTGTGGCTAGAGGAAAAGGAAATGCAACTCCAGGGCCCTCTATCAAGGAACTGGGGAATAAATTTGGTTTACCCACTAGGTGTGCCAGGACTACTGTGGCTCAGTGGTTAAGAAGCTCGCCTTGTTAGTTGGAAGGTCAGCAAGTTGGCAGTTCAAGACCCAAATACTGCATGACGGAATGAGCACCCGTCCCTGTCCCAGCTCCTGTCAACCAAGCAGTTTGACAGCAAGAAATTGGTAGATAAAGTAGATAAATCCTTTCAACCCAGAAAGCACCTTTGTTTGCTTCTAAAACAAAGGAAAAAAAACAAAAACAAAAAAACAACAACACTAGGAGCGCCAGTTGTAGCCAAGAAGGATATTATATGCAGCCTGTTGTTTTTAACAACTCACCTCTAGCCTGACACAATATCTTGCCATGAATGTTTGGGACTTAACATTGATAATGTTCCTGCCCTATCTACAAGAAATTAATGCATGTCTGAAGAAGTAATCTTGAATCATAAAAGCTTGCACAATGTTCTTTTCAGTGATGCAATAAAGGTATTGCCTTCCTCCTGCATTTGTTTTGTGTACCGATCATACAGCTGTCTGTGTGTTGAAGAGCTATTGAAGAGCTGAGTTACTTTAAATTCCAGAGTACCTCCAGCTCAGGGATGCATCCACAGTGCTAGCACAGAGTTAGTCTTAAGCACATATAGTGAAGGTAAAGGTCTCCCTTGCTGGAAAGCCAGTCGTGTCTGGCTCTAGAGGTTGGTGCTCATCTCTGTTTACATCCAAAGAGCCAGCACTGTCTGCATCTGCAGACATTTGCATGGTCACGTGGCAGGCTGTTCTCCCCACCCCCACCCCAAATTGGTACCTATTTGAAATTTCTTGCTTTCAAACTGCTAGGTTTGCAGGAGCTGGGACAGATGATGGGTGCTCACTCCATCATGTAGCGTTCAGGTCTCGAACTCCCGACCTTCTGGTCGTCAAGCTCAACATCTTAACCAGTAAGCCACAGCAACCCAAGTCCTGTGTAATTTGTGGCACCCATAGACTAGATGTTTGGATTTCACACAGCTTTAGCTGTCATAATGTCACCTTGGATGAACCATAGATCTCTTCCCCAATTATGATTGAACTTGTAAATTGAATGGTGGATTTACACTCAAAAGGATTGAAAAGCATTTGCTATAATGCAACTGTTTATTAATTTTATGTGGCATTGTCACCTTTCTTTGGCATGGATGTATGTTTATGTGTGTGCACACTTTGGAGTCTATTTGTGTGTTTTTACATCCTTCTGTCTAAAATACCGTTTGGTGAAAAGGAGATGTTAAATTCATTCTGTAACTGGGATTCTGTGAAATTCACAGAACTTTCCCTTCATGAGTGGAAGTACCTTTTCCTTTGGTAGCAGTGTGTTGGATCTAAGCCATGTCTTTTAATAACTTGCATGATCTATTTACTGCTAACCATAGGCAGGTTAGAGGAAAAGTAAGCGCATCATAGGTTCCTTCCAATCCACATTCCACTCCAGAAAGCAATGCTCTGTACTTTTGACATCTGACTGATTAAATTACTCCTCAGTAGTAGGGCTGCCAAGTGACCTGCAAAGGTCTGGCTTGCTCTTCTTTTAAAACCAAAGTCTATAAAAAGGCAACAGGTGAAGCATTTAATAGAAGGTAGGGAAATAAATATTGTGTGCACATCTCAGCTGTTAAAGGTATGGAATGCCAACAGTGACTTAATTGAAAACTTAGTGCCATTGCCATTTATTTATTTATTTATTTATTTAGATTTATTATCCCGCCCCAATCAGGCGAACCTGACTCTAGGCAGCATTAGTACATTAGCCTTGTACTATTGGTTTGCCAGGTCCCAAAAAGAGAAAACAGTTTTAGCTTGCTTACCTTTGTTATGAAAATGATAGAAAATGATGTGATAATTATAGAAATAATTAGGGTTTGCTAGTAAAATTCACTTGCAGCCTTGTAAGCAGTTTACCACCTGCACCTAAACAGTTCTATTATAAACATATCACTCACTCACTCCTTCATGTTATCTGGTGGTATAAGCCTTGGAGAAGACGTGTATTGTATAGTTTTTATTCTGCAATGGTGAGAGTTAAATTTAGCTTGGATGTGTGTGCAGGAAAAGTCAATTCTGGCAACTATTTTCATCGATTTTCTGCTCTACTTATGTCAGTTGTGGCCACAGTTTCCACATGTCGATTTCAAACTATTAAAAATCCCTTGAATATGACCCGTGTAACAGATGGCTTGGGGGAAAAAACATATGTTGAAACATTCCTGTATGTATAAAATTTAATATTCCAAAGCTTGTTCTTTTTGATCCCTAAGTATGAATTCTTTAACATCATTGCAGGAACCTTTTTTTTAACTACTGTATTAGAAATACAGTTTTTAATGGAATGTCAAGCTGTTTAAAGCACAATAACAGAACCATCATAGAGCTGTGCTTTGCACAGAAATGAGGATTTCAACTGAAGATGAAGCCAGTTGCAGCTTTTATGATTAAAGGTAGAGCTGGGAAAAATAATAATAATTTAAATTCTGAAATGCTATCATCAGGGGTATTAGAGCCTATTTATTTTACTGTACTTTCATTTTTAATCTGCCAGGTTTTGTTCAGTTTTTAGCTTTGCAGCCTTTTGGAGTATTTGACATGTGGATCATGGGTTCAATGGATTTTGTTGCCTGTTAATTGTGTTTTAACTCTTTCTAGGTTGAACAGTAAATATAACCAGTGCTGCTTATATAAGGTTATTGAGCATTTTTCTTCCCTGTCACAGTTATGCAGCTGATAAATTGCAGAAAGTGACTACAGATAATTCAGGGAACATCTTTCACTTTAATCCCACTGCACCTCTTTAAAATATTAAATAATTGTTTTGAACTCAGAATTTTATTTTTGTATATAAAGATACCAGCAGAAATCCAAACTAGGTGTATCAGGTTTTGTTTAGTTTCTTCCTCTGTTACTCATTTCCTTTCCTTAAACTTATTTTATGCCATTCTGTCCACTGAATCATCTTGGACAAGGTACCTGTATAATTTTTCCTTTATGAAATTCTGCAGTTGTTTTTGATGGGTTTCTTGTTAAATCAGATTTGGTGAGACATGCCTTAGTAGTACCCTATTTGGGCTGCTGTAATACATATTGTGGACTGTCGTGGTTAAGACATTGAACTTGACTGGAAGGTTAGCATTTGGAGTCCTGAGTGCTGCATGACAGAGTGAGCTCCCATCTCTGACCCCGCTTCTGCCAACCTAGCAGTTCAAAGCAAGAAATTGCATGTAAATAAATAGGTACCACTTTGGTGGGAAGGTAAACAGCATTTTGTGCACTCCGGTATCTACTCATACCTGCCACATGTCCACAGAAACATCTACAGAATCAGATAGCACTGGCTCTTTGGCTACAAATGGAGATGGGCACCGAACCCTAGAGTTGGATATGACTGACTTTCAAGCAAGAGTGACTTTTACCTAATACATACTGTAAGAAGGGACACCGTGACTTAGTGGTTAAGACACTGACCTTGACTACCTCAGCAGGTCAGCAGTTTGAGACTTGAGCGCTACGTGATGGAGTAAGTGCCTGTTGTCTATCCCAGCTTCTGCCCACCTAGCGGTTTGAAAGGTAACAGCGTTCTGTGTGCTCTGGTGTCTAGTCACAGACAGCTCTGGCTTTTGAGCACCGAACCCTAGAGTCGGATATGACTGTCTTTAGAGCAAGAGAGACCTTTACCTTTACTAATATACACTGTATGGGGCTTCAACCACGGAATATGGAGAAACATTCATGAGTGCAGAATTCTGTAGCAGGACTATTGAGAAAGGCAGGAAGGGCAGGAAAGAGGAGATTCAGGGAGAAAAAAAATCCAGGATTTTTATTCTCATGAGGAAAACTTTTTGGGGAACTTTGAAAAAACTCTGGTAAAATATTTTTTTTCCTGAATTAATGAAATGCTTTTTTTTTAGTCAAAGGTTTTGCTCACTTAGAATGCCAGGAAGTTGATACTATGAAGATTTTGTATGAACAATAGTTGACAGAATTGAAGGATGATCAGTGCCTTTACATGCTCTGGATATATACAGTGGTCCAGTCTTAGTGTATCTAGTGCTGTAATTCCCAGTGTGGGGCACATGCCCCACAGAGGAAGGGCAATTTTATTTTTAAGGGGGGGGCAATTTGAGAATAAGTGGAGGCTTGTTTAGACCAAGTTAATGGCCCTTTAGGCATCCTCCATGTGAATAGGAGTTCATTTTTTGAATAAAAAGAATTACAGTATATGTCACTGGGTGGGGTGCATGCCCAAATTATTTTAGAGATGCTTAGGTGGTGCATACCCAAAAAATGGTTGGGAACCACTGATGAGTGGTTGCTGCTATTTTATGAGGTGAACATACTGTGACCTTTCATTGCTTTCTTCTGGTTGGTTCTAATTTGGTGGAGACAATCAGGGTGGGAGTACAACTGCTTCTGTTCAAATAATATGTTCATTCATTAATTCTGTTTGCTGTCAAATATATGATGTCCAAGTTCATTTTTCTCTTAATTTTGAGCAGGAAAAAACTAAGGTATGGGTGTTTGAGCAGTATAGGCTGCAACTCTTCTTTTTCTCTCAGTTGAGTGTGTCCACAATTTTCCTTGCATAAAATATGGGCTTTTGTAATGTTAAGCATCATAAATTTACCAAATAAACCACCTTTATATGCTAAGTAACTTATGAAGCTTTTCATGTTCCTAAAGCAGTAAGATAAATTAAGGTTTGGCATGAAAAAAATATTGCTTCTATTTCAGCCCACCTTTCCCATTGCTGCATTCTTTAAGAAAAAACATTTTTTTCCATATACTTCAGACTTTCTGGAAATGTTACACCTCTGGTCTTGACTAGGGCTGGACTTTGTGACCCATATATTAATCCAACTACATTGGCTATTGGTCTGTTTCTGGTCAGAAGTCAAAGTCGTGGTTATGTATAGAGATTCTCCATAGGACTTGAAACCAAGTTATCCTGTGGACTTCAATTCCCAGAAGCCTAAGTCAGTACATTGGCTGATCAGTGCTTTGGGGAATTGACTTAGGCTTCTGGGAACTGAAGTCCAAAAACCAAAGATTGGGAAACACTGACCGTAGAGTGAATTATCTTCCGTGAGGCTGCCCAGGTTTTCAGATCCTTAAAAGCATTATTTATTTACAGCCACTTTCAGAAGCATGTTTGGCAGGAACATGAGTGAAGACCTTCTCATGGCAATTTCTAGACCAGTGATGGGTAATCTTGGCACTTCAGCTGTTCTTGGAGTTCAATTTCCCCAAAGCCCTGATCAGCAGGTGTGCTGACTTGGGCTTCTGATAATTGAAGTTCCAGATCAGCTGGAGTGCCAAGGTTCACTACCAGGGGTCTAGGCCCTTGAACTTCATCCCAAGTAAAAACTGCCTAATTTTGTCTGAGATAACCTTTCAGTTCTAAAAAATAATAATATTTAAACAACCTTTTGGCTATTAAGCAAATTTGCTAGGCAGAGTATTCTAGGAATTGTAGTCCTTTTACTTGAAAGGTTACTGGTGTTTTATTAACTTTTATAAGTGTATTACTTACTTGTATTAATATTTCCCACACAAGATGAAACAGCATAGTAAACAAATAAAATAAATAATTTCAAATCCAAGAGCCTTCTTTAATAACAAATTGCAGCACTGAATCCATTCACCTATTTTTTTTTGTCTTATGGCAATTTGATATGAAGGAGTGCAATATATTTTTGTACAAAAGACTAATTTCTGCATAGTAAATTGCAATAAGTAGCTGAAGCCATTGTACCTGTTATTTTGTACAGCTCTTCCACTATAAAGGAATTCTCACCACTTTTTGTATAAAATAGCATTACCTAAAAGCATATGGGTTGTTTGTTTGAGGATAGGAGAGAATGCTGTCCAGCAGAAAAACCTGTGTAAAATTTCTGGAGAAACAGTCTACAAACTAGTCACTTTTCCTGGGCAATGAGATGGGGGAAACTATTATCAAAGAGAATTCTGTGAAAGTTTGGCACAGAGTGGGAAAATATCCCAGATGGGCAGGATATAAATGTAATAAATAAATAAATAAAATACCATTCCCTCTTTCTTTGTGCCGCTTTTCTTTAAAAATGAAATAGAGGTAGAGCCATTCCTGTTGACCTACCTCTGACATGTAGGCAACTAGTTTGTTGCTTCTGACACCTCAGTTAAGGACTGATGCTTTCTAAATAATAAGTTATAATAAGCATTTGACTATTGAATCTTTGATTCAGATACTTAGTAGCTTACTTTAAAAAAGGTTAAGTATATTGTGGATCACAGGGCAAAAAAATCTATGCTCTTCACAGTGACTGTATTTTAAAATATTGCATTTGATACCGTGCATGCATTTCAGGAAGATACTACACAAACATATTTTAAGCATATTGTTTAAAATGTCTACTGTCGTTTAAAAAGTCTGCTACAATGTACTGCTGGTCAGGAGATTCTTCTACACAATAGACAGTTAATGAAACAGTAGAAGGAAGTTCTTGTTCTAATTATCTAGAGATATTTTAAATTATATGCAAGTTGTAGTAGGTTTAAGGAATAGCAGGAGGGCAGTAATAATTTTTTTGATTTCTTTGGAGCTTTGAATCTTCAGAGGAAGATAGCAGCCAAGGGCAGCTGAGTGTCAGGGAAAAACAGACATTTAATTTGATGGATAGTAATAGGGAAGGTTCCAGATTCTGTGGGAGAATGTTGGAAACATGCCCTGTGTATTTCTGTCAACATAACTGGAGACTGTCGGGATCTCTTCTTTGTCCGTTTTGCTAGAGTTGTCACCAGCTGTTGCCAACTGCACTGCACAATTTGTATTCCAAACATCTGTTTGGTCCTGTTGAGCTTCTTTCTCAAAATTGTTTAAGAACTCCTTTAAAACTTGCTTGAAGATATAAACGATTTCCCATGGTAAAACATCATTTTCTGCCAAAACCTCTCGAAACCTAGAAAGAAAGGAAGGGGAAGAACGTAACCATCTAAGTTCTAACTATTAACGGTACACCTGGTAGCTCCTATAATTTCAATCGTCATTATCCTCTGCAATAGTAATAATTTTTATCCTTTTTGTTTTTGTGTTGTGGAGTGATGAAGAATGGTCTTGCATTTGGATGATGTTGTGCAACTATAGAAGCATCCCCCCCCCCCGCGCCCTCCATTAAGCTGCCTGAGCAAATTGATTCAAACTGACGTTGCCCTCCAGTCTTTTTCTAGGCTCACAAAGAGAGCATAGGTTTGTTCTGTTGATTTTTTAAAAAAAATATCAGTCCGCTGCCAGTGGGGAGGAAAATTGTATGCATAGGATTAGGGAAAAAAATAATGCATGAGTTAGAATGAGACTCTTTGTGAGCAGAAAAAGTGTCAGAGGGGCAATTGTCTGAGCAATTTTTAAAACTATGCATTTGGGTTAAAACAATACAGTTTGTTAATTTGCTGCGAAGTAAATGTTTGTCAGAATGAAGAGATGCTCCTGATTTCTGAAAGCAAAAACTACTTTATATATACTGTACCAGTAATTAGATAGAGTCCCTCAATATATGCTGCTGCTTCTGTGCTTAGGTCAAAATGTAGCCACCTTTGGTGAATTAATTCCGTAGTTCCTTTTGCCTGACCTAGTGCGAGAAAGGTTGCCATTGCCCAAGATACACTCTATTGTGGTTCAGAAATACAGTACCGCAATCTTTGAGGAGGCTCTTTCTGTGTATCCTGCTCAAAATGTGCTGAATAATTTTGCTAGGTTTGAATTATTTTGCAAATATTTTATTTTTAGAGAAATTTGGAGACTTTGAAGTTATTACTTTTTTTGCTGAATGCTGGTAGAGGGTAAATCATGAGAGCTACATCAGCAGTTGCCTAAACAACTGGACAGGTGCAGTGCTGTCAGTGGCTTTTGGGTTGCTCTGTTGATGTCAGTGGCACTTGGGTGTCACACTAGGAGATCCCTAGCATTTTTCCAGAAAACAAATCCCGTTGAACTAATTTCCGAATTGCAATGCTTAAATGGCGATGTTGGCCAAGAACATCCATCCATGTAGGTGGTTAATTAAAATCAGCATAGGATGGGAATAATTTTTAGATAAACATACTTATAGGTAAAGGTTGCCTTTGCTTGAAAGCCAGTCATATCCAACGCTAGGGTTCAGTGCTCATCTCTGTTTATAGCTAAAGAGCCAGCACTGTCTGTGTCTGCAGATGTATCCGTGGACATGTGGCAGGCATGACTAAACACTAGGGTGCATGGCACACTGTTTACCTACCCACTGAAGTGGCACCTGTTTCTCTACTTGCACTTTCTTGCTTTTGAACTGCTTGGTTGGCAGGAGCTGGGACAGACAGGAGTTTATTTCATCGTGCAGCACTCAGGTCTCAAACTGCTGACCTGCCAACCTTCCAGTCATCAAGTTCAGCATCTTAACCATTACGCCACCGAAGTCCCAAAACATACTTATATAAAGCCATATAAAGTCCTCCCCAAAGCTAATGTAGTACTAGAGCAATACAAAAGGTTTACCTGCTGAGAATGATGGTGGTTTGACCTGGTTGGATTTGGGAGCAAAGAAGTTCAAGTTGTCTTTGTTCAGTGGCCGGGATAGTTATCTGAGGGCTCTGGTAGCTCTTCAACCAGTTGTAATCCACACCAGTCTTCTGCACTCTTTGCTCATTTTCTATCTCCTGTATCAGGCGTTCACGTTCCTTCAAATGCCACTTCAGTTCTCTCAGGAGTGTGTTTGTCACAACTTCTGAACCATGGTACTCACTTTTATAGGAGTAATTTTTTGGCCATTTCATCCAACCGAAGAATGGCATTTTGTCTGATTTCATAAAGAAATGAATAATTATGTATGGGCAGTACAGAAGTAATTTTCTTTATTTTAGGGACAGAATATTGTTAATTTCACAGATTAGCACACAACGTAATACTTTGTTATTTTAATCTTACTGCAGTATACTTTTCTAGCATGGATTCTGTTAGACTCAGTGGGTCTTACCTCTGATTAATATGTACGTGCACTGCACTGTTAAGTAACACTCCAGTCAAAGTTTAAGCAGCACACACTCAGAAATCACAAGAGCTTCGGTGCTCAACTTCTTACAGCATAATAATAGGTAATAAGCACAGCCCATTCTGCTAATTAATCTTTTTTCAAAACACAGAACAGTTATTTTCCTCATTACTTTAAGATGCGTAGGTAACATCATTCTACTTCTAGATGTTTGGGTTTTAAATCCAATAGTTAATCTCACCTAGAGAATACCTGTTCAATGGATGAATCTTTTAAATCATAATGTGGGTAAGGTTTGGATTTAATGGGTCTGCTAAAGTTAGGATTATCATTTGGATTTTTTCAATATAGTTCACTAATCAAAACCTTTTTTAAATCTGTAAGAGTTTTAACATGCTATATGGGGAAAAGATTTCTCATTATAAAATGTTCAGAAAAGCAATCCTACTGATTGGTTTTCTTGGTTTCAGTCTTATTCTATTTCTGTCCATCATTTTTTGTTTCATAAGTTAATTTTGAGTAAAAGGATATACTTACTGTGCTTGTCGAAAAGAATATCTGACACCAGTGAAGCTCTGGATGGGTTTTGCTCAATGCGATGATCTACTCCAGCATGTTCAGTTTTTGTCACACATTCTGTAAAAAACAGACACAGTACAAGCATTTCTTATCCTTTCTGCTTGAGAGAAGAACATTATAGATGATATATACAGTAATCCATTCTGACTTCTAAGTTTGCTTAATTAATTTCTCCTGATTGGAACTTGGACATAGTCTCCCAAATTTCTTTCCCCAAAGTCCATTTAGAGCTGCTACCTTTTGAATAGAGTTCTTGCCTTGAGCATTAGTTCTTCTGCGTGACGGGGTTTCATTTTAAAAGCAAAGATGATGATATCAGAAGCCTGTTAGTGGCATCTGAAGACATCTGAAGGTATTGTTGGTCGCCAGATGAATAACGGTAGTCTGAAGTCACACCAGATGCGCTTCTAGCTATAGTTAAGGCTGTCGCTCGGATGATGCGATGCTCGGATGTGCATAACTGTAGGTCGCAGTTTAGTGCTGTATTTTTATGCCCGTACTGCTCTAAAAATAACCACATTGCATTCGTTGTCAAACTAAACTTTGAGACCATTCTGATGCTGGCTTTGTAGTGGGGGTGGATTTGTTCTCTTGTTAAATGGGAGGGGGACTGGGAGGCGGAGCAGTAGAATAGAGGAGACCCAGCTATTCTGTTTTCAGGTTCACAGATACACATATAAAAGCCAAGAGAACTTTATGAGAGCTAATCTCGGCTGGATTTATGCCATTTGGGCTACTTATAGGGCTGTATGCAGGCAGAGAGATTCTTGGTCTATATTTACCTGATCAAATTAATCTCTTATTATTTCCACAGTTCTTATTTATAGTCTATAGGTTTGCAGGGTGTTTTTTTTACATAATGAAAAGTATTCAGAGAAGTAGCCTGGCTGTCCAGCATATCTAACAAACCATGAGAAATATATTTAAAAACAAGAATTAAAAAATCATGTTTAGTGCTAGAGTTTGGTAACAAAGGTACATTGAAGCTGCTGTACTGAATGAGAATGGTGATCTAGTTTAGTCTTGCTTGCTTTGATTGTCAGCAGGTTCAAGGGTTTCAGGTAGAGAAATTCCTTATTACCTACTGCCTAATCTCTTTTAACAAGGCAGGCCAGTAAAATTGCATGCAGAAATTATGCCTTTATACTGACCCCTTCCGAATAACCTAGATTGTAGCTATCTGGAGAAACAATATTTAGGATTTAACATAATTTACCTTCTTCATTTGTATTTGATCTCCCCTTTCCTGACTGATTGATCTAGTGAAGTGGGGAGTGTGAATAAGGAATGTTTATTTTAAGATTCATTTTTTGTGTGTGTGTATTCATACAAAAAGTCTCAATGGCAATCTTGCCATTTTAAAATTTGTTTTTCTCATCAGAAGCCTGAACAGTAAATATTGGAATACAAGTCTGTTCAGATTTCTCTTCTTCCATCATTGCTATAATTTTAAGTGACAGTATTCTCTTTATAATTATTGGTTTACTGGTCACCCTCCTTCCTTCCTTCTCAACTGTGCAATATCGAGCTGTTGTATAAGAACAGCCGTGCTGATCTGGCTTGGGTAGCAGACAATATAAAGGGTGATGTGTATGTTTGTTATTAAAGCTGATTTTACTTATATGTTGGAAAAATTCAAGTGCCACTATCAATCATTCTCACTGGGAAGCTTTTCACATTCCATTGGATCTGGTGCTATAAAATTGGGGGAAGGAGCTGGACGTATAATCACAGAACTGCCTTTGCAATTTTTTTGGATGAAATTAAAATGTTCCCTGCCACCTCTTTTCTGATGCAGTTGCCAGTCTGTCCAGGTTATCCTGCTAGGCAGGTAATTAGAGTAGTAGGCCATACTGCCAGCGACTCAGTGGTGATTTTCAGGAGGTGGTTAATTAATTTAACAATCCTGTGGACTAATGGCTTTGAGTAGCAAAGTACACAGGGGAAGGTGATGGTCCCCCCAAGTGGATTAAATCCCATTTGAATCCATCTTGATGAAGGGCAGCAGCTTCATCAATATTGGCCTGGGGATGTGTGTGCCAAATGGGCTCAAGTACAGAAAGTGATTCATGGAACTGGATCAGTGGTATGAGTGTCACGCTGTGATGCGGAAGGCAAATGGAAGGCCACTACATTATATTTTTTCCAGGATAATCTTCATGGCTAATCGCCATGAGGATAGCCAATATTTGGAATTGGATATGGCACTTAAAAGGAGGAGAAGGAAAAGAATATATCTTGTATGTTATATGTTGGTATATTATACCATCATCGCAGAACCTATCCACAGCCTCAGGCTACCTCACAGAACAAAGGAAGAACGAATACCATTGCCAATAGAGGCTAGGCCTGAAGGGTAAACTCATTAGCAAATGTGTAATGCAGGGGTTCACAACTTATGCCCCGCGGGCTGGCCCCGACCTGTGGAACCATTTCATGTGGCCTGCCACCCTCACCAGAAGCAACAAAAGCGGTGAAAACATATTGAAATGCGCCATAAATGCACCTGCGGCTGTTGTAAATGCTTTTATGACAGCCGTGGATGCAATTTATGGCATCCATCTGAGGGGGCGTGGTCCTGCCCACAGGTGGAAAAGGTTGAGAACCCCTGGTGTAATGCCACAATGTTTATCTTGTATCCATCTACTAACGATTTGCAATTCAATAGGGTGAAGCTCCATAACTTATCTGAATAGCAACCAGAGATCTTCTGCTATTATCAGCTGTAAAAATCCACATTGATTTCTATACTTATCCATATATACTTGAGTATAAGCTGATCCGAATATAAGCTGAGGTACTTAATTTTGACTTGAAAACCCAAGAAAATAGATTGACCCGAGTATAAGCTGAGGGTGGGAAATGCAGCAGCTGCTAGCGAGTTTCAATAATCAAAATAATTGAAAATATGGTAAAATTAATTAAATTGTTGGCACATCTCCTCAATCTGGCATGGTCTTGGGACTCTCATGGTTGTTGACTCAAGTATAAGCCGAGTCCACTTTTTGGGGCTCATTTTTGGGGCTAAAAAACTTGGCTTATACTTGAGTATATACAATATCTGTTATGCTAACGAGCCATTCTGTAGCTCTGTACCTGATGTGTATAAATTGATGTCATGAAGCCTCACTTTTATGTCTGACAAAGTGGTCTTGATCCACGAAAGCTCACATAAAAATACAGCAGTTTATATTTAAAGTGCCATAATGGTTTTGTTTTTTGTTATTTTTGTTTATTCTCTGATATGCTTGAAACACAGACCAACACAGCTACCATTTCAAAAATTTCAGCTATGAAGTGATTATATGGTTACTGAATTTTTTAATTTGAGGTAGTGCATTATGGCAGGATCAGAAAGTAGATGGTTTTGCCTTTCAGTTGTACAGCTCCAAACTCTGGCTTATTTGTACTGTGGCTTCTTGTTACAATAAGACTCCTAACTACTTCTTTTTCCTAGCTTTTTTCTTCACTACTTGACTTGAGAGAGGAGTTGACAAAAAGTGCATGAGTGAAGTCAGAAGGAACTGAGGGTACAAGTTAAATAAGTTCCTGATTTTTTCCTTCTATAAGCAACGTCTTAATTCAAGGGTTTGAGTCTTGATTTCATTGGTTCTCATATGTATGTACGGTACATGAAAATTTATTTCTTGTATCAGAGTTAACTTTGGTTTGCCCAGGTTTCTTTTGCAAGTGAAAAAATCTCTGCATCTTCAAAACATGACTGTAATACCTCTCCTTCCCCAGCAACATCAACTATTTCTCCCCAGTATCAACCATTTTAACTTTTTATTGATTACTTAGAGTTTAACCAGACTTTCCTCCAGGAAAATTCTTTTGTTTTTTCAACAGCTGTGTGAATTTGTTTTAAGCTGAAGGCTAGTGAATTTTGTGGGTGGATGGAGGATTGTAACCTCAGTCTTTTAATTGTTAGCTCCTTCTTCAGGTGCCGTATCCGTTCGGATATTGGCTATCATCATGGCGATAGTCTTCTTGTTCTTAACTCCTTGAAACAGTTCTTGTGAGGACATTCCACACCGGTCTCTCAGGTTCTTCAGCCATGAAGTCCATCTACGTCCAGGGCCTCTCTTTCCAGGGATCTTTTCTTGACGGGCGAGATGGAGTATTCTGTACATGATATGGCCAAGGTATTGAAGCTTTCCTTGCCTAATGGTCTTAAACATTTCTTGTTCTTTATCCATCTGGTGCAACACTTCTACATTGGTCACATGGCCAACACGTGATATTCTTAGCAGCCTTCTGTAGATCCACCTTTCAGAAGCTATTTGTTAGCATATTTCACTATTCTATTAAGAGTCACAAGGTAATGTACAGAGTTCTTTACTTCCCTCCACTTTGCTCCTAACAACAAAGAGTGACTGTGAAGTCTGCCAGGCTGAAGTAGAGCAACTGGTCCAGAGCTACCCAGTAAATTTCATGACGCCATGCACACATGGAGCTGGAGCTCGAAATTCAGAGTCCAACAATAGTCCTTATTTTCTGTTGAAGCCCAAACTGGATGATATAGTTAGCATGACTTTAGAAACAGTATTTCCCTATGAGGCAGAAGATATCTGCTCATTCTAGCATGAGCTTGTCTCATTTGGCACACTGCGTATTAACTGGCTTTTGTTTTTGAAGCTTTGTTTGCATGTCTGAGTGCACTTTAAAATAATTGTATGCTTGGATGGGGACTGATGTAGTAGCAAGTCTTATGCCATTAGACTCTGATATTCTGACCATTAAACTTCACTGGCTTTTTTCTGTAACCTAGCATTCTTGTTTTAAATAGCTCTGCTATCACATGCTCCTAAATCTTACAGTGCCATTGTTCCCATGTATTTTGCTGTGTTATCTTGTGTTCTTCTAAAAGATATAGCTTCCAAATTGAGCAGTAACAATTTCATAAATCTGTCAATTTTATTACGGTTAAATGTGAGCAAAGTGTTGCACAATTTAAAATTTTGGAAATTTATAAAATGTCTGGGGCTGTGGTGGCTTAGTGGTTAAGACACTGAACTTGATGACTGGAAGGTTAGCAGATCAGTTTGAGACCTGAGTACTGCATGATGGAGTGAG
The DNA here is from genome assembly GCA_030440675.1 of Furcifer pardalis. NCBI lineage: Eukaryota > Metazoa > Chordata > Lepidosauria > Squamata > Chamaeleonidae > Furcifer > Furcifer pardalis. The sequence goes on along the minus strand of CP126894.1, from coordinate 14,531,543 downwards.
CTCCCATCTCTGTCCCAGCTCCTGCTAACCTAGCAGTTGGAAAGCAAGAAACTGCAAGTAGATAAATACCGTATTTTTCAGACCATAAGGGGCACAGGACCATAAGTGGCTCAGGACTGTTTTTTAGCATTTTAGAGTTTTTAGAGTTTTCACAGTGCGTGATTGGCACTCTAAAACTCTAAAAATGCTAAAAAATGCTCTAAAAACTGGATGCATGATTGGCACTTGGGTTGTGGGAACTGGCGCGCATGCTCATTCTTCCCCACAACTCAAGCGCCGATTGTGCACTTTGAGCCATTGGTGCTTGGGTTGTGGGGAGGAATGGGTGCATGTGCACTTTCTCCCAACCCAAGTGTCAACCGTGTGCTTTGATCCATTGGCGCTTGGGTTGGGGGGAAGAATGAGTGCATATGCTCGTCCCCCCCCTCACAACCCAAGCACCGATGGATCAAAGCGGACGATCGGCGCTTGGGTGGGGGTGGACGGGTGCATGCACCCATTTCCCCACAACCCAAGTGCCGATCTATCACAGTGTGCGATCTGTGCTTGAGTTGGGGGAAGAATGGGTGCGTACACCCATTTCCCCCCCAACCCAAGTACCAATTGCATGCTGGAATCAATCGGAATCAATCCCAAGCGCCAATGGCACCTTTAGACCATAAGACACACCCTCCCCCCACCTTTTTTTGAGGGGGAGTGCGTCTTATGGTCTGAAAAATATGGTGGATACCACTTTGGTGGGAAGGTAACAGCGTTCCATGTGTTCCAGTGTCTAGTCATGCCTGTAACATGTTCATGGAAACGTCTGCAGATCCAGACAGCACTGGCTCTTTGACTATAAATGGCAATGAGCATTGAACTCTAGAGTCGGTTATGGCTGGCTTTTGAGCAATGGCGACCTTTACCTATAAAATGTAAACAAAATTTAAACAAATATATTAAAATAAACCAATTTATAAACCAGAAATGGGCTACTTCCATAGCATTATCTTGTTTTGTATACACAGTAGAGCATAAATTCCATGCACATATGTCTTATATCTTAGTAGCCCCATATTATTTTTGATTATTCTTTGATCTTGCTACTCCATTTTGAATTCTTATTAATGTCACTTTCAGATGGTCCATCCAGAATCTAATTTTGGTGGGAGACATTGTTCAGCATCCATCCATTAGGCAAAATATATTGTTTTTGCTCCCTATAGATTCCGTCTAGCCTCTGTAAATTAATAGAGGTTCAGAGATGTGTACTTTTCCTTGGTTTTAACCACCATGAAGGGGGCTGGTGTCTATGAAATGAATGGGTTTGTTGCTATAGTAAAATCTCAGATAACACTAAAACTTGGTTCCACAAGTCTTAAGTGTTATCCAATTTTTAATGTTATCCGATGCATGTTAAAATCCTATGGGATGCATTGGATAACGTTAAAACTCCATAGAGATACATTGTAACCGGCACAACTTTAACGAATGTTATTAGATGCATCCCATACGATCTTAATGTTATTTGATGCAAACCCCCCCCCCCGATTGCATAAGGTTATGCGGTTTTAGCGTTATCTGATGCAGACGTTCTCCGAGGTATTACTGTTTGTTGTTGTTCAGTCGCACAGTTGATTCCGACCCTCCGCGACCCCATGGACCACCACCCGCCAGGCACTTCTGTCCTCCACCATCCTCTTCAGCCCACCCAGCTCTGCTCCCACTGCATCCACAATACCATCTAGCCATCTCATTTTTGGCCGCCCCCTTTTTCTTCCGCCTTCCACCTTTCCCAGCATCAAGGCCTTCTCAAGTGAATCCTCTCTTCTCTTTTGATGTCCAAAGTACCTTAGCTTCATCTTTACAATTTGACCTTCTAAGGAGCAGTCAGGGTTGATTTCTTCTAAGATTGACCTGTTTGTTCTCCTCGCTGTCCAGGGGACTCTCAATACTCTCCTCTACCACATCTCAAAGGCATCTATTCTTCTGCGCTCAGCTTTCCTAATGGTCCAGCTCTCACAACCATACATTGCCACCGGGAATACCATTGCTTTGACTATACGAATTTTTGTTTGCAATTTGATGTCTCTACTTTTCACTATGCTTCCCAGATTTCTCATTGCTTGCCTCCCAAGAATCAGTCGCCTTTTTATTTCATGGCTGCAATCCCCATCTGCAGTGAGCTTTGATCCTAAGAAAGTGAAATCTGTCACTGCCTCTACTTCTTCCCCATCTATTTTCCAGGTACTGATAGGGCCTGTTGCCATGATCATTTGTTATTTACTAGCACCTCTCAGGATATTTCTGGAGGGGCAGTGCCAGCTACATAATAGACTTTTTCAATGGGGATCTGTTTCAGGTAGCCAGTAATAATCTTGCATGATTCATTAAGTGCTATATCCACTTGTTTAGCATGTGCTAATTTATACTATACTGCAGTGGAGTGGCACAGGGACCAGCTGTTTTTCTTATCGTTTATGAATGTGCACTCCAGGTTGGATGATTGTATGTGCTGAATAATATCAGAGAAAAAAACCAAACAAAAATACTTGTACAGTAATACCTTGAATAATGTTTGCATCGGATAACGCTAAAACTGCGTAATGTTAAGCAATTGGGGGAGGGGGGGTTGCATCAAATAATGTTAAGATCCAACATTAGCTAAAGCTGTGTCAGTTACAATGTATCTCATTGGAGTTTTAACGTTATTCAATGCATCCCATAGGAGTTTAACATGTATCGGATAACATTAAAAATTGGATAACACTAAGATTTGTGGAACCAAGTTTTAGCATTATGCGAGGTTTTACTGTAGCACCTTGAAGACTAACTGTTAAATTTTAATGTGAGCTTTTGTGGATCAAGTCGACTTGAGCCACGAAAGCTCACATTAAAATTTAACAGTTAGTCTTCAAGGTGCTACAATGTTTTTTCTTTTGCCTTCTTTATTCTCTGATATGCTTGAAAGACAGACTAACACAGCTACTATTCCAAAAAGTTCAACTATGTTGAATAAACCATCAATAGTTGCATTGTTTGAATGGCAAACTGTACTGGTTACTAGCAGCTTTGAGGGACCATTTTTTTTACAACTGCCATATCAGGATGCTTGAAAGGCAAACCAGTTTAGTCTGAAATGAATTGTAAATCTCTCTCTAAAATTGTTGTTAATTCTCTGCCCTTGTTGTAGGATAGCAGGGACAGGAGGAGAGCAAGCCAAGAGCCATATTTCAAAACTTTCCTAAGCATCACTTGACATTTCCACCGTGGATTACTTCTAGAGTTGGAAGTGTCTCAAGAAAAGGCAAAGAAGAGAAATGTGTGTTGGGACAAGGAAGGAAAAGATGTTGACCTATGGGATCCGTTGTCCTATAAGGCCCCCAGACACACTCCTCCAGTGACAAAGAGAAATTTAGGAAGCCTTCAGAATGCTTTTACTGTAATGCTATTCCTTCCCATTGCAAGCAATAGGTTATTGCCGGACTACAATCTCTAGTATCTCTTGTATAGCGTTGTCTGTGGTTAATGGGAGTTTCAGGTCTGCAACATCTAAGAATAATAGCTACATTTTGCTAGCTTCTGTTCTGAAAGATTCTGAGTTCCATGCTCTTCATTCTATTTCATCTTTATATTTGGTTTGGCTGCACATGATTGCATCAGGAATTGAGTTTTAGTTTGGCACTTGTCTGCATTTATTCTCACGGAAGCCTCTAGCATTTGCTTCTGAAGATTGGCCAAGTGGAATCCCGAGAAATGGTGGCCCATGAATTATGAGCTTAAGATGCACTGGACTAATTACTTCAGAAGACATGTCAACTCTTCAATAAATTTCTATGCCAGGATGACCTCAAACAGTCATGGTTAGAATTTATGATTGGCATGATTTGGCTGTGTGTTGCAGTTCCTTTGGACATCTCACTGGAAGCCTGCACTTGACAGCTGACTGGCAAGGTTAAGTTGATGACTATCTCGTTTTTGGGGGGCTGCAGGCTTTTAAAGGCACAGATGCAAATCTGTCCTTCAAGAGGACTCAGTTCTGCCAAAGGCTTGCAGTTTTGTTCTATTTATTTGTTAGAAGAGAGAGATGTACATCAGACACTTTGTTCTCTGTGTTTAAAACAGAAAACAATAATTTTAAAGCATTGTAACTGGTAATGGTCTGGAACAATGGAATGTGCCCCTCTCCTTTTTGTAAATTGGTTTGATAGAGTTACAAGTCTCTGTCTCAGGTCGGAGTCAAACCTATTGAAATAGGTAGGTGGATGGTTGGCATTTTTAATGGTGCCAAAGGAAGTGTGACAAAATGTGTGCCACCTGTGTTCCAGAGCTGCTGTGTATTATATTTTTAAGGTAAAGGTCACCCTTGTTTGAAAGCCAGTCGTATCTGACTCTAGGGTTCAGTGCTCATCTCCGTTTACAGCCAAAGAGCCAGTGCTGTTTGCGTGTGCAGACGTTTCCATAGACATGTGGCAGGCATGACTAGACACTGGAGTGCACAGAATACTGTTTGCCTTCCCACTGAAGTGGTCCCTATTTATTTACTTGCAATTTCTTGCTTTTGAACTGCTAGGTTGGCAGGAGCTGGGACAGAGACAGAAGCCCACTCCATCATGCAGTACTTGGGTCTCAGACTGCTGACTTGCCAGCCTTCCACTCATCAAGTTCAGCATCTTAACTACTAAGCCACTGCAGTCCTTGACATTTATATTTGTACCAAGACATATTTGTTTTATTCTGGAAGAATAAAGCAAAATCCACAGGCTGTCAATACCTTTGTTAGGTTAAACTAAAATCCCGCTAAAGCTGTCTGAGATTTTTCATTCTCTAGAATTCTGCATTAGACTAAGTGATGGAAAACAGTAAAAGAGGTAAGGTGGAGCGAAGGAAAGAAAAATGCTTATCCAAATGTTGTAGTTGTGAGGTCTGTGGTTTTTGGGTGTCTCCTCTCTGCCTACGTTAATTGCTGTTGCTGGGATGTTCATGTGTTTACTCTTTTACTGCCTCTCCTTCCCATGACTCCTGATATTCCTTGGGGCAAAAGGTGTACCCTGCCTATGGTATTTTTAAAAGTGTTCTGTGTACTGTTTTCAGAAAGGAAACTAGGTTAATCTGATTTTTGCAAAAACAAAATAGAAGCAAAGTCATAGGGTTAATTTTCAGACTAGCACATTTATTTCAGTGTGAGCTTTCATGCTTAACAATTTCCAGCCAAATGGAGTACAGAATCTCCATAGGTCTGCAGAAGCGAGTTGTAATCAACAAAACTCACATTGCAGTAAGATTATTAGTCTTAAAGATCCCACAGTCTTTTGGTTTTTATTTTATTATGTGAATGCTCCTGCAATCTTACAAGTCCCACACATTTGGATATCTCTTTCTTGGATCTCAGGTTTGGATTGTACCTTTTTAATTGCAAATAACAATTTGCCTGGGAAGCCAGGGCACTAACATCTAGCCTCTGCGAACCTTGGCATTCCAGCTGTTCAAGGACTTAATTTCTCAGAAGTCCAAGTCCCTTAGCCCATTCGTGTGGATTCACAAGGACTTGGGCTTCTGGGAATTGAAGTCCAAGAACAGCTGGAGTGCCAAGGTTCACCATCACAGATCTATCCTCTTATGATATTTATGGAGTTTATATCTTATCTGTTAATTTTAAAAGGCCTCTCTGTCCTCTGCTTAGAGGTACTGCAGTGGCTTAGTGGTTAAGAGGCTGAACTTGACAACAAGAAGGTCGGGAGATCAGCAGTTTGAGACCCGAGTGTTGTATGACTGAATGAATTCCTGTCTGTGTCCCAGCTCCTGCCAACCTAGCAATTCAAAAGCAAGGAATTGCAAGTACGTAGATAAATATGTACCAAATTCAGTGGGAATTTAAACAGCGTTCTGTGTCTAGTCAGGCCTGGCTTTCAAGCAAGGGTGACCTTTACCTTACAAATATAATACACAGCAACCTTACCTTACCTCTAGGAGTCTAGGACAGTGTTTCCCAACCTTTGGTCCTTGGACTTCACTTCCCAAAAGCACTGATCAGCCAATGTACTGACTTAGGCTTCTGGTAATTGAAGTCCAAGAACCAAAGGTTGGGAAACACTGCTCTAGGACAGTGAGGGTGAACCTTGGCACGCCAGCTGTTCTTGAACTTCAATTCCCAGAAGCCCTGATCAGCAGGAGTGCTGGCTTAGGCTTCTGGTAATTGAAGTCCAAGAACACCTGGATTGCCAAGGTTCGCCATCACTGCTCTAGGACAACAGCAACAGCAACAACAACAACAACAACAACAACAACAACAACAACAACAACAACAACTTGACTGTATCTGTGCAGTCATTTCTGATTTTGAAGCCCTGTTGTTGGACAAAGTACAAACACACTTTATTGTGCTGTATACCAAGCTTTGAAAATGAGTTGCAACAGGCTGGATCAGATAATTAGATGGCATGAGAGGTTTCTTCCAGCCAGGGAAGCTGAACTAATGTGCCTAAATCTAGGAGGGAAAAAATGAGAGCAGTGGGGAAAATGGCCTGTCAAGATTAGAGGTGAATAAAAAATATATCTGGGGAGACAAATAGTTAATGGGATTGCTGAGACCATGGAAAATTAGTGGAATACTCTCAGAGTGGAGAGCAGGCAGAAGTGTCAGAATTACTGAACAGAGCCTGTAAGTTGTATGCAACTAGATTGGATTCTCTCATTTCAGAAGTCCCATTTTATTGCACACAAATGTCAGTGCAGTATTTATAAATGCAAAACCTCATGTTTTGATGTGCTTAAGATGGATACTTCTTAAAAGTTAACATTAAGATTTTTGAATTAATGCATTTTTACCTCTTCCTCCCCCTCCAGTTTTAGCTCTTCTTTGAAACTGATATTTAAGTGTCTCACAATTTTGAATGCCAGTTTGTCAGTTGAAGGAGACACTTGTTCTGTGTTGAGTTTACAAGTGGTTATCTAGACTGAATTGATCTCAGTTTGGGGCAGTGATGGCGAACCTAACACACGTGTGCCAGAGGTGTCACTCAGAGCCTTCTCTGTGGGCACCTGTGCAGTCATCCCAGGACAGACTTCACCCTGCCCCTCTGCCCATCAGCCCAGTGGGAGTGCTTCCTCCCTCCCCCCAGCACAGAGTTTATCCCACCCCTCTGCCCAGCAGCCCAATGGGAGCGTTCACTTCTTTCCCATTGCTATGTTAGCCCTTTGTGATAAATAAGTATTTTTGGGGTTGCGGTTTGGGCACTCGGTCTCTAAAACATTTGCCATCACTGGTTTAGGGAATGTACTGTATATGTATTTGTGGCCTTTTTCTTGTCAGTTTTCACAACCAGAAAGTAATGAATCTGAAGAGGAGAGGCTTCTGTTAATGTGGAGTCTCTTCATTATTTCATGGCCGCCATGTGAACAATAACCACTCATATTCATATCCTTTGCTTTCTGCTTTATGCACCATAATACAGATTCCATTTTCTAGCAGTTTGCAAAGAGGTAGAGCATTCACTATCTCCAGTTTAATAGATTAATTATTAATATTTGGACAACTTTTCTGTTGTACTTTTATTGGAAGGAGAAAATAAGCATTACCATAATAATCCTTTAAATAGTTCTATTTAACTAAAGCAATAACTACAGCATATGTATTCTGTATATACTTAAATATCTATGTTAACTGATGTGAGTAAGCAAAATTTAATAATCAACAAACATATTTCTTGAATGGTTCCCGTTTAATGCTGAAGTTTATTGTAGTTGACATTACAGATGGATACCCATGCCAATAGCTAACTCCTCTTCCTCATCACTTAAGGTTTGAGCCTGATACTAAATATTGGCAGTCATAGAATAATTGACTGGAAGTTAGCCGTGAGGCTATTGAGACCAACACCCTACACAAAGCAGGAATCCAAATCAAACCAGATCTGACAGATAGTTGTCTAGTTTCTGTCAGATGCCTTTAGTATTGGAGTGCTCAACACTTCCTGAGATAATTGGTTCCATTTTCATACTGCTCTAACAGCCAAGATGTTTTCCCCTGATATTCATCCTTTGTGAGAAAAAGAGTAGAGACAGTGCTAATCCATTCATGTTTTTAATGTTTGTGCCTCTTCATTTCCAAAAAAGATAATACGTCCTGTTCTGGGTTTGTGTCTTTCCCTTTCACTAACACATTAAAAATTAGTGATTAGCAATTACACTTATATACCGCCCCTTAGCGCTCAGTGCACTCTCTGAGCAGTTCACAAGTTAATTAGCATTTTGCTCCAGCATGCTGGGTACTCATTTTACCGATCTCAGAAGGATGGAAGGCTAGGATCGAACTCACAACATTATAGCTGTAGTAAAGCAGTTTAACCACTGCACTACTAGGGCAGAAGTATTTAGCAATTTCAATGACCTTAGTCTTTATTTCTGGAACACTGAAGTCTTTAGCTAGGAAGTACAACAAAAGAGCTAATCTGAATAATCTATTGTTGCTAATGGCTGTGTGAAGCTGTATTGTTGTGCTTGCTTGTCTGTCATCTTGCTTGACCACACCCTTCTCCCTTTGACCCCCGTGAATTTGGTGTATAAAAACCATGCCTGTAAGTTTCACCCTTTGTCTGAAGAAGTGGGCTTGATCCACAAAAGCTAACAATAAAAATAAAGCAGTTAGTCTTTAAAGTGCTACAGTGTTTTTTATTTTATTTTTGTTTTGTTTTCTGATATGCCTGACTAACATGGCACCTATTCCAAAAAAATGCAATAATTCTATCAGTGTATAGTTCTGTTTTTAAATACAGTACTCATTCTGTTCCTTCTAAATTTCAACTGCATCAGCAATAAAATAGCTATTTTTCTGTACTGTATTTTGTTTAAAGCTATCTAATGGGTTTCAGGATACTTAGCATCTGCTCAACATTTCTCTTATGCCCAAATGCCATCTATCTTATCTCAGTTTTGTTCACAAATAGTTATTTTAAAAAAGTTGTTGATATACTGCTCAAAACAGCCCACTACAGAGTTCCATCTAAATATCTTGTGAAACCATTAGCTTGGTTCCACCATTCTTTTCAGAGCCATTGCTGCAAAATGTTTTTTTAAATATATAACATTACAAATCAAAGAAGCCATGCACAAACATATACATAACAATAACATCTATTTGCTCCCTCAACCCATGGGACTTTTAAATGTTATTATATAGTATAATTATTTTCTATATTCTTACATTGCTACTCTTGTGCTTCTTCACTGCCATAAAAGATAAAAGATAATCCTTTTCTGGGTTTGTCCCTTTTCCTTTCACTAACACATAATCAAAAAATGATTGTTGCGGAAGTATTTAGCAATTTCAATGATATGTGTATTTATTTCTGGAACATTGAAGTCTTTGTCTAGGAGGTGCACTTTCTACTCTTCTAGATTTCTGCCTTACAGCAGCATCTATAACCAAAGTGTACTAGACATTTGAATTTTTAGTTGCATGTTGCCTTAGCTTTTGTCAGTACAGTATTCTGCTGTGGGTGTATTTCCCAGTGTTTCAATTGTTTCTGTAAGGAAGACATTCCCATTTTATTTTAGTCATATAAGCACATACAACATGGTCATTGTGGACATCACTCTGCTCATGAAGACTTAGGCTAACAATTTTATCCTCTGGAGTTAGCGTACATTGCTCCATTTCCCAATCATATACTTTATCCAGCAGAAGAAAGGAAGAGTTTGTTGTGTAAATAAACTGGGTAAATTTTTAAACCCATTAATTCTTTCTAATCTTCTGGGTTGTTATCACAAATTTATCTATGGTGATTCTTGGTTGGTTGCATTTTCTCTTTCTTTTGGGTGATATACTGTGGATATAGTGTGATATGTATGGTGTGACTGAAACACTATTCTGGACAGATAATTCTGAAACTGTGTAACAGGAGGGTGATGATCTCAAAGTTGGGTAGCTTCCAGAATACTCTATGTTAATGATGGATTCTCCTAAATAAAAAACCAAAAACAATGCTTGCTCTTATTATATTATTTATACAATTTCTGCTTATTTAGTATTACTCATTGTGTTCACTGCTACTCAGTATTGCCAAAAAAGAAATATTTGCTTATTTGAACTTTTTATTTCTTTGCAACAATTGTATCAAAGTGTCAGTAACATGCAGTAATAATAATAACAAATATAATTTGGCAGAATCATGACAATCCCCCAAGGCAGTCTTGAAGAAACATGGGAAATCAGAACATTTATTAACTTGAAGATCCTGCTTTTTCAACTTTGCACATTTTGTCTTCTTCCTCGCAGCACTTCTCATGATGTTGTTTTGTTCAAGCTACCAGACTTTGCATTTCTTTGTTGCAATGTTTGCATGTTGCACACATGCCTACTTTATGTGTAGGTAGAGGATCTCGTTCATAATGTAGTTCCCAATGACTTTGGCAGATGTTATTTTTTCCAATTAAATTCCTGCATTTCATTTTTAAAAAAGCAAAACTTAAAAATCTATTTGGATGCTGGATCTGACACAGTGTAGCATGAGCTGGAAGTGAAGACTACCAAAGTATGATTATGTATGTGCAAATACTTTAGCTGTTGTTGTTCAGTCACACAGTCAAGTCTGACCCTTTGCAACTCCATGGAACACAGTATTCCAGGCTCCTTTGACATCTGCCATTGTCCAGAGTCTGCCCAGATCCAAGCCCACTGCGCCAATGATGCTGTCTAACCATCTCATGCTCTGCCACCCTCTTCTCCTTTTGCCTTCGATCTTTCTTAGCATCAGGGCCTTCTCCAATGAGTCTACTTTTCTCATTGGATGACCAAACTTCAGCTTCACTGTCCTTTTATGGAGCAGTCAGGGTTGATTTTCTTTAAGATTGACTGATTTGAAAATACTTTAGACAGTGTCATAAAGAAGGATGGATAAACCATTAACAGTACTATAAAATGTTTGAAGTTTTCTGTTTTAGAAATGTCAGAATTAGGCTCTTTTTCTGAAGTCAGCCTGAAGTATTTGGATTTTTCAAAACATTGTAGCTGAAATGGCGTGAACTTGGAAGTTTTGAAGAAGAATCCTATGATGAAGGATTCTGCAGTTCTAGGAGGAAAAGTGGAAGTTTATCCAAAAGCACTGGGAAGAAATAAATCACCAGGGGTACATAGGATTCCTTTAGAACTATTTCAAGAGAGATTGAATCTGTTAAACCTTAGCAAAAATATGTGAATAAATAAGGAAAACAGAACAATGGGCAACACATGATTAGGAATATTGAACACACATTCCAGTCAACAAGAAAGGAGATGGCAAGGAATGCAGTAACTAGAGGACCATTGCTTTAATTTTCCATGCAAGCAAATTGATGTTCAAATGTTTATAGACTACAGCAAAACCTTGAACTCTGCAGATCCTGTGAAAGTATAAGTAGTTCTGAAAGGAGTGGGTGTGCCTCAGCACTTGATTGTCCTGATGCATAGCATGTATCATGGCCATGTTGCTGCTGTTAGGACAGCATACAGAGAGACAGAATGATTTCCTATATGCAGAAGTGCCAGACAAGGGTGCATTTTCAATCTATTCAAAACAGATCCTACAGAAAGCCAAACTAGATTCAAATGAAGAAGGAATGAAAATGTGGAAGAAACACCAATAATTTAAGGTACACATGTGACACCATCTTAATAGAAGAAAGCAGCAATTATTTGAAAGGACTTTTACTGAAAGACGAAAATGCCAATGCAGAATTGCAATTGAAGAATAAGAAGTCATCAATCCAAATGGAGATTTTAACCAAGAAAGCAGGAAACGCTGATTCGGACGGACAGCAATGAAGGGATTAGAAAAGATCATCAGATAAATGAATAAAGTTGTGTAATTAAGTTGAACCAATAATTGCTCTTTTAACTATCTTTGAAAATATTCAATGGAGTTGGGAGAGAATTAGTTACCAAGTTGGTAACTGCAACAAGATTAGGTAAAGGTAGAGGTTGCTCTTGCTCGAAAGTCAGTCAGGGTTCAGTGCTAATCTCTGTACGTGCCTGTACAGAGGAAGAGTTAACCTGGAAGAGACTTAACCGTATGGGTGCATTTTACTTCCACTTCTGGGAGCGATGAGGGCAATGTGGGCCGGATGAATCACAGTAAACCCATTTGTGTGGATTCACAGAGTGCTTGGGCTTCTGGGAATAGAGGTCCAAGAACATCTGGAGTGCCAAGGTTCGTCATCACGGGCCTAGCATCTTGTGTGGCATTGTGAGAGTGTTTAAGAGGGATGTGCCAATTATTTTGCAGTGTGCGGTGGTGTTTCCCTTCTGGGAGTTCCCTATAAGGACACACCCTGGCTTTCCCTTCATTCTTCTTCTTTGCTTCCTCTTTTACCCCATCTGGTGTTGAGGGAGATGCAGGTTTCTTGTTTTGGCACTTCTAGCGGCCTCCACAGTTGTTGCCTGGTGTTCCTGTAATATTTCTTTGATGTTATCCCTCCATCTTCCTCTGGGTCTGCCTTATGAACTTTGTCCTTCTCTTCTTTCCACATACACCTTGTAAGGTATGCAATTCCAATACATTCTCTCCAAATGGGGAAATCACTTTATTTGTTGGCTCTGTATGTAGTGCAAGATTGGTTCTGTTCCAATTCTCCCTTTATTAATTTGACTTTTTTTGTGGTCTGTACTTCACTTAGTATGAACAGAAAAACCCAGCTATTTCTTTGGAATTATTCTTAGGCCTTTGTACTTTCAATCCTATCCCCACCCACCCGCTGCATACATCTGTAAATGAACATCATCTTTGAAATTTCAGTTCAGCAAAAACATTTCTCCAGCACACATACATATGTTTATGTACTTGAACATACTAGTGCCTCACCAGTGACCATCAAAAGTGGTCACTGTGGTGGCTCAGTGGTTAAGGAGCTTGTCTTGTTAGCTGGAAGGCTGGCAAGTCGGCCGTTTGAGACCCGGGTTCTGCATGACGTATTGAGCACCCCTCTTTGTCCCAGCTCTTGGGGACATGAAAGGAGCCTCATTTGGGCATCCCCTGAGGGAGTTTCTTCCACAAAAATCCTTTCAACTCAGAATAATTTCTGACACAAAATTATCATCATAATCATCAAAAGACTCCTTTAACAGTCACCATTAATTAAGGTAACTCCAGTGTATAGTATTTTTTTCCACATTTTGTATTCCTCCTCTTCTCTGTCTTGTGCACAACTATCCACATTTGAGGCTTTATTTGGGACTTCTGAATAAGTGGATTACATTCTGTGGAAGATTGCACCAAATAAAACTTGGATATTGCAAGGTCCAGAAGTCTAAAAGGGGTATCCCCCTGGAAATTTGCACAATAATAAACTTCTTCCTGAGAACTGCTTGACAATTATTAGAAACCCTTGAAATTTTAAAAAGCCAAATTCAGGAAAATTTATCAACTTGATCAAAGAAGAGGCAAGAGGAAATGGGTAGTTAACTAGTCCTATGCTAGTTAATTAATTAGGTGTGTTAACACCTCTACCCTGCCCCATATTCTTTACTTTTCATTCATACTACTTTTTCTACCATTTGCAATACCACACATACAAGCAACTCTTTTAGCAATAGCAATTACATTTATATACCGCTCTATAGCGCTTAGTGCACTTTCTGGGAAGTTCACTAGTATTTTGCCTTCAATATGCTGGGTACTCATTTTATTGACCTCAGAAGGATGGAAGGATGAGTCAACCTTGTGCCTTAGCAGGATTGAACGTTTTGACTGTAGTACAGCAGTTTAATCACTGCGACCCCAGGGTTCCACTTTGCCTTAAGACTTTACTTTGTACAAATAAAATTTCATGATGTCAGGTGTGTAATGTTTCTTTTTAATGCATTACATTGACAGAGCTTTAGTTAATTGGCTGTTTTGTGTACAGCTTTTGTTTTTATTTTCATTATTTTAAATGTTATGAGTACACTTACTGTAGATGTAAGAAATAATGAACTCCAAAACGATCTGTTGTTATCAAGTCATGCAAATTCAAGGCTTTGCGTTTTTATTGAACCAATCCACCACATATTTGGTCTTCCTCTTTTCCTGTTGCCTTCAACGTTTCCCCTCATTATTGTACAGTCTTCTAATAGCATGCCTGAACTATAATAACCTAGGTTAAGTCATTTTGATTCTAGAGAGGTTTCAGATTTAATTTGATTAAACATCTACTTGGATTTAATGCTTCATTATTTCTTGAATAGCAGACTTTTCGGGTGAACTTCATGAAAGACTGTGTCCTGGCAGCTTCAGTATTTTTTTCAAGTGTGTTACGAAAAACTCATGTTTGGGAAGTGTAATACGTATATTAAGACGAGTTAGTAAAGGATACCCTAAGACTAACTTGAATGTGAATTTAGGTTTATTTTTACCAATGTTTTCTGTGATAAATATTTTGTTTTCTTTCAGTTTATAGACTGTGACTGGGATTATATTTTTATCTTCCCTTCCACCCCAGGGCACATCTTTCAAAGAGTACTGGACTGGAATATGTTGAAAGATACAGACAACTGGAGGCAGAAGAACTTGCTTCATCAAACAGCAGTTGGCCTTCATCTGAACCAGGTAAAAAAAAAGGTCTACCTCCCCCCCAAAATAATAATAATAATAATAATATAATATACAGATGCAGTCATCTGTGTATTGTAGAATCCATTATGAAAGAGTTAGATTAAGATCCTATATGTGTAGAGGTGACTTCCTGGAATAAAGGTGTGTATAAGTTCATATGTATATTTTATGGTTTTAGTCAGTGGCTGAAATCCTGTTGCCTACCTGTTAAGTTGTAGTAATAAAGATCTCCCTTGCTCAAAAGCTAGTCATGTCTGACTCTAGGGGGCTGTGTTCATCTCTGTTTACAGCTAAAGAGCCAGCGCTGTCTGTGTCTACAGACGTTTACATGGTCATGTGGCAGACATGACTAGATGCTGGAGCACATGGAATACTGTTACCTTTCCTGCCTAAGTGGTACCTATTTATCTACTTGTAATTTCTTGCTTTCAAACTGCTAGATTTGCAGGTGCTTGAACAGATGACGGGAACTCATTCCATCGTGCAGCACTCAGATCTCGAACTTCTGACCTCCTGACTTTCTGTTCATAAAACTCAACATCTTAATCTCTAGATCAACACGGCCCCTAATAATTTGCATTAGAGTAGGTATAATGAAACAGTATATTTTAGGGAGGAGTTGACTCACCAAAGCCTACTGTAGTGTGGCTTAGTATGCTAAAAAGGTAAAGGTTTCCGACTCTAGGGTTCAGTGCTCATCTCTTTCAAAACCGAAGAGCCAGTGCTGTTTGCTTCTGCAGACGTTTCCGTGGACATGTGGCAGGCATGCTGGGTTAGAAGAAGAAAAAGTAATGTACTTTGAATTCCTGGTTGCTATTATTACGTCTGTCAGAACTTGTCAGGTTTTATGCTGTAAATCTTACTCTGACTTGAATAAAATAAATAAATAAAATGCTTATTTTACCAACACATTTCGGGGCACCTGGCATCAAAGCTTCTGGGATTTTTCCAACACTTCCAGAAACATTTCCTCTTAGCTTGTTGAAATCTCCTCTAGCATTGGTCAAAGCATGTGGAGCTGCTGACACTTCTATACTGACATCTCTGAATTTGCCAAGGGCTTGGTAGCTAGTTGGCATTATAGTGTTGTGACAGAATATAGTAGTGTACATGAGGTTTCCTGAAGGAATATAATTTTATTCTTTCTTTCTTTCTTTCTTTTTTAAAGAAAGAAAGAAAGAAAGAAAGAAAGGATAATTTTAATACTATGAGAGCAGTTAAGCCACAATTAAGCATCTTTAGATTTTGTTTACAACAGAGGAAAAAAAGTTAGTTGTACAGTTGTACCTCGCTTAAAGAGCATAATGCGTTCCACAGGATTGCTCTTTAAGCGAGTTTGCTCTTTAAGCGAAACACCATTGTAAGTGACCAATTGTGGGGGGGATTGCGAACCCCGATTTATTTGTTAAGTGAGTTTTTGGTTGGTTTTATTAAGCAAAGCAAACATTCAGAGAAAATTCTGCTCTTTAAGCGAGTTACTCTTTAAGCGAGACACTCTTTATGTGAGGTTTGACTGTATAGAGAAATAAAATGATAAAATAATTAAGTTGGAAGGCATCTATAAGGTCATCAAATCCAACCCCCTGCTCAAAGTGTCCAAATTAAATGACACATGGATGTCCAGTTTTTTCTAAAATTCCTCCAATAATGGGGCACTCGTATATATGTACTGTAATTCATTAGCATCCATCTTGGATATTATGCCAGTAATCATAACAACAACATGATAGCCTAGTTTCATTGACTGTGTCTTAGCTTCAATCAATGCTGTTGCAATTTATTCATTTGTTGCCTACCTGTTCAAAATATTCGTAGAGAAAATTGATTAGCCCTTTCCTTTTCCATCATCACTTTCTCCATATTTATTTATTTATTTAAATTTGTTTATCGCCCTCCTCCATATGGAGAGGATCATAGCTGAAGAGGTGAAATTCCTCTTGACGTATAACCTATACACACAAACAAGAACCATTGGATTGAATAGAAGTAAAGTTTCATATCACCTCTTGGCCAAGAAGCCAGGGTTACTGGGTTTAGAACAAGGCAATATGCAGTTTCAAATGAGATTACATTTAGGGGAGATGGACTAGTAAACAATGAGACTCTAAAAATATAAACTATATTAAGAAAGAAGGTGCTTGGGTGGGAAGGAAAATTTCATGATGAGATTCACATCTCTGTTCATAAGGTGTGATTTTTCAGAGGTGGCACTAAAGATTTGACCTTTTTGACACAAAGATATAGAATAGTGATGGTGAACCTTGGCACTCCAGCTGTTCATAAACTTCAGTTCCCAGAAGCCCAAGTCCCTGTGAATACACACGAATGGATTCATTGGACTTCTGGGATTTGAAGTTCAAGAACAGCTGGAGTGCCAAGGTTTGCCATCACAGATATAGAAGCAGAAGAGTAGCGTGCCTTGGCGGGGCACCGTATAAAAATTTGTTTGGGGGCCCTTAGGAAGGGTAAAGATTTGTTTTGCTTACGCACGTTGGGGGCCCCCGTGGCCCGGGGCCCCCGTATAATTGATACGGCAGATACGGCGGTAGCTACACCTCTGTATAGAAGGACAAACAGTAGCTAGACCAGGGGTTCTCAACCTACAGCCCATGGCACCAAATAATCTGGCCCGCTCCCTCACACAAGCCACTGGCAAGAATCGGCCACAGACTCACTTAAGGCTGTTGTAAATGTGTTTACAACGGCCATAAATGAGTCCGCAGCCAATTCCAGCAGGGACAGCTGGAGCATCAGTCCAGCCCGCAAACTGTTTTAGGGAGCGTGACCAGTGATGGGCAGCAACAGGTTCACACCAGTTTGCCAGAACCGGCAGTAACTTTTCCCAGTGTCCCGGAGAATTGGTAGCGGCTTTAGGGCAGAACCACCTCAGGGGCTTACCATTTCACCAGTTCCCCCACTGTGCATATGTGCCAAGCGCTTGGTGTGCATGTGGGCTTACAGTGCTTGGCGCGCATGCACGGCCTCCTTGCTGTCCTCCCAAGTGGGGAGGAGGAAGAGAACCTGCTAGCCTGAAGCTCCCTATAGTCCGCTCCCCAGGGTAACGACTCACCTTTGGGTGTGGGGTGAGTGGGTGTATTTTAATGTGTATTTAATGTGTATTCATGTTTAATGTGTATTTTTATACATTTTATGTGTATTTAATTTGTATTTTATGTGTTTTTTATGTCTATTTAATGTGTATTTATTTTAATGTGTGTTTTATGTGCATTTTTATGTATTTTATGTCTATTTAATTTGTATTTTTATGTGTACTTATTTTTATGGGTTTTTTTACATTGGCTCTGCCAACATCATTGGTTCTGCCCATGATGTCATGACATTGACTCCACCCAAGATGTCATGATGTTGACTCTGCCCACAATGTTGGCTCCGCCCACAGTGCGGTAGTAAAATTTTTGGTTGTTCACCATTGAGTCTGACCTGGCCCCCAACTTAAAAAGGTTGAGAGCCCCTGAACTAGACTAAAAGAATCAACATGTTACCTAATAAATATGGACAAGGGAACTTTTGAAACAAATCCTGGGCTTCCAAGAAATTCCAGTATTCTATCATGTTGAAAAAGGAAAAAACTCCAGGAGAAATTTCACTCAGAGTTGGAAAGAGGGTTGTACTTACGCTGTTATTTCTTACCTCCATATATTGCTAAAAATACGCAACTATATTGTGGCACACAAAACCCAGTTTCTAAGTGGTCCCCTCAGCGGAGGAAATGCCGTTGGAAACCATCATACTGAGCCCAACGGCAAAATGAGCGGAGGAGGACCCACTATACTACTCTGATTCTCAACTGTCATGAAGGCGGAAGAGTCCATGCCAGATGGACTCCTCAACCTTGGCCCTCCAGCTGTTCTCCTTCGTGTTGTTTGTGAATGCACACTGATGGGTTCTGCGCTTGCGCGGGAGCCATGTCAGAGCTGGAAAGCTGATTGGATAAATTTGAATGGTTAGTACCACCCACCATCTCCACCCGCCCTTTGCGCCATTTCGCGCTTTCCGCCTCAGTTCTTGTTTTTCCGCTGATCAAGAGCTCTCCCGTTTTTCCCTCACTACCGAATTG
Organism: Furcifer pardalis; assembly: GCA_030440675.1. Classification (NCBI taxonomy): domain Eukaryota; kingdom Metazoa; phylum Chordata; class Lepidosauria; order Squamata; family Chamaeleonidae; genus Furcifer; species Furcifer pardalis. The sequence continues at coordinate 14,512,922 of CP126894.1, read as the reverse complement.
CTCGGTTGTTTAATCCGGGATAGCTTTCGGGATCTATACTTCTGGTTTATCCAGTACCTTTTTGTTTTTTTAAAAAAAAAGAAGAAGAAAAGAAAGTAGAAGAGCCGCGAAGGGGATCCCCCCTTCTAGCCCTTCGCCACCCCACTGTGGATGGCGTCGGCGTCGGCCTTCAAAAAGTGCCTTTCGTGTTCGGCCAAGATCCCGAGCACCGACAACCACTCTAAGTGCCTGATCTGCCTGGGCGAAGACCATCCGGTGCACTCGTGCTCAGCCTGTAAGAAGTTCTCCAAGGTTGCCCTAAAGAACCGGAGGAACCGACTGCAGGCCCACCTCATGGAGTCCGCCCTAGCACCACAAGGCCCAAGCCGCCCAACGGAGACCCGCCAAGAGTCGTCCTCTTCGGCACCGCCAGCCACCAAGAAGCTCACCACCGTCGAGCTCTTCAGGAAGAAGAAGAACAAGGAGGAACGGAAGAAGGAGGGAAAGAAAAAACATAAGAAACACTCTTCCTCTCTACCTCCCACACCTCGAGCGCACCGGCCGTCTCCTTCTGCTTCCCCGGCCTCCGCCGTTTTCGTGGCCGCCATTACATCGCCGCCACCATCACCTCCACGTGCGTCGCAGCCGGAGTCAGAGGGCATTCCGCCGCACCAAGAGACCCCCCCAGCACCACCTCCACGGGGGGCATCTCTACTTCCCGATGGGAGAAGTGATGAACGGGGATCGGAGACCGCCGCACAGCCCTTCCTCACCCTGGAGATGCTGTCCCCGCTCTTGGAGGCCATGACGGAGAAAATCACCGACAAGGTACTCGCCACCATTGGATCCCCGCCCGATCCTACATCGCGGGCTACCTCCAAACGGAAGGCCGATCACACATCCCTGGCCTCCAAACGGCGCCGAGCCCAATCCGTGGCTTCCCAACTGCTGCCGCCACCACCGCCATCTGTGTCCGGGGAGGAACCGAGTTCAGCCAGGCCTTACTGGTCTGACTCGGACCCCGAGGCCTCACTGCCACCCCCATCCCTTGCCGGGGTGTCTGGAGGCTCGGACGATTCGTCCGAGGGAGAAGGCGAGGAGGAAGACATGGACGATCTTCCTCCGGTCGATGTCGAAAAGTCCCCGGTGGAACAGATCGGCGCCAAGGAATGCCTGCAGCCGGAGGATCAGAAATCCTTCTCTGCCCTCCTGACCCGCATGGGCCCGATATTAAACATTAGGGCAGAACACCCACCGGCTCCGTTCGTGGACGAGGTGTGCGGATTGGCGGACACCAAGAAGATCCTTCCAGTCCATCTGCCCTTCCTTCCGGCCGTCGCCCATTCGGCCAAGACGGTTTGGAGCAGGCCGGTCTCATCCCACGTCGTCTCCAATCGGCTGGATGGGATCTACAAGCTCCTTGGGGAGGAGGGTGAGTTCCTCCATTCGCACCCCACGCCGAATTCGAGGGTAGTTAAGGCCACCCAACACCGCACCGCCGTGCACAGTGTACCTGTTCCATCCACAAAGGAGGGAAAGAAACTAGATGCCATCGGAAGGAGGGTCTACGCTGCCTCCTCCCTCTCTACCCGCGCGGCAAACTACGAGACAGCCATGGCAGCCTACAACATCAAGCTTTGGGGCAAGGTGGAAGCCTCCCTGAACAGACTACCCCCCGATCTCTGCACCGAGTTTGAGACCCTGTCCGAGGAAGGGATCCAACTCAGCCAACAACAGCTCCGAACCGCACGCCACATCTGCGACTCAGGGGCTAAGACCGTAGCGGCCGTGATACAGCTGCGTCGCCATGCATGGCTCAGATCGGCTGACTTACATGATGACACGAAGAGGCTCATCGAGGAGCTCCCTTTCGACGGCAAGGGATTGTTCGCCGAAGACACGGACAATGCCCTTAACGAGCTTCACAAGGACATCACAACGTCCAACAGACTTCGGCTTGGCTCGACCAGCGGATACCAACACAGGTCCTCCTCGGGATACAGCCAGGACTACCGCAACCGCCAGTCCTTTCGAACCCAAGACCAAGCCAAGCAACACTTCTTCAAGCCGCACAGACAATACAACTGCTCGCGCTTCCAGAACCAGGGCCAGAACACCAAGCGCTCTGACCGGAGGCAAAAACAACAGCCCTGACTCCCTCCGAACCGAAGATCCTCCCTCGCCCCATCCGATGCCGTACATACCGCTCCGGAACTTCCTAGCCACTTGGAACTCAATAACCATCGATCGGTGGGTACTTCGAATCTTAGACGTTGGCTATGCCATCGAATTCGAGAGATGGCCAAGCTTAGGTCACATTCGCACCACCAACCCGTCCCCCCCAGCTGCAAGAAGAACTCTCAGCACTTCTACTCAAGGGGGCAATAGAACCGGTCGCCCCAACATCTCTCTGCGACGGATTCTATTCCAGGTATTTCATAGTCAGCAAGAAAGACAGAGGACTCAGACCCATCATGGACCTCCGTCGCCTCAACAAACACATTTGAGTGGCGAAGTTCCGCATGGTCACGCTCCAGACCATCCTCCCTCTCCTGAAGACCGGAGACTGGTTTGCAGTAATTGACCTCAAGGATGCGTATTTCCACATCTCAATACGCCAAGATCACCGCAAATTCCTCAGATTTTGCATCGGGGAACAAGACTTCCAGTACACTTGTTTACCATTCGGTCTCTCCACCGCACCGAGAGTCTTCACGAAATGCATGGCACCGGTAGCGGCATACCTACGGACCCGGGGCATCCAAGTATTTCCCTACATAGACGACTGGCTGATAATGGCGCCGTCTGCAGAACAGGCACAGAGGGACGTGCGATTCACCCTCAAGACCATGGAGGATCTCGGTCTTCGGATCAATGTAAAGAAATCATGCCTAGAACCGGCCCAGGAGATGGATTACATCGGGGCGATCCTGGACGCCACGAAGGCAAGACCATTCGCCCCTCCCCAGCGCCTAGCACACATCGGATCGCTGGTACACCAGTTCCAGAAAAGCCGCACGGTGAGTGCCAAATCGGCACAGAGACTCCTAGGCCTCATGGCCTCCACCACGGCGGTCATACCGTTCGCCAAATTAAAGATGAGATCGCTCCAGTCATGGTTCCTACACCTCTTCAACCCTGTGTTGGACGATCCGGGCAAACGGCTCATACCAACCCGCGAACTCAAACAGCAACTACAGTGGTGGACCAACCACGAATTCGTGGCCATCGGGAGACCCTTCCTACCTCCCACACCGTCAACCCAGATCTCCACGGATGCGAGCACACTCGGATGGGGAGCATGCTGCGGATTTCTGGAGATAAGCGGCAAGTGGACTCGACAGGAACGAGCACACCACATAAACTTCCTAGAACTACTCGCGATTTGGAAGGCCATGAAAACCTTCCAATCCAGCCTCCGAGGAACGGCGGTTCAGGTCGCCTCGGACAACACCACAGCCCTATCCTACCTCAACCGGCAAGGAGGGACTCACTCACCATCCCTACTCTACCTGGCAGTCCAACTCTGGGAGTGGTGCCTCCAAAACCACATCTTACCAATCGGAGTGCACATCCAAGGGACACTCAACACAACAGCGGACGGCCTCAGCCGCAAGACCTTGGATATTCACGAATGGGAGCTCAACGCATCGGTCTTCGAGCTCCTGTGCAAACGGTGGGGCCGACCACAAGTGGACCTCTTCGCGTCCCAGACCAACACGAAGTGCAACCTGTTCTGCACGAGAGCCGGAGCGGGACAGGGATCCATGGGGGACGCCTTCATGGTCCCCTGGCGTGGAAATCTCCTCTACGCCTTTCCGCCTTTCCCGCTCATCCAGAGGGCCCTAGTCCGCCTTCGCCAGGAGAGGGCCCGAGCCATTCTAATTGCACCAGCATGGCCCAGGCAACACTGGTACCCACTGCTCAGGGAACTAGCGACGGACTCGATCACCCTCCCAGACGACCCGTCGCTCCTCCACATGGAACGGGGCCAGATGTTCCACGCAGACCTACCGAGTCTCCACCTCACGGCCTGGCTCATAATCCCAGGATAAGCAGGATCCTGGAGCAGAGCAGGAAACCCTCCACATCCAAGTCCTACAAGAACAAGATGGAGAGGTTTGACGCATTCCTCAGGGACCGGGACAAGGAACTGACCACAGCCTCCCTAGAGGACCTGATGGACTACCTGCTCCACCTAGCTGAAACCGGTCTGGCACACTCCTCCATACGTGTGCACTTAGCTGCAGTCGTCGCCCATGCTTCACCTCGCTCTGCCCTCTCTTCAGCCTTCCAAGACCACACCATGAAGAGGTTCCTTAAGGGCCTGAAGAATGTTTCCCCCCCACACACGACGGCCCACACCACAATGGTCACTGTCTACCGTCTTGGAAGCCCTGATGAAGCCGCCCTTCGAGCCGTTAGCAACAGCCGAGATCCACCTGCTCTCGTGGAAGACCGCATTCCTGGTGGCCATCACCTCAGCCCGCAGAGTAGGGGAACTGACAGCCCTCAGAAATGATCCCCCATTCCTCAAATTTTTCCACGACAGAGTGGTCATGCACCCAGACCTCTCCTTCCTCCCTAAGGTGGTCACAGAATTCCACCTATCCCAGGTCATCACCTTACCTGCCTTCTTCCCCAACCCTTCTAGTACCCAGGAAAGAAGCTGGCACTCCTTGGATGTACGAAGAGCACTGCTCTTTTACACACAACGTACCAGAGATTTTAGACAATCCAATAGACTATTCATCGCCTATGGCGGAAGATCCAAAGGCCACGCGCTCTCTGCCCAACGCCTTTCCAAATGGATCTGCGAGACAATCTACCTGGCCTACCGCCTGACGTCGAGGGAACCACCACCCCACGTCAGGGCTCATTCCACTAGATCCATGGCCACCTCCACTGCCTTCTTGGAGGGAATCCCCATGGAAGACATCTGCAAAGCCGCAACGTGGTCCAGGCCACTCACCTTTGTCAACCACTACAGACTGGACACCAGAGCCATCCCCGACTCCAGGCTGGGACGCTCGGTCTTGACAGCAGGTCTTCACGCTTCAATGCCATGATGACCTCCTGACCCTCGAGTGTATCCTGAGACCAGACCACATCTCCACCAAGTGGCACATCTCACCACAGCACCAGCTACCCACCATCCAGGTAAGAGAGCTTGCTAGTCACCCATCAGTGTGCATTCACAAACAACACGAAGGAGAAGGACAGGTTGCACTTACCTGTAACTGTCGTTCTTCGAGTATGTTGTTTGTGAATTCACACAACCCACCCGTCCTTCCCCTCTTACTGCTGCAGGGATGAGATGCTTTATCCTCTGTACAGTTTTAATATTAACTGAGGCGGAAAGCGCGAAATGGCGCAAAGGGCGGGTGGAGATGGTGGGTGGTACTAACCATTCAATTTTATCCAATCAGCTTTCCAGCTCTGACATGGCTCCCGCGCAAGCGCAGAACCCATCAGTGTGAATTCACAAACAACATACTCGAAGAACGACAGTTACAGGTAAGTGCAACCTGTTCTTCTTGAACTTCAATTCCTAGAAGCCTTGATCAGCAGGAGTGCTGACTTGGGCTTCTGGGACTGGAAGTCCAAGAACAGCTAGAGAACCAAGGTTGAGGAAGCCTGAGCTAAAGTAATACTTTGCTTATTTTGCTCCAGTTCATTGTTTCCAGTTTCCCCCCAGACATTGGACAATGTCTCCCATTCTACGAAACAGACACAGTTGGGTATGCTAGCAGTTGTAATCCTCCAGTATCTAGCATTTCAAGGTCAGGAAATATGATTCTTAAAATAATGCTGGTTCTTCTGTTAAAAAGATTAGCTCTGCGTTTGTAACAGTGCCTTATCCTTCAGACGTGGGGAAATGGTTATGACTCCCTTCAGATAGTTTTTACTTCCAAAGGCCTTATTCCCTCAGGCTTTTCAAACTGTTTTAGGGGATATTTTTGTTTTATTTTTGTCTGTCTCTCTTGTACTTGTAGCTGCTCTGTCTCAGCATTACTTTGAAATCCTACTCAGATAATTTTTTTACTGTCTCTTTCTTAAACCAAGCGCAGTGTTATTAATGTTGGCAAGAGGCCTTTCAGTGATCCCTACTGTGTAGAATTGTTTGGAAAAAGCTAAATAAGTGAGATTTTAAGACAGGGCCCTTTCCATAGTGGCACCTCATAATTGTAGCCCCCTTTATGTCATCAACAGATTTGTTTTTTCAGTGTACTACTACTATTAATTTTAAGTTTGCTCTTTTGATAGTCTGGCCAGGTTACCCTTCTATGGTAATAGAATAGACTGTACTGCCAGCGACTCAATGTACTGTACTGCCAGCGACTCAATGCCTGACAACCCTGAGGACTAACTGCTTAGGTGCCGAAGTTCACAGGGAAGGGTGATGGTCCCTAAGTGGATTAAGTCTTGTTGGAGGGCAGCAGCTTCATCAATACTGGCCTGGGGCTGATGAGGACTTTGTGTGCCAAAAGGGCTCAGGACCAGAAAGTGACTCGAGGAACTGGATCAATGGCATGGGGGTCATGCTGCAATGCAGAAGGCAGATGAAAGGCCACTGCATTATATTCTCTGGACAGTCTTCATGGCTGATCGCCATGAGGATCACCAATATTCGGATTCGGATACAGCAGAAAAAGAAGAAGACTTTGATACTAATTGTATGATACTGAAGTGTCTGTGGGCATGCTGGATTATATTTTGTGTTCTGTTATTTGAGTTTTATTTGTATATCTCCTTCAGTGACTATATTATAGGCCCTGTGAGATGCAGGGGACAATTTATAAATGTAAGAAGTTAATTGCTGTCATCATAATCCAAGTCCAGGCATGAACTTTACTACACCCTTGAAATATGCACAATATTGTGGCAAAATTTTGAGATCCCCAAATCTCTTTATCAAGCAAGATGAAGGTGAGAAGAAAAAGACTGAGTTGATTATGTTGAAGTTGTGAGATCTGCCAGACTGATAAAATAAGTGAATGGGAAGGGTGATGTTCTTCAGTTGATTCCTAGAGGTAGGCAGCCTTGTGGCTTCCAGAAGTTTTAGAAATAAGCACCATCATCTCACATTAGCATGGTCAGTGGTCATAGTTAGGAGTGGCAGTCGAAGAAAATATCAGGGCACAGAATTGTTTGCCCCTAGATTAGACCATTGGGCTGCTTGGCAAAAGGGCCGGGAAAACTCTCTGCTGGGGGAAGAGAGGAAGTGCTCCCATTGGGCTCCTTGGCAGAGGGACGGGTGAAATCTGTGCTGGGGTGATAGCATGCATGCCCACAGAGAGGGCTCTGAGTGCCCCCTCTGGCACACATTCTATAGGTTTGCCAACACTGGATTAGATTGCGTTCTTTATGTCTTACAGTTGTTGGGTTATACCAGGGTTATACCAGGAATGGAACAGTGGTTCTCCCATTTTTTTTAAAAAGGATAAAATCCAGTGATTACTTAATTTCATCTCCAGATGTAGGTAAACACACAGATTTCTTGGTAGACATAAAAGCTGAAAAACAGTAAATAAAAATTGATTTAAAAATAGGCTAGTACAACCAGTTCATAAAGCTAAAATAATGTGCCATGAAATTGCTTTCAGCCTGTAACAATCTTCTAGAACAGGGGTGCCCAAACTTTTCCCACCAGGAGCCTGACCATGCTCCTTCAAACAGCTGAGCTGGCCGGTCATGTGTTTCCTCCCAGCTGCGGTAGCGGTGCCTGAATTTGCGCCATGTTTCTGGGCATTTTTCACTCCTCCGCTGCTCTCCTTGTAGAAGGGAGTGATGGAGGAACATTTTGGCACCGTTTTTGATTCCCCCCCACCGCATTTCGGTGCAAAAACACGGCGTTTTGGGCACTTCAGGTGATGTCAGGGCACTTCCGGTGTTGGCAGCAGTCCGGCCCACGGGCCATAGTTTGGGCACCCCTGTTCTAGAATGTCTGCTTTTTAGACCTGATTAATTTTAACTAATTCATTAATTCATTTATGTGATTTTTGTGGTATGTGTAAAGCTCTCCTTTCCCTTTACTGGCTTTCTTCACTGGTAGGCTTCCACATCCATACATATTAATTAGGAATATGATAGTGTGGATAATTTTGAACAGTGTCACATTGAAGATCTTTTCTAATTTTTTTTCATGCTGTCCTTCCGAGTCTCAACCTTTGTCTGATATCTTGGCTGCTATCTCAATTTGGATTGATAATTGGACCAAGACATATGAAATGCTTAACAATTTCAGTTTTTTTCATTGTGGTTATGTAGTGGTTTTTAAGATGAAGGGTATCACTGTTGTGTCAGTTTGACCACAATGACTTCTGTGCTTACATTTTATGGAATGCTGGGATTTGTAGTTTAGGAAAGTACTTAGAATTCTCTGATCTAGAGGATGCGGGTGCATTTCCCTAAACTAAAGAAGAGAATTGTAAGTAACCATCAGGCTATAAGTCCCAGCATTCACTGGAATGGAGTCCTAACAATTAAAGTGGCAATCTGCTGATACAACTGTTTAGTGTACAAGTGGTACCTCCCTTAAAGAGCATAATGCGTTCCACGAGATTGCTCTTTAAGTGAGTTTGCTCTTTAAGCAAAACACCATTGTAAGTGACCAATTGTGACTTCTGGCAGGGGGGTTTGTGAAACCCGATTTATTTGTTAAGCGAGCTTTTGTTTGGTTTTATTTGTAAAACGACGCAAACATTCAGAGAAAATCCTGCTCTTTAAGCGAGTTACTCTCTAAGTGAGGCGCTCTTTATGCGAAGTTTTACTATATATCAATCCATAGAGTACAAGGAAAGATTATACATATACACTAGTACCCCGGATAACGTTATGACTTGGTTCCACAAGTCTTGTCGTTATCCGGTTTTTAACGTTGTGCGATACATTGATCACACAATGTTAAAAAAAGCCCTGTTTCCCTGGAGGCTTCAGCAAGCCAGAACGTCGGGATTTGAATCCTGACATTTTGGCTTGCTGCAGCCTCCAAGGAGGTGGGGGATCTTTAGAAACAGCTTGGATCGGGTCTCCCCACCTCCCTGGACCCGGCCGGGGGGGGGTCAAAGACCCCAAAATTGGTTTTAAAAAAGTCCATTTTTTTTTACCAATTTTGGGGTCTATGACCCCCCCTGCCAGGTCCAGGGAGGTGGGGAGACCCGATACAAGCTGTTTCTGGGCTTCCCCGATGTCCTCAGCCAATGCAGCAAGACAGAATGTCGGGATTCGAACCCTGATGTTTTGGCTTGCTGCACTGGCTGAGGGCGTCGGGGAAGCCCAGAAACAGCTTGGATCGTGTCCCCTGCCTGCTCCAGAGAGATCAGAGGACCCAATCTACAGCTGCAGGGTGGCTGGGGAAGCTGACGGGGACTCCCTGTCGGCTTCCCTAGCCACCCGCCCTTGCCTCCGCAGCTGTGGGGTGGCTGGGGAAGCCGACGGGGGAGCCCCCCGTCAGCTTTCCAGCCTCCCCACCCCTGCCTCCGTAGCTGCAGGGTAGCTGGGAAGCTGAACGGAGAACCCCGTTCAGCTTCCCAGCCACCCTGCTGCTAAGAACGACTGTATCAGATAACGTTAAAAATCGCGTTATTCGATACAAGATTTTTCCGAAAATCTTGTAACGTTATGCGGTTTTAGCGCTATCCGGTACTCGCGTTATCCGGGGTATTACTGTATTGTATATAGTATATACACATGATATATTGTTTTTATTGTCTTAAGCTGAAAATGTGAGTTTTGTTATTTGTGAAGGCAACAATTGATTGAACTATTTCTGGTCTTTCAAACTTCAGCTCCATCTCAGCCATCTCAGTGTAAACCCAGCCCAGTGACTTGTGTACTTGTTGGCAGTTATGAATATCCTGATCTTCCCATAGCAAGATACAAGGAAGAGGTAAACAGTGTTGACTGCTTAATCTGTGGCTTAAAAAAATCATGTGAGGGCTTCATTTACCTGTCCGTTACCTGGTTTTTGCCTGGTTCATTTTGGTTTGTGTGTATAAATGGTAGTTAACATGTGTTGGAAAAGTTTATTTAATATATTTATATAAAAACATTATCTTTACAAACTTTATTCTTTTCAGATTTAAGTGGTTGTGTTTCTCAGTGTTGTCTGGTTGTATTGTTATTAATTATAATTAAAACATCACTAGTGTTGGTAATGATCCCAGTAACAATAACAGTGAAAAAATATAGTACCATCCGTAATTAATAACAGACAGGAATATCAAACCACAAGCAGCTTACAAGCTAAAATTGACACTAAATCAGTGGTTCCCAACCTTTTCAAGCTTGGGGGCTGAGTCATACTCTCTCAGTCAATTTTGAGGGCTGGGTGGCCATTTACCCTGCCTGCACAATAGGAATGGACATTTTGTTCCAACAGATTTAAAGGGGAGGTCAGTTTGTTTCTTGAATGCCCTTGGAGGGGTGGGGGCACATGAAATGGCACCGTGGGCCAGATTCGGCCCATGGGCCTTAGGTTGGGAACCCCTGCACTAAATGGTTGAGTGGCATGGACAAAGTGCAATCTGGAATCTCTAGAGCAGGGGTGCCCAAACTTTTTGGGCCATTGGCCGGTCATGTGGTTCACGGGCTCGTTTTACTTCCGCTTCCAGGAGCGACAAGGGCTTTGCAGGCCGGGTGAATTGGCATCGGGGGCCGCACCCAGCCTTCGGGCCTTAGTTTGGGCACCACTGTTCTAGTGTATTCCGTAAATGCCCTCAACATCTTTCATTACGTCTCAGAGCTAAATTGATGTTTTTGTCTGTTTTACAGTTGTGTTGAGGTCTTTTTAGACATGGAGTAGCCTTTTGTCAAATCCAAAACTAACATTCTATTAGATCTGGTTTCTTTAAAAAGACTGTTTTACACTAAAATGGTGGTATATTGAAAAATGGGGGAGGGGGAAAAATCTAATGTACCAAACAGAACAAAATGAAGAACTTTCAAATGCCCTGTTTTGTCATTCTTCTAATGTAGAGTTCACAGTGTTGATTTTTAAAAATATTTCTTTTAAACAGATAATTTCCTTGATAGAGAACAATTCTGTGGTAGTTGTACGTGGATCTACTGGTAGTGGCAAAAGTACTCAGCTTCCACAGTATATCTTGGATTACAGCGCACAACATTCAGTCTACTGCAACATCGCTGTTACTCAGCCTAGGAAAATTGGTGCCACCAGCATTGCAAAGTGGATTAGCAAACAGCGGTCATGGCCCTTAGGTGGAGTTGTAGGTTATCAGGTAAAGTATATTGTGATGAATTAGGTGCTGCAGTAATAGTATTGTAGAACTATGATCTTATTTCAGGACAATTTTAGAAATTTTCAGAAAAGACTATAATTTTATATTGCATACTTTTTGGAGTACATTTTTCTTCTGGATTAGCATCTTTTTTTGATAGTGGTTAGATAAGGAGCTGTGGAAAATTATTTTAAATGAGATTGAAAATTATATAGTACTCCCCCGTTTGTAGAAATGCAGTTTTTTTAAAAAAAAAATTCTTTGGACTATGGGACTGGAAATACAGTATATCCATTGTTTTCACAATGTCTTCTTAATATGATTGAAGTGAAGTATATTTCTTTTAATGATGTTTTTAGGTTGGTTTAGAAAAAGTTGCTTCAAAGGACACAAGACTGAGTTACATGACAACAGGGCTTCTTCTTCAGAAAGTGGTTGGAGCCAAAAGCCTCACAGAATTTACCCATATCTTCATAGATGAAGTAAGTTTGATAAGAGAAAATACTGCCCAGAATCCTATTACTTACACATACAACGTATAAGGATGTGTCACTGGAGACCAAGGCGAAAATCATCCATTTTCTTGTATTACTGATCATTATAGATGGGTGTAAAAATGTGACAGTACAAAAAATGACAAGAAAGAAATTATTTCTTTCAAATATGTTGAAGGAGAGCTTTTTTGATCCCCTAGATAGCTAGAAAAGACAAACAAGTCAGTCCTAGAGCATCGATGGTGAACCTTTGCACTCCAGGTGTTCTTACACTTCAATTACCAGAGGCCCAAAGCCAGCACTCTTGCTGATCAGGACTTGTGGGGATTGAAATTCAAGAACACTTGGAGTGCCAAGGTTTGCCATCAGTGTCCTAGAGCAAATTAGTTCTGAACTGTTTCTGGAGGCAAAAATGATGACGCTAAGGTTGTTCTATTTTGGGCACATTATGAAAAGACAGTGCTCTCTGAAAAAGACAGTAAGGCTGAGAAAGGTGCAGGAAAAGAGGAAAACCTAATAAGCAATGGATTGACTTCCTAAAGGAAGCTACTGTACAGGCTTGAGTTATCAAGAGCTGAGCAGGGCTGTTGAGGACACGGCATTTTGGGGATCATTCGAAAGCAAGAAATTGCAAGTAGATAAATAGGGACAACTTCAGTGGGAAAGTAAACAGTGTTCCGTGCGCTCCAGTATCTAGTCATGCCTGCCATGTGACCACAGAAACGTCTGCAGAAGCAGACACCGCTGGCTCTTCGGCTTTGAAACAGAGATGAGCACTGAACCCTAGAGTCAGATACGATGGGCTTTCAAGCAAGGGGAAGCTTTACCTTTACCTAATTTATAGGTTTGCCAGAAGTCAGAGTTGATATCACACCATGTAAGAACAAGAATAAAGCTAAGCAAACACACTTCTATGCTGCCCTATAGCACCTAGCACTCTCTGGGCAAGTCACAAGTTAATTAGCATTTTGCCCCCAGCATGCTGGGTACTCATTTTACTGACCTTGGAAAGATGGAAGACTGAGTCAACCTTGATCCTGATAAGGATCAAACTCACAACCTTTTGGTTGCAGCAACTTCCTTCTAGACAGAATCATTTTCACTTTTCCAAAACTGTTCTTTGGTGGTACACTAAATTTTGCTCTGATGCTTACTGTGGTTACCTTTTAATGAGGGGTTGTAAAATCTCTGCGTATCCTATATGCAACTCCATTTTAAATGTAATTACAGTCAAACCTCGCATAAAGAGCGTTTCGCTTAAAGAGTAACTCGCTTAAAGAGCAGAATTTTCTCTGAATGTTCGCTTCGCTTAACAAATAAAACCAACCAAAAACTCGCTTAACAAATAAATTGGGGTTTGCAGTACTCCCCACAATTGGTCACTTTCAATGGTGGTTTGCTTAAAGAGCAAACTCACTTAAAGAGCAATCCTGTGGAACGCATTATGCTCTTTAAGCGAGGTACCACTGTATTGTAAATGTTGACTTGATATCTTTGCTTGTCCAAAGAAAGAAAGAAACAGTGGGACTTCATATGGGAATGATAAGATCAGGAATATTAATGCGATAGTTCAATAGAACATAAAGCAACTTACTTTTCTACTGAAACATGTCATATTTTTATTCTTTTTAGGTACATGAGCGTACTAAAGAAATGGATTTTTTACTCCTGGTTGTCCGTAAACTGTTACGGACCAATTCAAGATTTGTCAAGGTAAATTTATTCTGTTAGTTAGCTCCTCTGTGAAAATACAAAATTGGGATTACTATAATTCAGTGCTAGAAGGATAATCCCCAGTAAACTTACCTTAGAACGTGTGGTGTCTTTTTACTAGTCTAGTGATGGGAGTTCTATGTAATAGCCTTTTGGTCTCTCATAGTGGTGGTGATATAGAATTTGGCAGTAAAGCGGAAGAAACAAAAAAAAGTTCAAATTAAGTTGTGGAATAAATTGCACACATGCACAAATACATATACACACACAAACACAAATGAATAGAGATGCACTGAACAGTTATTTATCCATAAAGACTAAAAGTTTCCAAGCTGAGATGAGTGACTTAAATCAGTTGCTACTGAAAGAGGACATACATAAAAGAATAATATAATTGCATGCTGTCAAGTCAGTTCCGACTTACAGCAACCCATTCCAGGGCTTTCTAAGCAGAGAATACTCAGATGTCATTCACCATTCTCTAGAAACTTGGCAGACTAAAAAGAGAATCAACAAGATGTATATATTGGAAGGAGAGAAACAGCATAATGGGGGGTGATGCTATTTGTTTTAGCCCAGTATTATAGCACATACTGTCTAAGTAAGGACAGTTCATGCGTTGATTGGAGGCCAAACTTCAGGACATTATCAGTGTTTAACCTTGCAAGTTTCCTGGTTCAGTTGGGAGATCCATCCTGGTCAGTATAGACTGGCTTACTTCAATAAGGTGCATTTTGGGTTGCTATTGTCATCACTCCAGTTGCTGCTTATAGAGATGAGAATTGTAACCCCCCAACATTTGGAGTAGGTCATGTTGAGGAATTGTTTGGGTATAGTTTTTTCTGGATAGACAGTGGTTTGAATTGATCCAAAGCATATTTATGGCTGTGAGAGCTGGACCATAAGGAAGGCTGAGTGTAGAAGAATAGACACCTTTGATCTGTGGTGCTGGAGGAGACTCTTGACAGTCTCCTGGACTGCAAGGAGATCAAATCAGTCAATCCTGAAGGAAACCAATGCTGACTGCTTCTTGGAAGGACAAATACTGAAGCTCAAGTACTTTGGCCACCAAGTGAGAAGAGAGGACTCACTTGGGAAGGCCTTGATGCTGGGAAAGATCAAAGGCAAAAGGAGAAGGGGACGGCAGAGGATGAGGTGGATGGATGGAATCGTTGATGTGATGGGTGTAGATCTGCAGAGAAGGCCAATAAACAGAGGAGCCTGGCATGCAGTGGTCCATGGGGTCGCAAAGGTTGGACTTGACTGTGCAACTGAACAACAACAAAATATCCATGTCAGGGAAGGTATTGAATAAAATTAAATTTGAAAAGCAGTATTAATAGTTGACTTCTATCAACCTAGCAGCTTGAAAGCAAGAAATTTCAAGTAGGTAAATAGGTACTGCTTCAGTGGGAAAGGTAACAGCATTCCATGCAGTCTAGTCATGCCTGCCACATGACCACAGAAACGTCTGCAGAATCAGACAGTGTTGGCTCTTTGTTTGTAAATGAAGATGAACATCGCTCCCTAGAGTCGGACACGACTGGCTTTCACGCAGGGGAGACCATCACCTTTACTATTAATAGTTAGGCATCAGGCTATAAAGATTCCAGATTGGCTTGTATCATTCTCCCTTGCCTGGTAGATCCCCCCCACCAAAAACAAAAAAAGAAGAAGAAGCCTGTATGAATCTGGAATGTGCTTTTTTTTCAAGGAGTCAAACAGCCCTATTCTGAGATATCTGATTGTCTTTAAAATAATTAAAGCTTTACGGCCACTTGTTTTGCTCATCTTCTTCTCACTCTTCATTCCTTTTGCCATTACCATCTGCTTCCAACTATCACTCATTCCCCTGCTGAAAAGGGCATCACAGATGTATCCACTGGATTTCAAGCCAGGAAACGCATCTGTGATTGGCCTGAAGCAGTCTCTGCACATCGGAGGATGGGAGTTTCATCTGCGGTGTTACATGGCCATGCATTCTGTTTCACCTGACATTAATAGATTTCCCTGGAGTGTAAGCCACGGACCGTTAGTAGTGTGTGTTGTAAAGTTGCCATCTTTTCAAACTTAACCGTCTTGGCTGTAAAAATAGTAGATTCGTAACTGTGCTGTTAACAGCATTGTTAGGATAAAAAGGTCATCAAGGATTGGAAATCTTTGTATATTTTGTAAATAGCTAAAAAATTTGCTTGTATATGCTCCCAACTAAAGTGAAATACTGTACTGGGTATGAGGAAACAGGGCTTCAAGCACCACTGGCTTAACCAATTTAATATCAGAAAATGGCAAAAATACTTTTTTTGATAAAAACTCCCATAATTTCCCAGCTAGCAAGGTTAGACTGTGTGTGTGTGTGTTGCTGCTTAAAAAGTAACTTTGCCATGCTGTGCTTGGTAATTCTAAAATGATAACTCTCTAGTGGGTATGCTGAGATAAAAATTAATGCAAAAGGCAGCTGGAGGCATTTTGTGATCCGATGATGCCAACAACGCACCCTGAATGCTACATTTACAGCAGATTGATTGCATAGTACTAACAATTCTTTACTGATTTCAGGATGTTTTATATTTAGGAACCAGAAATACTGTACAGGTACATTGTTCCAAAGCATTTCAGCATTTTGTTTTGCCCATGGAATGTCACATTCCCCTCTAGAAATATACTGTACATAGAAAACAAAATATGGTCCAGGTTGGTTGTCATGTTTTTAAAATAAAGAAGTATAGAAAGAACAGATTTGCATTATTAAACTCAACTGAGTGGAAACCAGAACTGTTGAATGATACCAGTGATATTATTAGGGAAGGCGGTTAGTTCCTGTAATCAAAAGAAAAATGGATAACAGACTAACACGGCTACTATTCCAAAAAATAGAAATATTTAAAATTGTTAAGGACAGACAAGAAGCAAAGGTAACATAAGTAGAGTCGGAATCCTGAATGCAGCTTTTCTGCAGCGGCCACACAGAGACATGCATTCATAAGGTCATAAGTCAGAGGTGACTTGACAACATGTAACAACATAAACATTAACATCTCCAAACTTCATTAAGTGATTAAAGTAGACAACTTATCATTGTGGTTCATAGGATTTTTTTTTGCATTTGTAGGAATAAAGAACCAGACTTGACCTTTGTGTGCACAATCTGTTCTCTTTTTTTAACACAAATTTGTGTGTATGTGTCTAAATAGATCCATAGGAGCAGTAAGAGTGTATGGGGAGAAGGAAACCTGATTCTTTCTCCCTTATCTATTTTGCTAAGGCTGTTCTTTATACAGTAGTACCTCGCTTAAAAAGCATAATGTGTTCCACAGGATTGCTTTTTAAGAGAGTTTGTTCTTTAAGCGAAACACCATTGTAAGTGACCAATTGTGACTTTTGGCGGGGGGGGGGGGAATGTCAACCCTGATTTAGTTGTTAAGCGAGTTTTTGGTTGGTTTTAGTTGTTAAGTGAGCCGACCATTCAGAGAAAATTCTGCTCTTTAAGCGAGTTAGTCTCTAAGCGAGGCGCTCTTTATGCGAGATTTTACTGTACTAGTAGTTGGTAAGTCTGGACTACAACTATGGTTTCGGGGGGGGGGGGTCCCTGTATTATTTTATATAGGCTTGTTCTTCCCTGATCCTAAAGTAGTTGGAAGCTCTTTGTAGTGTTTCCTTGCCTTAGGCACACCTGCTGATCAGGGCTTCTGGGATTTGAAGTCCAAGAACATCTTGGGCAGTGATGAGCATCAGCAGGTTCGCACCAGTTAGCCAGATCAGGTAGCAGAAATTCTGGCTGGCCCCATCCATCCAAGTTTTGAAATAAAGTAGTCCTAATTTGGGTGCAATGCTAGGCTTTCCCCCTGGCAATGCCCAGCATACCACGCCCACAGTGTGGTAGTAATTTTTTTTAGCCCACCACTGATCTGGGGATCCCAGGTTGAGAAACCTAAAGGGAGGGTTCTTGCTTGCATTAGCAGTACTTACAGAAGGATAGTACTTTGGAATAACTTTAGCTCTTTGTTTCCTTGCCCGCTCTTCTTTTTTCAAAGGTAATTCTGATGTCTGCGACCATCAACTGCCAAGAGTTTGCCAACTATTTTGCAATTCCAGTTCGCAACAAACTATATCCAGCCTATGTATTTGAAGTGGAAGGCAAGCCCCACGATATTGAGGAATATTATCTCGATGACTTGAAGCCTGTTCTCAGCAATATCAGGGTATGGAAGGCAAAACGGGAAGCTTAAAATTTCCAATTATTCCTTTCCTCTGTCTAGTAGTTGTACAATATAGATAATGTGGAGAATGTGTGGCTCATGAGATGAAGACCACCACAGAAAGAGAGAGAGAGAGAGAGAGAGAGAGAGAGAGAGAGAGAGAGAGAGAACGAACACACAGTGTCTTTGCTTTTAGTAAGGAAGTGGTATTAGAACAACTGGTAGTCACCATCCCAGTTGTCCTAATGGATGAGCTTCCTGTCAGTAAAAGATTTCTTCTTTCTTTATTTGTGTCAGATGCGCCACCAGCATATAATAACATACAAAGCTAAAATCCATGACCTTAGGCGCAAACATGCTTCTAGCCTTGGGTGTTGCATTTGGACATAAGAAAATTCATGGTAGAAAAGAGATTTAAACTCTGGACTCCTTCCTTCTGCTTCCCCAAGCAAATGCAAAAAAGCCCTGTTCATCCATGAGAACAGAACAAAATCAAAATCCAGAGGCAGGCAGGCGATCTCCTCTCTTAAATGTAGCTAAGATTCTACAGTGTCTGTGTAATGTGATCTAAATGATGCACACCCTTTATCCTAGAATCATTTAATGGGTTCAGACTTGGTTTGTAGGAGAACGGAGGGCAGGGGGCAGCGGAGAATGAGAAAATTAATTGGCTCTTTGCTGCAGGCAGACATATCTATTTAATAAGCAGAGTGACAGTCAGAGGGGGAATGGTAGACTTCTGCAGTCACCGGAGTCCTGATACATTAAAAGGAACAAAAATAACCACCCTGTTATAACAATGTCCTGTCAGCATTTGTATATATGTCAGTACCAACGGGCAGCATGGTGAAGCGAGGTTATATAAGAGATTTGTGGTGAGAGCTGGCAATGAAGAGAGAACCAGGAGGTTAGAGGAGAAATACCTTTCTATCAGTGTCGATCTGCCACCTGCATGATCACTTCTGTGGTAGGTTGCCTTCCTATACCTTTTAACCATGACATCCTTACAAATAGCAGAAGGACTTGCTCTAGATCCGTGATGGCGAACCTTGGCTCTCCAGGTATTCTTGGACTTCATTTCCCAGAAGCCCAAGTCAGCACTCTTGCTGATCAGAGCTTCTGGGAATTGAAGTTCAAGAACAGCTGGAATGTCAAGGTTTGCCATCGCTGCTCATGACCAAAGCTTGGGAAACATTGTTCTGTCTTGATTCTTGATCTTCAAGACAGCCTAGCTCTGTGATGGTGAACCTTGGCACTCCAGCTGTTCTTGGTCTTACAGTAAACCCATTTGTATGGATTCACAAAGACTTGGGCTTCTGGGAATTGAAGTTCAAGAACAGCTGGAGCACCAATGTTCGCCATCACTGGCCTAGCTGTAATCCTCCAGAAACTAATATTGGTATCTTGCAAATGTCCTCCTGCTCCTCCCTCCATTTCCCTCTCCCCACCTCCTTGGCTCTAGTCCCCTTGACTTTGCTTAGCAGAGAGGAACAAATCCATTGCAACAGGCCATCGTGGTTGGTATCTTGAGGGCAACTCCAGAGCAGTTTTTAAAAAGCAATCACTTGGAGGTTTCTGAGACAAAAGAAGGGACAGAGCTTTGTGGGGTTTTTTGTTGTTGTTATGAATGTGAAGGGTTTGCAATTTCAAGAAATAAAAATATTGAAACAGTCCTCTGCAGAGGGAGGTGGGTGGGTTTGAAGTGAAATAGGGGGTCTTGAAGCTAATGACAGGATTTGTCCTTTGATAATTCCTCAAATGGGACTATGGTGGCTTAATGGTTAAGACGCTGAACTTGATGACTGGAAGGTCAGCAGTTCGAAACCTCAGTGCTGCACAACAGAGTGAGAGTACCTGTTGTCTGTCCCAGCTCCTGCCAGCCTAGCATTTTGAAAGCAAGAAATTGCAAGTAGATAAATAGGTACCACTTCGGTGGGAAGGTAAACTGCGTTCCATGCCTAGTCGTGCCTGCCACATGTCCACTGAAATGTTTGCAGATGCAGATAGTGCTGGCTCTTTGAATGTAAACGGAGATTAGCACTGAACCCTAGAGTTAGATACAACTGGCTTTTGAGCAAGGGTGACCTTTACCTTTACCTTAGTTAATCTGTTCGTATAAAATGCTGTGACCACTGAAGCTCAGTCCTTTAAAAGGATGTTTTTCTTTTCTTTAAATTTTCTTTTGTTCTAAGAGATTTGCCATTTCTTTTAAAAACGTATCTTTTTCCTTATGTAGATCGTTGTTCATGTTTTCAGATATGGCTCAGAGAAAGATATATTGGATTTTTCAGGGGAGGGATGTTAAAAACTCTGTTTAAAAGGCCACATTGAATGTAAGTGATACTGTGTGGATTTTTTTTAAAAAATATAAGGTTTAGGAGAAACTTGTGTTGCTGAATAAAGTTATCTTCATCACTTCATTGATACGAAAGGCTCACTTCTGACTGCCCTGTTAGGAGCTGCCGTCTTTGTCAGGTTGCAGTCTTCCCAGATAAAACAGTGTGGCAGCTCTGTCAGGTTGAGGGATAGTGGGAGGAAAAAAGACATGGAAACTTCAGGAAGGAGGAAGGGATGAGCTCTGAAAGTCACTGAAGCAGAAAAACACAAACTGATGGCTTTTGACTCCCACGTGTAAGGATGGAAAAACACCTCAGGGAGATGAATAATCTGCAGCCCACATGAAGAGGCGCTTCTCCCATAGTTATCTAGGTAAAGGTCATCCTTGCTCAAAAGCCAGTTGTATCTGACTCTAGGGTTCAGTGCTCTTCTCTGTATAGCCAAAGAACCAGCACTGTCTGCGTCTGCAGATGTTTCTGTGGACATGTGGCAGGCATGACTAAACACTGGAGTGTAAGGAATGCTGTTTACCTTCCCACTAAAGTGGTACCTATTTATCTACTTGCAATTTCTTGCTTTTGAGCTGAAAGTTTGGTAGGAGCTAGGACAGAGACGGGAACACACTCCTGGAAGCGGAAGTGGGCACATTTATGTCATCCGTAAAATGCACTTGCACATGTGCAAATGCACCTGTGGCTGGTGTAAACATGGAAGTGGGCACATTTACATCAGCCCACTTCTGCTTGCAGGGAACAGGGTCCGGGTTGTGGTCAGGCCCATAACGGGCTCTGGTTGATTCAGAAGTTAATTAGCATTTTGCCTCTGACATGCTGGGGTACTCATTTTACTGACCTTGGAAATATGGAAGGCTGAGTCAATCTTGATCCCCATCATGAATTGAACTGACAACATTTTGGCTGCTCTACAAACCACTGCACCACTCAGAGCTTGTTGAAGGACTTGATTCAACCAATTCTCACTGATTCAGTAGGCTTCCTAGAGTGCAATTTAATGCGCCATTGTATTCTTGTTAGGAGATTTTTAAGAGATTTGTACACTACTTGGAGAATGTTAATAACAGGCATTTTAAATACATAAAATAAATAAAGAAATATTTACAACCCATCCCAATTCTCAATTCTTGCTGGCTTAACATAAACATGTACACTATTTCAAAGGATAAATACTTTTACACAATTTTTACTGAGCAGGGAAAAGAAAGCTTTTGGTATCTGAATAAAATTGTAAATCTTTCATCCTGGTTCTTTAAAAATGAAATTCCTCTGACTAGTCTGTGCCTTTCACTGATCTCAGAAGATAATTCAGTCTTTTCAACAGGTAGTAAAAATTGTCCCTTCAAGTAGAATTGTTATCTCTAATGATAATTAAGTAATATTCCCAGAGGTGCAGTGGTTAAACTGCTGTTACTGCAACCAAAATGTTGTGAGTTTGATCCTAATAGGTATCAAGGTTGATATAGCTTTCCATCTTTCCTAGGTCAGTAAAATGAGTACCCAGTATGTTGGGGGCAAAATGCTAATTAACCTGTCAACCACCCAGAGAGTAAACTAAGTGCTATGGGACTGTATTTAGGTGTAATTGCTATTGCTCTTTGTAGTATTTTTGAATAAGGCTTTCAGATAATTAACTTTGTGAGCTAGTCTTTGAAGGAGTTAATCAAAAAGGGATACTGTATATGTTTTCTGAGTATTGGAAGTTATTGATGTTCGCATAAAGTTACCTGTTCTACTTGTCCTGTTAATAAACTAGTTTGCTTAAATTTTGGTGGTACTATTTGAAAGATGGCAGTTGTCCTGATTGATTGTTTTTAAGCCCTTCTCCATCCCCACAAAAGACAGCTGTTTTCAAAATACATCAAGAATTGACAGGAACACAAATATCCTCTGTATGTTCATTATTGCTCTCTGGCTGCCGTGATTTTTATTCCATGCAAGAGGTAGACATTTTGTTTGGATATGAAGTCCAGACAAACACAGTAGTGTGTCAAGTCATGTGAAGACACCATTAATCTTCTCATTTTTGATGTGGTCTTTTCAATGTGGTGGCTTTTGCTTTATCGAATTGGGGGGGGGGGGAGGACTTAGAAAAAGATGGCTTAAGCCAAAGATCTATGATTCCCATGTCAGTAAATTTTCTCATTACTAAAACTGCAAGTTGTGGCTAGCATAATAAGGACATTCATGGAGTCCGTCTTGATCGTAAAATGTTTTAATTTTATGTGCTTGCTTTTTTACTGCTCATGCATGGATGAACAAATTGCTAATGCTGAAGCTGCCAAAAATTTGTAACAGACGCTAGTTAAGTCAAGAAGGTTCAACACAACTGTCTTCTCAAATAGATCTCAAAGGACTGCATATATCTTTTTTGTTCTCTGTACTCTACATAGTTCATGTGAGGAAAAATGGCTCGTCCCTCTAGCCTTTTCATAGATAAACTCACAGATTTTAGAGCTGCCTGCCAAGAGTAAGCATTATCCAAAGTCATATTGGTTTTCCTGGTCCAGAAAAGACTGCAGATGAAAGTTTGGCACTTCAGCAGTGCCCTATTTCATATCAAGATGAGCAGTGATACAGAAGGAAGGCTTAGCTTAACTTAGTTCATATTATACAGCAGTGATGGTGAATCTTGAAGAGACCGAGTCCCCAAACTGCAAACTAAAACCCACTTATTTATTGCAACAAATACAAAAAAGAAGAAGAAGAAGTGCCAACATAGCAGCAGGGGAGGAAGGAAACACTCCCATTGGGCTGCTGGTGACAGGGGTGGGGCCTGGGAGAAGGGAAGAAGTGTTCCCGTTGGGCTGCTGGACAGACGGGTGGGTAAAGTCTGTTGGGTGAGGGAGGAAGCACTCCCATTGGATTGCTGGGCAGAGAGGCGGGGCGAACTCTATGCTGGGGTGACTGCATGGGTGCCCATGGAGAAGGCTCTGAGCGCCACCTCTGGCATGCATGCCATCGGTTTGCCATCACTGCTATACAGTATATTGAGTAATGAGGCTCCTCGTGAAAGAGCACTAAATAAATCTTTTAGTTAAAACTTTTTTCTTTCTTTCAAGAAATTTACTGTGGCAAATCAGTAAAAAAATGTGACTTGGTCCTGTGTCCTTCTGGTAAGCTCCTAATTGGAGCAAGAGCTTCAGATCTTTTTTGAGTAATCTTGGTAGAGCAGACTTTTACGTAGGGAAAGGGTAATTGAACTTGATTTTAATTGTGGAGATCCAGTTTGATAAGTTTCTAACAGCTTCCTTAAAATAAAAGGGATAAAATATAATTTTTTGTATTTTAAATTTAATTCAGTGTCAGTAAGAGTTTACAATACATGAATGTGTGCTTCGTCTTTCTCTTTTCTTGATGTCTTCCACCTTTCTCAGCATTACTTTTTTTAGAGAACCTTGCCTTCTCCTGATGTTTCCCAAAATAGGACAGTCTCAATTTCATCCTTTTTGACTCCAGAGATAGTTCAGGCTTGACTTGCTCTAGAACAAACTTGTATATCTTTCTGGAAGTCCAGGGGATCCATAAAGTTATCCTCCAGCATCTTATTTCAAATGAATCAATTTTTCCCGTCAGTTTTCTTTATTGCCTAGCTTTCACATCCCATATACAGTCAGTACATTACTGTATAGTGATTAGGAATACAATGCAGGTTGCCCCTCAGTGGTGGAATTCAGTAGGTTCACCCCAGTTTGACAGAACCGGTAGCAGAAGTTCTGGCTGGCCCTACTCATCCAAGTTTTGAAATAATGCAGGGCTTTTCCCCTGGCCATGGCCATCATACCACTCCCACAGAGTAGGTAGTAAATTTTTTGAATCCCACCACTGTTGCCCCCCATCTGTGGGTTCAATATTCACAGTTTCAATTATCCATGGGTCTGAAATACTGTATACAGTATGTATGTATTTATGGCGCATTACCAGGACTGGCCACTAGAGGCCATTGTCTGTTATGTAAAGTATAGAGGATTCACTGTTACCTTCAGTAGGTCTTTGAAGGTACAGTAAAACCTCATATAACACTAAAACATGGTTCCACAAGTCTTGGTGTTATATGATTTTTAGTGTTATCTGATGCATGTTAAAATCCTATGGGATCCATAGAGATACATTGTAACCACACAGGCTTTAGCGGTTGTTATCTGAAGCATCCCATAGGATCTTAATGTTATCTGATGCAATTCTTCCCCCCAGATTCCTTAATGTTATGCGATTTTAGTGTTATTCGATACTAATGTTATATGAGGTATTACTGTACTGTACAATAATACCTCAGATAACGATTGCCTCGGATAACGCTAAAATTGGATGAAATTGGATAACGTTGGGGAATTATCTTAACATTGTGCGATGCAAATGTTTGCCTCAAACTCCCTGACGTGGCCTCCCCAAGCAAACCGGATAGCCCCCTGTTCCCTTTCCTCTTCTGAAATGGAACAGGGCTTTTTTTTAACGTCGTGCAATCAATGGATTGCACAACATTAAAAACTGAATAACGTTATGACTTGTGGAACCAAGTCATAATGTTATCCGAGATACTATTGTATTTGCCATGGATTGAGGATGCAATCTGGATAGTATGAATTATCTTGGTCTTCGTCTCTAGTGACACAACTTTACATTTAGTGACCTTTTTGAATTCCTTCATTGCTGCCTTTGCAGTCTCAATCTTCTCTTGATTACTTGGCTTCAGTTTCCATTTAGATTGATGGTCCAACCAAGGTATCTTTCACTATCTCAATTTCTTCATTGTCAGCTTTAAAGTCGTGCAGTTCTTCTGTAGTGACAGTTTATGTTTTGTAGCATTCAACTGGGGTCCTGCTTTGGCACTTGCTTCTTCCACTTTCATTAAAAGTCACTTCAAGGTACTGTACTGTATTACTGTTTTCTACCAGTAAGATGGTGTCATTTGCGTATCTTAAGTTATTGATGTTTCTTCCACCAATTTTCACACCTCTTTCATCTGAACCTTGTGCTGCTTTATGTGTGATGGATTCTGTGTAAAGACTGAACAGATAAGGGGATAAAATGCACCCTTGTCTTACAGCTTTGCATATGGGAAACCGTTCTGCTTCTCCATATACTGTCCTAAAGTTAACTTCTTGTACAGAAGGTAGGTTACACATTAGCCTCTACCATATGATCATTAATGTACTGAGGAAATAAGTTTTTGTTATTAATGTTTTAAAAAGTAGTGGAAATTTAAAGGATATAGGCAACTAAGGATGTGATCACATGTGTATAAAGGCAAAGGTAAAGGTTTCCCTTGCTTGAATGCCAGTTGTATCCGACTCTAGGATTCAGTGCTCATCTCTGTTTCAAAGCTGAAGTGCCATCACTGTCTGCTTCTGCAGACGTTTCTGTGGACATGTGGCAGCCATGGCTAGACACCAGAGCGCACAGAATGCTGTTTACCTTCCCACTGAAATGGTCCCTATTTATCTATTTATGTGTACAGAGTTCACATTTTGGATTGTTTATGATATGGTCTGGTGTGAGCTGTATCTTGGCAATCACACAATGTATATGCAGTAACGTTCAAGCCCAGCCCTGATCCTTACCCAAATTGGACCTTTTTGGTTCAGCCTTACAGTTATTCCTTTTATTGAATCCATTTTAAAATAACTCTTTCCTGTATAATCAAAAGGTCACCTTTCTCACTATCTGATCATACCTAAGGTATGTATGTAAAGTACTTCATGAGATACAGTTGGAGAATCATGTTTTATTTATAGTAAAGTTGTTGGGATTAAATCACAGATCAGTATTGATCCTTGTTGCAGAGTAAATAAACAAATAACCCTGTATTGGTATAGCACCAAGTTCTCTTTCATTAAATAAACCTATTTTTGAACCCCTGTATTTCCTCTCATTGCCTGGTCTGTTTGTCGTAGTTTTTTTAATCCATATCTGCTGTCCACTATTTATTCCTTATTTTCCTTCTGAATCTCTTGTATGTCATGATTTTAAAACCATTTGGGCAGAGACTAAAGGGATATCATTCTTGTATTCCATCTGTCACTTCCCAAATGCTTGTGGCAGCCTTAATGTTTAAAGATTTTTCCTTCTTCCTAGATTCCAACACAGATTTTTGAAGAACCACAAATATATCCAGAGATGTACAAAGCTGCAGTTACTTTGATCGAGTGGTTTGATAAACTAGAATTGGAAGAAAGTGGGTGAGTTACTGCTGACCTCTGTGCACATCACTTCTGCCTCTTTGAAGTTTACTCTGACACACACAGAGGAGCAAAAGTCGCAAAGTAAAATAAGCACACAGCCCCTCCCCCCAAACACACACAAGAAAAACAATATATGGTAATTGGTCTGACTTCCTAGCTTACTAAAAGAGGAAGAACAGGCATGAGATGGGTTGAAAAAGAGGAAGATCAAACATGAGATGGATTGACTCTATAAGGGAAGTTCAAGCTTGAGTTTGCAAGAGCTGAGCAGGGTTGTTGAAGAGGACATTTTGGGGATCTCTTATTTGTAGCAGCAGCAGCAGCAGTATCTTCTCATGCTGCACAGTGCCCATCTCCGCCACCACAACATATTGGGCAATGAGGTTCCTCATTGCTTCTGCAGCAATAAAGATTTATGGGGCGGGGTGCTATGTATGTATGCCTGTATGTATTAGTCACATTTGTATTGCTGCCCACTCAGCAAGCAACTCTGAGCGGCGTACAACAATTACATAAAACCAGTAAAAAGCCCAACTAAAAATATAATAAAACATTAGTCCGACAACTAAAAAGAGCGAGGGAGTGATATTACTATATCAGCCATCAGGTGAGGGTCACCACATCCCTGGTGCCCCACATCTGCTTTGCCACTAGGTTTTTAGTTCTTTCCTGAAGGGCAGCAACTCTGTCTGAAGTCGTAGTTCAATTGGCAGGAGGTTCCATAGGGTTGGAGCAGACACAGAGAAGGCCCTCCTTCTGGTATTAGAGAGGTTTGCCTCTCTAGCAGATGGCACAGTAAGAGAGCCTCTCTGGTCCGCTCTGGGGAGGGGGATGGACAGATGTTCTCGGGGTGACGCAATCTCTTAAGTATTCTGGCCCACTACCATGTAGGGCTTTAAAGGTCATTATCAGCACCTTGAATTGCACCCGGAGGCATACCGGTAGCCAGTGCAGCTCCCGAAACGGCAGTGAGGCATGAGCGTAATGTCCGCACCCCATCACCACCCAGGCAGCCGCATTCTGGACCAGTTGCAACCTCCAAATGGTCATCAAGGGCAGCCCCATATAGAGCGCATTACAATAGTCCAGTCTGGAGGTGACCAGAACATATGTGACCATGAGCAAGGAGTCCTGATCTAGGAGTGGGCGTAACTAGCATATGACATGAAGTTGTCCCAAAGCTCTCCTGGCCATGACTGCCACCTGCTAATCAGACACCTAACCCTCCTCATTTCTCATCCTGGCTTGGGACCAGCAATGGTAGAGTTTCTCTCTTTCATAGGGTCACCATGAATTAGAGATATCTTGATGGCATATAAAACAATAACAACCTGTCTTGCTCTAGATGTGGGCAACCATTACTGTCACAGTGCCAGATTGGTGGGCTTTGGCAATGCTTTGCACATGTCTGCCATTTTAATTTTTTTCAAACCATGTTTTGGTTGTTTGTTTCCCCCCACCCATTCAGTATATCTTTTCTGTTCCTCATCTGGTATCACTGTATAGTTGATTTATCTACCACATTAAGTTGTACATACTAATTGTTTTCTTTGTTATTTGCTATTGTCACGTACCAGCCGGCCCCCTCACTTCTGGAAAAACCTCCTAAAACCAAAACAAACCTACACAGGGCAAGCTGGACAGCAATAAGAACTTTTCAGCTGCTTATCAGCTACAAGGAGGTTTTAATTGGGTAGCGTGTTCAAATTGTTTGTGTGTGAAATGCAATGCTGCTCTTACCCTTCTAGTCCAATGAAGACAAGTTGTTCAGAAAAATGATGAAGATTTATTGATCAGGTTCATAAAGCATAAAAGTTAGTAGCATAAGTCAGTCCAATAAAGTCCACAGGCAAATCTAGGTAACCATTTTTAAGGAGCAAAAATGCATAGCTCCTAGGCTAAAGAATGCTAGCCCATAGAGATTCAGAAACAAAAACTCTCTAATCAAAAACAGGTCTTAATCCATGAAGAAACAGAGACGAACTCCTTCTCCTCTCCAAAATGGAGAATTTGCAGTCAGGTGGTTTAGCTTTAACCAATCAGGTAACAAAGAAAACTTTCTCAAAACAACAGTACATTGTTTATACACGTGCACACAGGATGCACTGGGGCTAGCCAAAACATGGCTCTGCTAACTTAAAAAAAGATAAGAAATACTGGAAAACACGCTGTCTGTAACACAGCCGTGAGGCTCAGAGAAGACAAAGGATTTTTTCTGAGGCCTATTTCAAACTAGTATTTAATCAAGCTTTGTGAGCATTAGGAAAATGATGCCATTTCCTGACAGCTATCAAATTGGAACCAAATTATTGTTAAGTTTTTTTATATATGCAGGAGTAGGTGGGGCAGTTCAAGAAATAGTTATAGTTAGGAAGTTCTCCAAATATTACGGTACATTCCTATTCTACCCCAGTGAATTAAACTCTCCACAGGTTGTTGAATTATACAAAAAATCTTTAGTTACTTTAAAGCAGGGGTTCTCAACCTTTTCAAGTAGAGGGGTGGGTCAAACTCCCTCAGACAGCTTTGGGGGCCGGACGGCCATTTGTCCTGCCTGCCACACATGGCACTTCCGGATGTGGTGGAGGTGGTGGTAGGCCACATTAAATGGTGTCGTGGGCTGTATCCGACCCTCGGGCCGTAGGTTGGGAAACCCTGCTTTAAAAAGTAAACAGTTACTTTGGTAGATAAACAATTCTGTACAATAACTTATTCTTAAACAAATGCAATTTGCTTGTAAGGCAAAAATTGAGAGTATAGAGAGCAGCAGGAAAAGTAACTGGAACACCATGCAGACTGAAAAAAGACATTGAACACCAAACAGCTTAATCATGTCAGGTGACCCTAGATAACTCTTCTTATTGTTTGGTTATAGGCATAATTTACATTACAACAACCCTTTGCATTGTGGGGGTGCATTAATATATTCAACAATTATATCGTCCCTAATAGGGTTTTTGAAATAAGTGAGATATTTAAGGAGTGTTTTAACCAATTCAGCTCTCTTCCCAGCAAGATTCCATGGCTGAATGAGGATTTGAACTCAGGTCTCTTGAGTTCATCATTTTATCCATTATACCCAGTGGTGGGTTGTTGCCGGTTCGCACCGGTAGCAACAATCCTGGGTAGCAACAATCCCGAACCGGTAGCAAAATCCCGGGTGGTTCTCCTGGGGGGTGGGGTGGGTAGTAACCACCCAGGAATGTTTATTTATTTATTTATTTATTTACTCATATTTACTATCCTGCCCCAATCGGGTAGACCCAACTCTGGGTGGGAATGTTATATATTTTTGATGCGTCCAGTTCGGACCCCTCACTAGCAGAAATTTGTTTTCAAATTTGGAGCCAAAATGGCTCCCGGGAACTGTGCATGCGTCAAACCTCCATTTGATGCATGCACACTAAAAAATAGAAGTGTGCATGCATCAAATGGAGGTTTGACGCATGCACAGTTCCCGGGAGCCATTTTGGCTGCCAGGAAAGGAAGAGCGCAAGCAGCGCCTGACGAAGCGGCAGCGGACTTTCCTTGCCACACCACCGCGGCGCCATCTCTGCTGAGAGTTGACCCAGGGTAAGTGACGGGTTTGTGTTTGGGGTGTGTGTGTGTATTTTTATGTAATTTTTATTTATTTATTTATGTTAATTTACGGGTTTGTGTTGTGGGTGGGTGGGTTGAGGTGTGTGTGTGTGTTTATTTTTATTTTATTTTATTAATTTTATTATTTTTTTAAAAAAATTATTTGGCCCTCCCCACAACATCATGACGTTGGCTCCGCCCATGGAGTCATGATGTTGGCTCCGCCCATACCGTGATGACATCACGGTGTGGTAGTGAAAAATTTGACCCAGCACTGATTATACCACATGGAGTACCATAACTAATTGGGGAATACATAGTCAGTTGAAACTTTTCCAGCCCTAATTATCGCTCTTCCAGGAAACATCCCACTGTTGATTGCTTTTATGTATGTACCTTTTATTCTGTTCACATTAATCTGTGTTTGGCTTTACTGTATATATTTTTAAAATGGAACTTGCTATATTTAAAATATTCTCAAGGGCAAACATGATTTAGTAATTCTCCAAGTGTGTTAGATGGAAAGTTTGTTAGCTGCAGGGCAAGGATGTATCTCTGTGTGTGGTTGATGTCTGAAATAATAAGAATATTTTTAAAAGGAAATGTTTAAATAAGAATTGGATGGAAAGCATTGAGTACAGTTGAGCACCAAACATACAGTAGTTGGGCAGAAGAAAATACAGCTTGTTCTTTCTCTTATTTGGCTTTGATTCTTTTGTCCAGGTTAATTCAGAGAACAGAACAGATTAAACCAATTTAATTTGACTTGCTGTGCAGTGTCTTGTAGCTTGGCATTCATTGAGCACAGAAACTTAAAAGCCTAATACGAAAACAGTTTTAATCATAATGAATGCTCCTGATTTGAAATTACATTTTCTTGAAAGTTTAGCACAGCCTTTAAAAAAAATAAAAGATATGTATTAGTAGAGAAGTTTTTAAGATAACTATGCATCTCTTTTGGTTTAGGAAAGACAGCCTGATGATTCGAGTCAGTTTTTTGGGTGGGCTTCTTTTTGCTGGGTTACCATGCTGGTTCTATGTGTTGCCTTGTATTAGTAAGAAAAATTATGGAAACAGGAACATTCATGGACAAAGAATTGTTTTATTATAAAAATGGGTGCCCCCCCCCCGGTGGGCTTCTCTGTACTGCTTTCCCTTAGACTGCTGACCTAATTTAAGTCAAGAAAACACTGTTTACTACAATCTGTAAAAACAATTTTGCTGTGATAATGTCATAAGGAAGATAAGGGAGACTGCTAGAATAAGTATATATAAGATTACAGCTTGCTGTATAGGAAGCTGCCCTATAATTCATCAGAATCTGTGCCTATCTAGCTAAGCGTTACAAATGCTGATTCAAACAGTGGCTTTTAAGATGTTTAGACTAGAGCCATGGTTTCCAACATGGGGCACATGCCCCACAGGAGGGCAGTTTGATTTTAGGGGGAGGGGGCAATCTGAGAATTTTTAGACCAAGTTAATATCCTTTTAGGCTTCCTTCACATGAATAGTTCACTTTTTGAATACTGTAATAAGAATTATATGTCACGTGGGTGGGTGGGTGTCAGGATTTTAGAGATGCTTAGGTGGATAAAGGTAAGGTCTGCCGTTACTTGAAAGCCAGTCATATCCGACTCTAAGGTTCAGTGCTCATCTCTGTTTATAGCCAAAGAGCCACAACTGATTCCTGGCAAGACTGAGTAGCTGTGATCAGGAGTCCTGTGTTATCTCAGGAGCTACCATCTTTGGTTCTGGATGGGGCAGTTTGCCCCAAACAGACCCAGTACATAATCTGGGGGTCCTCCTGGACTCATGACTCCTGCTCGAAGAGCAGGTGGCAGTTGTGGCCAGGAGAGCTTTTGCACAACTTCATGTTATACGCCAGTTATGCCCACTCCTAGATCGGGACTCCTTGCTCATGATCACACATGCTTTGGTCACCTCCAGACTTGATTATTGTAATGCACTCTACATGGGACTGCCCTTGGTGACCATTCAGAGGCTGCAACTGGTCCAGAATGCGGCTGGTCAGATCATAATGGGGTGCGGGTGTTATGCTCATTAGAGCAGAAGAACCACTCACTCCTGATTTATCATTTCTATAATCATTATCATTTGTATAATCTTGCAGAGTATTAATCTTGTACTTTACAGACAGTTTGCAAGGTATTCCATAGGAGTGACTGATCATTTTACAAGGAAAGAATAAAATATAGTTTTAAAAGTTACATTTTAGTTCACTTCTAATTTTTTGAAAATTGCCTAAAATAAGGGGAGCGAAATATGTCCTTTCCCCCAAATTCTGTGAAAGTTTATCATATGATCCCAGTTTATTGGAAATTAAATAGGGAGTATGAATATTCTTCTTTATGACAAGTTTGTAGCTGACTCCTAACTTTTGGGTTCTTCATGCTTGTATGTAAAAGAAAATTTAACTTTAGGTAACACTTGGCAAACATATTTATTGATCTAACAGAGTAATTTTAAATGTAAAAAGAGGGGAGATCACTAGTCAATATTGTAAATGAATCTTTTCGTTAGACATTTCAGAAGAAATAGATTGTAGCTGTTTAATATGAAACTAATCTTTCTACTATCAGGAAAGAAAACTATAATCTGGACTTTTTGTCAGAACGTGGAAGTGTGTTGGTATTTTTACCAGGTGAGGCCTTATTTTAATTTTATGCTGGGGGAAAATGGAGATTGGAAATTGTCATTCACTTTTGCTTGCATTTCTTTCTTGTTCTCTTTCGGTCCATACTGCAAAGAGGTTTGTACATTTTTGTAAATTCTTCAAAACAAATTGAAATAAATTTGTCGTCAGTTAGATTCTGTAGTGCAATGGTTCTAATAATGAAAAGGAGAGTCTTCTATCTGTCTGCCATGCGTCTGTTAAAGATCAGGAATCCCTTGGGGGGGGGGGAGTCCCTAAATGCAAGGCCAACATGCTCAAGTGCGGACTTCTGGCGAGCATCAACACACGGTGTGAATGTGGAGAGATACAGAGTCTGGTTCATTTACTGGTCTGCCAATTGCTGCCTGAGACATGCACCAGTGAGGACTTGGGTTTGGTCAATGACAACTCTAAGAAAGTGGCTTCATTTTGGCAGTTCAGGGTCTGATCTTGACACAAAAGAAGAATTGATCCCTTGAATATGGAGAAAATATGTGGATTGTCTGTCCCAGTTAGTGTATATACAGTATAGAGTTATTAAGATGCCTGAAACCATGATAGACCATTTTCCTCTCTCACCCAGTTGCCTAATTTGAACTGGAAGTAGCTTTCCAAGACCTTGGGCAGGGGTGTTTTCTCCTGCTTGCTTGCTACTGGATATATTTCTTGGTTGTTTTAAAGCTGCGAATATTAAGAACTGATCCTACAACTGTTATGTATGTAGAGCATATTCTTTGCCATCTGCTCCTGCCAGCCAGGAATTCCAAATTTCAACTGGGAAAACTAAATGGAAGTTGAGAACTAGTCTGATGACACACTGTGGAATATCTTTGTGTGCCCCACGTAAAGATGGCAATGTTTGTGTTAGTATCAGCCTTGGCTGGCATTATTCTAGATTTGCTTGCCTGATACAAATACTGTACTGGCAGCTGAAACTCTCCTCTGCTGCCTTTTGGTTGTCAGCAACAAGATCTTGCACACCCTATTCTGGAGACAAAAAGCTCTAAAAAATTCCAATTTCTGTAACACACTGTAGTATTGACCACTTGCAGCCCAAATCTTTTAAATGAGTTTCAATGTAGATATAAATTATCTATCGGAAGACTTGTTCTAGATTTCATTTGTCATTCTGTCTGGAGGTCCATGGTATCTGTACTTCTGAACTTTTACCATTAGGTTTTATTACTCTTGTTATCACGTACCAGCCGGCCCCCTCTGCTCTGGAAACCTCCCTAACCAAAGCCCCCATAGGGCGGGCTGGCCGGCAATAAAGCTTTACAGCCCTTAGCTGCTTCTCATCTCAAGGAGGTTTAAACTGGCAGCGCGTTCAGAGGCTTGTGTGTGAATGCAATGCTTCTCTTACTCTTTTAGTCCAATGAAGACAAGTTGCTCAGGCAATGAAGGTTTATTGATCAGGTATATTGATCAGGTTCATAAAGCATAGGTCAGTAGCATAAGTCAGTCCAATAAACAGAGTTACAGTCCAGTATCCTTAGGTAACCATTTTGAAAAGAAGAGAAAATCCCACAAGCCAAACTGAGGTCTTAGTCCATTCAAAAACAGAGACGAACTAACTCACTGTTCTCCAAAATGGAGAATTCCTGGTCAGGTGGGTTACTCTTAGCCAATCAGGTAATGGAGAAAACTTTCTCAAAACAATGAATTGTTTACATCCATGTGAAGATATAAAACTCTAAGCTCTGCTAGCTGGAACGATAGCATGGGAACACTGGCTGAAAACAACCATCTTGTGACAGTCTTGTGTGACACACAGAGATGGGAAAAGATTTTTTATGAGGCCTAGCTGAAAAATAGCAATTTCAAGCCTTGGGAAGCATTAGGAAATAGGTCTTTTCCTGACACTTGTGGTGTTGGATTTTTCTTTGCAGAAATGTTAATGGCCCTTAGGGACTGCTGATAATATTATCAACTAGCCAGATCCAGCTATGATCTTCTTTCTATCACTCTCACTTGTCACATATAGGTCTGATTACTAAGGCTACACCACATGCAACTGAAGAAACAGATAGCAGTCCACAAAAACCTATGACAAATAACATTCATTAACTCTTTAAGCTATCCCAACTAATTTTTGTTTTGTGAAAAAGTCATGTATGGTTGAACAAAGCTCAAATTACTGTCAGTATTTTGTACTTCCTTTTGTACTTAAGTGTTAAGCATACAAAGTGTTCTTACCACTTATTTTTCACCCTCTAGGTTTGTTTGAAATAAATTACATGCACGAACTTCTTACAACCATGGCTTATAGAAGGTGAGTTGTAATTTGCTTGTCCATTAGTCTAGACATGTGGTTAAACTACTGTACTGCAGCCAAAACATTGTGAGTTCAATCCTGATGTGCTTAAAGGTTGACTCAGACTTCCATCCTTCCAAGGTCGGTAAAATGAGGATCCAGCATGTTGGGGACAAAATGCTAATTAACTTGTGAACTGCCCAAAGAGTGCACTAAGCGCTATGGGGCGGTATGTAAGTGTGTTGAGCAATAGCGTTTGCAGATATTTCTGGATTTCTGTGTAAATGCAATAAGTTTCATGGTTTGAAGCAATTCACATCTCTGCTTGCTGTACTAGCACAAATGAGGTGAAGCTTTCTAGAAAGGCAGGAGTTTGGAGTATGGAGCTTAGCATGAGAAGTATTTTGTGGCCTATGATATTTCCTCTCATCTGGCTGTCTTTGATTTTTTAAATTTCAGGAACACTTTCAGAGGATGGTATTTCAGAAGCAGAAATGTAGGGTGGGGTGGGAAATTGAGAACCTATTTTTCCTCTCTGTCGGGCTACATTTCTTCTGGGATGATCTATAGTAGGCCACATACCTGTTTAGACAGGGACAAAGTGAAAAGAGTTCTAATCTGGATAGTGACAGTTCTCCCCAGCTGTTTTGAGCAGATAGATTAACTGCATGATGGAAAAGGATGTGAAGGTTGCTGGAGAAATAAGAGGGAAAGTCTACATCGGGGTCCCCAAACTATGGTCTGTGGGCCAGATCTGGCCCATGATGCCAATTAATCCAGCCCGCACAGCCCTCGCTGCTCCTAGAAGCAGAAGTAAAACATGCTGTTTATGACAGCTGCAGGCAGTGGTGGGATTCAATTTTTTTACTACTTATTTTGTGGGCGTGGTATAGTGTGTATGGCCAGGGGGAAAGCCCTGCATTGCACCCCAATTAGGACTACAGTAAAACCTCGAGTTACGAATAAAATCAGTTCCATGGCCTTGTTCGTAACTCAAATTTGTTTGTAACTTGAGGCATCCTCATAAGGGTAAAGAAAATGCCCCCACCCACCCTCCAAAAATAAAAAAGTCCCCCCGACCTTCCAAAAATCAATCAAGCCACCCAAAAACTACAGCAGCATTGAAAAGAAATCATGCATAAGCAAAAACGCTGTTCCTTACCTTAAAGAAGCTTTGAAAATGGACAGAAAACTCAGAAAAATCCAGCAAGAAACAGCAACCGGCAGCCATTTTGGCGTTGAAACTCCAGACGATGAACTCCTCTCTAAGCACTCTACTGCCACCTACAGGGCTCAGAAAGGCTGCATGTGTATAAAATATAAACCCATAGAGGAAATGACGTTTTTTGCTTCACTTGAGGCAACACAGAGGAAAAAGAATTAATTTGTAAATTGGGGCATGTTCGTAACTCGAGGCATGGATGTCAGTGCAGAACCAATTCGTAAGTCAAATTATTCGTAAGTAGGGGCATTCGTAAATCGGGGTTTTACTGTACTTTATTTCAAAACTTGGATGGGCAGGGCCAGCCAGAATTTCTGCTGCTGGATCTGGTGAACTGGGGCAAACCTGCTGAATCCCATCACTGGCTGCGGGTCATTTATGACAGCATTATGCGCATGTGCATTTTACTTCTGTTTCCAGTGAGAGGAAACACGTGACCGGCATGCTCAACCACATGACCAGTCCACGGCCGAAGAAGTTTGGACACCCTGGTCTACATTATATCTTCATAAAGCGTGTAATTGTGTTTGGGAGCCCCCCCTCCCCTGAATGTGTATCTTCTTCCATTTTATGGTTGTGTTCACATGTATTTTTCAAATGCATTTCTTTTAGGTTGCAAGTAAGTCCGCTTCATTCCAGTGTCACCCTGGATGAACAGAACAATGTATTTTTTGCTCCCGTTTCTGGTTACCGAAAAGTGAGTTTTTAATTATGGTGTTAGTGCTGTGATTCCTGTTTCTGGAGTGAGGATGAGGCAGTGTAGTGCAGTAGCAAATATAAGGAAATTAGAAAGGGTTTTGGGCTCTGGGGTTTATGAACTATAGTCAAAAACGAGAAATAATGTTGCAAAGGAATGATAGTTTTTGCATTATGAATACTGAATTTTACTCAGATCTTTACCATTTGGTTGCACTGTTTTTTATGTTTGTGAGCATTTTGGAGAAAATATGGTCCCAAGAAGCAGTATACTGATAGTCAAAAGGATAAATATATGTTGTATCATCATCATCATCATTATCACTGTTATTTTTATTTTTATCCTTTTAGATACTCCTGTCTACAAATATAGCAGAGAGTTCTGTCACTGTTCCTGACATCAAATATGGTGAGCATATTGCAATGCATTGGGAGGAAGATCAAAGAAATAATTGTTGTGTGTTTTGTTCTCTTTTTGCTTTATTGTTGACTTGGCAATGTTTGAAATCTTTTATGTCGTTATCTTAAGACTGTGATGAGCAATGAGGGTTCTAGGGCCCAGTTTTCTGTTCTGGAAGCCTCTGTGGTCTGGTCAGACTCACATTCAAAAAAGAAAAATTGAATGGCTAGGATTCCTTTTCTAGTTTTGAAAAATTGGTATTTTGCAGTACGGTAAATGCTGCTCTCTCTCTCTTTCTTTCTCTCTCTCTGTGCGCGCGCGCAACTTGAAAATAGTGGATTGTCACTGCTAATAACTCCCATGACTTGCAATTCTCCTTGTGTGTCAGAAAAACAGAGGCTGATAGAGAGAGTTATAATAACATAATAATAACATTCCATCAAATAACCTATGTCTTATGG
This sequence comes from Furcifer pardalis, assembly GCA_030440675.1. Taxonomy (NCBI): domain Eukaryota; kingdom Metazoa; phylum Chordata; class Lepidosauria; order Squamata; family Chamaeleonidae; genus Furcifer; species Furcifer pardalis. The sequence goes on along the minus strand of CP126894.1, from coordinate 14,475,475 downwards.
TAACTTTTGGAGATGTTTGTAGGTAGTCAGTGAGTTTAAGTAATTTTATGCCTATTGTCGTTCTGTTCTGTCATGTGAGAGTTATTGTTGTTACTATTGTCTATGGTTTATAGTTTTCTTGTTTATGGATTATTGTTAATGTCTTTTTAGATTGTAATATGTTTGATTTGTATTGTATGTGGTTTTCTAGTTGTAGCTGCCTAAAGTGGGAGAACATCCAAGATGAGTAGGATAGAAATATGAATGAATACATGCATGCGTTCATACATATGCATGCACACATGTACACACACTAGTGTTTACCATTTCCTTATTCTGGGGAAACCCTGGGACCATTCAATTCTTCTCCTGGGAGGCACAGTGGGGAATTGAACCCCCAACCTTTGCAGCCAGTTATATAAATTAGGGGGTTACAAAACAGTTTTGGAGGATTGTACCTGGGCAAGTGAGCCCCATGTTGCTCATTTTATACTTAGGAGTAAAAATAGATATTCTGGATACCTATTTTAAAATTAAATTGCTGTCTTCTGATTTCCCTCTCCCTTAATTCTATAGCTTTCTAAAAGGCACTTTTAAAGTTACAGCATTGTGTGTTCTGTTGCCAAAAGTCAAATTCTGCCCAAGGAAATTCATATTTTGTGTAGGCAAAAGTCAGAGGGAAGAATATATTTGTGGCTTTTGGCAATAACTATTCAGATTAAATTAGGTATACTATTTTAATTTGCTGTGATTCATTCAATTTGCATAATATCAAATGCAGTGCTTGCGGTTGTTCTTGGTTGGCAAACATTACAGAGGTAAAGAAGGACAACATGGTACGATGGAGGGAGGGGGTGAAGGTAGTTCTTTCTCTGAGTTAACATTAGGGTGCATAAGCAAGGCTAAAATATATGGACCACCTGTCTAATCACACTTCTATGAAAACCTGTACCATTCTTATCTAACCACTAATCTATGAAAGTTGTAAAATAAATATGTAAGTCTTCAAGACTTCAATTTTTGTTGCTTATGTCAGTGATGGCGAACCTTGGCACTCCAGGTGTTCTTGAACTTCAATTTTTAGAAGCGCTATTCAACAGGAGTGCTGACTTGGGCTTTTGGTAGTTGACGTTCAAGAACACCTGGGGTAACAAGGTTCGCCATCACTGGCTTATGTCGTTATCATCAGCTACTCATGTTAGTATACATTTTTTCTTGAAAATCATTTTCAGGAAAAATGTCATTGGCATGAATATGTTTAACAGGGCCGTAGCCAGGATTCTAGATTTTGAGGGGTGATTTTTTCCCACAGTAGGGACAAAAATGTTTTCAGGAGGGGCAACAATGTTACAAACACATGTAACATTGGCATCCCGGGGTGGGAACTCAATAGGGCCCCCCCCCCCGGTCCTCCTCTGCTGGTGGCCCTGATGTTTAAGATGGATCCCAGCTTGCCATGAAGTGACCCACACACTATGATTTATTTATTTATTTATTTATTTATTTATTTATTTATTTATTTAGATTTATATTGCCGCCCACTTCCCAAGGCGACTCAGGGTGGCTTACAGTCAAAACAACAACAGTACAATAAAAATTATAAAATGCAACCACATAAAACAACCAAACCAGAACACAAACTAACTCCCATCAGGCCGTTGTTGTGGGCCCAGAGGAGTGGGCAAGGTCCCCAGCCACTGCTAGGCCTTCGCATCTTCTTCCTCAGGCATTGTTGTAGGCCCAGAGGAGGGGGCAATGTTCTCAGCCACTGCTAGGCCTTCACATCTTCTTCCTCAGGCCATTGTTGTGGGCCCAGAGGATGGGGCGATGTTCTCAGCCACTGCTAGGCTTTGGCATCTTCTTCCTCAGGCCGTTGTTGTGGGCCCAAGGAGGAGGCGATGTTCTCAGCCACTGCTAGGCCTTGGCATCTTCTTCCTCGGGCTGTTGTTGTGGGCCCAGAGCCATCTCCTGCGGCACGTATGGAATGAGATGTACAGGATTTGACACCGGGACTGCAGTGGACTGCCACAACCTTGAGGGTATGGACAAGATGCTCCTACACAGCCAGTCTATCTGGCATGGCCTCTTCTGTCTCCACGACTGTTGGGAATCAGAATACTGTCCTGTAGTGAAGTGGTTCCTCCTCCACTCATTTTGCCGTTGGGCCCAATAGGATGGTTTCAAGTGGCATTTCCTCCACTGTGGGGGACCATTACTCCACCTAAAGGGGCTCATCCACCCTTAGCCGTTGGCCCCTTTGGGAATCAGGTTATTTATCGCCGCCCAACACTCGGCGTTGAGTCACTGGTTGTATGGTCTACTCCATTACCATAGCGGGATGTCCGGCTAGATACACACTTTTTTATTACGCCGAAAAGGAGCAATTTAAAAATATGTTGAACAGAGAGCAGTTACACTAGAAGATGTCATTAAGACAGAACCTTCTAGCAGAAGCATTAAGAGATACTTTTGAGTATGTAACAGAAGGGACCTTCCTATTGGGTAGGCCCCATCGTTCTTCTGAGTTGCCACTCCTTTGCTGGATAACCAGTGGTGGGATGTCAACATTTTTACTACCCCACCGTGATGTCATCACAGTGTGGGCAGAGCTAGCATCATGACATCATGACACCATGGGCGGAGCCAAAGAAAAAATAATAATAATAAAATAAAATTAAGCACACACACACACACACACCTCTCAACCCACCCACAACACAAGGACAGCAAGAAGGCCGTGCATATGCACCAAGCACTGTAGGTATGCATGCACACCAAGTGCTTGGCGCACATGCGCAGTGGGGGAACCAGTGAAAAGGTAAGCCCCGAAGGTGGTTCCCCCCAAAAGCTGCTACCGGTTCTCCAGGGCACTGGGAAAAGTTACTACCAGTTCTGGCGAATGGGTGAGAACCTGTTACATCCCATCACTGTGGACAACCCAGGGCTCGGATTTGTGTAGAAAAGGTAGCATTAGGCCAAATAACCACTCCAAGTTTCTTCAAGAAATATATTGAAAGCATTTTAATATACAGGATACAGTCCATCAAAAGAACAGCAAGCATTTCAAAGCAGAAATTAACCCTGAGTCGACTGTGCAAGTAGGGCAGAATATAAATCTAAACAAACAAACAAATAAATAAAACCCTGGCTTAAACAGCTCTTAACAGATTGTTAAATAAAGGTAAAGGTCACTCGAAAGCCAGTTGTATCCAATTCTAGGGGGTGGTGCTAATCTTGGCTTTCACCTAAAGAGCCAGCGCTGTCTGCATCATGTGGCAGGTATGACTAGACACCAGAGTGCACGGAACATGGTTACCTTGCTTTCCGACTGCTAGATTGGGACAGAGACGGGCCTCAAACTGCTGACATGCTAACCTTCCAGTCTTCAAGTTCAGCATCTTAACCACTAAGCCAACACAGTTCCTAAACAGATGGTTAATGTTTTTAAAAAACCATCTTCCTTTAGATACTGTGATGATAGCAGGTGTTTATGTTTTGTGTTTTAAAACCTCTTCTCGTTCATGGTCTTCAACCTCTCTGATGTTTATAGAAATGAAACTTGGTTGGAGGCTAGGAAGTGTAAGTGTTTGGGGGCATGAAACATCTGTAAAAGGGACAGAAATGCAAGATGGAGTTTTTGCTAGCAGCTACTATATAAAAAAGGGTTCCCCGTGCCTGGTAAAAACAAATACGGTGTCTTATTTTCACATCTTGCCACTCTGTCTCGCAGGGATGTTTTTGGTTCTGCTTGCTTTGCTGGTTCACTGTATCTCTCTGGCCTTTGCGCTAGGAGTAGCTCCCGGCTTTATTCTTATGACCTCTGGTAGTCGCAGCTGCGAGGTAAGAAGGGCAGTGTGTGAGCCCTTGTCTTGATCCATTTTCATTTGCTTGATCTACAGTGGGACAGGCTTCTCAGCCGGTGGCCTAAAGCTTCTCCTCCATCGCCCAAAAACTGATGTGGGGAAAAAAAAAACAGCTCCAGCCCATTCAGTTTGGCATAGACTTTTTAGCAGATTTTTGTTAAAGCACAGCAGTAGGATAACTCCCTATTTTGAAGAACAGGTCTCAGAGTCAGCATGGCAATGCCTGGGAACTGCATTAATTGCTTCAATATGCTTTGAAACACTTCATGGTCTAAGGCAGGGGTTTGCAACCTATGAGCCCCTGGCCGGACTGGGCCCTGACACCATTCCATCTAGCCCGTAGCTACAACCGTGGAACCGGATGCGTTTCTGACAGCTGTAGATGTACCCGCCATGGTTTACAGCAGTGTTTACGGCAGGGGGAAACCATGTGTCCGGACTGCTCAGCTGTCAGAGGGGGAGTGGTCCAGCTCATGGCGTGGTAAGGTTGAGAACTAAGGTTAATAGTTACCTTCATGACTGGGAAAGGATCCAATCATGGATCTCCCTCCATATGTTTTGGCTCAGTAATCATTCGTCTAAACAATTATGTATTGTCTTAGTTGTACAGTATATGTGAAAAAAGAAGCTCTCTAGGGACTGTAGAATACATAACTTGTTAGGACCAATATGTTTAAATTTAGTGGCACTTTGTGAAAGTGATATAGCATGGTTTGGCTAGACATCCTGCTATGATAATGGAACGGCTTGTACAGCCAGCGACTCAATGCCGAGTGTTGGGTGGCAGTAAATAACCTGACTCCCTAAAGGGGCCAAGAGCTATGGGCAGATGAGCCCCTTTAGGTGGGGTGATGGTCCCCTCAGTGGAGGAAAGGCCACTGGAAACAATCATATTGGGCCCAATAGTAAAATGAGTGGCGGAGGAACCATTTCACTATTCTGATTCCCAATGGTCATGCCAGATGGACTGGCTGTGAAGGCGCACCTTATCAATATCCTCAAGGCTGTGGCAGTCCATTGCAGTCCCAGTGTTAAATCCTGCATGTCTCATTTTGTACGTGCTGCATGAAATGGCTCCGTGATTATAGTGTGTGGGTCAGTTCATGGTAAGCTGGGATCCACCTTATTTTTTTTAAAAAATTTTTTATTGATTTTTAAAACAAGAAAACACAAACAAAAGATTACACTAAAATACAACATAATTATCCACATTAAAGAAAATCAAAAACAAATAGAAAAACATTCAATATGACAAAACTAAACAACACCAAAACCACTTAGATACATACATCAAAAAGACATACAATAGATAAGTAAATCACCCACATCTAACCCCTCACCTCCCACGTTCCTGGACCAACACAACATAAATCCCCATCACCCACCCCAAGCCCCTCACCACTCTGTCATCTTCTCTCCCCCATCCTTCCGTTGAAGGACCGCCTCCGAGTGTCGAAGAGGGGGAGGGGAGACCTGGACTAGGCGGATTCCTACCAATGTTTGAGAGTATCAAGTAAGTCAACTTGCTCAAAACTGTACAGTTATTTCTTGTTCTTCCTTCCTTCTACACCTAGCTATCTTACCAACATTTCAGATGTTACGTTAACTTAATATTTGCCACCAGTAATTAAATTATTCAGTTTTCTTCCATCTATGATATCCTAAACTTCATTTTCATCTTACCTAACATACCCTTAAGTAAAACCCTTTTTCTCATTTCCCTTTACCTATGCTGCTGTTGTATTCTTCCTTTACATTATATTTCATTCATGCTGTTAGTCACCTAATGTTTCCTGACAGTTTCTAAATCCAGTGCAATTAATGGGTGGATTATCATATTTTCCCATCTGCTATAATGATCCAAAATCACCTTAATTATATTAATAATACCTCAACTCGCCTTATGGAAGAAATCTAAATTTTGGTCCTCCACTGCCCCCCTTACCCATAAATATTTTACATCACATAATTTACCATAAGGTTGTTATAAGAGAAATTATACCATTTCTAAGTTCCATCTTTTCAGCATTCGGAAGTTTGTCCTTTAAATCCTATAGACATCTAAATTAACAAGCAAAATTTTTTTAATATAAAAAAAGAAAAAATAACATGCCCTTTATTTCATTCTCTTTTTCCAATGCGATAACATAATCTTCTTCTCTTTTTCACTTCCTTTAACATACAGTAACAACTGATTATTATTATTATTTTTTCTTTGAAATGCATACTCTTTTAAGTCTGAGACTACACATTGGTTGGGGAATTACATCCACTTGTTAGTTGATTGTAGTTATTTCCTATTCACAACCCTTTACATTAATTTTCCTTTATACCATTTAGTCAATAAGCACTTCGTAACCTTTTGAAACTTACAAAGAAACCCATTTTTTGTCAACTCTTTTAATATAACAAAAACGATATTAATTCTCTTTCCTTGAAATTGCTAACACTAATACTATCCTGTCTCAGTTATACTCCAATTATCTAGTTGCTACTCCATTACTGCCCTTCATTATTTTCTATTTCTTTCTCCATTGCTATCTGCTATTATATTACTATTTCTTATCCTATTAATGTTAATTGCCCCATCTTTACATTTCTATTTCTCATTTCCCTTTTTTTCCCCTTTTTTTCCTCTCCTTTTTCTCTCTTCATCTTCCTTAACATATAATAACAACTCATTATTTATTTTCCAAAATTCATATTCCTTTTAATTAAGTGTCCTTTGCACAGATTAATCAGACACTTCATATTGATTTAGGAGTTACATCCATTTGTTAACTATATAGTTTTTTCCCCATAACTATGTTACTCTATGCTTCTTTTAATCCAAAAAATAAAATAAAAATAACAATAAAAATTCTTTTGGTCCAAGAGAGAAGTCATGTCAATTCTATTTACTCTATGATTCTTTTAATCTGAAAAAACCAAAATAATAATCAAATTTCTTTTAATCCAAAAGAAAATTTATGTCAATCTTGTTTCTTTAAAATTTATTTGCTGATGCTGCTATTATTTCCTATATTTGTGAGTTTCTCTTTGATTTCCCTCCATTCTTTAGATCCTTTTTCAATAATATTACATCTTTCTAATACATCCATATAATCAGTTTGTTCTCTTATCACCACTGCTTTCCCTATCCAAAAGAATCTCAGCTGTTGAAATTGTTGCCAATTATAATTCACCCCCTTATCTCTTAATAATTTAGTAATTGGTTTGATTTCCTTCCTCCACATTCTTTCTCTTTTTGATAAGTCCTGATAAATATCCAATTGTTCACCCTCTAGCTTTGGCACCTGTGTACCTTTCTTCTTTAAATAGGCCATCAACTTTAGTTTACTTTCCAAACTTACAAATTTTACCAAAACGTATCTTTTAAATGTCCCATTTCTTTTCTTTCCCAATCTGTAAGCTGCTGATATATCTTCTTGAGTAAAATTTCTTCCCATCTTTAATTCGTTCAGCCATTTAATGATTCTTTCTCTTAGTCTGTCTGATTTAAGTTCTGGAATATTCTTTATCAGCAAGTTCCTCTTTTTTGCCTCTATTTCCAACTTGTAAAGTCTCTTTTCTTGTTTATCGCTTCTTTCCTCTCCCTTTTTTCCTTTACCTTGAATAATTTCAGTTGTTTCCTCCACATGTTTTAACCTTTCCTCTATTACAGCAATTTTATCATTTGTTATTGTCTTAAGATTTACCAGCCAATCTCTTAAATCCTGTTGTTCTTTAATAGTGTCTTTCATTTGTTGTTTGATGTTTTTGACCTCTTCTTCTATAGATTTTGATTTTAATTCTAATGCCCCAAGTTTGTAATTTATTGTTTTCATAAAATCTTCCAACAAATTCCTCAAATCTTGTTGTTTTTTCATAATATCATTCATTTCTTGTTTCCTTATCTCATTCAATTTATCCAATTTTCCCTCGATTCTGTCCATCTGTTCTCTCATTACATCCAGGCATTGTATTTCTTCTTGTTTTATTGGTTTCAAATTCTCTACCTCTATTTTCTTTTGTTCTGTTTCTTTTTCATTTTCTGACTGTATCAAGTCTTGTTTATCCATTGTATCGGTTGTTATTTCTTCCTTCTCTTCGAGAAAACCATCCAACAATTTCAGCCGTTCTCCCCACCGCGCCTCATCTTCAGCCTCCCTTTTTTTTATTTCTCTCTGTATTTGTTCTTTTTCTCTCAATACTTTTTTCTCCCACCTGGATACATGTTTGTTATGATCGCTGAATTTTTTAGTGTATAGATGACTCATTATTATTTACCAAATTTTTCCTCTATTATATATTAGATTCAAATTGTGTTCTCCACTGTTGCACTTTAATAATCAATCTCTCATGCCAGGTCATGTTCAGTCAAACACTTTGAACTTCCCTCCATTTGTAATGTCTTCAAAGGAAAAAAAAACTTGTCTTTCAGAGTGATTCACTCTCGACTTTCTCTCAGTCTTTACACCAAATGATTAACGATGTTATCTTTAGTCAAACAAATCTCTCTGACTGCCGATCCTTAAATAAACTTTATAGTCCACAAATTTTCTTTCTCTTTAAATATACCTTATCTCCAACTTCCTATTCCAGCTGTATCACCGGTAGTCTGCATTTCTCGTCACCAAAAATTCATTTTAATTTATTTTTTAGTATAATATTCACTCAGTCCTCATTTTCTTCAACAAAACACAGCTGGGCTCATTAGTGAAGCACTTTCATGGTCCGGTCTGTTTCTTTCAACAACCTTATCTTCTCATTACTGAGTTCTAAGTAAACATTCCAAAGCTTTGCAGCAAAGGGAAAGGACAAAAAAACTCACCAATGATTCAACTTGCAAGCGTAAATCTCCAGACTCCACACTTCAACTCACCGCGCGTCCCCCTCATTCAAAGCACCAGTAAGTCCACATTGTGTGTGTTTTGTTTTGTTTTGGTTTTTTTTTTTTGCTTTTTCCAACAGCATCCAAGTTATCTCTTTTCCAGCCCACAGTCTCATTATTTATTTCCACATATTTGGCTTTGGTAGCTTCTGTTTTTCGACCTTAAGTGCAGGAGCAACTTGATATAGATGTTACTTGTCCGCCATTTTCCACAGTTCCCAGCTGGGATCCACCTTAAACAAATTCACATTTGTACGTTGGCATAAAATAAACAAAGGCTGTTTTTCGGCCGTATTGCCTATTTAAGCTAGCAGCTTTCCTGCATAGCACAGAGATGCCACTTCCCAGAGAAAGAGCAAGGTAATGGTGGGATTTCAGGAGGTCCCTTTACCTAACAAGTAGGTAGTTGAGGGACCCCAAGACCCATCGTCCATCTTCGTCCCCTGACGCTTGGAACCTAAGAAAGTAAAATCTGTCACTGCTTCTATTTCTTCCCCATCTATTTTCCAGGGACTGATAGGGCCTGTTGCCATTATCTTGGTTTTCTTTATATTGAGTCTCAAGCCAGCTTTTGTACTTTCTTCTTTCAACCTAATCAGGAGCTTTTTTTTAGGTCTTCCTCACTTTCTGCCATTAGGGTGGTATTATCTACGTCAGTGTTTCCCAAATCCTGGATCTTGGACTTCAACTCCCAGAAACCTAAGTCAGTACATTGGCTGATCAGTGCTTTGGGGAATTGACTTAGACTTCTGGGAGTTGAAGTCCAAGATCCAGCATTTGGGAAACACTGATCTACGTATATCAAATTGTTGATGTTTCTCCCAGCAGTTTTGATCCCAAATTGTGATTCCTCCATCCCTGCATTGCGCATTATGTGCTCTGTGAATAAGTTGAATAAGCAGGGTGATAAAATGCAGCCTTGTCTTACTCCTTTTCCTATTCCATACCAAATGTATTCTTGGATACAAGTAGCAGCTGCCACCGCTGCAACCAACTGCATGGCTTTCAAATTCAGCACATCTAACGGTGCTCTTGCTTGAAAGCCTGTTGTGTCCAATTCTAGGGGCTGTGCTAATTAGAGCCAAAAAGCCAGCACTGTCTGTATCTGTAGACGTTTGAATTGTCTCTGGGAGCAGCTCTTAAGCTCTGTTTTTCATTTTCTTTCCTTCCAGAAAAAAAGTACAATTCTGAGATTCCTTATAATATTTGTAGAAATTTCTAAGGAGCTGTGTTTTTAGTATGTTATAACCACGGAAGGCAAGCAGGATTCTCGTCATACCTTAAAGACATTTGTGTGGTGCAGACTTTCCTGGACTGCAGTTCACTTCATCAAATGCAGTTCCCCCTGACAAAACGTAGAAAGATCAGAGAAGGAAGAAGAGCTATCAACAAAAACAATGACTGTGTTGTTATTATCCCAAAAATTGTACCCCCATAAAAGATATTTTCCTCTACAATGACATTTCAACCACAGTGGGGAAATGACATAATCTAGAATGGTGCAATCTGGTATACAAGTGAGGAGTCTAATTAGCAAATTACTAGTTTGAGTCCCTGCTGCTGCATGCAAAGCCAGCTGATTTGCATGGAATCGGGGATCACAGATAACTAATTAGCAGTTGCTAACTAATGAGTCCCTGTTTGGATTCAGCATTACACTGTTGTTGAAGGTGACATCTTTCCCCCTATACCAGCATAAGCAACAAGGATTATGTGGGAAGACATGCATAGGTGTTTGTGTGTGTGGTGTGTGTGTTTACCATACTATGAGGTTGTTATAGTCATTCTTTTCCTTAGTGGTATTTTTGTTCTTGTTAAGAGGGATGAAAAAGTGAGCTGTCGTATATACTGGCCAGTATATACCTCCAGTAATCAAGTATACCTCCAGTGATCAAGTCTGGAGATGACCAAAGCATGTGTGACAATGAGCAAGGCGTCCCGGTCTAGGAGGGGGCGTAACTGGCGTATTATCATGGGTTTTATTGCTGATTGTGTTTTTAACTGCTGTTCGCCGCCCTGAGTCATTCATGAGGAGAGCGGCATAGAAGTGTGATTAAATAAATAATAAATAAATGGGTGGGTTGAGAAACTAGATGTGGCCAGCCTCAAATTAGCCAGGAGGAACATAATGAATTTGCCATAAAATTCCTTAACAGGCTTTTAATGTTTTGTATTTCTTATTGAGAGTGTTTGGACTGCCATGGAGGTGCATACATTTGTGGAACTGCAACCCCCATAATTTCCATTGGCCATGTTGGATAGAAATCATGGCAGTTGTCCTGTACCTCATACAGAGAGACCTATATAGTGGAAAGGTAGTTTACACATGGGGTAGAATGAGACAGTAAAATGGTCTCTGTCTCATTATTTGGTGGGAGAGACTTTGTACATTTGAGTGCTTCTCCGCACAAAACAGTTCCTGCAAATAGAAGTCTTAGTGTAGCAAGATACAGAATAGGGTGGTATCTTTACTTCTGATGTATTGCCGTATGCTTTTTTAAAAGTATGAGGAACATTTTTCAAAAATGGGATTCTTTGTTTCTTGCCCATTCTGCCATTTTAGGATTCTACCCCTTCATTCAGCTGGGTTAATATCAAAGGGATACAGCCCATAGGTCAGATAGAGCTCATAAATCTTCAGTGCTACATATATTTTTCACACCAAAACGGTCCTGTTATCATTTATCTTTCTTTCTGCTACTTTCATATATCTTACATCTGTATAGAACCAATAAAAAAAACTTAATAAAACTTTCCTTCTCTTTTGCTTTATAGTGATTGACTTCTGTTTGACCAGAACTCTGGTTTGTGATGAAGACACCAACTATCAAAGCCTGAGGCTATGTTGGGCTTCTAAAAACAGCTGTAATCAGAGGAGAGGTATGGTGGTTTCATGGAATAGTGTTCTAATTTTCACTGTGGCTTCAGTCCACCTATACAGGTGCCCACTTCTTTGTACAACAAAACTTATTTACTGAAAAACAGCAACTATCAGTGATACCTAAGATGAACCTCTGATACTCTCAAGAACTCTTAGTGCTTGTGTAACAGGATCTATACCAGTGGTGCCCAAACTAAGGCCCGGGTGCTGGGTGCGGGCCCCAGACGCCAATTCATCTGGCCCGCGAAGCCCTCATCGCTCCTGGAAGTGTAAGTAAAACGTGCCCGTACTTCCGCTTCCACTTCCAGGAGCAACGAGGGCTTTGTGGGCTGGATGAATTGGCATCGGGGGCCGCACCCAGCCCCTGGGCCTTAGTGACCAGCTCCCTGAACCACATGATCAGCCCACGGCCCAAAAATTTGGGCACCCCTGATCTATACTCATAAAGAGAAAATGATTGTTGGGAATAGAACACCCAATCAGCCAATCAGTCAGTCTCCTCCGTGTCTCTTTTATCCTCAAGACATGGCTTGAGAAAGGTGAAACCAGAGGGCACATGTCATGGTCCACCTAGCCAGCGGGTGACATGATATCCAAATGGCAAAACAACAACAACAACAACCCGCATGCAAGTAGACTTGATGTTTCAAGTCCCATTTGCATGTGCAGAATGTTGCTGTGGAGATGTCTACAAGTGTGCAGACTCTTCACTGAATAAGGACTCCAAGATATCCAAGGTAAACCACCCAAAGTAATTTTTTATTCTTAAGTGGGCAGTATATACATTGAGTGAGTATATATTAGTTAGTTAGTTAGCTAAAAACCAAAAGGATTCCAAACCCCAATGTCCGTCTGATATTGTCCCCAAAAATATCAGTAACAAATACTGATAACTACCTTCAAGGTCAAGGTTGCAAATGTACCGTAAGTGAAAACACAGCTTTTGCTGGCTGTAATGAGCTTGTTGGTTAGTACTGCTTTCTGTTGCCATTGGTATGAAATTCAGAAGTGCAAATGTGTCAATTTAAGGGTAAAGTAGCTTAAGTGTTATGAATTTTTAAAGCTTATTCTGTTGTATAAAGGTCGGGCTGGTCGTGTTTCCAAGGGATATTGCTACAGGCTAGTACGCAAAGACTTCTGGACAAATTGTATACCTGAGACAACTGAACCTGAGATAATGGTAAGAGGTGCAGATAATATTTTAGATCTCTGGCCTAGAGATGGATGATAGTTTCTAAGACCTGGAGGTCCTATAGGAGAGAGGCATTTACTTATAGAAAAATGCAAACTTAAATTTCTTTGAAGTTTTATCCATTGATGTCACCAGTCAAATGAAGTTTGCAGATTTTGTTTTACTTTAAAAAATGTGTATAACATATCTGATCCAGACAATAATGATTCCATCTTGCTAAGGTAAGTTCTCCTATATTTCACATTTCTTGCTAAAATTTGCAGGTAAAGTTTGGAGGAGAAGCATGCTTAGCTTTCAAAAAGTAGATATTTTTGGTTAGGCTTCAAACCATTTTCAGGGTTCTTTTTGTGAATAAAATGAAAGTGTGTTGGCAGTAGGGAGTTGAGGATAAACAATTGATGGCATTCATAGTGAGGGTCTGGATTGGATCTTAATACCAGTAAAAGATGTTTGAAGGCTGGGTTTCCCAACTTGAAGCACCAGGTATGCTAAGATACTGGCTCTGGTGTCCTGTAAGTATGTTAGAGTACAACCCCCATAATCTAGCCAGCATAATTCCCAGGGATTGAGAATCTAGGGAGCTCTGTGCCAAACTGCCCGGGGTGATGGAAATTACATTTCTAAACATTTGGTGAGCACCAAGTGTGGGTATGCTCTGTATGCTACCAGGTCTTTATTTCAGACACTGTGTTTGGCCCAGTTGTCTTCAGTCATGTTGAGCTGAATGTGAAAAGGAACTTTGTTTACTTGTTCCCTTCTCAACAGAGAAACTGTTTAGAGATAAGCACTTAAAACTTCCAGTTGCTTACTACCTTTAGAAGATACTGTCAACACCACTCATAATTGATAAAAGCAGTGATAAGAATTATGTGATCCACTTTCATTTAGCAGTTCTCCCCCACCCCAGACCTTCTAGGTCAGTGGTGCCCAAACTACGGCCCGGGGGCTGGATCCAGCCCAATGTCAATTCATCTGGCCCGCAAAGCCCTTGTCGCTCCCGGAAGTGGAAGTAAAATGCACCCATATGGGCGCATTTTACTTCCACTTCTGAGACCGATGAGGGCTTCGTGGGCTGGACGAATTGGCATTGGGGCCAGATCTGGCCCCTGGGCTGTAGCGACTGGCGTCTTGAAGCATGTGACCGGCCTGTGGCCTAAAAAGTTTTGGCACCCCTGTTCTAGGTCTTCTAGAATCTTTCCTTGCTAGAGGAAAAAAATCAGCCTCAGAATTACCAGTCACACTCCACAAAACTCCAAACTGGTGTGCAAGCGGTCTTCTTCAAGTTGTTCTATCTCCTAACCCAGGGGTTCCTGTGCCGCCATTTCATGTGCCCCCCACACCTCTAAGGGCATTCAAGAAACAAAATGCCCATCCCTTTGAAGCTGTTGGGACAAAATGCCCATCCCCATCATGCAGGCAGGGCAAAATGGCTGTCCAGCCCTCAAAGCTGACTGAGAGAGCATGACCTGTCCCCCATCTTGAAAAGGTTGGGAACTCATGTCCTAACCTGTCTGAGGCTCAAAACAGCCTTTCTTCTCTGAATATCTGTTCTTGGATCAAAATAGTGTTTCTTCTTGTAAAATTGGAAGCTTACCATTTTAGTCTCTGTTGGGCTTGGGATGGGTGAGTGGGAGGAGTGGGCAGCTGTGTTCTGTCAAGGCTCAAGATATGTCAAGATGTGGATGGGAGTGGCCCTTGGGCATGATTTAATCTTTAGCAAGTGGTGTAGTTTAGCTTTTTATAAAGAGGTTTTAGTGTCACATTGGAGTACACAGAAAGAGCCTCCTTGACGATTGTGTTATTTTTGAACCACAATCGAGTGTAACCTGGTAACTGCAAATATATGTTGCTGTCTAATCTTTCTCACACTTGGTCAGATGAAAGGAGCTGCAGAATGAACTCACCCAAAGGTGCCTTCATTTTGTCAATTTCATGTCTGGGGTAGACACAGAAGAAGAAGAAGTGTCACATTCATCATGTAGGTTAGTGTTTCCCAATCTTTGTTGTTGTTTTTTAAACTTCAATTCCCAGAAGCCTAAATCAATTCCCCAAAACACTGATCAGCCAATGTATGACTTAAGCTTCTGGGAATTGAAGTCCACCAGTGTTCAGTGGAACATAGTTTCAGAAGTGCTGATCTAGCTTGACCTGGCAGATGAAAAGGAGTATTTCCTGCTAGTGATGCCATCAATGCTTTTGTACAATTAGGGTTGTCATCTCTTTGCCGTTGGTTTTCTTTTCAGCGATGTCCTTTGGAAACGACCATATTGAAGGTGAAACTGCTTGACATGGGGGAACCAAGGGCTTTGCTAGCAACAGCTCTGTCCCCTCCCAGTATAAGTGACATTGAGCAGACTGTCCTGCGTCTTAAAGAGGTACGTGCTCCTTTCCTGTAGGTTTATCAATTAAAGTAAGTATGTGGGAGCATGCAGGGTTCAGTAGTATTTTTTTTTAATCTGTGCAGTTGTAAAACAGGATTTGACTGTTCATTTGGTAGGCTGATTGAAATGTCAGAAATGGTGATCACCAACAAGTTGTGTGTTAATTAGGTAGCTAGTTAGTTAAATCCTTCATGTCTCATTTCATACATGCTCCGTGATCACAGTGTGTGGGCCACTTCATGGCAAGCTGGGATCCACCTTAAACATATTCATGCCAGAGGCATTTTTGCTGCTTGTCCAAGGGGAAAATGTATACTTGGATATGAGTAACAGCCAAGGAGTAGTAGAAGTGAGGGAGTGAGGGAGTTAAAAGCCAAAGGATTCCAGGTCCCAATGTCCTTCTGATATTGTCCCCAAAAATATCAGTAACTGATAATGGTAACTACCTTCAAGGTCACGGTTTTCCCCTCATCCATGCCTCTTTGGATATTTTCACTGGTTCATAAAGCTGAAGTTGCAAAAAAAAAAAAATCAGTAATGAAGAATGTAACCAACATATATCATGTCATTTTAAATGCATTAAGCATGAAATGCTTTCTGATACAGCATAGAAAACAAGCCTATTTAGCAGGTTTTACTTCGTTGCCAGATCCATCTCCCAATCACATGTTTAGCTTGGTAGATCACAAATTTCACACATCTAACATTAACATGTTGTTATGTATTTTGACTATCCTTCTAGCACAGTGGTGGCTAACCTTGGCACGCCAGGTGTTCTTGAACTTGAATTCCCAGAAGCCCTGATCAGCAGGAGTGCTGACTTGGGCTTCTGGTAATTGAAGTCTAAGAACACCTGGCATGCCAAGGTTACCCATCACTGTTCAAGCACATACTGGGTGCAGTTGGCATTGCAGTGAGCCAGGAACTGCTAAGCTGCAATAAGGTGTGAAGGAAAGACAGTTTGCTGGTGAACTGTATTGAATCACTCCAACCCAGCTCTTCCTGTGAGTGGGCTCAAAACTCAGAGAATTTCTGTCGCTAAGACATTTAGCATAACCTGTGAAGCTGGAACTTTGCTTTGTCTCACCCCCACAAGTTGGAGTCACAAGGCACAGATTGTTCTTTGGCCTGTCAAGTTAGAATAAGTGGGAGGTCTTGATTTGCATGTCATGCTAAACAAACCACAGGAGATCGGTGATTTGAGTTAGCTTATGGATAGGGAATGTGTGGCCTCCCGAATGTTGTGGATTGTGATTCCTGTCATTCATCTCTGTTATTTGTACCGGTGAGGCTGATTTGCATTGTAGTCTAATGATGTCGGAACGGCTGCAGGTTCCTAATCTCTCATTTTGCAGCTCTTACTTTCAGAAGGGGAGATAAGATCAGTGGTCTTGGAACCAACAAGCCGTGGTTCATTTGGAACCATGGCTTAATGTGACGCTTGAACTAAGGGAGTGTTCTAGTTTTAAGCTTATGTTTTGCTTGGCAGATTAAGGTCTTTAATCATAGTTACCTTAGTTAACCTTACCTCTGTTTTGGTATAGATAGGGGCCCTTGCTACCGGAGTGTGTTCTGATGAAAAAAGCCCTTACGATGGTGAGCTGACCTTTTTAGGAAGGGTGCTGGCACAGTTACCAGTGAATCAGCACCTTGGGAAATTAATTGTTCTTGGCCATGTCTTTGGATGTCTGGATGAATGCCTTATAATTGGTAAGTGAGACAAAGAAATAAATGCAGTTTATTCCATAGAGTGGGCTTCTTGTTTATCTGGGTTGCTAATCCATTATATAGTACTTTATTTGTGTTGCCTTATAAAAGTGGTGGCGAACCTATGGTACACATGCCAGAAGGGGCACTTGGAGCCCCCTCTGTGGGCACTTGCACCATTGTTCCAGCACAGAGTTTGCCCCGTCCCTCTTCCCAGCAGCCCAATGGGAGTGCTTCCTCCCTCCCCCCTGCACAGAGTTTATCCCACCCATTTGCGGTGCAGATGGTAGCCTGTTGAGTTTGGGCACTCAGTCTCTAAAAGGTTCCCCATCACTGCTTTATAACATTCAGTATTATCATATGAAACAAATCTTTGCCCAAGGCACTTACAATTTGAAAGTATTTTGCATTGGGAGAATAAGGCAAGTGGATGAAGTGATGGTAGGGAGAGACTAAGGTGACAAGGCTGGGCTCCTGATCCCTTCTACTTTGTCCCATCCATTGGCATTCAGAAGTACTGTACAGTTCATGGATATTGCCACTTTCTTTGAGGGAAAGAGAGGGTGCTTTTTTTAAAATCTTTTTTGTGTCCAGATCAAATATTGGATTGCCAAAATGAAGCCACTTTCTTGGCTTTGTCAGTGGCCAAAATTAAATCTTCATTAGTATATGTTTCTGGTAGTAGTTGGCAGACCAGCAAATGAGCCGGATTCTGTATCTCTCCTCATTCACACAGCGTGCCTCCGTTTGAGCATTTCGGTTTTACATTAAGGGGCTCCGACCCTCAGCTTATTCAGTGTCCTACACTTGATGTAGGGTAGGTTGAGTTCCTCAGCCATGTCTGCCTTTAATGTTGTTCCTTGCCCAATGAGCTCTTTCCCTTATCTTCTAATTTGATTTGCTCTTGTCTACCCTCAAGAATGTTTGTTCTTGTCATAAAACTGTCTTGGATCTTAAGGCTCATGTCAGTTCAGAGGTTGTCAAGGGTCATTCGCATGCTTGGCATTCTCGGCATTCGCTGGTACTTCTTTCCTTATCTTAGATGGAGGGATACCAACAAGAGGGTATATTTTCTCAACTATTGTAGGTTTGAGGCATCCTGTCACACATACACAACACTTTTTTTTATTAATATATATTATTCCTCTCCTCTACAGCTGCAGCACTGTCTTTGAACAGTTTCTTTGTAATACCTTTCAGACAGCATCTGGATGGATACAGGTATTTATTTTCATGACAGATGCCATTTGATTTTACAAACCAAATAAACAAAAAAAGATTCTGTAGCAGACTGTCAGCTTAACTTGCGTCATATATGAAAGTAATCAGTCTTGCAAGTTAAGCAACCAATCAGAAAACAAATATGCTTTTACTACTGGGGGGGGGGGGATTGTACAGCCCCGCCTCCCAACATGTTAAGCGTACAGTCTGGTTTCACCCTAAAATGGCGGGGGCCGAATGTATGATACTGCCTTACATTGACAGCCAATATTACACTGTCAGTAGGGATTGTTTTGGACCAAAGAAATATATTTCCTAATTTGAGGAAGTTCTGTCAGCCTGTCTGAAATGTGGGGGTTTTCCAGTTTATTGTTGGGCTTTTTAAAGTTAGAAGATCTTGAACTAAAAATGCTGATAAATCATTGTTGCTCCACAGGAATAAAGTGCATTTTTCTGCGAACAGCAAGAGTGATTGTATTGCATTTGTTTACGCTTTTAAGGTAATCATCTTCTCCCATCTCTGTGACAAGTAAAGGGTATTAGGCAAAGTTGAACTAACATTATAAGTTTCAAGTATTCTATCATCTGCTGATAATAATTCCTGGTTGCCTCAAGAAAAAAAATAACAATTTTTATTTGATACAATATTGCATAGCTTCTGCCACTTTGGTAATTCATTATTGATCTTAGACATTAGCTAGCTTAGTGTTCATTGTAAAGGACACAAGTGAATTAAGAGGGTACCACTTACTGAAAGAATTGTGTCACAATAAGGCATGCCCAAACCTGGCATCCTCCATAAGGATAGTTACCTTTAAAGTCCCACATAGCTTTGGGGTTCATGTTGATTGAGGGAATACTTTTACACACATCAGTGTGCTGGTTGTTTGTAGCTGTGTTTGCACATGTTACTTTTCAGGGCAGAAAAGATCTCTCACGGGAAAGTGGCACTATTCTCAAAATGTCTCATGGAGGGTCAAAGTACAAATGTTTTATACAAAAAAGTAACTACTTCTAATAGCAATCCTGGTTTTATGTTGATAAATTGAAGGGTTGCCGGCTGCCCATGTGCACGGCACACCCTTTGCTGCTCCCCCCCCCCCCCCAGGATATGGGAGTGCGTTCCGATTCCCCCCTCTTGGTCAGGGTGGCTCCTTCCTGCCTTGCCTTCCTGTTTGTCTCCGGAAAAGCTTCTCCCTCCCTCCCTGACAGCTGTGTGACTTTCCAGTTGCTTTGGAGCTGGGTGGGAATTTTTTGCTTCAACGGTCATTGGCCTCGGCATCATGGTTTTTTTTTTTTGCTCACCCCACATTGTTGTTCCAGGTTGAGTGTTTCTGGAGGTCTTTTAGTCACTTATGGCGGAGAGTCGGGTGGATTCCGTCTCTATTTCTGCATCACCATTGGGTAGAGGCTGAGGTTGTTCAGGGGCTGGGATGGTATTACATAGGGGTGTACCCAACAGGCTCCTGGATTTACCTCCCAACCAGTTGGCTTGTATTCAGCCTCCACTCACTCTGGCACTTTGTGTTGCCATTATCGTGCACCTTTTACTTGGCCTGTAGACTATTTCTCCCGGGGCTAATTTGTTTTCTGTCGCCTGGTTCTGCACCCACACTACTTGGCCCCAATGCAGTATTTGGCTGATATTCAATATGGTGGTCCATTGTTTGAATCCAACTTTGGTGTATGTCTCTTCATTTGGGAACTGCATCAGCCATGTGCTGTACATAGATTTCACTAATTTTGTAGAGTATGTTGCGGGTGTGCTTTTTCTGGAGTGTGTTCTGTGTGTGCTTATCTTTTCATTTATATGTAACCCCCCTTTAGGAATGGCAGCAAAAAAGGCAAACAGGACGACTTAGACACCCAAAGGTTAGTGGTCCAAGTGGTTTAGGCTTTGGTCCAGAAGGATTTATTGATATTGGATCATGAAAGCTTTGGTGTTGAGTTATCATTCTTCTTCTTATTTGAGAGGATCCAGGCTGGACTTTCAAAATGCTCAGCTACTGATCTAATATAGGTTTTTATATGACGGCTGTGACTGCTCTTTCACAAAAGATTGACTGGTATTATTCTAGTTGTCCTATTACTCCAGTTGTCCTTTTGGTTGCCTCACAGTGTGATTCAGAGAGGGGATATTTTATAATATCGTTTGGCTGGATGTCCCACTATGGTAATGGAGTAGACAGTACAGCTAGCAACTCAACACCAAGTGTTGGGTGGCGGTAAATAACCTGACTCCCTAAAGGGATTAATTGTAATGAGTGGGTGAGTCCCTTTAGGTGGGGTGATGGTCCCCTCAGTGGAGGAAATGCCACTGGAAACCATCACATTGGACCCAATAGCAAAATGAGCAGAGGAGGAACCACTTCACTTTTCTGATTCCCAATGGTCATGGAGGTGGAAGAGGCCATGCCAGATGAATTGGCTTTAAAGGTGCACCTTTTCCATATCCTCAAGGCTGTGGCAGTCCATTGTAGTCCCAGTGTCAAATCCTGCATGTCTCATTTCGTATGTGCCGCAGGAGATGGCTCTGTGATCACAGTGTGTGGGTCACTTCATGGCAAGCTAGGATCCACCTTAAACAAATTAATGGCAATGGCATTTTTCCTGTAGGAAAAAAACGTATACTCTGATACGAGTAGCAGCTGGTGATGACTTCATAATATAAAATAATTCTAGGGAGCATTTGGGCAAAATCAGAATGGATTGCCATCCCTGATTTTAATCAGAAAAAACAGACAGTCGTTTTTGTGAAAGCAGACATTAGAAGGCAAAATATAAATACATTTATGGGTTTTCTGCTGCTTAGCGTCCTCCTCACACTTGTCTCATCACTACCCCAAAGCTAGATTCTCAGGACTAAATCCAGATGTTATTCTTAACTGCAGTAGTCCACCGAATCAATTTGGGTTTTAAAATCCCAGCATTTTTTCAAATCTCGTTGATTCTCTTTAGTCTCTTTTAGGTGAGACCTAACAATTGGCTTTAGTCTTCATTAGGTTTTTATTTTGTTTATTCATTTGCTTTTTTCTTCTTCAGGATGAACTCGACTGGGGGCGTTCCAACTACATCAACATCAAGAGAATTAGAGAGGTAAATTGTACACATGCCTTCACTTTCTTACCACCTTGAATTTTTTGGAATAGTAGCTGTGTTAGTCTGTGGTTCAGGCATCTCAGAAAACAAAACAAAACAAAATAGAGTAAAATAAAAATAAAAAACAGTAGCACTTTAAAGAAAATATAGCAGTTAGTCTTTAAAGTGCTACTGTGTTTTTTATTTTTATTTTACTCTATTTTGTTTGTTTTGTTTTCTGAGATTTCTTACCACCTGTTTTTCTACACTAGTAATCCAAAGTCATAAGTAAGAGGCAACTTGACACCACATAACAAGAACAAGAACAATTGCAATGTAACTGGATTAGGTTTTATTATGAAGGGAAAAGCCAGGGACAGAATCCTTCCCATTTCTAATTACTGATTAGAGATAGTCAGGAGTTTTTTTCTGGGTATCCTTAAATTCAGTTCCCACAGATGGGAAGTGATTTGCCTACAGATTTTGCAGGGTTGATAGGGAACTTCTGTGGACCATATTTACATCTACAGTACAGAGATGACTACTTCATTGATACATACAGTCATACGCTTTGAAGGTCTGGTGCTAGTAGCCCTCTACTAGTACAGATCACAGCTCTTTCAAACTGTTATGTTTGTAGATTCAGTGGCCAGTTTGTCATGTGCCGACTATCCATATGATTCCATGTCTCTCTGTTCTAAATTGGGCTGGTTTTCCAACATGATATTCAGTGCCAGGACTGTACATGGAAGTCTTGCCACCTTGGTAGAACCTGCTGTAGTGTGATGCCTGCTGACATAGCCTTTGAATGCCTATACTGTGGCAAAAACATTGTGAGTTTGATCCTGACTGATTGACTCAGGCTTCCATCCTTCCTAGGTTGGTAAAATTAGTACCCAGCATGTTGGGGGCAAAATGCTAATTAACTTCTAAACCACCCAGAGAATGCACTAAGCACTATGGGGCAGTATATAAGTGTAATTGCTATTGCTATATACAGTACTTGCATTAACTTTGTATGCAGACTATTACATACCTACCACGACGAACTGAGAAGCTTTTAAGCAAGTTCCCTCTGGATATTTATTTTGAATAAACAGTTCAATTTTTGTAATGTAAAATTAAGCAAAGGTGGAGGAGAGCACTATAATGATTACTATTAATTATATTAATCTGTTAGGATTATAGCTTCACTTTATTGCAGAGCAGCCCTGAGGTGGGTCTGCTAATAAGATTGCTGATGAAGTAGTGGAGAAGGGAGTTAATCCTTTTCATCCCTGGGTCATTTTCTTCAGTTATAATCCCCTTTTTTTATGGGTATACAAATAGACTGATGGGAAATGGTCAAAACAGGATTATCACGGAGCTATTTTCTTAACCCAGGCCAGTAGCAGCTGGGAGGGAGGAGGAGAAAGATGAGGGAGACATCATGGGATAAAAGTTAATTCTCTCTCTGCTAAGACTGCTGCCCAAATCTAGTTGTGTCTCTTGCCATTTCCTGCTCCTCCTGAGTCAGGTACTTTTATTTATTTATTTTTGGGGCTTTGTCCTTTAAGCTCTTTGGAAAGCAGTATGCAACTTTAATATGCTATGACATGTTTCTGCTGTAAAAACTAAGAAAAGGCAGTTAAAAGGTTCATTGAATCGAGATGTTCTGTTCCTAGGGTTACTAGAATGCAGAGCAGGAACTGTGTCCAAGGACCTCTAACTTTAATGAGCAGTAGACTGAAATAAAAAGTAATGGAGGTTCCTGACAGGAATTTCATTGGCAGGTCAAGCATGGATCTGTTTAGACCAGGGATTCTCAACCTGTGGCCTGCAGGTCGAGTGTGCCCCGCAGCACCATTTCATGTGCCTCCCCTGTGTCTCCACCACACCCGGAAGTGCCATGTGGTAGAGAAATGGCAAAATGGCCATCCGGCCTCTGATGCTGTCTGGGGGAGTGTGATCCGGCCCCCACTTTAAAAGGTTGAGAACTCCTGGTTTAGGCACTGTTTATGCTTAGCTCAAGATTTCTATTTTTTGCAATAGTAGCCGTGTTAGTCTGTGGTTCAGGCATATCAGAAAACAAAAAGAAAAAAGTAATAAACCAAAACAAAAACACTGTAGCACTTTAAAGAGAAATTAAAGAGAACAGAGAAATTACAAAACTAGGATCGAAAGAGAGACAGCAGAAATCGAATACATCCATTTGTTGGACACCCATCACAGAGGAGTAAATATTAGCCAAGGGTTTCTGGGACATTATCAAATTTGATACACAGATTGCTATATGCTGCTAGCTATTTTATATATTATATTTTGGTGTATTACAACCTTCCTCCCAATTCTCTTTTACCACTTTAGCAGAACAGGAAGTAACCAAGTAACAGTAAGTGCTACAGTGTTTTTGTTTTATTACTTTTTTGTTTCCTGATATGCAAGGAAGAGGTTAATCAGAAACCAGAAAGGGCTTTACTTCACACCTTTAAGATTAAAAGGGAGACATTTAAAGCTAATCTGAATACTCTATTGTTACTGATAGCTGTAGGAAGCTGTATTGTTATGGTTGCTTGTCTGTCATTCTGCTTGAGCACATCCACCTTACCCTGTAACATCCAGACCCCTACATTTGGTACATATAAACCATGTCTGGAAGTTTCACTCCTTGTCTGAAGAAGTGGACTTGATCCATGAAAGCTAACAATAAAAATATAGCAGTTAGTCTTTAAAGTGCTACAGTTTTTGTTTTGGTCTATTTGTTTTTGTTTTCTGATATGTCAAGATTTCTAGTTATGCAACTGCATAGATAGAAGTAGTGCAGAGAAATATCCACACACAAACTGCTCACTGGGCAAGGTGGGCATTTTAGCTGCTTTCTAAATGTCAGTCAGCAAGTGGTCTGTCGCAATTCCACCAGGAGCGAGTTCCATAGGTCTGGCAGGCCACTGAAAAGGCTCGTCTCCAGGTTGTAGCCTTCCTTGCCAGTTTTGGCATTGACACCCAAAGCTGACCCATCTGGGAAGGTGGTTTTAATTTACCCTTGCTTGAAAGGCAAAAGGTAGTTGAAACGAGGCTGGACTTCCTCAACTGTTAAAGTGTCACATAACATTTCTTTGGACAACATTGCAATTATTACTAGACTTGATTATTGTAATGTGCTCTACATGGGGCTGCCCTTGGTGACCATTCGGAAGCTTCAGCTGATCCAGAATGCAGCTGCTCAGGTTGTGATGGGGTACGGGCATTATGCTCGTGCCTCACCACTTCTCTGAGAGCTGCACTTGCTCCCAGTATGCCTCTGGGTGCAATTCAAGGTGCTGGTTATCCCCTTTAAAGGGCCTACATGGTAGTGGGCCAGGATACTTAAGAGACTGCATCACCCTGAGAACATCTGTCTGTCCCACCAGAGTGGACTGGAGAGGCTCTCTGATTATACCATCAGCTAGAGAGGCTCATCTCTAGCATGAGAAGGAGGGCCTTTTCTGTGTCCATCGACCCTATGGAACCTCCTGCCAAGTGAGTTGCGTCTCCAGACAGAGCTGCTGCTCTTTAGGAAGGGTGTGAAGACCTGGCTGGTGGGGCATGTATGGGGTATGGGCCAGACAGTCAGTTCGGCTGGCTGAATACCCCACCTCTCTCCCTGTTGTTTTTTAACTTTTTAATCTTTTAAGTTTAATTTTAATGCCAATTGTAATAGATGTGTTTTTAATTGTTTTAAATTGTAAGCCGCCCTGAGTCCTTGGATAAGGGTGGGATATAAATGTAAATAAATAAATAAATAAATAAATAAATAAATAAATAAATAAATAAATAAATGTCAGCTATGGAATATAGACATCTGATTAACTCTGGGTGGTCTGACACAGTCAGGTCTCCCTGTGAGTAATGTACCAAGTATCCTTTACAAATCTGACAGGTACATCAGTTTAAAAAATTGAGAAATAGAACAGGTTACATAAGCAGGAGTCTTTTCTCCTCTATCCTCCTCCTCCTCCCTCTTCCTCTCCCTCTTCCTGTTCCTCCATCACCGCCTCCATCCATCAGGTGTCAAGGGGAACTTTTCACTACAGCCCAAAAGAGGTGTGTGTTCCTATCAATATGATTCTTTAAGAAAATTAAAGATGCCACTTTACTAATGCTATTTTAGCTGCTGGCTGAGATGTTTACTGCCTGAGATGTAAAGATAGCAGGGAAGAAATGCTAAAGAGTACTTTGCCCTTCTGAGCTTCTATTTTTGATGTTCTTGTCATGAAATGTGCATTGATATCAGGTTACAATGTTTAGGTGGCTGAATTGTATGAGGAATTGAAAAAAAGAGTTTCTGAATTCAATATGAATGTCAACACCCAACCTCCAGCATTGGACTGTGAGCATGTGTATAAGCAGCGCTTCATTTTACAGGTAGGGCCAGACCTCTAACATAGGAACTTTAAATACTTGCTATTTAACATCTTATCTGATATGCGTTAAACTATACATGATGGTATACATGAATGTATGGCTGTGAGAGCTGGGCCATAAAGAAGGCTGGCTGCTCCTTGAAAGGACATATGCTGAAGCTTACATATTTTGGACACCAAATGAGAAGAGAGGACTCACTAGAGAAGACCTTGATGCTAGGAAAGATTGAAGGCCAAAGGAGAAGGGGCGGCAGAGGATGAGATGACTAGATGGGGTTGTTGACGTGGTGGGTATGGATCTGGGCAGACTCCAGAGGATGGTGGATGACAGAGGAGCCTGGCATGCTACAGTCTGTGGGGTCGCAAAGGATCAGACTTGACTGTGCAACTAAACAACAAATAAACGATTGGCTTCCAGAATGGGACTTTAAAAATGAATTTAATCTTTCCCTGGATTTTGCAAAAGTAGTTTTGGTACCAGAACAATGTTCCATTCTCTGGCAGGCTAGATTGTGCCTGCAGTCTCAAGTCAACTGAGACACAAAGCTAAGCAAGTCCAAAATCAGAATCAAAGCCTTGCAAGGGGGTCAGGTAATGATGGGCTCACTGGTGTGGTTGGCAAATTAAGGAAATCATAGTCACAGTCCAGCAGTGGTCCAAAATACCACTTTTGACTCAGCCACTGAGCCCCCCCTCCCCGAGGGGCTCATGCTTCTATCCACCACCCACACCTGTGATCCATGGCCTGGGAGATCTGGCACTTCTTCCCTAGTTTCAATTCTGGGATTTCTGGCTCATCCCCACTGAAGGACTCATGGCAGAGGGACACCTTTTTCTTTAAGGTTTTCTTTAAGGTTTCTAAACCCAATGACATATAGACAGAGATGGTGGAGGCAAAATGAACTCCAAATACGTGGACTACATTCTTCTTCGTATCCTGAGCAGCTTTTAGTTCTGTTCTCCAAGAAGCAAATGAGTCTCTTATTTTTTGTTTCAGATTGTTGTGGCTGGAGCTTTCTATCCAAATTATTTTACTTTTGGAGAACACGATGAAGATGTTGCTGTAAGGGAACTGTCAGGCAAGGATCCAAAAACTACTGTGATGGTATGTGACTTGAGTTTTGAATAGCCTGCACTGTGTGTATATCGTGGTTTACCATACTACTACCACTACTACCTCCTTCTAATAGTTAAGAAACTTGAGCTGCCATTGCTGTATCCTGCCCTTTCTTTCAAATTGCTCAAGGTAGCATATGTGGTCCCTTACTTCTGTTTTATTTTCAGAGCAAACATGTAGTAGTGTGCGTTAGTATTCTTTGGCCCAGATTACTCAGCATTTCTCAATATGTTCTTATATTTATTATTTTGCCATACAGTAATACCTCGGATAACGCTAAAACTGCTTAACGTCAAGGAATTTGAGGCAAACATTTGCATCGCACAATGTTAAGATAACATTGTGTGATGCAATTGTTTGCCTCAAATTCCCCGACATTGATCTCTGCCCCAAAGTCCGCAGGGCTAGAGACCAGCCCTGCGGGCTTTGGGGCAGAGATCTAGCGAGGCTTAGACCTGCCGGTTTGGTTGGGGGGGAGAAGCGGGCATACCTGTTCCTCCAGCCAATCTGGTACTACAGGCTCTCTGCTTTGGGATCAGGATGGCTGGGTGGAAGGCACCTCTTTGGAAAGGGAACAGGGCTTTTTAAAACATTGTGTGATCAATGCATCACACAACGTTAAAAACTGGATAACATTATGACCAGTGATGGGATGTAACAGGTTCTCACCAGTTTGCCAGAACCGGTAGTAACTTTTCTCAGCATTCCGGAGAACCGGTAGCAGCTTTTGGGGAGAACCACCTTCGGGGCTTACCTTTTCATTGGTTTCCCCATTGCGCATGCACGCCAAGCACTTGGTGTGCATGCACACCTGCAGGGGTGTGTGTGTGTGTGGGGTGAGGTGTGTGCGTGCGTGCGTGCTTTTTTAATTTTTTTTTTATTTTATTATTTGGCCCCGCCCATGATGTAATGAAGTTAGCTCCGCCCACACTGTGATGACATCACGGTGAGGTAGTAAAATTTTTGACATCCCACCACTGGTTATGACTTGTGGAACTAAGTCCTAACGTTATCCGAGGTACTAGTGCATATTCTGTTTCTGTAATTTACTTTTTTAAAATCTTAGATGCCACATTGACATTCCGTGGTGGCTTACAATAGTTAAAAATAGTTTATTGGTGTTCCTACACCAACTGCCAGAGGAAGAAGAAGCCAGGGCAGGATGAGGACCTTGCTGCCCCTACCTCTGTGCCCACCCCAACATATTGTAATGTAATGTATTGTATTGTCTGTAAGCCGCCCTGAGTCGCCACGGCGAGTGGGCGGCAATATAAATTTGAACTAATAAATAAATAAATAAATAAATTACAACATGATTCCAATAACTGATAAATAAAGTTAGATTTTGCTTTTATCTACTGGCAAGCTGCTATCTCTGTAGTTTAGTTTGCAAAACCTGGGCTATTGATGCTAGGACTGGGCACCATCAGTCACCAAAGATTTTGGAATCTGGAGAGAGCAATAAAGATGTTGAGTCTGGAAACCAAACCTTGAAAGGGGAACAGTTGAGGATGTTTGTTATTTTTAGCCTGAAGAAGAGAAGATTGAAGTAATGTACAGTACTTTAATAGCTTTCCAATATTGAAGGTGTGACAACATAGGAGTTGTTGGAGCAAAGATGATTTTCTGTTGCTCAAGTTCAAATGATAAGAAAACATTTCTTTAATATGAAAAAATTGCCACTTTTCTGAGAACACTCTTTTTTCTTTTTCTTTTAACAGTTGAAGAACATCCCACCGTATGGCTTCCTCTACTATAAGCAGCTGCAGTCCCTTTTCAGACAGTGTGGTCAGGTCAAATCAATTTCTTATGAGGGAAGCAAGTAAGTAAAATGCAATTTTAATACATGGTGCAGTTTTTGCATTGCTTAATCAGTTACACACGCATGCAGCGCACACACACACACACACACAACTTGTTTGGTGAGAATATGTGTCCATTTGTAAGCTTTGGAGCCCTCTGCTGAGGGAAGTTAGGATGGGTCCTTCCTTCCTCTTCTTCATACATATTATTTATTTCTTCAGGTAGGCCTTTACAGTTGACAGCCTGCTAAGGACAGGGATTTCTAGCACCTCTACTTATTTTCTTTCATTTTAATGTAAATTATCATGAATATTTTAACAGGCATGCTATAGGACAGTGATGGCGAACCTTTTAGAGACCAGGTGCCCAAGGAGGAGGAGAAGGCACCTTGTGGGCAGGCACCATGTGTGCCCACATACCCATGTGACATTGCTAGCATGCCTCCAGTGATGTCACTTGGGCATGTGTACATGCCTCCCCTTGGGTACGAACCCTCCAGGGGTGCACACCTTCCCCATGGGTGCACCACTGCTGCCTCCTCAACCTCCTAGGAGGGTTGGGTGGTGTCTGGTCACCTCACTTCGTCCCCGTTGCCTCCCGGGCAGGATTTTAGCCTCCCTGATCACCTCCCCATTGGGGAAGAGAGAGGAGTAGATGGGGAAGTGATGATGCCATTGGTGCTAGTGGTGCAGGGTGGAGTTTACCCACAGATAAGTCTGTGTATGCCACTTCTGCATGCATGTCATAGGTTCGCCTACACTGCTATAGGACATTAAGTTCTTCAATTTAATTTTTTTTACTATAAGGGATATATTGTATTTGCCAGGGTATAAGATGCAAATAGCCCACTATAGCCCACTATATGCAGTACAAGACACACTCCAGTTTTCCAGTGTTTTTTTTTTTTTGGGGGGGGGAGTGGGTCTTATTTGCCAGCAAATACAGTAATTATATTTTAAGCTTTTGAAGTGGTAGCTGTGTTAGTCTGTGAAAGCATAGCAGAGAGTATCTAATATATTTTAATATTTGAAACTTACAGCAGAGTATACTGGGACCTGGTGATATCATAGATAGATAGATAGATAGATAGATAGATAGATAGATAGATAGATAGAACTGCTGCAATGTTTGCTTAATTTTGATTCTCAGAACATTTTTTCCTGCCCACTCCACCCCCTTTGTCTTGTTCTCCTTCCACATAGAGCCTTTATAGAGTTTTCCCGGAATCCAACAGAAAGCTTTAAAACTCTTCCTGCGGTGTATCTGGCTCTAAGGATGGCACAACTTCGGCTGCCACTTGAACTTAATGTACATCCCCCAGAAACAGTTGAAGGGCTAATGGAAGGAGGAGCAACTATACTTCTAAGAGGGATAAGGTACAGTATTTAGGTTTCTTTCATCATGGGGAGGCATTTTACCTTCAGCAGTGCTGACAGAGTTTTTAAAGCATTGGAGTATGCTCCTGCCACACCCTTGCCTTCCGTGTTTGTGACCAGCAGATTGAGTGCCCAAGAAAACACAGGCATACAGTTCTTGCGAGGCAAACTGAAAAGAATTTTTACTCATGAGGTGAGGTGGAAGCAGAAAAACTATTTACAATGGTGACAAAAACATAATGCTGTAGAAAAAATATGTAGCAATCAAGCAAATTCCTGTAAACAAGTGCACAGATTTCCATTTCCCTTCCTAATGAATGATTTCCATTGATGTTGACTTGTCATGTGAAAAGGTAACAGTCACCTTTGCTCAAAAGCCAGTCGTATTCAGCTATAGGGTTCATTGCTCATCTCCATTTACAGCTAAGGAGCCAGTGCTGTCTGCATCTGCAGATGTTTCCATGGTCATGTGACAGGCATGATTAGATTCTAGAGTGCACAGAATGCTGTTACCTTTCTCGTTGAAGCAGTAACTATTTATCCACTTGCAATTTATTGCTGTCGAACTGCTCGGTTGACAGAAACTGTGACAGATGACAGGCGCTCGACGGGTGCTCACTCCATTGTGCAGCACTCGGGTCTCAAACTGCTGACCCTACTGACCTGCCGATCATCAAGTTCAGCATCTTAACCACTAAGCCACTGCAGTCCCCAATTTATCATATTAATCTAGTTTAAACCCAGCTTTGTAAACCAGCTGCTTCCAACCTTGCTGGTTGGTGAAAAAATGCTAGAGCTACATTTTTGCGCAGAAACAGGGAGAATATAATGCAGAGAGCTTAAAACGTGAACAAGAGCTGCTTCTGTCTTCTGAGTAAGAAGGAAGTCAGTGCAGGCAGGTGAGCAGGAGGTTACAGGAGGGGACCTGATGCTTTGTCCTCACCGCTATCCCTCCTTTGCCAGCTGGTCCTTAACAGATTAGAAGGTTTCTGTGTGAGTCGACAGGGCTTGGTTTTGCTTGGCTTTTGCAGGCTAGTCCCTCTTTCATGTTTGTTCCAGAAGGAGCCCCTGAATATCCAAAAGACAGCAGCTGTATGCATCATATTCTGCTTATTTGCTTGCAGACTAAATGTGGACTTTCAGAAGCATATGGTGGCACCCACGCAAATGTTCAGTAATGCTTTGGAAAAACTGCAGACCATAAGTAGCCTTGACTTATCTATCAGCGTCACAGAGGTACAAGCACCTTAACATGTAAAATGGGTTATATATCAACGTAGCTAATGGTGGTGGCGGCGAATTCTGTCATGGCACAGGAAAAAAATATTATGCTCTTGCAAGAGAAGACTTTTTAAAGAGCAGTTTATTGTTTTCATGCACATTAGTGAGATGATTGAAGAGTTACATCCGTAAACATACTCTCTCTTCCCCGACTGACACTTTAAGATTGGTGGTGTCATGGAATGCTTCATTAGTCATAAGCAGCTCCTACTACACATTGTACACAAAACATAGGGAGTTAGGAAAACTGCTTTATATAGAATGAGATAATGGGTTCATTTTTCCCAGTGTGGTTCCCAGTGTGGGGCCCAAGCCCCACAGCGGGATTTCAATTCCCAGAACCCTAAGTCAGTACATTGGGTGATAATTGTTTTGGTGGATTGACTTAGGCTTCTGGGAATTGACGTCCAAAAACCAAAGGTTGGGAAACACAGCACCCTGTTTGCCCTGCCAATGAAATTCTTGTCAGGAACCTCCATTACTGTTTGTTCTAATCTGCTGCTCATTAAAGCTAGAAGAAGTTCTGGGATACAGTTCTAGCCCAAGACTGGTAACGTTGCAGCTTTCCATGTTTTCAGGCAGGGTTCTGCTACTGTTTGCAGTCAAATTAGGTGGTCAACCTTGGCACTCGGGGTGTTCTTGGACTTCAGTTACCAGAAGTCCAAGTCAGCATGCCTTCTGGTCCGGACTTCTAGGAATTGAACTTTAAGAACACCTGGAGTACCAACGTTCACCACCTAATTTTACTCTGTTACTGAGAGGTATCCAATCCTAACTAACCTCAAAGTGTAGAAACCCTAAGGTGAATCAGAACTTGGTCTCAGACTCTTCTAGGTTGTTCTGTTTGTACTGAAGTGGATTTTGCACAAATTGCAGCAAACTTTAGCGGGAAATTACTCCTTCTCCCATTCTTGCTGGGGTAATTGATAATGAAAACGTGTTGAACAATAGTTGTAGTTTGTTGCAATATTTAAGACTTCATTTTTTTGCTTGGTTGCTTTGCTTTAGGTGGTCGAGGTTGGGCACTTCTGGGGTTACAGAATTGATGAGAGAAGCTTGACGTTACTGAATAGCCTTTGTATAGAAATCAACCAGCTGGAACTGAACCCTTTACCAATTCGCCCCCACCCAGATTTGGTTTGTTTGGCCCCATTTATTGAAGAGCAAGAGGAAAGATATTACAGAACCCAGATTCTGTATGTGTCTGGAGAGAATGCAGAGGTATGTCTTTTCTAAAAACAACAACAGCAGGCTTCACAGTGTCAAATAGATGTTGTGCCTGAGATCATGCATACTATAAAGTAGACTCATAGCTGGTGGGACTTACTCAAAAAGTCCTCACAAGTTTCCCCCCAGTGTTCTGAGGGAGAATTGACAAGCAGATGGTGCCAAGTTCTGTCTTGAACCCAGAATTATTTATAAAAATCTTGGACAAATATGTGAAGGTTATGTTCCTTAAATGTTCATGTCACGGCAAACGATGAGGGGATAGCTCAGTTGTTCCCAATGTTGGTCCCAGGCCACACAGTGGGATTTCAAGTCCCAGAAGCCTATGTCAGTACTTTGGCCAATCAGTGCTTTGGGGAATTGACTTAGGCTTCTGGGAATTGAAGTCCAATAACCAAAAGTTGGGAGACACTGATGTATATGCGCTATGCGGGACAAATTATAGGTTACAAGTGAACCGATTGGTGCTTGCACTAAATCTGGCAATATATAAATATTATAAATAAATAAACTCATCATGATAAACTAAAATCTATTTTTGAAATGGTAATCATGTTAGTCTGTGCATGCATAACTGTAAAGGATGCCCTTGCTCGAAGGCCAGTCGTATCTAACTCTAGGGTGCATTACTCATCTCCGTTTATAACCAAAGAGCCAGTGCTGTCTTCATTTGCAGACATTTCCATTGATATGTGACAGGCATGACTAGACACTGGAGTGCATGGAGCGCTGTTACCTTTCCCGCCAAAGCAGTACCTATTTATCTACTTGCAATTTCTTGCTTTCGAACTGCTAGGTTGACAGGAGCTGGGACAGAGATGATGGCTCACTCAGAGAGTAAAGAAAACAAAAGGACCAAAAACATTGTGGCATAAGACAAAGTGGACTTGATCCACAAAAACGGACATCAAAATACAGCATTTAGTCTCTAAGGTGCCACAACGTTTTCTTGTCTCTTGGGTTTATTTTGTTTACTTTCTAAAATCTGTTTGTGTTTCAGAGATATGATTCATGGAGTGAGCAGTCTTATTTGCAAAACAAACATTGAGCTTCTCTTCTGATGATCAGTAACAAAACAAACCAATTTGTATATTGTAGAAGGAGATAAATGTTTTCAGTTTCTTCTTCTAAAGACTGGCTATCTATACTTATAAATTGGGCTTGTCATAGTCCTGTTTCTGCTTGATTGCTGCTTTAGATATAATTGTGTACCATCTAGTCAATTCTGACTTATGGGGACCTTTCCAGGGTTTTCTAGGTATACAGTACTCAGAAAAGGTTAACTGTTCCCTTTTTCTGTGGGTGCCCTGGGACTATGCAGCTTGCTGAAGGCTATGTAGACTGGCTCTTCTTCCTGGAAGCACAGTGGCGAATCAAACTCACAACATCTGGCTCCACAACCAGATACCTGAACCACTGAGCTACCTAGCCAGCTGCCTTAGATATACAGCCTCCATTGTAACCCGAAAAAAATTGTAAAACAAAACATCCATAGTGATACATTGAAAAATAAAAAATGGTCCTGAATTGATCGTTGTAAACCAGAAAAAAAACATTAAAAATTTGTAAACTAGGACAGCATTTCCATAGAATTTGCCGTTGTAAACTGTAGCAAACTTAAACTGAGGCAGTTGTAACCCAGGGTTTTACTGTATAAACTACCGTAGTTTTACTACTGTATAAACTTTTTTCCTGTAACTTGAAAAAATTCCATTGTCTTAAATGATTCTTGCTTTATTGCCCAGGTTTTCTATGTGGATTATGGCAACAGATCCAAAGTAGCTTTGGATCACTTACGAGAGATTCCAAGCCATCTTCGGGAGCTTCCTTTTCAGGTATATCAAAGAGTAAACAAAACAAAAGGATAAAAAATGCTGTGACTAACTGCTGTATTTTAATGAGCTTTTGTGGATCAAATCCACTTTGTCAGATATAAGAATGAGACTTCATGGCATAAATTTATACATATCAGGTACAGAGGTACACAGTGATTGGCTAGCATAATAGATAAGTTTACAAACCACTGTGGCAATTTACAGCCAACAATAACAAAAGATCCCCGATTGGGGTTCAGATTTATTGCCATGAAGTTTGGTTCTGTTGAGTTGTAAATGGTCAGTAGATGTATTTATTTATTTATTTTTATTTATTTATTTATCCAATTTATATAGCCGCCCAACTCAAAATGACTCTGGGTGGCTCACAAAGTTAAAATCACAACACAGTCTAAAACTTAAAAACCCATAAGCCCAATTAAAAGTATTAAAAGTTTCCCAACACTATAAGCTAAAAAGGGGCGGGTGGGCAAGGAAGCGATATTGCTATATCAGCCAGCAGGTGGGGGACACCACCTCACCAGTGCCCTACACCTGCTTTGCAAAATAAACATTGTGGCATTACACATCTGCTAATGAGTTAATTGAGGATGGTGTGAGTGACCTAGTTAGAGGTCAGTTACTCACTTTGTTCTGTGAAGTGACTTGGGAACTACCCTCCTGGAGTTAGTTCTGTAAATAAACCTCCAGTGGTATGGGTAAATTAAAGCATTTAACAATCTGTTCTTCTTCGTGTTGTTTGTGAATGCACACTAATGGGTTATGTGGCTACGTTGAGCCGTTATCGGAGCTGTAAAGCTGATTGGAGAAATAAACTTTGAGATTAGGACTGCCCACCATCCCCACCTGCCTTCGGCGCCATTTTGCGCTCTTTCCCTCAGTTCTCTTTTTTCTGCTTCTCTCCCTACGACTCCTCGTCCGAGCCGTCCTTCTCTTCCTCCGTCTACAGCCTCAGCGGTTTTCATGGTGACTATTTCCTCTCAGTCGTCAACACAGACTTCACCGGTGATCATCTCTCCTGAGAAGGCCCCGAGCATCCCTCCACGACAGGAGACTCCTCCACCACCTCCTCCCAGGGCATGTCCTTGCTTCTGGACCCACATTCCCCAGCACCCCTGATCTGTCTCCGTTGGTTCAGTTGAGCCTCTTGACTCTACTGTTCCAGTCGATGGCTAAGGAGATCTCGGATCAGGTCTGTGCTGCTTTGCCGCAGTGCACTCTCCAACTGGAGGTTCGCCCGATCCGTGAGGAAGATCCTGTCCCGACGGAGAGGCGCCGAACGGAGTCGGTTCGGTCAGAGGTTTGTCTTTCACCTCCGCCACCTTTTCCAGGGACCAATCCGAGCTCAGCCAGGCCGTACTGGTCTGACTCGGACCCCAAGGTCTTCATCCCACCTCCCACATTTCGGAGAGGTCTGAAGGCTCCGACGATTCGTCGGATGAGGAGGAGCTGCTGCCCGTCAAGCCTGAAAAGTCGCCGGACGACCAGATTAGAAGTTCTCAGAGGTCCCAACCTGAGGACCAGAGGACCTTAACAGCGCTCCTCACACACCTTGGCACCCCTCTCAATCTCAAGGCGGAAGCTCCACCAGACCCGTGTGTCGACAACATCGGCTTCCTCCCTAAGATTGCTAATGCTGTGAAGCAGGTCTGGAAGAAGCCAGGGTCTGCTCATTCCGTCAACACTCGGGTTGACGGAATGTACAAACTGTTGGGGGACGATGGCCAGTTTCTTCATACTTATCCGATCCCAAACTCTCGGGTCGTGGAGGCTTCACAACATTGGGCTCCCGCTAGTAGTGTCCTGATCCCTTCCTCCAAAGAGGGAAAAAGTTGGACTCTCTCAGCCGGAAGGTTTATGCCAATGCCTCTCTTTCCTTCCGGGCCGCTAACTATGTCACCGCAATGGGAGCGTACAATTGTAAGCTCTGGGGGAAGGCGGAGACCTTCATGTCCAAGCTCCCTAAAGATCTCCGTGATGAGTTCAACAATCTTTGCCAGGAGGGTAACCATCTCGCCCTCCTACAGTTCCGGACGGCTCGGCACATCACTGAATTGGAGGCAAAGAATATCATGTCCGCAATTCAGATCCGCCATCACTCCTGGCCTCATTCGGTGGACCTCCAGGAGGAGGTTAAGAAACTGATCGAGGAGCTTCTGTTCGACAGCCAAGGTCTGTTCACGGCAGAGATGGACTCCTCGTTGAGTGAGTTACATAGGGACATTATCACCACTAACAAACTGCGTTTGGGTGCTTCCAATGCCTGTCAGTGCAGGAATTATGTCCCGTACCAGTCCTATCAGACCCAGTCTTACTATCCGGCCCAATCCTACCAACCTCGCCAACAGCAACCGAGGCAGCAGGATTACCCCAGGCAGACTTTTTACAAGCCCCGCCAGCAGTCATCGCGGCTGTGCTATCAACAATCAACGCAGGCGGCTGGTAAGAGGTCTGATCGTCGGAACAAACAGCATGTTTGACTCCGTGCAGACCGACGACTCCCCTGTTCCCCTACCATACCGTCCCCTGTGGAACTTTCTGACTGTGTGATCCAACATCACCAGAGACAAGTGGGTCTTAACCATCTTAGACTCTGGCTATGTGCTAGAATTCAAGAAATGCCCTGTTGTCAGCCGGATCCGTTCCGCCGATCCATCTCCGCAGCTCTAGGAGGAATTGTCATCTCTCCTCAAGAAAGGGGTCATAGAACCGGTCGCATCCATCAACTCTCGCAACGGTTTCTACTCCAAGTACTTATTGTGGACAAGAAGGACGGCAGCTTTAGACCCATCTTGGACCTCCACCTCCTCAACAAGCACATAGCCACACAAAAGTTCTGCATGGTAATCCTCCAATCCATTCTTCCCCTCATCAACGGCGGGGACTGGTTTATAGTCATCGACCTGAAGGATGTGTACTTTCACATATCCATCAGGAAGAATCACCAATGGTTCCTCCATTTCCAAGTAGACAGCAGCATCTACCAGTACACGTGTCTCCCATTCGGCCTTTCCACCGCGCCGAGGGTATTCACGAAGTACATGGCGCCAGTAGCCGCCCATCTACGTCTGCAGGGGATCCAGTTGTTCCCCTACATCAACGACTGGCTGATCTGCTCCTCGTCAAAGCAGAGGGCACTGGACAATGTAGTTTATTGCCTCACCTTCATGGAGAGTCTCAGTCTGCGGA
Organism: Furcifer pardalis; assembly: GCA_030440675.1. NCBI lineage: Eukaryota > Metazoa > Chordata > Lepidosauria > Squamata > Chamaeleonidae > Furcifer > Furcifer pardalis. The sequence goes on along the minus strand of CP126894.1, from coordinate 14,438,090 downwards.
TAAACTTCAAGAAATCACAACTATCCCCAACTCAACGGGTCATGTACATAGGAGTGGTGTTGGACTCAGTCAAGCTCAGAGCCTATGCTCCAACACAACGTCTTCAGGACGTCCGTTCCGTGGTGGCACGAATTCAGACCGCCCGCTGGATCAGGGCGTGAAACTCTCTAAGGCTTCTCGGACTCATGGCCTCTACCACCCTGGTGTTATCTCACGCGAAGCTGAAAATGTGGTCCCTCCAGTCTTGGTTCCTCAGTTCCTTCAACCTAGTCACAGATCATCCCAACAAGCTGCTCCGTACAACTCTAGAGCTGCGGGACCAACTGACGTAGTGGATAATGGAACAGAACATTGCCAGAGGAAAGCTCTTCACTCTTCCTCCTCCCACGGTTCAGATAACCATGGACGCGAGCACGTACAGTTGGGGAGCGAGCTGCGGTCGCCTATGGATCCAAGGTGTCTGGAGTCCTACGGAAGCACTTCATCACATCAACTTCCTCGAACTCTTGGTGATTTGGAAGTCGATGCGGACCTTCCAATCTTCCGTTGCGGGGCGCGTAGTACAGATAGCCTCAGGCAACACCACGGCCCTGGCTTACTTGAACAAGCAGGGAGGGACAAAGTCATTCTCTCTTCTCCATCTCGCTGTGCAGGTCTGGGAATGGTGCCTGAAGATGCATGTGTTTCCAATAGGGGTGCACATTCAAGGGACTCTGAACACATTGGCGGACGTTCTCAGCCGCAAAGGGACCACCTCACACGAATGGGAGCTGGACGGATCGGTATTCTCCAGGCTCTGCCACCATTGGGGCACACCCATTTTGGACCTATTTGCATCACAGACGAATGCGAAGTGCCTTCGTTATTGCTCCCGCGCAGGGATCGGCCATGGATCGGAGGGAGATGCCTTAATGGTTCCATGGCACCAGGACTTTCTTTACATGTTTCCTCTCATCCCGCTCATCCAGCGAGTTCTCATTCGCATTCGAGCGGAGAATGCGTGGACCATACTGATTGCCCCAGCATGGCCACATCAACTGTGGTTTCCCCTGCTCCAGGCACTAGCATCTGACTCCATGAGACTGCCCTCCAGTCCGAACCTCCTCCAAACAGAATTGTCAGATTCTTCACTTGGACTTGCCCAGTGTGCATTTGACCGCATGGCTTATCCACCCAACCTAGCACAGATCCTCTACATGTATCGGAAGCCTTCCACGCAGAGGTCGTATGCCTCAAAGATTCGTCGATTTACTGACTTTTTAACGTCCACTGGCCGTACGCCTGTAGGTGCCTCTTTGCAAGACATCATGTCTTACCTCTTACACCTGGCTGAATCTGGATCCGCACATTCTTCTCTTTGGGTTCATCTTGCTGCAGTGGTCGCTCATGCACCCCCTTCATCTGTGTTGTCCTCTGCTTTTAGAGACAGGACTGTCAGGAGGTTCCTCCTTAGTTTGAGGAGTGCTTTCCCCCCACTCAAAGTACCACCGCCACAGTGGTCATTGACTACAATTCTGAATGCGCTCACGAAACTGCCATTTGTACCCATGGCTACAGTTGACATCAAACTTGTCTCTGCTAGGAGGGCGGGAGAACTAGCAGCCTTACGGTCTGACCCTCCATTTTTGAAATTTTACCCGGACAGGGTCGTGCTCCAACCGGACCTTTCTTTTCTTCCTAAGGTCCTCACTGTGTTTCATCTGGCCCAATCCATCACCTTACCTGCGTTTTTGCCGGAGTCGTTGTCTCCGGAAGAAAGAGCTTGGCACTCCCTGGATGTCAGGAGGGCCCTCCTTTTCTATACTAAATGGATTGCGCCATTTAGGCAGTCACAGCGTCTTTTTATTGCCTATGGTGGAAGGTCACGGGGACAACCGTTATCTTCTCAGAGACTTTTAAACTGGATTTCTGGCACTATTTACTTGGCTTACGAACTCTCATCGCTGGCCCCACCACCTCATGTCCGGGCTCATTCCACCAGGACATTTGCATCTTCTACAGCCTTCTTGGAGGGCATTCCCATGGAGAACATTTGCAAGGCTGCAACGTAGTCAAGGTCCTCCACCTTCATCAAGCATTACAGGGTGGACACTAGAGCTGCCTCTGACACCAGACTTGGCAGAGCCATCCTCATGGCGGGTCTCTGATCCTCTTCGGTGATGACCACCCATCCCTGACTGACCTTCGCTATTCTTCTACACATCTCGCCGGCTGCCCACCATCCAAGTAAGTGAGCTTGCTAGTCTCCCATTAGTGTGCATTCACAAACAACACAAAGAAGAAAGACAGGTTGTATTTACCAGTAACTGTCGTTCTTTGAGTATGTTGTTTGTGAATTCACATAACCCCCCAGCCTCCCCTCTATGTTGCCGGGCTGAGATGTCTCTTGGCCTAGTAGGCAGCTTTAGTATTTAACTGAGAGAAAGAGCGTGAAGTGGCGTCGAAGGCGGGTGGGGATGGTGGGCAGTCCTAATCTCAAAGTTTATTTCTCCAATCAGGTTTACAGCTCTGATAACAGCTCAGCACAGGCGCAAAACCCATTAGTGTGAATTCACAAACAACATACTCGAAGAACGACAGTTACTGGTAAGTACAACCTGTCTTTAGTTGTGGCATTTTAAATTTGATAATGTCCCAGAAACTCTTGACTAACATTCAAATCTTTGAGATGGGTGTCCAGCATATGTATATATTTTATCTCTGCTGTCTCTCTCTGGATCCTTGTCTTGTAATTTTTCTGTTTCAGAATGGCAATTTTCAAATCTTTTGCAGAGTGCTCAGGTAGATTGAAATGATTTGAAACAGGCTTCTGTGTATTGTCATTCCTGCTTCTTGATTTATGTCCATTAACTCTTTTGTGAAGAGATTTTCCTGTTTGTCCCATGTAGAGTGCAAAAGGACATTTTTGGCATAAATCACATCATCAGAGGAATAAGTAAAACTGTCTTTAATGTTGTGTGTGACATTGTTGGGTCCAGTGATTGTGTTGCCAGAGTAAAGGTGTGGGCGTAGTGTTCCTTTCCTTTTGTTTGATGATCTATAAGAACAGATGTGGGATTTTAAACACCATGAATTTTCTCAGAAAGAAACTTACATTTCCCTTGATGGATTTTATCTTTGTTTAGGCTCTGGAATTCAAAATGCACAGAATGAGGCCTTCTGCACAGTCCCTTATCTGTGGAGAGCAGTGGAGTTATGCGGCAAACCAGAGATTTGCTTCGTTGGTCATTGATTGTCCTTTAATGGTGAAAGTCTTTTCAGTTGTGCATGGCGTTTTGCATGTTGATGTGCTGCGATACTTTGGGGCAATGGAGATTGTGAATATCTGTGACATTCTTGTTGAAGAACGCCATGCTGAGTTGGCTGAAGATTCCTATGAATCCCTGGTATGTTCTTGGTCTTTGCTTTGGGATGTTAGGGCTAGATCCAGTTGTTGATCATAGCTCAAGTAGATCAATTCAATTAGTGGGCCTTCATAACTAAGCATTTATGGAAGACTTGCTTAGTTACTGAGTCTACTGCAACTGGAACTATCAGTTGGGATTTCGCCCATAATTTTGAAGAACTCTGAAAATAAGGGGTGGATGTAAAGGCAAGGGGGATTACTGGCAAAACTTTTTCTGAAAGTTGCTGTTTTTGTCTGTAACTCCCAGTGGCTACACTGGGTGGTGGATTTTGGGAGTTGTAGTTTAAAGAAATAACTTTTCTAAGCTGTGATCCAGAAGTATTTGGGAGGCCAACGGGATGAGATAGGGTCTTCTTCCATCCCATCTTTATTTACTTCTCCTTTTTGGAATAACTGGGCAAAGTAACTTGGTCTAGTATCTCCACCATCTACTGTCCTCCCTTGACTGAAGAGAACAAATTTACACAATAAGTATAGCTAATTCAGGATATTTTGAAGATTGATCTGCATCAACAAATAATATCAACATCCATCCTGTAAATTTAGATGTAGTGTACCCAAGGTTCCACAAGCAATTTTATTATCCAAAGTAGAAAAATAACACTTTTCTGCCTACTTGGCAGCAAAATATGATGTTCATAAATAACAGTTGTTGTACTTCAATGCACAAAAATCAGCAACTTGTTGACCTGGATGCTTTATTCCGTCTAATAAGTTGAATTTTTCTGTCCCTGATACCCATAAGTACATACAATGCAAAACAAACCTAAAGAGTTGGGGCTGTATTGACAATGATGAACAATGTGAATGTGGCAAGAGACAAGTCTTTGAACATCTGTTAATCTGCAGCAACTTGCCCGAACAGTGTGGCATTGAGGATTTCTTAGAGGCATATTTTTCCAATATTCAAACTGTTGAATATTGGAAAAATAGAGTGTAGTTTATGTATGCATCCATTTTTAGATGATCAGTGTTTTTTAAACTTATGAAATGGTAGCCGTGTTAGTCTGTGCTTCAAGCATATCAGAGAATAAATAAAAGAAAAAGACAAAAAAACATTGTGGCACTTTGAAGACTGACTGTTGTATTTTAATGTTAGCTTTCATGGATCAAGTCCATTTGGTCACACATAAGAATGAGACTTCATGGCATCAATTTATACACATCAGGTACAGAGCGATTAATTAGCATAACAGACAAGTATGGTTATACTAACCCAACTGCTTTGTACCTCTGTACCTGATGTGTATAAATTGATGCCATGAAGTCTCACTCCTGTGTGTGACCAAGTGGACTTGATCCATGAAAGCTAACATTAAAATACAGCAGCCAGTCTTTAAAGTGTCACAACATTTTTTGTCTTTTTGTTTTGGTTTATTTATTTTCTGATATATTTTAAAATTATGTTGGTCTTAAATTTTAGTGTTTCAGACTCAGATAAGCAAACAAATGAATGAACAAACAAAGAAACACATATGTTTCAAAACCACCCCCACCCCCCGTTTTTCTTTTAGTTAAGCAATGAGAATCTTAAGCAGCTGTTTTCAAAGCCAGAAGCAAAGCCAAAAGAAAATAATAAGGATCAAGTTCTGCAGAGCAACAAGAGAAAGGAGGAGAGCTGCTTGGTTGAAATGTTGTTGGAGAGTTTTTCTACCAATAGGCTGAGTCCACCAAACTGCAAAGTAAGCCTTAAAGGGCATGACTCTTTAATCTATTACCATTACAAGCACTGCTTCAGAACTGTGTGTCAGGGATGAAAAGTTATTTTTTCCTCTGCTTCCTTTAATAGTACATGACTTCACTGTTCAGAAGTGTAACCAAAGTGATTCTTCGGCCTTTTGAAGGATTTTGGGATTTGCTCTTTCAGGTTTTTTTAAAATGCAAGTGTCAAGCTAGATAAAATATCTGCCATGTAGATTATACATCTAACCTTAAAAGAGGTGCTCCCACTGAAGGTGAAAATTATCTGCTTGTCATAGCATGTGATTTTTTTCACCTACATATCTCACCCTTACTCGGTTTTATTTTATGATAAAATACTGGACGGTAAATTTGTAAGTCTGTGAAGGCACATAATTTCTGACGAAATCCTGTTGTGAAAGGGAAAGTTTAATCACCATAGAAAATAAACATTCCTGTAATAGCTAGTCTGATCCTGGGAATACAAAGGCCCAGTTAGGATGTGCTAAAAACACACACACTTAAAGAAGCACCAGTTCATTTCCGCATGAGCTTCATTGCATCAGAGCTTAATACTTCAGATGCATGGGTAGTGAAGATTTGTTATTTTAACTCACACAAAGAAGGCCTATACAATTCCATTTCACCTGTAAAAATTTCATATTGCAGTCTACTTTGTAAAGATGGTTGGTTATCCTTTGTGGAAGATTCTTAAACAGAGGTTGGATGTCTGAGCTTTAGCTGTGGATTTCCTGTATTTGTAGTGGATTATGCTAGAAAGATCCAATTAGATGCTGTCCAGTTCTGTGGTTTTATGGTGTATCTAACAACAAAATGAACAGTGTCTATTTTTTGTGTGGATGTATAAATATAAAGTAAAGCAATCACACTTATATACTGTCCCATAGTGCTTAGTGCACTTCCTGTGCACTTTCACAGAGAAATTAGCATTTTGCTTCCAACATGCTGGGGACTCATTTTACTGACCTCAGAAGGTTGGTATAGATGTGGAAAGGAATATTTGGAATATTAATTCTCATACTCAGCAGATCTCTTTCTCTTTCCTACATTCCCTACAAGTACCTTGCTAGAAAGTTGGCAGGCAGACCTGGTGTGGAAGGAAATCCATATTAAAAATCCATGATGAATGGCCATCAGTTTTTCATTTAAAAGCTTCTAGCAAAAGAGAATCCCTTATCTTTTGAGGTAGTCTGTTCTGCTACTGAACAGCTGTTAGTAGCCAGAAAGTTCTCCCTAGTGGATTAGTTACAATCCCTTTCCTTATATTTGCCATTTACTTTACAGTACAAAATGTGGACATTAATTAACTAGTCTTGCATGTTCTTCTCTTTTTTCTCTTCTCAAAGACAACACTTGTTGGTCCTTTCAATCCATACAATCTGAAATTCAGCAGCATGACCAAAATTTCCAGGTTCAGGTAGGTTATGTATTGTACTGCTTGATGAGGAACAAGTGTGAGGGAGAAGTCTGCCACCCTGCTTGTGGCCATCTTCTAGACATCTGTTTGTTCCCAGAAGGAGACAGGATGCTGCTTCTTCATTTGGTTCTTTGGATTTAAGGGCTCTTCTTAAATCCCTGCATCACAGATGGTCAGCTGGGGTTCTAGAACAGGGATGGCCACCCTTGGTGGTCCAGATGTTCTTGGACTTCACTTCCTAGAAGCCCTGATCAGCAGGAGTTCTGACTTGGGTTTATGGTAATTGAAGCCCAAGAACAGCTGGAGCACCAAGGTTGGGCATCCCTGCTCTAGAGCCTCCAAGGACTTTGGTACAATATGCGGCAAATAGATTAAGTGGTTGGCAATTGCTCTCTAGATGCAGTTCCAGGCATTGGTGTTAACCTTGAAAGCCCAAACAAAGCTTGTTCACATGTTAAGATCTTCAGATGAGGTCCTGTTGAGAATACCATGTCTCCTTATCTTTGTGTTGACCAGTATAGATGGGAGGATATTATGTTTATTTTCAAGTTTTTGTGGCTGAGGTTGCCTACCCTAAATCTTAAAAAAAGACATCAAGTCTTTTTTTTTAATTTTTTAAGATTTTATTAAATTTACTTTTCAATACACAAAAATGAAATAGAAACAGACAAAATAAAAACAAACATAAAAATATAAGTACACATATATAAAAAAAAAGAAAAAAAAAGAATCACCCTGTGTTATTTACAATATCCGGAGAGATTACATTTTATCCATATTCATTTGTTTTTCCAAAAACTTAGTTGATCTGGTTCTGGTTGTATCCCTTTACCCTTATATAATGAATGTTCTATCAGGGGCTGCCATATCTTCCAAAATCTATTCTCACGAATTGTACCTTTCCTAACCATCACCTCCCCTGTCAATTTATCGTTCAACGCTAATTCCCATATTTCTCTATACCAATCTTCCATGTTTAGTTGAACGTTCTTCTTCCAATTTCTCGCAATAACTTGCCTTGCTGATGACAACATTATTGATATCAATTCTTTCTTATCATTATTCACATTGATTTTTTCCACATTCGTTAATAATACAGTATCTGGCCCCAGTTCTAGCCGCGTTCCAATAATATTTTCTATTTCTTTTTCTATTTTTATCCAAAAGGCATTAACCACCTTACATGACCACCACATATGCTCGTATGTGCCCAGTGCTTGATTGCACCTCCAACATTTATTACTCTTTTTTCCATCCATCTGGTGCAACTTTACCGGGGTCAGATACCATTTCCATAACAGTTTGTAATTGTGCTCTTTTACTCTTATTGACATATTTTTCATAATTCTTTTTCTCCATTTTTTTCTCCATTCTTTATTTGAAATTTCCACGTTCAGTTCCTCCTCCCATTTGTTTTTAAGTAATTCCTGGGCTCTAACCCCTTTACTTAATATTTTATATATTTTACTAACCAATCCTTTAATTGTTATTTCTCCTTTTCTTAATTTAAATATTATTTCCTCCAATTCTGTTTTCGGCTAGAGATTTTTCTTGCATATATTTTTTATTCCACTTCTCTACCGCTATACGTTGAAGCCAATTTAATCCCAACAGTGTAAACACTTGTTCCTTTTTTGTCTTGTCTTTACAGTTCTGTATCCAATCCTTAACTAATATTATTCCATTTTCCTCTAAAATATCTAATTTTGTGTCAATCTTTATGGGAAGACATCAAGTCTTTTCAGTGGAATCCTCAACAGGATGTCTTCTGAAGATCTTGCATGTAAAGAAGCTTTGAGCTTTTAAGGTTAACACCAACGCCTCAAACTGCATCCAGAAAGCCACCGGCAACCGCTTAGTCTATTTGCTTTTTATGTCATGTTACAGAATAATCTCCCGTAGGAGATCTGTGAAGCTCCTTCCCTCCTTTTTTAGGAAGCAAATTAAAACTTCTGGAGAGACCCCTTCCAATGTTTTTCTTAATTTAATATACACATTATCACTTGCCTTGTTGTCATTTACCTACCTGCTTATACTCTTTTACTTTTAGTTACATGCCTTGTGCTATGTAAATTGCCCAGAGTAGTTTGTCTGCTGGATGGGCCATATAGAAATGCAATAAAAAACCAAACTAGTTGATAGTTATTAATTTTAATAACTTCATTGTTAGGTTTCTTCCTCTTTTGTTTTTAAACCTGACTGTAAGTCTCCTTGATCACTATTGCTTCCTGGAAAAGCAAGATAGAATCTCACTAACCAGCAAAGTAATTTATTTGAAGTTACTCTTGTTGACCTAGATTTCTCACCAGCATGTTGTAAAGCCAAGAACAAAATTTCTGCCCATCTGATTATATATTTGCACTAGGACTGCTACTGAAGGAAAGAAAAGTTAATTATTGTATGATTATAGTTTATTAATGGTCCACAATTCCCACCCTAGCCTAGCATCTATAGCTGGCATAAGATTGACGCGAAAGCTGTGAGGTGGAAAGATGTATTTACTGTACTTTGCTTTTGGTCTATGCAGCTGTGTATCACAGCTTAAGATGTATTTCCTCCTTTGCTTGAAAACTCTAAAGATGTTGGTTCATTCATATACAGTACTTCTGTTGCACCCTACCTATAACACTCGTCCAGGAGCATGAGATGAAGAAAAACAGCTTTGTCTCAAAATTAGTTTAAATGATTATTAGTGGAAGAGCATTTGGAAGAATTGAAACTGACACTGCAGTATCAAAACTGGTCTGCATTTAGCATCACAGTAAGGTGAATGTGGGTATCAGTCTGACCTCCAAGGGGAGGGTCTTCCATAATTGAGTCACTGCAGGCAAAGAAGCCCTTTCTAAGGCAGTGACATTTCTCTGGTGGAAGGGGAAGTACACAGAATGAGACTTTTTTTATTGTTTATTTTATTACATTTTAATTAATCCTGTGTTTCCTTTTAAAAATTGTTCCGAAGGCAGCTAGCAGCATGATCATTTGTCATTTATAGTGTTTTTGATAGGCTAATTTTAATTAGCAAAGGGCCATTGTGGCTTAGTGGTTAAGATGCTGAGCTGGAAGGTCATCAGGTCAGCAGTTCAAGACCCGAGTGTTGCGTGACTGAGTGAGCTCCCATTTCTGTCCCAACTCCTGCCCACCTAGCTGTTCGAAAGCAAGAAATTGCAAGTAGACAAATAGGTACCGCTTTAGTGGGAAAGGTAACAGTGTTCCATGTGCTCCAGTGTCTAGTCATGCCTTTCACATGATCATGGAAACATCTGCAGATGTAGACAGCGTTGGCTCTTTGGATGTAAACAAAGATGAGCACCGCACCTTAGAGTTGGATAGGACTGGCTTTCGAGCAAGGGAGTCCTTTTTAATCTTAACCAAGCTGGCTGGATAGCTCAGTTAGGACTCTTGCGGCAGAGCCAGAGGTTGGGCGTTCAATTCCCCACTGTGACTCCGGGGAGAAAAGCTATCCTGTGTAGCCATGGGCAAGCTGTAATGCTCCAGGGCACTCACAGAAGAAGGAAATGATAAACCACTTCTGAGCATTTTCTGGCTAGGAAACCCAAAAAAGGCTCACCCTAAGGTAAAAATTGAGTTGATAGCACACAATTAATAATCTTAACTAGCAAGGTGTGAAAAAATTGAAGTTTTACATTTCTTCTGTTTTTAGCATGAAAAGTTCTCTGCAAAGCAGGAGGGTAAACAAATGGTGAAGTGTAATTCTTATTTTCCTCTCCTCCACAGAACAGTCTTGGTTGACAAGGAGAGTGTTAACTCTGTTGTTGTTGCGGATGCCCCTGAGGATTCATTTCAGCGTCTCTTGGTTTCAGCCTCTATATCAGTAAATACAACAGGTGAAAATTGCTTTGTTACTGCCATTTGATTTCCTGTTTATTTCCTGTATTGCTCTGTTTTGCCACCATCGCTGAAGTTAAAAAATGCCCTCGTTTCTTTTCTGATGACAACAGGATCCACAATGCTGCTCAGGGAAACATCTCTCATGCCCAATATCCCAGGACTCATGGCATTGCTGAGCATGTTGTTTGCTCCTGTGATAGAAATCAGGTAAGAGCTTAATTCTTAGCTTTGGACCGGTAGTTAGTTTTGCACAAATCTCTGTCCAGCTGTCTTTAAAGTCCCTTGAGCAGAATACATGGTGTTCCTTCTTAAGTCTTTGTGTTGCCTTCCACTTTTCACATTGATTTGTTTAAAGTGTTCGGATCCTGCCCCAAATTTGTGTTAAGCTCCAAGCCAGGCTTACTCTCAGGATTGTAGATGTTTGATAAATGTGATTCATCATAGTAATAATAATTTAGTATCAGAGATTACTCTGGGTTGAGAGGATTTTTGCTGGAGAAACTCCACTCAGGGGACGCCTGAATGAGGCTCCTTTCATGTTCCCAAGTTCAGCCCTTGTGTATTGAAACCCGACCTTCCAGTCTCCAAGCTCAGCATCTTAACCACTGAGCCACCATCATGGTTAAAATGAAGAAATGGGTACAAGGAATCCAGTATCCAGAGAATCTCTGCTTTCATTTGGGTTAGAGGAGGTGGTGAGACTAATTCACATTCCTGTTTGGAGTTAAGAACAGTTACTTTTGGGAGGCTGTCGCTCCCAGAATGACCTAACCAGCGTAGGTTACAGAAAGTAGGGAGAAGCAGTTTTTAATTGATTCATGTCTTTGTTGCAGTTCCTTAAACATTTGCTCTAGACTGATAGTGGGCATCAGTAGAAATGGCTGATCTTCTACTGCGTTTGCCTTTGGAGGCTCCTGTTCCCAGATAGAGTGCTTTTGTGCAAATGGAGGGAGACCTCCACTCCAAATTACAGTATCAACCTAAGACAGATGTGAGTAAGCAAAGCAATCACACTTCTATACCACCCCATTGCGCTTAGTACACACTCTGGGCGGTTCACAGGTTAATTAGCATTTTGCTCCCAACATGCTTGGTACTAATTTTACCGACCTCAGAAGAATAGAAGGCTAGGTCAACCTTGAGTCCTAGTCAGGAGTGAACTCACAACCTTTTGGCTGCAGTACAGGAGTTTCATCACTGCAGACCCCTCACCATATTTTGTCCTAAATGACTACTTTAGGTTGTATCCACCTGATATTATAATACGAGAAGCTTATTATAATACTGTTTGGGTCATAAATAACGTGTTCAAAAATTGAGGTCTGGAGGAGCTTAGAGGCTACAAAGAAGGTTCCATGATTCCCACCCCAGCTTAGCATTATGTCATGAGAAGCTGCTGTGTTTTTCTTACCAGTGGGTTTCTCAGAAAGCCTATTGCTTTCCTTAGGGTTGATGATAACAGGAAGAGATACATTGGTGTCCTCTGTGGTTTGGGGTGGAACCATACCCTCGGAACGGCTGTCTTCCAGGATCACGACATGGAGCTTCCATTTGACGTGCAGATAGATGTGGATGATATCACACAGGTAAAATATATGACTTCCTATTTTAGAATAGCAGATGATAGGTATGTTCAGTGATGGGCAGCCAAAATTTCTGCTACCACACTGTGGGCGGAGCCGATGTCATGGGCAGAGCCAACAATGTGGGTGGAGCCAAAGTAATAAAATAAAAATACAGTACACATAAAAATACAAATTAAATACACATAAAAACAAACATAAAAATACACATAAAAATACACATAAAAACACATTAAAATACAGATCAAAATACACATAAAAACACACATTCTACCCACCCACCCCAAACCCAAGTCACTTACCTGGCTGGGCAGCATGGCCTGGGTCAGCGGTGGCACAGCCTGGCACAGCAGCGTGGCCTGGGTCAGCGGCAGCACAGCACAGTGTGGCAGCGTGGCCTGGGTCAGCGGCAGCATGACATGGCCCGGCTTGGCAGCACAGCTTGGGTTGGTGGTGGTGCGGCCTGGCCCTACCCACCCCGGCGGTGCACCATGGCCTGGCCTGGCATCATCAGCAACTGTTGGTAGCAGTGAGTGGCGGTGGCGCGGCGTGACTCGAGCAAGGGCCACCATCGCACTTCCAAGGAGGCCACTGAGGACCTCCCTGACTGCCCCACTCTCCAGCCCAAAATGGCTGCTGGTGAGTGCGCATGCGTGAAAATAGCAATTGACGCATGCATGCCTACAGTATTCAGAGCACATGCGTCAGTTGCTGTTTTCACACATGCACACTCACCAGCCGGCATCTTGGGCTGGAGAGTGGGGAAGCCAGTGAGGCGACCGAACCGGTCGCCTCAGAAAAAGGGCAAAACCCGAGTGGTCTCCCGGGGAGGCAAGTTACCCCCCCCCCGGGAGACCATCCGGGATCCATCTTACTGGTTCTATAGAACCGGGGCAAACAGGCCTATGCCCACCACTGGGTATGTTAAATGTTATTAATGCGCTGCCATCAAGTGTACTGTATCTTGTAAATTAAACAGCCTTCAGTTTTAGAGAACTGGTGCACCGTTGAAACAAAAGTAAAAACTTAGCAGTTATCCAAACTAGGTGATTTCTTTATACTGTACCTGGGATGGGGATGCTTTGGCCCTCCAGGAAATGCCTTTCCATTGGCCATTGGTAATTGGGGCTTTGGAGAATACAACTACTTCAGCAGTTTTTAGTCTGGTTTCCTGGATGCTGTTAGTCTGACCAGGTTATGCCAGTCTGGCCAAGTTATCCTGCTATGGATAACCCCCTCCCCCTGTGCCTATACCAGCTGCCGGGGGGGGGGGGAGGCCAGGGCAGGGTCGGGACCTTGCCGCCCCTCCCCCTGTGCCTATACCAACTGCCAGGGGAAGAAGAAGCCAGGGCAGGATGAGGACCTTGCCGCCCCTCCCCCTGTGCCTATACCGGCTGCCGGGGGAGGAGGGGGCCAGGGCGGGATGGGGACTTTGCCGCCCCTCCCCCTGTGCCTATTCCATCTGCCGGGGGAGGAGGAGGCCAGGGCAGGTTGAGGACTTTGCCACCCCTCCCCCTGTGCCCACCCCAACATATTATATTGTAATGTAATGTATTGTCTGTAAGCCACCCTGAGTAGCCACGGCGAGTGGGCGGCAATATAAATTTGAACTAATAAATAAATAAATAAATGGTGATAGAGTAGACCAGTGTTTCGCACCCTTTGGTTTTTGGACTTCAATTTCCAGAAGCCTAAGTCAGTACATTGGCTCATTCATTTTCATGTCAGAGATTACTCTGGGTTGAAATAATTTTTTGCAGGGGATGCCTGAATGAGGCTCCTTTCATGTCCCCCATCATGCAGCTCTTGGGAATTGAACCCATGTTTCCAGTCTCCAAGCCTAGTGCCTTAACCACTATGCCACAGGAGGCGCTCTCACTGCTTTTGGGAATTGACTTAGGCTTCTGGGAATTGAAGTCCAAAAAAACAAAGGTTGGGAAACATTGAAGTAGACCACACTGCTAGTAACTCAGTGCTGATCGTCAGGCGGATAGCTAACCTGTCAACTCGGAGGACTAATGGCCATGGGTGGTGATGTCCACAGGGTAGGGGTTTAAATCCCACTTCAATCCATCTTGATGGATGGCAGCAGCTTCATCAATACTGGCTTGGGGGTGAGGAGGACTTTGCATGCCAAAAGAGGCTCAGGGCCAGAAAGTGACGTACGGAACTGGATCAGTGATATGGGTGTCATGCTGAGATGCAGAAGGCAAATGGAAGGCCACTGCATTCTCAGGACAGTCTTCATGGCTGATCGCCATGATGATCACCTATATTCAGATTCGGATATGACAGAAGATGATAAATAGAATAGAACCATTAGAATGTTAAAGCTTATTTACATTGCTGAATTTAAGAAATGCCATCTAATAATCTATGTATATCAGGAATACCATTCAGTAAACACCATCTAGAATCTACAACTGCCCCATACCACTGATCCTCAGCTCAGTATTAATGAAGCTGCTGCCCTCCATCAAGATGGATTCAAGTGGGATCTAATCCACTTGGCGACCATCACCCTTCCCTGTGGACTTTGGCACCCACGTCCTCCAGGTGGTCAGGTTAGTTAAGTGCCGCCTGACACTCTGCGTTGATTCATTTGCAGTATGGTCTACTCTATTACCATAGCAGGATCACCTGGACAGACTATTTATTTATCTATTTACCAATATGCTAATTTTGACTCCTTAAGTTTTAATGTTACCTTACACTTAAGAAAAAAATTGGTCTTCCTTCGAGGACCTTAAAATAGCCTCCTGTTGATTTTGCTGATGTTAGTGATGGTGCTGGTTTAACTTTTGAGGCTGTATAAGATGACCTTGCATGTTACTTTATATGCCAAATTATTTACCTGCAAAATTGACTGTCAGTTAGATAGTATGTGGCTTAATTAGATTATTACATTGATAAGATTAATTTAATCAAGTGAGTAATTTTTTGAAAGTGAGGCAATTACCTTATTTAGTGGGTTGCCAGCCACACTATTATTATTTTTTTAAAAAACCAACATATTTTTGCAGATTAACATTGTAAGGGCTGCCATTAACAAGATAGCCAGTGATGGTCCAAACGGCTTGTTGCATTTTGGTCAAGAGAGAATCTTGCAGTTACAAAGTGCTGCTCGCCAGAAGCTTTTAAGGTAAATTATTATCTTTCTTCCCCCTTCCATTTTTAAACTGTTTCCATGATACTTAAAATCATTTTTGGCTAGCTGAATGTTTGAATATTCATGGGCCAGTTCTGATTACAGTCTTATTACTGTATCTTCCACAGCCTTCTTGGGTGTATTCAGTCTACACAGGCTGGATAAACTGGTGAGCAAGGGCCACAGTAGCAGAATCCTGACCTCACTCCTGCTTTCTGCTTCTGGGTTTCTAATTTGACCATGCTAAAGCACAAGGTCTTCTTTTCTTCTCCTACATAGAACAGTCATGGTTGACAAGGAGAGTGTTAACTCTGTCATTGTTGTAGATGTCCCAAATACATGCACTAAGACAGATGGATTTGTCCACCATTTATGATCCCATTTACTCTCACTGTCTTTGGACTTAATGTCTGGCTAGGGCTGAATGGATTTTGTTTTGCATAGATTCAAAGTGCTTTCTCAGTGTGGTTGTGGGGGAACACAGAAAGAGCCTCCTCAAAGTTTGTGGTATTTTTGAAACACAGCCAGGCATATCCTGGTAAGGGCAACCTTGTGTTGCTAGCTAATCTTTCTCACACTAGGTCAGGCCAAAGGAACTGCAGAATGAACTCATCAAGGGGTGCCTTCATTTTGGCAGTTTCACGTCTGACCTAGACATGGAGGAAGAAGAAGTCTGGTTGTTGTTATGTGTTGTCACATCATCTCTCAACTTATGGCGATTCTGTGAATGAGTTGTCTCTGTAAATGTCTTGTAGGGTAGGTCTGAAACAGGTTTTGGATTCCATGTATGTTAGAGGTAGGCAAGAAGTGGGGGGAAATTGCACTGGTATTTCTTCCTTCATTCAACTGACTGCTATCTTTTGCTTTGCTTAGGGTTAAAAGGAGATAGTAACCTCAGTCTGCATTTCCATGTGGTGGTCCCTTAAATACTAAAACATATATGTTTATATTAGCATTAGGTTTTCTTTGCCACTGTATCTCAGAGTTAGCTTGTCTTACATTGTAATTGGTCAGCAGGAGGTAAACTGAGGGAAAAGATAACTTCCTTTCTACAAAAGTGTCATTGACTACTCTTCAAAATGCTGGTTGCGACCTCGGAAGCACTGAACAACTTGTGCTCAGGCTATTTTAAAGACATATTTTCTCATACAAGCCCACCTGAACATTAGGATTTGTTGAAGAAGCCCATCCCATGATCTTTGGAGGCCTATTTGATAGGGCTCTTGAGTAAAGGCCTTTTTTGTATTGACTCCAAGGCTCTTGATTCCTTTCTGAGAGAGACTAGGTTGGCTTTTTCCCTCTTGTCCTTCTTTTTGTTGCTGTTCATTTGCACAGTTGAGTCCGACCCTTTGCGACCCCATGAACCACTGCACGCCAGGCATCCCTATCTTTCACCAGCCTGCTCAGCTCTACGCCCATTGCATCAACAATGCCATTTAGCCATCTCATCCTCTACCACCCCCATCTCCTTTTGCCTTCAATCCTTATCAACATCAGAGTACATAATGTGCAATGCAAGGATGGATGAATCACAAGCTGGAACTAAAATTGCTGGGAGAAACATCAACAACCTGAGATATGCAGATGACACTATCCTAATGAAAGAAATTGAAGAAGATCTAAAGAACCTCTTGATTAAGGTGAAAGAAGAGAGTGCAAAAGCTGGCCTGAAACTCAACATTAAAAAAACCAAGATAATGGCAAATAGCCCTATCACGCCCTGGCAAATAGAAGGGGAAGAGATGGAAGCAGTAACTGAGTGTACCTTCTTAGAACACTGCAGATGATGACTGCAGCCATGAAATAAAAAGAAGACTAATTCTTGGGAGGCAAGTTATGAGAAACCTAGGGAACATAATAAAAAGCAGAGACATCACCCTGTCAACAAAAGTCCAATAGTCAAAGCAATGGTCTTCCCAGTAGTAATATATGGTTGTGAGAGCTGGACCCTAAAGAAGGCTGAGCACAGAAGAAGAGACACTTTTGAACTGTGGTGCTGGAGGAGACTCTTGAGAGTCCCCTGGACTGCAAGGAGAACAAATCACTCAATCCTAAAGAAAATCAACCCTGACTGCTCTTTGGAAGGACAAATATTGAAGATGAAGCTAAAGTACTTTGGCCACCAAATGAGAAGAGAGGACTCACTCAAGAAGGCCTTGATGTTGGTAAAGATTGAAGACAAAAGGAGGAGGAGGCAGAGGCAAAAACCTTTTTATTCAAGCAGGTTTTTAGTAATAAAGAGCCTTAGATTATAAAACCTTAACTGATTTGCTGTTTCCCCCCTTTTAAATGGCAAACTAGTGTAAGCATTTTAATTGAGTAATTTTAATTACATTTTAATTATATGATGGATATAATCCTGTCTTAATCTTTGCAGATATATTTTAATTTTCTTTTATTTTAAAATTGCTTTTCAAGCTGCCTTGTGTCCCAATTTTAGGAGAGTGAGGGCATATATAAATGGAATAAGGTAAACAAATAAACTTGGGCCAGTTTGCAAATCTGATCATCAAGGCACTGATCTTTGGAACAAAATACAGTAACTGTATTGTAGAAGAAAGAACAAAGCAGCCATTTGCCTTAAGGTCTACTTCAACCCATGGTTCCAGGGCATTGTAGCTGGAGGAGAGTTTCCTCTCTAATTTCAAAATATATGCAGACGTAAATATGAATGGCAGAAGGACTTTAGCCTGCAACCTTATCCTTTCAAATTTATTTTAGAGGTCCTCACTTGAGTGCATGTTTCCAGTGCTCATGCCTTTATCTACTGCACCAAGCAATTCTAGAAATAACTTTAACTGTCGTTGCCCTCTTCGTCATCCTGTAAGAATACAGTGCATAAACAGAGATGTGCTTCACACAAAGAACTAACGCAGTCCCAGTGAACTGAAAACAACATACACGTAATCATTATATATTCAGGGCAATTGGTACATCTGTAGTTTATGCTAATTGGATTTACCATATGTCATCACTGTTTAAGAGGAAACTGTGCAGTCAAAAAACATACATAGACAGCATGAATTAAAATACAGTATATCACTGCCATCGTTTGCACAGCACAGGGAGACAGGAGTCTGCAGGCAAGGAGTCTGTAGTCATCAGGTTGTCACACACAGCAAAACAATGCTAAAAATAGCCAGGACAATCTCTGTAGATCATGGGTGCCCAAACTTTTCAGGCCATGGGCTGGTCACATGACTCAGGGAGCCGGTCACTATGGCCTGGGGGCTGGATCTGTCCCCTGACGCCAATTCACAAAGCCCTCATCGCTCCTGGAAGCGGAAGTAAAACGCACCATATGGGTATGTTTTACTTCCTCTTCCAGGAGCTACGAGGGCTGCACAGGCTGGATGAATTGGTGTTGGGGGCCGGATTCAGCACCCGGACCATAGTTTTAGCACCCCTGCTGTAGATGTAAAAAAGGCTACTTTCACTCCTGTCCTGCCGGCTGCAAATGTTAATTCTGGGGATTAACATAAATTAATAGTGTTTTAAATGTTTGTCTTGTCAAAATATTCCTAATAAATGAGTTCAGTTGCTCTTGAATTATGGAGCACTGGGGGAGTAGTATAGTAGAGAGCTCCTTACCCCATAAGGTAATACTCCAATAATACTGTACTTGGAAATGGGGTGATTAGGTTAAAACATGGGGTTAGCTGGAAGCAGAATTAATTAAGCTTCTCTTTCACCCAGAATTTTGGGAGATTCCCCTCCCTCTCTTTCCTAGGAGTAGCTTCCCAGTTTCAAATAAGATTAACAAATGCTGCCTAGGAGCAACATCTTCCTACTCCACAAAGGAATATATGACCTACCCAAGTGCTGGCAAACCTTGGCACTCCAGGTGTTCTTGGACTTCAATTCCCAGAAGCCCAAGTCAGCACACCTGCTGATCAGGACTTCTGGGAACTGAAGTTCAAGAACAGCAGGCCTACGCTTTCCTGCTTGTAGGTCAAAGGAATCCTAGGATAATCATCTCCTCTTTTGTTTTGGAATGGTAGGTTTCCCCCCTTTAGGCTAGGGGTGAGAAACATGTGCAGACATGCATCTCCCTTCTTCCCTAGGACAGTATAATTAACAATGTGTCATCAAGTCAGTTCTGACTACAGTGATCTTCTGAGGTTCCTTAAGCAAAAAATACTCAGTTGTTTACCAGTTCTTCTTTCTGGCATTGGTATGGGCCTGTACAGCTTCCCAAGGTCAGACCAGCTGGTGGCGCTCCTAGAAGACAACACTGTGTCTTACCATTGGGTAAGGATATCTCTACTCAAATTCCCAGTTTCAGACTCTGCAGCCAGGTAGTCTTTGTATTATCTAGCCAGCATGGTTGATCTTAATTGCATAGAAGTATGTAAAAACAAAGGGCCTGCGGTGGTTTAGTGGCTAAGATGCTGAGCTTGATGACCAGAAGGCCGGCAGTTCAGTAGTTCAAGACCTGAGTGATGGAGTGAACTCCCATTGTCTGGCCCAGCTCCTGCCAACCTAGCAGTTTGAAAGCAAGAAATTGCAAGTAGATAAATAGATACCACTTTGGTTGGAACAGTAACAACATTCTGTGTTCATGTCTAATCATGTCTGTCACATGACCACAAAAATCTCTGCAAACACATACAACGCTGGCTGTTTGGCTGTAAACGGAGATGAACACTACTTCCTAGAGTCAGGCATGACTGGTTTTCAAACAAGGAGACCTTTACCTTTACCTTTATCTGTGTAAAAACAATAAATTTTGCAGGGAATACAACATTTGGTGTCTACTAGTCTGGGCAACGCTGAGTAACATTGAGTGAGGATCTCAGTGTAGACATTTTTAAAGTCCTCTGCATTGTGCAAGTATGGTTAGCATCATGCTTAAATAAATGCACCAGGTCAAGGATTACTTGATGAAATTCAGTCCTTTAGTGCAGGAGTTCTCAATGTTTTCCCACTGTGGGCTGGATTACGCCCCTCAGACAGCTGAGTGGGCCAGACATGTGGTTCCCCCTGCCATAAGCACTGTTGTAAAACGCGTCCATGGCTATCATAAATGCATTTACCGCAGCTGTAGGCTCATTTACAGTGTATTTTCAGCTGTTTTTACTGCTTCTGCAACTTCCGGCGGTGGCGTGGTGGTGGGAGTTAGGGTGGCAGGCCACATGAAATGGCACCGTGGGCCGGGTCTAGCCCATAGACCATAGGCTTTGGACCCCTGTTTTAGTGAGTGCAATCAGTAGCTACCACTTTTTTTCGGAAAGAGTAAATAAATTTTAGTCCAAATGGGTCACAAGTTTTTCAACATGGAGTCTCTTTGGTTTTTAAACTGTCTTAGAATGTAGTTTTACTTTTTTGCAAAGGCCTCTTAATCAGTGATGGGATGACAAATTTTTTACCACCACTCCATGACGTCATGACGTCATGGGCGGAGCTGACGTCATGACGTCATGGGCGGAGCTGACGTCATGACGTTGTGGGTGGGGCCTTAAAAATAAAATAAAATAAATACACACACATACACACCCCCTCAACCCAACCCACCCACCCACCACACAAACCCGTAAATAAATCAAATAAATAATTAAATAAAATTAAAATTAAATAAAAATACAACCCCAAACACAAACCCCTCACTTACCCCTGGGAGGGCTCGGCAGGGGCGGACGGCCAGGGCAGGGCAGGCCTCAACTTGCCTGTGGAGGGCTCGGTGCCCTCCTCTGAGGGCTGGTGCCGCCTGCCCACGCCGCCACCATTATCGCCATCACCGCCGTCATTTCCACTGTCGCCGTCGCCACCATTGCTGCCGCTGCTGCTGCCGTAATCGCCGCTGCCCTCATCGCCGCCGCCGTAATCGCCACCGCCTTCATTGCTGCCGCCATCATCGCCGCTGCCTTCATTGCCG
Organism: Furcifer pardalis; assembly: GCA_030440675.1. NCBI lineage: Eukaryota > Metazoa > Chordata > Lepidosauria > Squamata > Chamaeleonidae > Furcifer > Furcifer pardalis. Next base: position 14,417,111 of record CP126894.1, on the reverse strand, counting down.
CCACCGTCGCTATCGCTGCCGGTCTTGCCGCCGCCGCCACTATTGCTGCTGGTGGTCTTTTTTTAAAAAAAAAATGGAGCTAAAATGGCTCCGACTTACTGCGCATGCGCAGAAACTCAATCTGCCACATTGCACATGCGTCAGATTGAGTTTCTGCGCATGCGCAGTAAAATTGTAGATAAAATTGCTCCAATTTTATTGTGCATGTGCAGAAACTCAATCTGACGCATGCGCAATGCGGCAGATTGAGTTTCTGCACATGCGCAGTAAATCGGAGCCATTTTGGCTCCGATTTTTTTAAAAAAAATTCTTTCGGTGAGGCGTCCGGAACCGGACGCCTCAAAAGTAGACTCCCCTCCCGGAGAACCCTCCGGGATTGTTCCTACCGGTTCCAGGGAACCGTCTGGAACCGGGGACATCCCATCACTGCTCTTAATCCTTTCTGCTGTGCTTATCAAGCAAGTAGGCTTAGTAGAAACTTCTCAAAGCTTCAGGCCTATGTTATGTCTTCTTCTCCAGGCCTAGAATGTCTGTCTACGTCAACATCCGGAGCCTGGGAACACCAGACACTTGTTATGGGAACCAGTGGTTGTTTATATAATCCCTGGGCTCTAATTGGCTGTATGCTAATTCGGAGTGCCAAGATCATGTCCTTCCTATAGGCACATGGGTTTGGGAGTTAGTTCGAGTTTGGGGTTTCTGGGGGCTACACCAGAGTCCCTAGTCCAACCCAACATGGTGACTTAGAAGTATTCAGGTGTTCCTTTTGTTTCTGGGGGAAGGCCTGAGTGTAGATTTCCCTAACTGTTCTTTTTGATTAGTAATTTTATACGCTGTAATTCAGTATCCTGAACCAACAAATGAACTGTTATTTCTACAATATGCTTCGAGAACAATAAACATCTTTACTTCTTCAACAATGTCTGTTCATTGGAAGAGGGGGTAAGACAAGACTTAAGCCATGAGCCACACACTACCACGTTTTACACGTTACTCTCCACAATACTGCTGGGCTCTGTTAAGTCCCAGGTTGCTGCAGGCTTTGCAGGATGACATCTAGGCCTCCTGAGCTCGGAATCTTTGGGGAAGTTCCATAGGGCAGGCTGGTAAAAAGTCACTCAGCAGGAACAGGAGAGCCCCAAGGGCATTGGCCAGGTCAAAGCCTGTCTGTCGCAGCATCATGATATTAATTATACATTAAGGTAAAGGTCATTTATTTCCCCCTAAATTGCCAATTGGCAGAGTAGTTGGGAGTTAACAGTGAGTTTTCAGTTTAAGGAAGTGTCTGCTCCTAAAAAAATAGGGATTTTCTTGACTCATGGGAAGTTTTCTTCTCTCTTCCAGCCTGATCTGCAAATCTAAAGCTCGTGAAGTAATTTCTCCTAGGTATTATGCAAACCCATATGAGTGGAGTAAGGTAAGATTGATCCCCACCCCCATATAAAAATATTATACAGTATTGGCTTTCTATTGGAAAGAGCCTCCATTGTTTAATGGTTAAGCTGCAGTAGTGCAGCCAAAATTCTGTTCACTACTGAGCCGATCTGAGTTTGATCTGGATGAGATCGAGGTTGACTCAGCCTTCCATCCTTCTGAAGACAGTAAAATGAGTACCCAGCTTGTTGTTGTTGTGTGTGTAATGCTAATTATCTTGTGAATTGCTCTAGCATTTTTAGTATTTCTGGAATAATTTGCTAAATGATGCATATGTCTTATGGCAGATCAGACCATGATATAGTTAATATGATGTCAAATTATTTCTGTCTTTCATCAACACCAAGGATTAATGACATCTCATTGGTCCTGATAGTAATATTTCTGCTCAGCTCTTGCAAATTAAAGCCTCTGGCTTCCTTTACTAAGTAAATCACTCTCGTGTTCTGACTTCCTCTTTTCTTACTGCCTTCAACTTTTCATAGCAATATTGTACTTTCAAGCTAATTATGGTCCGGTGCACCAGTGGATGCTGTGCTTTTTTACATTTCATTGGCCTGCCCCTCCCATCATCTGTAGTGATAATGAGCACTCTAATCCAAAGACAACTAAAGGCCTTCATTCCCCCTACCTTTTTAGCAGAATATTGGGGTACACAGAAAGAGCCTCTTCAAAGGTTGTGGTATTTTTGAACCACAATCAGGCATACCCCAGACAACAGCCACCTTGTGCAAGTGAATCTTTCTCACACTAGGTCAAGTGAAAATAACTACGAAATGAATTCACCTAAAGATGATTTGGTTTTGCCAGTTTCACATCTGTCCTAGACATGGAAGCAGCAGCAGAGTATTGGTCTCCTTAGAGCAAGGTTTCCCAACCTTTGGCCCCCAGATGTTCTTGGACTTCAATTACCAGAAGCCCAAGTCAGCACACCTTTGATCAGGGCTACTGGGAATTGAAGTCCAAGAACATCTGGGGGCCAAAGGTTGGGAAACCTTGCCTTAATGGTTGGGGCCACACGTCTGATCAATCCAAATCTGTCTAATCAGTAGTAAGGGATCATGGAAGCTGTAGTCCCCGAATATTTGGAGGGCCTTAGTTGCCCACCCCATAATATGAGGAGGAGCTTTGTAGTCTTGGATCTGGAGGAGGCCTGCCAGACTTACACATGTGGTCCATGAAATCTTGTGCAAGGCCTTTGCCTCTCCTTGAAAGTTTGGGAATGGCAATGGAAGCACTGTTGCCTCCTAGGCCAGGGATGGTGAACCTTGGCGCTCTGGGTGTCCTTGGGCTTCAATTCCCAGAAGCCCAAGTCAACACTTCTGCTGATCAAGGCTTCTGGGAATTGAAATTCAAGAACACCTGGAGTGCCAAGGTTCACCATCACTGTCCTAAGCTATCAATTAAGGCAAGGAATGGGTGACATATCTTCACCTTCTGGTGATATCCTTTGCAACTCTCAGTGCAAGGTGAGCTTCAGGAATTTTGGAGGTAGTCATCCCCAGCCTGACATCCTGTTTTGGTTGGTTGATAAACTGTTGGCTCTCAGTACATGTTTTGGCATCAACATTTGGGCTTGCCATTACTTTTACAGCCAGGGAGACTAGTTTTCCCCAAGTGCTTTTGGATGATTCACATGGTTGGACACAATTTCTAACTAAAATTATTTCTCAAACACCCCCCCCCCCAAAACCAGGTGAAATCATCGCTTTTTATTGACCAGTCTGATGAGCAAGAGGCAAGGAGAAGAAATGTCTCCCTATACCAGATGCATGAGTTGCCATTATTAAATGTCTAAGACTCCAATTAACCAGAAAGCCTGTTGAAGCTAGTGAGATTTGAACTGCAGATCATTATGTTCAGGAGCTGGAAATATTCAGAGAATCGTCTTAATGGTAAACGTATGAGAGACCATCACAGCTTGTTTATGTTTTCCTTGCAGACTTCTTGAAGGCCTCTGTTTTAAATGTTACTTGTATTGTTTGGAATTGAAGTGAATTGAATCCTAGTCTCATATTAGCCATGAAAAGGATTGTTTCTGGAATAGATAACCCTTAGTTCTCCAGATGATTTAGAGTACCGCTCCCATAATCTGTTACCATTTGGCCATAATAGCAGGGCTTCCTGGGTTTTGGAGTCGTCCAAAACATCTGGAGAGCCAAAGATTCTTGGATAGATGAGTGAATGCTACTGACTGATTTAGCATCATGCAGCTTTATTGCTCTGACACCTGAGCGTCATAATAGGGATATCTGTGCAAAAATAGGTCCCTCCACAAAGGCATACATCACATGTGCATGGGGTTGTTAATTGTGTTGGCTAGCCAGCCAGCTACTCCTTAGATTTTTATGCATCAAGTGGAGATAGATTGTTGGGCACAAACACTGTGCCAGTGGTGGCAAACCTTGGCACTCCAGGTGTTCTTGGACTTCAATTCCCAGAAGCCCAAGTCTTTATGAATCCACACAAATGAGTTTACTGCTCTGTACGCGCAGTAAGCCCATTCATATGGATTCACAGAGACTTGGGCTTCTGAGAATTGAAATCCAAGAAACCTGGAGTGGCAAAGTTCACCATCATGGCACTAGGCAATCCCAGCACTGGACAGATGTTAGCCCTGGTACCTCCTCCTTTCTGCATGGACTAACAAGTCAGTCTCTTATGGATTTAAGGCAGGGTGGACAGTCCCCCGCCCCTCGGATGCTTCTGGCCAGTATTTCTCAACATGTCTATCCAGTGATACAAGATCTTGGACCAAAAACATCTGAAGCACCAGAGTTACCTGCTCCCGGTCTAAGAAGACCTGTAATTTTGCTGTAATTGAGATTCTGAGGATGAATGGGATGTGGTGATGTGGCTTATGTATGAGCAAGTACTTTAAAGAAACGAAGTGAGATGGATATAATTCAGCCATTTAACTTAAAACCAGATGTTGTATTTGTTAGAATTAAATTATACTGGAATTAAATTTGCTATCTAATATTTGTTTTCTGTTATTTGATGTATACTAAAATTCTAGTTTTCTTGGAAAAAATAAAGTTTTTGAGCATGATATATGGTTGTGTTTTTGTTGTTAATTAAGCATGCATAACCACGTGCATGCGAGTACATACAAAGAATGGTAGCAAAATAATAGCAAATAAAAAGAGAATAAACTGAATATGCTTCTTTTTCCACCCATACAGTTATTTCTCAGTGGAAAATAAATTTTGAGCTACTTATTGTTAACTCAAAAATGTACTAGATCATGCCCAGAGATGCATGAGCTGAAGATATTGTGAGGCGTTACTCAACAGCTACAGAAATACTAATGCCAGCTGTGTATTTTGCACAAGTTCATATGTAGAAAACATTATACAGTTGATATTTCTAGCAAGTCACTGGATTTCAGTTGTCTTTTCTTTTACTGATTTTGAGAAGAGCCCTACCAGTTGCAGTAAAGTGTCTCTGGATCTCAGCTATTGCTTAATTGAATTCATAAAACATTAGGAATAAAATACAATTCTCCAAGTTTCCCCAGGCAGAATTCTGGTAGTTCTGTCTACAGACCTCATAGATATAACCTCACTGTCCTTTAGGCTCCATCACTGATACCTCCGAAGAACTATGACACCCAGAAAGCATATCAGAAAACAAAATAAAATAAAATGTACAAAATAAAATAAAAAACACTGTAGTACTTTAAAGACTTAACTGTTATATTTTTATTGTTAGCTTTTGTGGATCAAGTCTACTTCTTCAGACAAGGAGTGAAACTTACAGGCATGGTTTTAATGCACCAAATTCAGGGGTCAAAGGGAGAAGGGTGTGTTCAAGCAAAATGACAGACAAGCAAGCACAACAGTACAGCTTCCCACAGACATCAGCAACAATAGATTATTCAGATTAGCTCTGAAAATCTCCCTTTCAATCTCAAAGGGTCTGAGAAAGCACATTCTGGTCACTGATCAACCTTTGACCTGCAAACAAAAACACTGTACCTGATTACTTCCTGTTTTGCTAAAGAAAATTGGCAGGAAGGTTGTAATATACAGTAATACCTTGGATAATGACTGCATCGTAAAACGCTAAAATCAGATAATGATGCAAAATTTCTAAAGAAATTTTGCATCGGATTACGATCTGTTAGCGTTATCCGATGCAGTCGTTTGTAGCAGCAGGGTGGCTGGAAAGCTGATGGGGGGCTTCCCTGTCGGCTTCCCAAGCCACCCCACAGCTGCGGAGGCAGGAGCGGGTGGCTAGGGAAACTGACGGGGAGTCCCCGTCGGCTTTCCCAGACACCCCGCAGGTGTGTATCAGGGGCCCCAGACCCCACCCCCCGAGCCTGCAGTGGGGTCAGAGAGCCCAAAATGGGTGGAAAAAATGGACTTTTTTTTCACCCATTTCAGGCTCTCTGACACCCCTGCCCCAGGGAGGTCGGGGGACCCAATCTATGCTGTTCCCAACCTACCCAGGAACTGCGATCACAGCATACGATCGGCGCTTGGGTTGGGGGACTGAACGGGCACGTGCCTGGTTCAACCCCCAACCCAAGCAGCTGATCCCACGCTGTGATCTGCCTGCCTCTTTGGAAAGGGCTGGGGGGATTCCACTCATGGAATCCCCACTGCCCTTTCCAAAGAGGCAGGCTGATCACCCCCCTCTTCCCGACTCTAGGCGACTTACAACATGAGTGCAAAACAACTAAACAATGCAAAATCCCACGAGTGCAAAACAAACTAAACAATCCCACTATACCCCTACAAATTCAGCAATATGGTTTAAAATTAATTTTTAAAAAATAAACTGTAATTTACAAAATACTAAAAAGATTTAAAAATTTAAAAAGTTTAAAACCGAGAGGGGTAGCTGTCCCATCAGATCAGCCACCCAACATGGGACCCCACATTCCTGGAGCCCCACACCTGCCCTGCCAGCCAGGCTTTTAGGCCCTTCCGAAAAGAGAGGAGCTCTGTCTGTAGACATAACTCAGTTGGCAGGAAGTTCCAAAGGGCTGGGGCAGACACGGAGAAGGCCCTCCTCCTGGTGCTAGAGAGATGCGCCTCTAGCCGATGGAATGATAAGAGAGCCTCTCAGATCCGCCCTGGTGGGATAGGCAGATGTTCTTGGGTGACACGGTCTCTTAAGTATCCTGGCCCACTACCATATAGGGCTTTAAAGGTAATGACCAGCACCTTGAATTGCACCCGGAGACATACTGGCAGCCAGTGCAGCTCCCGAAGCAATGGTGAGGCACGAGTATAACGCCCGCACCCCATCACTACCCGAGCTGCTGCATTCTGGACCAGCTGTAGCCTCTGAATGGTCACCAAGGGCAGCCCCATGTAGAGCGCATTACAGTAATCAAGTCTGGAGGTGACCAAAGCATGTGTGATCATGAGCAAGGAGTCCCGATCTAGGAGTGGGCATAACTGGCGTACTGTATTACACAAAGTTGTGCAAAAGCCCTCCTGGCCACGACTGCCACCTGCTCTTCGAGCAGTAGTCGTGAGTCCAAGAGGATCTCCAGATTACGCACCGGGTCTGTTTGGGGCAAAGCTGCCCCATCCAGAACCAAAGATGGCAAATCACGAGATAGCGCAGGACCCCTGACCCATAGCCACTCAGTCTTGCCGGGATTCAGTTGTAGCCCGTTGTCCCCCATCCAGACCTTGACAGTCTCCAGGCACCTGGAAAGGACTTCCACTGCACTGCTTGGGTCCCCACAGGCCGAGATGTACAGCTGGGTATCATCTGCATATTGATGATACCTTACCCCGTGGGAACGGATGATCTCACCCAGTGGCTTCATGTAGATGTTAAATAGGAGAGGTGAGAGTACCGAGCCCTGAGGCACCCCATATTGAAGGGACCTAGGGCTGGACTTCTCATTCTCCAACCACACCGACTGGGTCCTGCCCCTCAGAAATGAGGAAAACCAGGCCAACACAGTGCCCTGGATCCCCAATCCTTGGAGCCTTCCCTGAAGGATACCGTGGTCGACGGTATTGAAGGCCGCTGAGAGGTCAAGAAGAGCCTGGACAGACGGATGATCTCCATCCCGTTCTCTCCAGAGATCACCAATGCGACCAATGCAGTTTCTGTACCATATCCGGGCCTGAATCCTGACTGAAAAGGGTCCAGATAATCTGCTTCATCCAGGACTTCCTGTAGTTGTCACACCACTGCCTTCTCAAAAACCTTACCCAAAAAGGGTAGGTTGGATACCGGTCGGTAGTTGGTAAGTACCGTAGGGTTGATGGATGGCTTTTTCAGGAGGGGGCGCACCAAAGCATGTTTTAAGGGTGCTGGGAAACACCCCTCCTCCAGGAAGAATTTATAATTGCCTCGACCCAACCGCCTGACACAGCCTTAGATGCCTTGACTAGCCAGGCAGGGCATGGATCCAATTCACAGGCAGTGGCACGAACAGATCCAAGAAGCCTGTCCACTTCCTCAGGGCCAATTGGATCGAACTGATCCCAGATAACATGGCCAGACTGTACTCTGGTCAACCCCAGCTCTATATCTTCCACGCCGGGGTTAAACTTCAAGCGGATCTGAGCGATTTTCTCCACCAGATAATCAGCAAAAGCCTCAGCCGATCCCTGCCAACCAGGGCCAGACCCCCCTCTACCAAGGAGGGACCTGGTCACCCAGAACAAGGTCGCTGGGCGATTATCCGTGGAGGCAATAAAGTCGGTGAAATATTGTCAGTGCATTGCACAACGTTAAAAACCGGATAACGATGAGACTTGTGGAACCAAGTCTAATCGTTATCCGAGGTACTAGTGTATAAAATATCTAGCAGCATATAGCAATCTGTATCAAATTTGATAATGTCCCAGAAACCCTTCGCTAATATTTAATCCCCTGCGATGGGTGTCTAACAGATGGATGTATTTGATTTCTGCTGTCTTCCTTTCAATCCTAGTTCTGTAATTTCTCTGTTCCAGAATTATAACTTTCAGGTCTTGGATAGAGTGTCCAGTTAGATTGAAGTGGTTTGAGACAGGTTTCTCTGTGTTGCCAAGAAGTGGACTTGATCCACAAAAGCTAACAATAAAAATATAGCAGTTAGTCTTTAAAGTGCTACAGTGTTTTTTATTTTGTTTTGTTTATTTTATTTTGTTTTCTGATATGCCTGCACCACAGACTAACACAGCTACTATTTAAAAAGAACCAGAAAGTAATTCATCAGTTTCCAGTTATGTTAATAACAGGAAACAATATAGAGATGGGCATGACGTCTCCAAGATAGACCCATCTCTATGTAAGTGAAATACAAATGCTTGAAGGTGCCCATAGGTAACAGTCTGTAGACTGGAGCTCCCAGAATCTGCCTGGGGAATTCTTAGAGAATTCTGGAACCTGGAGTCTAAAATATTTGAATGACACATCCGTATAAATCACACATCTCTCTCCACTTGAATAGTCAGTAATGGCTGGATAGCACAGTGGTTTAGGTATGTGGCTATTTCCTATAGCAGAGCTACCTACAAAGGTGTCTAACAAGACTACAATACAGTAATACCCCCGATAATGATTGCATCGGATAACGCTAGAATCGGATAACGATGCAAGTTTTTTGGGAAAAACTTGAATTGGATAACGATTCTGGATAATGATTCTTAGTGTTATCGAAGGCAATGGTCTGCGGGTGTGGGGTGGTTTGGGTACAACTACCCAATCCACCCCCACCCGCAGCGGTCTCTGCGACTGCAGTAGGGTGGGGAAAAGCATGCGCCTTTCCCCTGACCCTACTACAGTCGCAGAGACTGCTTGTCTCTCTTTCCCTCCCTCCGAGATTGTTCCTGCGGGTTCCAGGGAACCGGATGGAACCGGGGTCATCCCATCACTGTTGTTACCATTTCAGTTGGAAAAGGAGACTGCAGATGCAATGTCTTATTTTTTTTAGGATTTTGCTGCCACCTGCTGGTTATTTATTTATTTAGGAGTAAATGAACATTTTCCCCAATAGATGAGAGCCAAGTCGGGTTGTGTGGGGCTTGAGCAGTCTAACTAGGTGCTGCTAGGTGGTGTTGCCTACCTCTTGTCAATGATGTTAGGCCGGGACTAAAATTCACCAAAGTGTCCTCTGTCGGATCCTTTGGGCAGGGTGAAAGCAGAGGACACACCTGGACCACCTAGCCAGTGGGTGACGTGATATCGAAATGGCAAAAAATAAATAAAATAAAAATAAAATAAAAACCCACATGCAAGTGGACTTGATTTCTCAAGTCCATTTGCATGCATGGAATGTCATTGCAGAGACATCTACCAGTGCATGGACTACTTGCTGAATAACGACACCAAAGTTTCCAAAGTAAATGGACATTTGGTAGGTGTTGTATGTATGTATGTTTTGTGTGTTAGCTTGTTCCAAAGCACAATAAAATCTTTAATTTGGTTAGTCACAAAGAGGACCAAAAAAGAAGAGTAATTTGGTAGTGGGAAAGAAAAAGAATATTTAAAAACAATCAGTGCAGCTGATGAATGATACAGGGCTGTGGTGATGAATCTTGACACTACAGGTGTTCTTGGACTTCAATTACCAAAAGCCCAAGTCAGCACTCCTGCTGATCATTGCTTCTGGGAATTGAAGTTTAAGAACAGCTGGAGTGCCAAGGTTTGCCATCACTGATATAGGGTCTTAAAAGTGTAATAAGTCTGCAAAAAACCTCAAAACTGTCTAATATATTTTGAATCATACAGCATAATTCTATTTTACATTTTTTGAAACTGTAATTGAGAAATGTTGTTGTTCATTTGGATTTGTATATTTTGTGTTTCCTGGATGAACAGCCAACAAAATTTGAAGCAGATTTGGTGGTGGAAGCTAATGGTTGTCCTATAGCAGTGATGGCGAACCTTGGCACTCCAGGTGTTCATGAACTTCAGTTCCCAGAAGCCCTGATCAGCAGGAGTGATAACTTGGGCTTCTGGGAATTAAAGTCTAAGAACACCTGGAGTTCCAAGGTTCACAATCATTGTCCTATAGGAAATTGCTTGGCACTTTTAAAAAACATTTTTTTCTTATGGCTTAATGGATTGTGAGCTAGTGTGTTTGGTCATTTACAGCTACACCCTCAGGTTTCAGAATGAGATCATGCAGCACAAGCATATAAATATCAGATGGAAGACGCAGTTACGTGAGATAAAAATGGAACATGCACAGAGATGCTTTAGAAGGATAAGCTCAATCAGCTATGGTGGGATTCTGAGCAAATGGAAAGAATGGCAGCAGCACTAGTACACCCTGCCCCATGTCTCTGGCAGCTGAGAATCTCTACCTAGAACTACAGCAGCTTGTGGGGTTTATCAGAGGCCTGGCCTACAAGAGAGGAAGCATGCACTGAACACCAGGGGATCTTTGGGAATGAGTGGCAATGAGTTTGATGGATGTGAGTGGCAAGACATGATAGCAAAAACATACAGGGAGGGGGGATGCTTCCTTTAATGCTGATTTAGCACCTCTGCTCAAGTGAGAACATTTTTATTTAGGTAGAATACAAGTCTGGCCAGGCTGTCTTGCTATGATAATAGAGTAGACCATACCGCCAGGGACTCAATGCCAAGTGTCAGGTGGTGGTTAACTTACCTGACCACCCTGAGGACTAATGGCTTGGGTGCCAAAGTCCATAGGGAAGGGTGATGGCCCCCAAGTGGATCAAATTCCACTTGAATCCATCTTGATGGAGAACAGCAGCTTCACCAATATTGGCCTGAGGCTGAGGAGGACTTTGCATGCCAAAGGGGCTTAAGACCAGAAAGTGGCATGCAGAAATGGATCAGTGGTATGGGAGTCATGCTGTGATATGGAAGGCAGATGAAAGGCCACTGCATTATATTCTCAGGACAGTCTTCATGGCTGATCCCCATGAGGATCACCAAGATTCAGATATGGAAGAAGAAGGAGAATCTCCTCACTATGCTATTAAGAGTCACAAGGTAGTGTACAGACAGGGCTGTAGCCAGGGGATGGCCAGGGTGGGCATTGCCCACCCTGAGTTTGCCATTTGCCCACCCTCAAACTCCCGGTTGCTTATATATATGACACACAATATATGACATTGTTGCCCATCCTGAAAAAAATATTTGCCCACCCACATCTAGAATCCTGGGTACAGCCCTGTGTACAGAGCTCTTTTATATTTTTTCTTAAATTATTATGTTGTTTGCATCCTACCCTTTTCAGTGCAGGTTAGGAAATAAATGTCTTAATAAACTAAATAGACAAAACCAGGCTAAAATCACCAGAGATCTTGAGGTACTGTATTAAACTCTATATAGATCCCCCCTATAGTTACAATTGACATACGGTCAAACCTCGCACAAAGAGCGTCTCGCTTAAAGAGTAACTCACTTAAAGAGCAGAATTTTCTCTGAATGGTCGCTTCACATAACAAATAAAACCAACCAAAAACTCACTTAACAAATAAACCAGGGTTCACAATCTCCCCCACAATCGGTCACTTACAATGGTGTTTCGCTTAAAGAGCAAACTCACTTAAAGAGCAATCCTGTGGAACGCATTATGCTCTTTAAGCGAGGTACCACTGTACATTGCTAAATTTATATTTAATATGGATATCATGGATTAGCATCCCTTGTTTGAATCTAAGTAAGGGCTATTAGCCAGGTGATGATTTTGGAGGGCTGGTGTACTAACTGAACAAATGTCCATCTTATCACCCTGAATGCCCCATGTCTCATCTGATTTTGGAAGCTGAGCAGGGTCGGGCCTGGCTAATACTTGAATGGGTATCTGACTTGGAGATTTCCAGGGAATATTACAAATTCCTAAGTAGGATTCAGAAAGGCTTTTGCCTGAAACCTTGGAGAGCCGTTACTGTTAATTGGTTTCAAAAATACACAGTACTATTAGACCATCAGCAAAACCAGCAGATCAGCAAGCACTGCACTCATTTATTCCCCAAACCTGTTTTGCCAGGAACAGTAGAATAATAAAGCCACAATATGTTTTATTTGATACATGATTTCATGGCCCAAGATGTTTAATCCTCAACTGGCAGGTTTTTATGCACAGGTTTTATGTAGGATTACCATCAGAAGAGTCAGAAGAAATTGAAGTCTATAAAATAGAAACAGTGGCCAGAATCATAAGAGTGTTTCTGTAAGTTTCTGTGGCTAATCACACCTAATGCACGAAGTCTCAGGGTATGTCTTGGTTGCACAGCCAATCAAGCACCCAGTTGTGCAGCTGACTTTTTATGACTGTCAGTGTCTTCTTGCAGTTTAGGCTAATGGCATTCAGCATCCAGTAATTTACCATACAAAATTTGTCACCTCTAGGACCTTATTAATGTTGGAATAATTTCAGGAGGAGGCAGTAGAGGTGAACAAGGTTCTAGTAGAATGGCAAGAGCAGTAACCTAAAATAGCCTTGACAAATCTCTCATGTGTTCTAACCAAAAGGTATCATACCTGGAAAGTAAAGAAGCAGGTAAAACATGCCTTGTAAATTTGGATTATAGCCTTTCCCCCTGTCTCTTTCCTTTTGCAGACAAAGCTTCTGTGTATCATGTTGTTTACCTCAACCTGGTGACCTAGAAGCGTGCTGTTTGTCCATTATCCCCAGCCAGTAGGAAATATCATGTTAAAGAAAGGCTACTCTGCTATAATTTGTAACAGCCCACAAAAGCTCTTGGCAGAAGTCTTTCCCAGTGATTCTTTTCTTTCTCGAGTTGCACAAGTACAGTATTGACTATGGGCCCTTTTGTGCTGCAGTCCCGTTGTCCTACTTTGGTTTTGTTGACCTGAATTTTGATTCTTCAGTGTTTTAGCACAGTAAGACTATAAACTATTGGGCATATTCCTTACTTGGATTTTTTTTCTTTTTAGGCTTGAAACCAACGTTTGAGGCAGCCCCTAATTAGAGATGAAAGTACATTAGCATTGCAGACAGATGATGGAAGCAGTCTTTTTGTGTTTGTTGAAATCAGTTTTCAAAGGAATCCCTTGCTTAAGTCCCGAAGACTAATAAGTAAACAAAGTAGGTGAAGCTACATAATCCTGGATGTGGGGGAGGTAGGTGCTGTGACAGTCTGAAGCTCGCTATATTTAATATTTCCCTGATCTAGTTGTGATGTCTAATGTAATCTTTCTATGGTATCCAGAGGGCCTTCTCTGAGGCAGCTCCAAGATTATGGAATGGTCTCTCTTGGGAGGTTAAGGTGACCCCCTCCCTTTTATCCTTCCACTGACACCTGGAGATTCATTTCTTCAGGTAGGCTTTTAATAATTAAGTCCTGGATGTTGGTTTTTAGCTATGATGTTGTCTGCTTTTTAACATTTTTTATATTTTAATCCTGTTTTTAATTGTTTAATACAATCAAACCTCGCTTAAAGAGCACCTCGCTTAAAGAGCAGAATTTTCTCTGAATATTCGCTTCACTTAACAAATAAAACCAACCAAAAACTCGCTCAACAAATAAATCAGGGTTTGCAATCCCCCCCACAATTGGTCATTTACAATGGTGTTTCGCTTAAAGAGCAAACTCGCTTAAAGAGCAATCCTATGGAACGCATTATGCTCTTTAAGCGAGGTACAATTGTATATTATTTCAGTTTGTTTTTAAATTGTATAACTAAATGTGTTTTAATTTTATCTTCTTGTTAATATTATGAGCCACCTTGAGAAAGGTGACCTATAAAAAAATCAATCAGTCAATCTCCATTTAGGCTTAACTCCACTTTCAAATCCTCCATCATCACAATGGGCAGGGAAACAATTTCACCCATCTCCCCTAATTAGCCATGAAGAGAAAACCCAAACTCCTGTTGATCAGAGCTTATGGAAACTGAAGTTCAAAAACACCTAGAGCACCAGAGTTGGCCATCCCTGCTCTAGATCAGGGTTCAGCAAACGTGGCTCTCCAGATGTTCTTGGACTTCAATTCACAGAAGCCCTAATCACCAAGAATGCTGACTTGGGCTTCTAGTAATTGAAGTGCAATTAAAGGGTGGCTGCAATTAAAGGGTGGCTGTTTGTCAAGACCTCTGTATTGGAAATACGTGCTGCCTGGATTTTGTACAGCATCATGTATGCAGGTAGTACTAAGTTATCAAAAAATATTCATGTAGTGGTGATGCAAAGTAACTAGAAATGATTCAATGAATGAAACAGACAGGGATGTCCCAATGAATGAATAAATGAATGATTTGTTGTTAATGTTGTTCAGTCGCACAGTCGATTCCGACCCTTTGCGACCCCATGGACCACTGTCCGCCAGGCACTTCTGTCCTCCACCATCCTCCTCAACTCGTTCAGCTCTGTGCCCATTGTGTTATCCGATTTTTAGTGTTATCTGATGCATGTTAAAATCCTATGGGATGGATCGGTTAACGTTAAAGCTCCATAGAGATACATTGTAACCGCACAGGCTTTAGCAGTTGTTATCTGATCCATCCCATAGGACCTTAACATTATTCGATCCAATTCTCCACCCCAGATTACTTAACGTTATGAGATTTTAGCGTTATCTGAGGTAAACGTTATCCAAGGTATTACTGTACATACATACATGCATACATACGTTGCCTGGAGCAGAGCAGCAAATAATGCTCCTCTCCTTATCAAGGTGCACAATACCCAAGAGCAGTAAGAGAAGGAGGGAACGGGCAGCAGCTGTGTGGTCCCGGGCGGTTTTTAAGACCACACCACCGCCACCACCATTCTCACCGGACGCTCTCCTGACCAGCCGGGAGAAGGAGGGAACAGGCACCAGCTGTGTGGTCCTGGGCGGCTTTAAGACCACGCCACCACCACCACCAGACTCACCGGACTCTCCTCTGGCCAGCTTAGAGGACAATACACCGGCCATTGCTGCCACACCCGCCGTCACAAGATGTGCCTCCAACTAGTCCACCTGAAGAGGTGAGGAGAACAGCTGGCGGCCTGGTGGGTTTAAAAAACTGTGCCGCTGTTGCTGCCACCACCTCCACTGCCAGATGCATCTCCAGCCAGCCCAGCTGAGGATGACATTTAGCCCTGGGTTCCGTTGCAGATGTTGAGCCTGGGCTTCATTGCGGACGTCGAGCTCTGGGCTCTTTTGGTTTTTCTGTGATTTTTCTGAGAAGTGGTTTTTTTTTTTGTATTATGATGTTCTGATATTTTGGTATTGTAATTGTGATTTTTTTCTTTCTCTTTTCTTTTGGAATGTTCTGAAATGTTTTGTGCATTATGATAGTTTAACTGTAACTGTATATTTTGTATTCTTTTTGTATCGTTGTGAGCTGCCCAGAGTCGCGTAAGCGAGTGGGGCGGCATAAAAATAAAACATTTAAATTAATTAAAATTAAATCAGTAAGGAAAATCCCACCAGCATGCTGTGATTTAGTGATACCCCAGATCAACGTCACTTTCAATATGGTATGGAATTGGGGACAAATTAGGTGTTAAAGGGAATTTATATCCCTTTTGATTAAACTGTTTTCCCTCCTGCAACAGAATTTCCTCTGTGCTTTAGTAATCAGATTTGCAAATTAATCCTTTCACTGACAAATCTCAGAACAAAACTCAGTAAGTGCAAGATACATAGTTGAGAAGAATCTTGTGCTGTGACAAACAGTTACAGTAAAACATCTCATAAAGAGTGCCTCGCTTAGAGAGTAATTCACTTAAAGAGCAGAATTTTCTCTGAATGGTCACCTCGCTTAACAAATAAAACGAACCAAAAACTGGTTTAAAAAAATAAATTGGGGTTCACAATCCTTCCTGCCAGAAGTCACAATTGGTCACTTACAATGGTGTTTCGCTTAAAGAGCAAACTCATTTAAAGAGCAATCCTGTGGAACACATTATGCTCTTTAAGCAAGGTACAACTGTATTTCTCAAAGCAGTGCAAAAACATGATAATCATACCATTTGATTTAACCCTGGAAAGTACCAAAGTGTCATTATAAAATGGCAAAACCTCATTTGAAATACTGTGTATGATTATAGTTGCTCCACATGGAAAAGCTATAGAAAGAGTATAATAAAGTGATGGGAAGTGAAACATTTTGTCTCCTGGGGGGATATCACTTCTTCAGAAATAGGTTGTTGTTCACAATGGGTTATACTAAATAGAACTTGTTGGTCTTATGCCAAATAAAGTTTGGAAGTCATTACTCTGTAAACTACTGTATTCCTTTTACAATGCAGATTATTTGGGATGGTTGGTGGCTTCACAATGAACAGGTCGTTAAAACTAATTTACTTTTTAAAAAGACATCGTCTTAATAGAAATGGAAACTGCTAGAAAATTGCAGAAAGGTATACAGTATGTGGAATACCTGAAAAATGTCTACTTCTGTTTCATTGACTACACCAAAGCCTTTGATTGTGTGGACCACACTAAACTGTGGTAAGTCCTTAAAGAGATGGGAGTACCAGACCATCTCACCTGTCTTCTAAGAAATTTGTATGTGGGTCAAGAAGCGACAGTTAGGACATGAATACGGAACAGCTGATTGGTTTAGAATAGGAAAAGGAGTGCGACAAGGCTGTATATCAGGGGTTCCCAACCCTTTTAAGCCGGGGGATGGGTCACATACTCTAATTCAGCTTTGAGGGTTGGATGGCCATTTCCCACTGCTTGCACAATGGGATGGCCATTTTGTCCCAACAGCTTCAAAGGGGTGGACATTTTGTTTCTTGAATACCCTTGGAGGGATGGTGGGCTCACATGAAATGGCACCAAGGGTTGGACCCGGCCTGTGGACCTTAGGTTGGGAACCCCTGCTGTATATTGTCACCCTGTTTATTTAACTTATATGCAGAGTACATCATGTGTAATGCAGGGCTAGAAGAAGCACAGGCTGGGACTTAGAATCCTGGCAGAAATATCAACAACCTGAGACATGCAGATGACACTACCCTAGTGGCAGAAAGTGAAGAAGACTTAAGAGCCTTTTGATGAAGGTGAAAGAGGAGAGTGCAAAAGCTGGCCTGATACTCAACATAAAAAAAACCCCAAAACAACAACAACAACACAAGATCATGGCATTTGGCCCCACCATTTCCTGGCAAACAGAGGAGGAAGAAATGGAAGCAGTGACAGACTTTAACTTCTTGGGATCTAAGATCACTACAGATGGTGACTGCAGCCATGAAATAAAAAGAAGCTTACTTCTTGGGAGGCAAGCTATGGCAAACCTAGGCAGTATAATAAAAAGTAGAGACATTACCCTGCCAACAAAAGTCTGCATTGTTAAAGCAATGGTCCTCCAAGTAGTAATGTATGACTGTGAGAGCTGGACCATAAGGAAGGCTGAGCGCAGAAGAATATACACTTTTGAACTATGGTACTAGAGAAGACTCTTAAGATTCCCCTGGACTGTAAAGAGATCAAATCACTCAATCCTAAAGGAAATAAATATTGACTGCTCCTTGGAAGGACAAATGCTGAAGCTCTAGTACTTTGGCCACCAAATGAGAAGAGAGGACTTATTGGAGAAGACCCTGAAGCTAGGAAAGAGTGAAGGCAAAAGGAGAAGGGGACAGCAGAGGGTGAGATGACTAGATGGCATCATTGACATGGTGGGCGTAGATTTGGGCGGGATGCGGATGATGACAGATGACAGAGGAACTTGGCGTGCAGTGGTCCTTGGGGTCACAAAGGGTCATACTTGACTGTGTGAATAAACAACAACAAATATGTGATACTTGTGCTTCTAATTTGTAATTATTTCACTTCTGTCAACAATGTTCTATATGTTCATGCCCGTTTCCTAGAAAGTTGTATGCCCTTGTCTTGGTTTTGTTCCTTTTGCTTTGATTAGTACATATTCTATGAATTCTCTCCAAATCTCTTTAAAGTCATTTCTCTTTGTTAGTCCTTTCTTAAACTTTAATTCACAAATTAATCTATCGTTCTTTGCAATATTCCAAAGTTCCCTATACCAATCATCCAGCTCTATTTCACAATGTATTTCCATTTTTTCACAATAAGTAACCTTGTAGTTATCATCATTGTGATGATCATTTCCCTCTTTTTTGTATATTAATGCTTCCTAAAGCCATTAGTAGTGTGATTCTGGGACATATTTCTAATTTTGTAGATAATATTTAATTAATTTCATTAAAAGCTTTCCCCCATGTTTTCTTAACAGGTTCACATTCCCACCATAAATGTAGGTATGTCCCATATTTTTCCTTATACCTCCAGCATTCCTTCTTCTATATAGGGTTATATTGATTTAATCTTATTGGCGGACTGCAGCGGCTCAAGTGGCTAAGGCGCTGACTGGAAGGTGGGAAGTCAGCAGTTTGATTCCCAAGTAATGCAGGACAGAATGAGCTCTCATCTTTGTCCCTGCTTCTGCCAGCCTAGCAGTTCGAAAGCAAAAAAATGCAAGTAGATAGATAGGGACCACTTCGGTGGGAAGGTAAACAGCATTCCATGCTTCTGGTGTCCAGTCATGCCTGACCAATGGATACGACTGGTTGTCGAGCAAGAAAAACCTTTACATTTACCGTACCATCTCAAAAATGATTTATAGCAATTTTCTTTAATTCTAATAGACATACTTTTCATATTTCTGTTTCCAAATTTTGTCCCAGTCTCCATTCCTCATCTTAATCCCTAAATCTGTTTCTCAAACTGTTCTTAATGTTTTCTGTGTCTCTTCATTTATGTTAATAAATTGTAAATTTTACTAATTACTGTATGTACTCGAGTATAAGTCTAGTTTTTTAGCCTCTAAATGAGGTCCAAAAGAGGACTTGACTTATACTTGAAAACTGGTGGTGCAAATTCAAACATACAGTTAAAAAAAAGCACTAACAGTACCGTAAAAACTCAAAAACATACCAACACAAATGTCTAAATTAATTTATTTTAACGTATTTTCATCTATTTTAATAATTGAAAATCACTAGTAGCTGCTGCATTTCCCACCCCAACTTATACTTGAGTCAGTCTGTTTTCCTAGTTTTAGAGGTCCAAATTAAGTACCTTGACTTATATTCGGGATGACTTATAGTCGAGTATATACGGTAGTCCTTTTGTTGCTATTGCCTTCTTATCTAATGGTACAGCAATTAAAAAGCAGAGTAAAAAGATGGGGAGAAAGTGATTAGGGAAGAAAAAACAAACAGGAGCAGGTGAACAGATTAGATGTAAACAGAACCACTGAATGAATTAAAAGCACTGAAAGAAGCGGTGGTGGAGAATATTCTCGTATGTTTGGAAAACAAGCCCTCCATATTGCCAGTTACAGTGTTGATTTTCATAGAGGCAATTTGAGATAGGTTTGTCAATTTTAATATGCTGCTATACGGTGTTACCTTGAGTTACAAATTTAATGCGTTCCAAGGCATTTTTCATGTTATGAAAAATTTGTAACTCGAATTTCCCATAGGAATGCATTGAAAACCAAAATTCATAACTTGAAACATGGTTTCCCATAGGTATGCATTAAAAACCATTCCTGGTTTTCTGGGAAAATTTGTAACTCGAGCCATTATTTTCAATTGATTTTCATGCATATTGTAAAAATTTTGTAGCTTGAACCATTTGTAACTCGGCGTACCACTGTACTTGCAATGTTTCTGTCGCCAGAGGAAAATGTCGACATTTAGAACCAAATAATTTAGAAGAAAGCACTTTTAACAGCATTTCGCAGAGAATATCCATTTTGTAACAGCAAACATCTTCAGCCTGTGAGGAGAATTTTAAAAATTTCACCTCACAAGCTCTACTGTAAGGCAGAGGCAGGCTTCTCAGGGGATAAGGAATGGTGGCATTTCTCCTCCTTTTTGGTTGGAAGCTGAGGTAAATATTTCCTAACAGCATAGGAGGGACCTGAAAATTAATGGTTTTTGGTAAACCACTAATCTGTCAATAATCTACAATAATGGCCCATTAATTTAATGAAAAGTTGTCATTTTTTTAAAAAAGAGTATGGCCTTTTTTCTTTTGCCCATCCCCATTCATAAACCAGCATTTTCTCAATGGCATTCGTTAGACCTGGGATGCCCAAAAACTACCGACTCTAATTCATCCGGCCCATGAAGCCCTTGTCGCTATTGGAAGTGGAAGTAACATGTGCCCATACGGGCACGTTTTACTTCCACTTCCAGGGTAGATGAGGGCTTCATGGGCCAGATGAATTGGCATCAGGGGCCAGATTCAGCCCCCAGGCCATAGTGACCAGTTCCCTGAAACACATGACCAGCCCACAGCCCAAAAAGTTTGGGCACCCCTGAGTTAGACAAACTGAAGGAGAAGAGCCCTATTAATACTTAAAATAGCTTCTCTGACTTGAAGGTTTCAGTATTTAAAGGAAGACTATGCCCTTGAAATACAAGTTGCTGCTAGGTTTCTGGCAGTAATAAAACAGCCCTGAGGGGGTGCTATTTTGCATCATCAGGATGGACATACAGTATTCAAATTCTGAATACAGTAATACCTCATATAACATTAGTATCGAATAACACTAAAATCGCATAACATTAAGGAATCTGGGGGGAAGAATTGCATCGGATAACATTAAGATCCTATGGGATGCTTCAGATAACAACCGCTAAAGCCTGTGTGGTTACAATGTATCTCTATGGATCCCATAGGATTTTAACATGCATCAGATAACACTAAAAATCATATAACACCAAGACTTGTGGAACCAGGTTTTAGTGTTATATGAGGTTTTACTGTACAGTATTTCTAGATCAAGTAGCTCTTTGCTCTGACTTAGCAGATCATGCCAAGGCCTTTCTTCTTTAAAAATAAATTCTTCTACCTTTTAGTTCTGAAAACACCTCCACCTGAAAAATGAACAAAAAGACAAGGGGCAGATAACTTGTTGCCATTTAATTCCGCCTCTGCTGCTATCAAGTGCAATTAAGGAGGCCGGCAGAGGTTTTAAAAACCCAAATGTTTCATGTTCTCTTCAGAGAGGTTATTTTCTCTCTCAAGCTTGATGAAGGGGGGGGGGGGAATCCCATATAAACCTCCCAAGAGAGAAAAAAGGAAAAGAAAGAAGGCTGCCTGGTCTTCACATGATACAAATGGCAGGAGAAATATGATAACTTTATTGGGGTAAAGGTAAAGGTCTCCCTTGCTCAAAAGTCCAACTCTAGGGGGTGGTGCTCATTTCCATTTACAGCCAAAGACGCAGCACTGTCTGCATCTGCAGATGTTTCCACAGTCATGTGGCAGGCATGACTAAATGCCAGAGCAATGCTTTTACCTTTCCCACCGAAGCGGTATTTATCATCTATTTGCAAATTCTTGCTTTCAAACTGCTAGGTTTGCAGGAGATGGGACAGAGTCGTGCAGTCTCCTCCAATGTGTAATAAAGAAGGGGATTTAGATGCTAATTCCAGGGGTGAGAGTTGACATAGTCCCATTAAATGGGTAAAGATAAAGGTCATCCTTGCTCGAAAGCCAGTTGTATCCACTCTGGGACAGAGACTGGAGCTCACTTCGTCATGAAGCACTCGGGTCTTGAACTGCTGCCCTACTGACCTTCTGGTAATCAACAACAGCGTCTTAACCACCAAGTCACCGCAATCCTAACTTTATTAAATCACAAAATAATAATTAAATGAACAATCTGCGAGCTTTTTTGGCCCCAGTCTTCTTCTTTGGGCTATGCACCGATTTTGTGTGTGTGGTTTAGCAATAAGAGTCCCGAAAAGGCATGACAGACGTTTATCAAGTATGCTCCCTGGGCAGGAGTGTGTGTGTTTGTGTGTGTGTAGTTTTAAACTTCACCCCCTGGTAGCCTTTGGCTGGAATTTTCCACCCAGTTCTGGAGAGCCACCGGCCCTTCCCAGCAGATGAGTTAAAAACCCTTTTTTGAAATACAGTATTTCAAGTGTTAGTGTCTGTAGAAGCAAAATAGAGAATAAACAAAACAAGACAAAAAACAAACAAACGTTGTGGCACCTAAAGACTCAACGAAGTCCACGAAAGCTAACATTAAAATACACCAGTTAAGTCTTTAAGGTGCCTCAACGTTTTTTGCTGTTTGGTTTTGTTTACTCTCTGAAACCCTTTGGAGTCCCTCAGGCAACTTCTCGCCTCAGGGAGACTCGACACAGACGAACAGGCGGGCGAAGAGGGTCTCTCCTCCCTCCTCCTGCGGGTGGCAGCTCCAGCCAATGAGAGGGCGCCATTCGAGAAAGGGGCGGGGCCGGGCAGCCGTTCTGTGGATTCCCCACGTTGACTGACGCGGGTATCTCCATCCCCACGTCGTCTAGCAGCTACCAGCTCACTTTGGGGGTAAAGTCACTAGGCTGCTGGGAGTCCTCATGGCCGAGTCAGCGGAGGAAACGAGCAGCCTACCCCGGCGGCTGAGCAGCGTCCTGCTCTCCACCGAGCCGGCTCCGGTCCTGGAGATCGGGGTTGGTTGCGAGACCCTGGCGCAAGCACGCGTGTTGGTGATCAACACCGGCGGGACCATCGGGATGGTGCCTCAGTCTGAGGGTGAGTCTAGGGGAAAGGCCTGGGTTTGTCGGGGAGAAAAGGAAATCCTTCAAGAGTCTCCTGCTCCCCCCCCCCCCCGGACACGGGCACGTCCACACGTGTGCTTGCACCCGGTAGAACAGCTGGCGACCACAAATCCAGAGACTCCCTTTTATTGAAGGAAACATATGGCACGCGCCTGCCTAGTCTCTCGGCCTGACGTGCAGGTGGCTTGACACAATTCAGGGAGTGTGTCTGCATGGCACTGCAGGTTATACACTTACACAACCCTCTGGTGCTCCTGCCAACCTAGCAGCTCCAAAGCAAAAAAGTTGATAAATAGGTACCACTTCGGTGGGAAGGTAAACAGCGTTCTGTGTACTTCACTGCCTAGGCATTCCTGCCACACATCCAAATTGTCTGCAAGCACAGACAGCACTGGCTCTTTGGCTATAAACAGAGATGAGCACTGAACCTAGAGTCGGATTCGACTGGCTTTCGAGCAAGGGTTACTTTTACCTCTAGTGCTTAGTGCACTCTCTGGGTGGTTCGCAAGCTAATTAGCATTTTGCTCTCGAAATGTTGGGTACTCATTTTACTGACCTTGGAAGGGTGGAAGGCTGAGTCAACCAGGAGCCCTGTTAGGTTGCTCCACTGTGCCACCAGAGCTCTCTAAACTTTCAGGTAGAAATCCTTGTCTGAAATTCCCAAGTAAAAATCCTTGCCTGAAACCTTGGGGAACTGCCTGGCTGCCAGACAGTGCAATAGGATTTGGAGCAAGATGCACCAGTGGGCCATTTATTGGGCACCTTCTGGGAGGCAATGGACGCCTGGTTTCCACTGCCAAGTGGGTATGGTGTGAGTCCTATAATATACAAGTAATACCTCATATAACATTAGTATCGAATAACACTAAAATCGCATAACATTAAGGAATCTGGGGGGAAGAATTGCATCAGATAACATTAAGATCCTATGGGATGCTTCAGATAACAACGGCTAAAACCTGTGTGGTTACAATGTATCTCTATGGATCCCATAGGATTTTAACATGCATCAGATAACACTAAAAATCATATAACACCAAGACTTGTGGAACCAGGTTTTAGTGTTATATGAGGTTTTACTGTACCTGTTATTCTGATGGCACACTGAAGAAGAGAACAGGGCTCCTCTACCTGTTCTTTTTCTTTATCTAGATCAGTGATGGTGAACCTTGGCACTCCAGCTGTACTGCATGCGCAGTAAACCCATCCTTGTGAACTCACAGGGACTTGAGCTTCTGGGAATTGAAGTCCAAGAACAGCTGGAGTGCCAAGGTGCACCATCACAGGTCTAGATAAAACTTCAAACTGCCATTGGCTTTGTCACTGGCCAAAATTAAATCTGCATCTGTACATGTTTCTAGTAGTAATTGGTAGATCAGCAAATGAGCCAGATTCTGTATCGCTCCATGTTCACACAGTGTGTTGTTGTGGGATCACGAGGTACAGATTAAAATGCAAATAGAAAAAGCAAGATCCAATTTTATCCAAGTGCAACATTTGTTATGCAGTAGAGATCTAATTCTTGCTATGACGAACCAAATAGTGAGAGGTTACGTATTCCCAATGTTGCTATATGGAGGTGAAGCTTGGACACCGACTAAAGCATCTGAAAAGAAAATTGAAGCTTTTGTACAGATGGCGGCTAAGGATATTACTGGTTGACCATGTGACTAATGTAGAAGTGTTGCGCTGGATGGATAAAGAATGGTTTAAGACCATTAAACAAAGAAAGCTCCAATTACTTGGCCATATCATGAGAAATGACATGAAATATAGAATACAGTAATACCTCATATAACATTAGTATCGAATAACACGAAAATCGCATAACATTAAGGAATCTGGGGGGAAGAATTGCATCAAATAACATTAAGATCCTATGAGATGCTTCAGATAACAACCGCTAAAGCCTGTGTGGTTACAATGTATCTCTATGGATCCCATAGAGGATCAGATAACACTAAAAATCATATAACACCAAGACTTGTGGAACCAGGTTTTAGTGTTATATGAGGTTTTACTGTACTCAATCTCATTATGCAAGGAAAGATTCTTGGGAAGAGAAACTTTGGACGTAGACAGACCTCATGGCTGAAGACCTAAGAGACTGGTGTTGAATGTCTTTGGAAGAACTGTTCCGAAGAGTTAAAAACAGGAAGAAGTTGTTGTCCATCAGTAGCCCCCACTATTCTTTCTAACCATTACAGCCATCCCAGTGGTATTCAAAGGTCACATGGGAGTAACTATTCACATTCTACCATACTTGCAATCCCAATGAAAGAAGGGTTGAAATATATTTTTGTCGGATATTTCCTGTTTTCAGTGTAATATTTTATTTATTGTATGGCACATTCATATCACAATTCAATAAATAGTTAGGTAAGGTTATGTTCTGTGAAGTCACAGCTGATTTACAGGGACTCTAATAGCATTTTTAAGATCTGAGAGATACTTAAGGAGTTTTTTTTTTACTATGGCACTCCTCCTGGCATGAAATTCTGTAGCAAAGCAGGGATTCAAACTTAGGTCTTTCTTTAGCTTCTGCACCATACTGACTCTTGGATGGATTCCAGTTTAGTAATTGTAGAGTTATGGTTATGTCTATGGTTATTGCAGACACATTTCATCATTCTCTGGTTTTACACTGATAGAGACTTCATGAGAGAAGACAACTGATTCTGCATCTAGAAGCAATGCATCCTTAAGAAGAACACAAATGTAAAGGTGGTGACACGTTTATGAGACCACTAAAAACCAATTAATCAGAAAATAGTGTTTATTCTAATACAAGTGTACCTTAGTTCTTGGCAGGTTAGCTTGATTTGTTTTTGATTGGTGCTCACAGGCTTAGTTTGTATTCTGAATTCCATACACTGAAATAGTAGGAAATATTTACCCTTCTGACACTTTTTAACCATCCTGATCAATTTGTGTAAATGTGATTTTGAAAGTGCACCTTTTGTAAGAGGGCTGGCAGCAGGAGCTAAGGGTTCATAGCTATGATCTTAGGTTGACTGCTTCCTAACTACTCAGCTTGCAAGTCTCAGAGTTAATGATTTCAAATATAATGAGACATAAAAGTAACATTTATTCACTTCTTTTATACATGCTTAAGCAATTACAGATTCTGAAGCAAAGCACAGAACCGCAGTTTGGGACTAAAATGTAATATTAGGAGTTCCATGGTAAGCTTTATATTTTTTCCTTTCACAGGTGAAAGTAGGCAAATGTGCTTGTTTCTGGTTCAGACTGAGACAGTGGTAATAGGGAAGGTTATAATTCATTGAACAGAATTCTTGTTGCAGTATTCTGGGCAAAATGGGGGGAAATCAAGAGCAAAACAATAGGAGGAACTGATTTGGTTCCAAATGAATCCAGTGTAAAAGGTAAAGGTCACCCTTGCTTGAAAGCCAGTCATATCCAACTCTAGGGTTCAGTGCTAATCTCTGTTTATAACCAAAGAGCCAGCACTTGTCTGAATTTGCAGATGTTTCCGTGGACATGTGGCAGGCATGCCTAGACACCAGAATGCATGAAACACTGTTTACCTTCGCACTGAAGTGGTACCTATTTATCTACTTGCAATTTCTTGCTTTCAAACTGGTAGGTTGGCAGAAGCTGGGGCAGCTCACTCTGTCATGCAGTACTCGGGTATCGAACTCCAGCCTTCCAGTCTTTAAATTCAGCATCTTAACCACCTTAGCCACCTTAGTCGCTTGAATGTAGTGGCTTTTAAAGTACACTCGGGTGTTCTAATTTTGTTGTTGTTGTTCAGTTGCACAGTCGATTCCGACTCTTTGCGACCCCAAGGACCACTGTCCGCCAGGCACTTCTGTCCTCCACCATCCTCCTCAACTCACTCAGCTGGTTTCTGATCTAAATCTGAAAAATTAACTATTTTAAGTACAGTAAAACCTTGCATAAAGAGCACCTCACTTAGAGACTAACTTGCTTAAAGAACAGAATTTTCTGTGAATTGTAGCCTTGCTTAACAACTAAAACCAACCAAAACCTCACTTAACAACTAAATTGGGGTTCACAATCCCCCCTGCCAGAAGTCACAATTGGTCACTTACAATGGTGTTTCACTTAAAGAGCAAACTTGCTTAAAGAGCAATCCTGTGGAACACATTATGCTCTTTAAGTCAGGTACTGTACCACTGTATAGTCAACAGTTATGCATGACTGCAGTTTCATGTTTTGAAAGCAATGGCATCAGTCAAGAGAGTATATTTGATAAGAAAGTAAAGATTTTTCCTCCTGGTGAAAAGCAGTTATACATATGCAGAATCCAGTGTAGCAAGATGCAATGCATAACTGCCCCCCCCCGGAGGGAAAACATTTACTTTCTTATCAAATATACTCTCTTGACTGATGCCATTGCTTTCAAAACATGAAATTGCAGTCATGCATAATTGTTGACTATACTTAATAGAGTTAATGTTTTCAAATGTAGAACAGAAACCAGTTTTGTCTAGAAGTATTAGAACACCTGAGTGTACTTTAAAAGCCACCTAGATGGGAAATAAATAAAATGAAAGTTGGAAATCAAAACATACAAAAATTGTGTACAAAACAAGGCTCTACCATTATGTGCAAAATGGAGATTTATGGTTTAATCTTGGTTTACTCACCAGGATTTTAAAGCTGTGTTCAAAACATCATTTACTCTTCTGGTTAGTAAATTGTTATTAAACTATAGCTTCTTATTTTTGATGTAGTGAAGAATCAATGTTGGGGGTCGATGTGCTGCCAAAGGAAATGTTCTGTCACATGTCTTTGTCTTGGTCAGACAGCATTTTATTACTTATGTACTTAATCACCTCCTCTTCTACCTTAGAGAATTCCACAAAGGAACTCCATTGGGATCTCTCCTTTGGGTTCTTCTTTGTGTGTTCTTTTAATCAGTTAAATTTGGATGTGCGGGTGATTGGCCCTCAGCACCCTAGCACAGTGAAGGGGATACCTTCTTAGCGCCTCCATGCAGGCGCTGCCACTGCTTCAGATACACTGATCTTCATGTTCCTTAGTACCTGAGAGAAAGACGATTGCTTCCTCAGGATCCACAGCTGTTAGGGTTATATCACTCAAGCTCAGTCCCCAGCAGAACTTAGTTGCTGCTATAATGACAGTGCCCTCCCTGCCCAAGGGGATGAGGACCCGCCTGCTGAGATTTGCCCAGGTGCGAACACTTAGAGCCAATACCCCTGCCAGTCCTCCCCGGCTGGGAAGGGGGCAGCATATCAGTACCAAACGAAATTCTAAGCAAAAATTCTTGTGATAGAAAGACAAGTAAAGTAAGATTCCTAGGTAAAGCCAGGCAGCTTGTTTAAAAATCAAGGTAGCACCCTGGATAGCTCTGTGTGGAGTTTAAGTTCTAGGTTTATATGAACAGGTTCAAATGTAACATTCTGTTGTTTACCTTTCCACCAAAGTGGCCCCTATTTATCTACAGGTACTTGCAATTTCTTGCTTTTGAACTGCTAGGTTGGCAGGAGCTGGGACAAAGACAGGAGCTCATTCCGTCCTGCAGGAATAGAACTGCTGACCTCCTGCCTTCCAGTCAGCGTCTTAGCCACTTGAGCCACTGCAGTTCTTGTTTAAAGTGATGCCTGTTTACTAAATCACCTGTAACACAAAACATTATATGGCTTTACAGCCAGAGTTAACAACTATGATCCTCCAAATGTCTCTGCACTATAGCTCCCTTCAGTTAAAAAAACTAACAACATGTGGAAGGTCCCAGTTGCTTGCCTTTGCTTGAGAGGACCATATTATTCTTTTTTACTTGTTTGCCATTAGAGCAGTGGTTCCCAATTTGGGGCCCATGCCCCACAGGGGGACTTCAATTCCCAGAAGCCTACAACAGTACATTGACTGATCAGTGCTTTGGAGAACTGACTTAGGCTTCTGGGAATGGGAGTCCAAAAACCAAAGGTTGGGCAACACTGCAGTAGATTCAAATAGTCCTAGGAATATTCTGGTCTATGAATGAGTGATGCAGGCTCCAACTGTTCTTTCAGTTTTCTGCCCTATGTTGAAAATGTCCCATATAAAAAATGCAACCAAGACCTTCTGGCACTAATGCTTTCTAGGTTTATGTCTTAAAAATTGCTCTAATGACCAAACGTGCTCTACTAAACAAATTGCTCACACAATCTGAAACCTGTTGTAGAGTATCAAGCCTTTTCTTTTCTAAGAACTTAAGTGTTGTTATTTAAGAGGCTTAATTCTGGCCTGCTATTGTAATTGAGTAGGCCACACTGCCAGCGACTCAACGCTGTCAGGCAGCGGTTAACTAACCTGACCATCCTGAGGACTAATGGCCTTCGGTGCCGAAGTCCACAGGAAGGGGTGATGGTCCTCAAGTGGATTAAACCCCACTTGAATCCATCTTGATGGAGAGCAGAAGCTTCATCAGTACTGGCCTGGGGCTGAGGAGGACTTTGTGTGACCAAAGGGCTCACGACCAGGAAGTGACTCACAGAACTGGATCAGCGGTACAGGTGTCATGCTGCAATGTGGGAGACAGTTGAAATGCCACTGCATTATATTTTCAGGACAGTCTTCATGGCTGATTGCCATGATGATTGCCAATATTCGGATTCAGATATGGCAATAGAAGAAGAATTAGCCACCAGAGACCTACACAGCTGTAAAGCCTGATTAAACACTGAAATATTTACTTATACAGTGGTACATCATACAACAATTTTAATCTGTTCCACGGGGCTTGTAGTTGTACAAAACAATTGCTATACGATCCATGCATCGTATAGCGATTTTCCCTATGGGATGCATCGAACAACTTTTTTTTTGCTAAGTGGTTTTTCTCATTGAAAAATTCTTCTACAATTTTTTCCATAGGGAAAATTGTTATACGGGATGCCATTTCCCCCCCAAACCTAATTGTTATGCGATTTCGTTGCTATACGGGGCGATTGTTGTATGAGGTTACACTGTAATAGTAAATAATTTCAGTATAATGAATTATTATTTTGTGACTTGACATTTATTTATTTTTATTTATTTCCTCAGATTTACTATCCCGCCCCAATCAGGTAAACCCGACTCTGAGCGGCTTACAATATTGGTTAAAATCACAAAGTTAAAACTAATGTTTAAAACTAAAACTTAAAACTATAAAACCACAAAAGAATTAAAACAGCGCAAAAGCTGACGCCGCAGGGGTGGCAGTCCATTAAATCAACCATCCCACCTGGGGTCCCATGTTCCTGGGTCCCCACACTTGCCCTGCCAGCCCGGTTTGTAAGCCCTTCCAAAAGGGCAGGAGCTCTGTCTGATGGGATGATGGGACATGATGGGATAAATCTGTTTTTCACAGAATGAGCAATATTAGGTTTTGAGATGGGAGTTAAATAAGGAACAACATTTCAGTTAAGTGACATCTTTAAACAACAATTCATCTGCTTAGCATGTTACACCTAGAATTGCTTTGTTACAGTTAAGGAACTAATTATAAAAAAAATTGAAACTCCACAAAAGCATTGGAAGGGGTTTCTCTGTCATTAATTTTAATGTCACAACCCGCTGCATACGTCATGGTGTCATGGTTTTGTCGCCTCTATAACACACCACCCATAGTTCTAGTTGGGTGTACAGTAAGCACCTACACAGGCTACAGAATGGAATAGTTAGCACCAAAATAAATTCAGCTCAACTGCTGTGCTAGAAATCAGTGAGACAGCAGTAAAAAGAGGTGAGACCGAGCACTTTGATTGAAAACACGTGCAGATGCTGTAACTTAAGTCGGCTTAGACTGCAGCAAAAACTGGGGAAAGTGGTATATATGTCAGCATAGAACACCCTCTTAGTTATTATATTGTCTTTTTTAATGGTATAAGCTGCCTTTTATCCTTTTGTGGAGAAAAGCAAGACAAAATATTTAAACAAACGAATAAATAAAAGGCTGGGAGCTAGAATATTCTGGTAAAATAATAAGAAATGTAGATTATTACAGCTGATTATTTAAGGTAAATGAAATGGAGGGAGAAATGTAAGATGAATAAACTTTTAGCTAAAGAATGTTAGATACCCTTTTGGATGCAGCACAATATGATTTTTTAGACTTCTTCCACCCAGAGCCAGTAAAATTTCTTGTATGAGAGAAACAAAAAGTAGTAAATTTAATGTATATGAACTCTTTACTTCTCCCATAAAAAGTGAGGTTTTAAAACTTGAAAGGTCAAAGCTATGACTCTTGAATAAAGTCCATAGAGCACAATAAAATTTATAACATTCTTTGGTAGTGTTAACATTCCACTTCTCCAAATTTTGTTCATCTATCTTGCTTTTAGGCAAAAAAATTTAAAAATTATTGAGAAGATGTAACTTTAAGCATTTGTCTGCAACCTAAGTTAAATCTTCATGTATTTTATTGTTGTTGTTGTTTAGTCGCACAGTCGATTCTGACCCTTTGCGACCCCATGGACCACTGTCCGCCAGGCACTCCTGTCCTCCTCTATCCCCCTCAACTCGCTCAGCTCTGTGCCCATTGTGTCCACAATACCATCTAGCCATCTCATTTTTGGCCGCCCCCTTCTTCTTTTGCCCTCAACCCTTCCCAGCATCAAGGCTTTCTCAAGTGAGTCTTCTCTTCTCATTTGATGTCCAAAGTACTTTAGCTTCATCTTTACTATTTGCCCTTCTAAGGAGCAGTCAGGGTTGATTTCTTCTAAGATTGACCTATTTGTTCTCTTCACTGTCCAGGGGACTCTCAAAACTCTCCTCCAACACCACATCTCAAAGGTATCTATTCTTCTGCGCTCAGCTTTCCTAATGGTCCAGCTCTCACAACCATACATTGCCACAGGGAATACCATTGCTTTGACTATAGAAATTTTTGTTTGCAATTTGATGTGTCTGCTTTTCACTATGCTCCCCAGGTTTCTCATAGCTTGTCTCCCAAGAATCAGTCGCCTTTTTATTTTATACCTGCAGCTTTTCTTCATAGCTACAAGAATGGGTTTTTATAGGTCACTTGTCTTTCATTTCTCAAATGTTATAGATTTTTAATATTTTTTGGATTTGTGAGTATAGAGGAAATGTAGATGAACAACACTTGTAGAATTAGAAAAACTAGTGTTCCTTTGAATAATTTTTCTCTGCTTACTTACCAAGAGTGAAGACAATGATTTATTCTCGTTCTCTCAAAAGAGATGGAGTAGGTTAGGAAGCTAGATTTTTTGTGAACTAGGCAGGAACAAATAAATAACATATACAGTACCCTGTTACCCAAATGAACATTGAGAATGATTGTCATAGTTATCTGATTTTATACTTGGAAATAACCCTTTCAAGGACAAACCAACCAATCAACAAATGTTTTCAACGTTGTTCTGATTTATGGCCAACCTTTCCCAGGGTTTCCCAGGGAGAAAATGCACATTCGCTTTTTCCAGGGGTGCCCTGGGACAATGCAGCTTGACCAACAGGCTGACTTTTCCTAGGAAGCAAAGTAGGGAATGAAACTCCTAACCTCTCCTAAACCTACGTACTATTCAGCCAGCTAGACCAGGGATTTCCAAACTAAGGCCTGTGGGCTGGATCAAGAAACAAAATGGCCAGCCCTTTGGACCTGTTGGAACAAAGTGGCCACCCCCATTGTGCAGGCAGGGCAAAATGGCCGTTTAGCCCTCAAAGCTGACTGAGAGCATGACCCAGCCCCTGGGTTGAAAAGACTGGGAACCCCTGAGCTAGACTAATAATATGATACATTTCCCCCCCTGTTTGTTACTTGAAACTCAACTTTTCCATTCATTTACCTTCTTTGAAAATCTGATTTTGCAGGCTTAGTGTGACATTTGAAAGAATTTATTCAATCCTTTGAATTGTGTATGACACTAATGTATTATGAGTTAAAATGGATGGGAAAGAATTCTTAACACCAATAATGTCAATGCTGTATAATATAGGGCACTGATAAAATAAGCATGTTCTGTACCTCATTATATTAAGGTAGTCAACTGTGATATTTAGCTCTGCTAAACTAAGTTACATTAACAAGGGACAGATGTTCCTTTTGTTGGATGAGATGCAAACACTTAGGCTCAGATGGCCTTGCTTGGTTGTCAACTCTTTTTGGGAAAACACATTTAGCAAATTAGAAAAGATCACCAATTGGGGACTGGCTATTTGTTTAGCACTAGGTTTGGTGTTCCTATTCGTAAATACTAATCAGACTTTACAGCACATAGATTTAATTATCTTATTTTTCTGTTTGGCTGTATGTATAGAAATAATGTTGAATGGGAAAGGATCATATACTGTATTGTGTTTATAAAAAACTGGATGGTTGGAACCTGGACGGTCACAATCATGGAAAAAGTAACTTAGCAAATATGGAAATTAAGGGGGGAAATCAAATATATAATAAATTGTATTCATTTGGTTTGTGTTTATTAATTTCATCAGGGCTGCGGTGGCTCAGTGGTTAAAAAGCTTGCCTTGTTAGCTGGAAGGCTGGCAAGTTGGCAGTTTGACATCCAGGAAACTATATGATGGATTCAGTACCTGTCTCTGTCCCAGCTGTTGGGGACATGAAAGGAGCCTCACTTTGGAGTCCCTTAAACGGACTTTCTCCAGCAAAAATCCTTTCAACCCAGAATAATTTCTGACATGAAATAATTATTACAGTATTACATCAATAATAACAGGTTTTAATGCTCCCTGTTAAGCTTTCATGCTTATAGAATGACGTAACTTTTAGTGTTAAGAAGAATACTGTATACTGCTTTTTTGTATGATTTTACCTAGTGACCTGATTTCCGCTTTTACTACAGCATGGTAGGCTGTCTTTGAAGTTGATTTGGAAATTAATCTAGTTCAACATGCTACAGATCAGTATTTCGGAGCCAGTTACAGGGAATATATTACTCCCTTGTTATAGCGGCATCACTGGCTGCTGGTCTGTTTCTGGGCACAGGTATCTGGCTACAGAGCCAAGGATTAGGAGTTTGATTTCTCCTATTGTGCCTTCATGATAGGAGTTGGAGTTGATGATCCTTAGGGTCCCTTCCATCTCTGAAGTTCTAAGATTATATCATAATTCAAAGTGCTGGTTATAACCTATAAAGCCCTTTATGGTTTGGGGTCCAGGCAATCTGTATCACCCTTCTTATCTCTTAAGATCTTCAGGGGAGGAGTGTTTCTCAGTCCCATTACCTTCATAGGTAAGAGGAATGCAAAGGTGCGTGTGTTTTGTTATGGCTGCCTTCAGCTTGTGGAATGACCTCTCCTAGGAGATAATGTTGGCCTTCTTCTTGTCATTCTGGCAATAGGTGAAGACCATCTTAAAAAGCACTTTTGACAACTGCTTGGACAGTTTTTAGTCTGGTTTGCTGGATGCTAATATTATGCTAGTCTGGCCAGGTTATCCTGCTATGGTAATTGAATAGACCATATTGCCAGCAATTCAATGCCAATCATTTAGCGGCAGTTAAGCTAACCTGACAATCCTGAAGACTGATGCCCTTGGGTGGTGAAGTCCACAGGGAAGGGTGATGGTCCCCAAGTGCAGTGATGGAATGATGCCGGTTCCAACCGGTTCCACAGAACTGGTAGGAACAATCCCGGAGGGTTATCTGGGAGGGTAGAACTTTTTTTGAGGTGTCCGGTTCTGAAGCCTCAAAAAAAGAATTTTAAAATTGGAGCCAAAATGGCTCCAATTCAGTGCACATGCGCAGAAATCATTCTGATGCATGCACACTGCAATTGCGAATTGTGCATGCACAGATTGAATTTCTGCGCATGCGCGATTAGAGGCAACCATTTGCTGCCTAGTATTTGCCGAAGTCGCACCTTTTGGGAGTGGCTCCAGCGGCGGCGGGGACAGCAGCGACAGGCAGCAATGGCAGGCAGCGATGGCGGCAAGTGGCGGTGGCGACAGCAGCAGCAGCAGCAAGCGGTGGTGGCAGGTGGCGATGACGGCGACGGCAGCAGCAGCAGGCGGCGATGGTAGGCAGTGATGGCGGCCAGCAACGGCCAGCGGTGGCTCCGGAGGAGGAGGAGGCTGCAGTTGGGGGCAGTGCGCCTTGCCGTGAGGCCCGGGCCAATGGGGCTCCTCGGCCCCAAGGAGGGTAAGTAAGTGAGGGTTTTGTGTTTGGGGTGGGTGGGTGATTTATTTGTGTTTTGGGTGGGTGGGTGTATTTTTATTTAATTTTTATTTTATTTATTTATTTATTTATTTAATTTAAGTTATTTACGGGTTTGTGTTGTGGTTGTTTGGGTGGGTGGACTGAGGTGTGTGTGTGTGTGTGTGTTTATTTTATTTTAATTTAATTTATTTTAATTATTTTTTTTATTTTTGGCCCTGGCCACAACGCCATGATGTCATGATGTTGGCTCCACCCATGATGTCATGATGTTAGCTCCGCCCCACTGTGATGATGTCACGGTAGGGTAGAAATTTTTTTATCATCCCATCACTGCCCAAGTAGATTAAATCCCACTTGAATCCATCTTGATGGAGGGCAGCAGCTTTATCAATACTGAAGAGGACTTTGGGGGCTGAAGAGAACTTTGCATGCCAAAAGGGCTCAAGACCAGAAAATGACTCGTGGAAATGGATCAGTGGTATGGGTGTCACTCTGCAATGCAGAAGGCAGATTAAAGACCACTGCATTATATTCTCACGACAATCTTCATGGCTAATCGCCATGAGGATCGCCAATATTTGGAATCAGATATGGCATAAGAAGAAGATTATTTTCTTTCATATGTAATTTTAATGATTTAGGTGTTTTTAATGGGTCTAACTAATTGTTTTAATGTTGTTTTAAGTTTAGTTGTTTTTGCACTCATAATTTATTACACTTAGTGGGTTTGCTTTTTAATAACAGTGAGCTACCTTGCATTCCTTAAGTGGGAGAAAAGCGGCATACAAATAAAAATAATAAATGATAATACCTTTTGGAAAATTTAAACACTATTTTTTAAATAAAAAAAAATCCCTCTCCTTTTCCCTTTATTTCCTTTTCCATTCTCCTACCTATCAAAACTAAAGGTGGCAATATGTTCTTGAGTTAGGCTGCAAATGCAGTTGCAGGGGTTTTTGTTGTTGAACTTAATTTCTGAAGGTAGAAAAAAATCAATTGTCTCTTAATTTGAAAAATGCATACTTTCGTTTTTGCTAACTAAATTTTTTGTTTTCAAGTGCCTGTTGGAACAGTTAAAAATCAATAAAGAAATAATGCTTATTTGAAAATAAATTCAGATGAATCCAATATAGTTTTTGAATTAAGTAGAGAGATCATTCTAGCACTTCTTTCAGTTAAACTTAAAATACTTATGAACGAACTATAATACTGTTTTCATTATCTGCATTTTTTCAGCAAGGAGGTAGATCTGTGATACATTAAAATTAGGAAAATAACCATTTTATCTTCAGAGGAGCAGTTTCGGTTGTTTGTGTGCTTTGCTCAAAGGCATATGTGTCAATCATTAATAAATGATTATTTTCCTTGATCCAAAGCAAATACAGTCAAACCTCGCATAAAGAGTGCTTCGCTTAAAGAGTAACTCGTTTAAAGAGCAGAATTTTTTCTCTGAATGTTCACTTTGCTTAACAAATAAAACCAACCAAAAACTCGCTTAACAAATAAATCGGGGTTCACAATCCCCCTCCCCCACCATAAGTCACAATTGGTCACTTACAATGGTGTTTCACTTAAAGAGCAAACTCGCTTAAAGAGCAATCCTGTGGAACTCATTATACTCCTTAAGCAAGGTACAACTGTACTTCACATGATGTTGAAATATCATAAAGTGTATGAAGTTAGATGTTACTGCTGAAAAAGCCCATTTCTTTCAGGGAAACGTCCCCGCCCCCCCATACGATGCAATAAGGCAAACCAAATAT
This sequence comes from Furcifer pardalis, assembly GCA_030440675.1. NCBI lineage: Eukaryota > Metazoa > Chordata > Lepidosauria > Squamata > Chamaeleonidae > Furcifer > Furcifer pardalis. Next base: position 14,380,353 of record CP126894.1, on the reverse strand, counting down.
TAGGTCAGTTAATTCCGCTCTTATAACACAAGACAATACCAACCAATACAAATAAACACCTCATACAAAACAAATCCGTTCCCATGTTATGTTACTAGTGCCAAACATGGACACTTACAACAAAGTATAAATGAAAGTTGGTCAGCAAGGAAATGAGATTTCTGAGGAAGGCTGTTGGAATGATTAGAAGGAATAAAATCAGGAATGAGATTAGAAAGGAAAGAATAGGAATTGAATCAATCTTATACTACATACAGAGACAACAAATACAATGGTACCTTATTTATTTTATTTATTTATTTATTTAAATTTATTATCCCGCCCTAATTAGGCGAACCCGACTCTAGGTGGCTTACAACATAAGTGTAAAAAAACCACACAATTAAACAATACAAAATCCCATATAAGTGTAAAACAAACTAAACACTCCCTCTATACCCCTACACATATTACAATTTAGTTTAAAATTAATTTAAAAATTCAAACTGTAATTTACAGAATACTAAAAGGAATTTAAAACTTTAAAAGTTTACAAGATTAAAACAGCGAGAAGGGTGGCTGTCCCATCAGATCAGCCACCCAACATGGGACCCTACATTCCTGGATCTCCACACTTGCCCTGCCAGCCAGGTTTTTAGGCCCTTCCGAAAGGGCAGGAGCTCTGTCTGTAGACGTAACTCAATTAGCAGGAGGTTCCAAAGGGCCAGGGCGGACACAGAGAAGGCCCTCCTCCTAGTGCGTCTCTCTTGCCAATGGAATGATAAGAGAGCCTCTCCGATCCGCCCTGGTGGGACGGACCGATGTTCTTGGGGTGACGCGGTCTCTTAAGTATCCTGGCCCACTACCATATAGGGCTTGGGTAACGTTTGCATCGGATAATGCTAAAATCGGATAATGTTGGGAAATTTGAGGCAAACATTTGCATCGCACAACGTTAATGTTATACGATGCAAATGTTTGCTTCAAATTCCCCAACATTTTCTGATTTTAGCATCATCTGATGTTATCCGACAGCTGCGATTGGTGCTTGGCTTGGGGGGGGGGGGAGAACAGGTAGGCATGCCCATTCTTTCCCTCAACCCAAGAACTGATCCCACACTGGGATCAGCACTTAGGTTTGGGAAAAGAACAGGCACATGAGCCAGTTCAAACCTGAACCCAAGTGCTGATCCCATGCTCCGTAGCGGCGGGTGGCTGGCAAGCTGAAGGGAGACTCCTCCTCTTCAGAATGCCCCCCTAGCATCAGCCTCTCTTCAGAATGTTCCCCCTAGCATCACTAAACCTGTTCTTTTTCCTAACCCTAGCACCGATGCCAGCTTGGGATCAGCGCTGGGGTTGGGGGAAAGAACTGCGGTGTGTGTGTGTGTTCTTTCCCTCAACCCAGCACTGATGCCAATTTGGGATCAGCCCTGGGGTTGGGGAAAAGAACTGCTGTGCACACGTGTTCTTTCCCCAAATCCCAGTGCTGATGCCAGCAAAGGGCAATCCCACTGCTTGGGGTGGAAACGCACATTCCCTCCTCAAGCAAACCAGATCGCCCCCTGTTCCCTTTCCTCTTCGGAAAGGGAACAGGGCATTTTTTTAAAAGGTTGTGCGATCAATGCATCGCACATTAAAAACCAGATAACGTTATGACTTGTGGAACCAAGTCATAATGTCATCCGAGGTACTAGTGTATAGTGGCTTGCCCATTTGGAGAGAATGTCTTGGAACAAAGATCATGAGGCAGACCCAGAGGAAGGTAGAGAGATAACATCAAAGACATATTACAAGATCACCGAAAAATGCCATTCGATGCCACTAGAAGTGCCAGAGCAAGAACCTTGTATCTCCCATAACACGTAAAGGGTTATAAGAAGAAGATAAGTTATTTTCAAATGTCTAATGCTGATCATGAATACAGTAAAACCCCAGGTTACAAATGCCTCGTTTTAAGTTTGCTGCAGTTTACCCATCCCGGTTTACACATTTTTAATGTATTTTTTCAGTTTACAACGATCAATTCAGGACCAGTTTTTTTAATTTTTCAATGCATCCCTATGATTGTTTCAGTTTACAATTTTTTTTTGTTACAATGGAGGTTGTTGGAACGGACTGAAGGAACAGAATTTTACTGTACAGTGGTACCTTGCTTAAAGAACATAATGCGTTCCACGGGATTGCTCTTTAAGCAAGTTTGCTGTTTAAGCGAAACACCCTTGTAAGTGACCATTTGTGACTTCTGATGGGGGGGATTGTGAACCCCAATTCAGTTGCTAAGTGAGTTTTTTGTTGGTTTTAGTTGTTAACCAGGCAACCATTCAGAGAAAATTCTGCTTTTTAAGCAAGTTACTCTCTAAGTGAGGTGCTCTTTATGTGACGTTTTACTGTACAGTAAAACCCCAATTTATGAATGCCCCTACTTATGAATAATTCGACTTACAAATTGGTTCTGCACAGAAATCCAAGCCTCGAGTTACGAACATGCCCCGATTTATGAATTAATTCTTTTTCTTCTGTGTTGCCTCCAGTGAAGCAAAAATGCCTTTTCCCTATGGGTGTGCTTCAGGTTACATAATCTGATTCCCTAGAGTGCATTGCACACATGCAGCCTTTCTGAACCCTATAGGTGGCAGTAAAGTGTTTGGAGTGATTTCTTTGTCTGGCGTTTCAGCGCCAAAATGGCTGCCTGTTTCTTGCTGAATTTTTCTGAGTTTTCTGTCCATTTTCAAAGCTTCTTTAAGGTAAGGAACAGTGTTTTTGCTTATGCATGCTTTCCTTTCAATGCTGCTGTTGTTTTTGGGTGGTTTGATTAATTTTTGGAGGGTAGGGGGGACTTTTCTTTATCCCTATGGGAATACCTCAAGTTACAAACAAATTCAGCTTCTGAACAAGGCCATGGAACTGATTTTATTTGTAACTCAAGGTTTTACTATACTTAGAACATGGATATGAACCAACTACAGTGGTACCTCGGTTAATGGAATCAATCTGTTTAACGGGGTTCTTCATACTATGAAAATTCTGTTAACAGAAATGCGGTTTTCCATACGAATGCATTGAAAACCAATTAATCCATTCTGGAGATCAGAAAAAAGTAAAAAAATGTCTTTTAGCTGTTCAAAACTCTTTCTAAAGTGGCGAAAACAGGGTGAAAAATTCTAAAGTGCACTTTAGAAAGAGTTTTGAATGGATAAAAGGCTCCCCCCCCACACACTTTTTTGTGACCTCCGGAAGGTTTCACAAGGTAACACAAAATTTGTATCAGACCATTTCATATGGGTCTTATTGCATTTTTTCACACTGATTTTAAATCTGTAAACCATATTTCTCTAGTACGTCAAGTTTTTATTTTATCAGCAATCATATATTTTTGATGGCTTTACTATAAGCCTTGCTGTGTGAGTTCGTGCTCAGCATTGACAGTGTAACTAGTTGCCACATCAATGGCCGATATTGCCCTATGGGGTATTGTGCAGTTAGACCTGGCTAAAAGGTATTGCGCAATGTCAGCCCGGTGTTGCAAAATATTATATTACTGTGCTTAATTAAATCTGCTTACCTCTATATTCAGGTGGAATCATGCCTAGGCACTGCAGGAACAAACCTGATAGTTTCTGTTACATGTGTGGATTATTTACATCGTCAGCACAACGTTGACCAATTACTGCAGATCTTAAAAAGATGTACATGCTGTACTTTGGCTGTCCATTAGGTGAACAGGATAAACCCTGGGCTCCACATATCATGTGCACCACCTGTTCCAGTGGCCTACGCAACTGGTTGAATCGATGAAGGACATCAATGCCTTTTGCCATCCCAGTGGTGTGGAGGGAACCACAAGACCATATTAATGACTGTTACTTTTGTTGGGTTAATACAACTGGATTCTCAGCTAAAACGAAGCACAAAATTGCATATCCTAGCCTAGATTCAGCAATTAGGCCTGTTCTCCATGATGATTCCTTGCCCGTTCCATTACCACTAGATGATGGTCTTGCTTCAGTTGAAGGTGATCAGGAATGTGGTGAAGCTGCTGGCCACATTCCAGAAACATCAGACCCAGAGTACTTGTTGGATGATGACACAGAACCAAAGACTTTTAACCAAGCTGAACTGAATGATCTTGTACGTGATTTAAAGCTATCTAAAGATCAAGCTGAGCTTCTTGCCTCCAGACTTAGAAAGAAGAACTTGCTCGCACATGGTGTGAAAATAACTCACTATAGGCAAAAAAATAATAATCATAACTTGTCTTCATTGTATGTATGTGTTTTAATTGTTTTTAGTTGTAAAGCCGCCCTGAGTCTTCAGAGGAGGGCGGGGTACAAATGAAATAAAATAAATAAAAAATAAATAAATAAATAAATTCTTTACTCTTGATGGCTCATTGTGCTATTGCCATGATATCAATGGACTCTTCAGTGGTTTGTCACAAGTGCACTGCCTTGTGACAAACCACTGTTTGTCTGTTTGGTCTGTTCATTGATTATTCAAAAAGAAGCTTGAAAGCAGTTTTACTGCACAATGGTAACTCCAAACCGAGCATACCAGTTGCACATTCTGTCCATTTGAAAGAGTCATACAAGAACATGAACACTTTGTTGGATGCTATTAGTTTTAAGACACACCAGTGGAACATCTGTGGTGATTTAAAAGTTATTGGCATGTTGATGGAGATGCAAGGAGGATTCACCAAATACTGCTGCTTCCTGTGCCTGTGGGACAGCCAGTCTACTGCAGAACATTATGTCAAGTGTGACTGGCAACAAGAAATGCCTATACACCCGGAACAAGCAGTGTCAAGTTTCTGCCTCTGGCTGATCTAAACAAAATTTATCTACCTCCTCTCCATATCAAGTTAGGCTTGATGAAGAATCTTGTCAAGTCCATGGGTAAAGTGAACTCAGGAGGTTTTCAGTACCTTGTGAAGAAATTTCCCAGTATCAGTGCTGGAAAACTAAAAGAAGGAATTTTCATGGTCCAGCAGATTAAGTCTGTTTCGCATGATGAAGAATTTAAACAATTTCTTTCAGCAGAAGAGTTGGAAGCTTGGGAGGCTTTTGTTTGGCTTGTTGAAAACTTTTTGGGTAATCAAAAGTCTCCTGGGTACAAAGAGGGAGTTCAGAATCTTCTTTGGTCATATGAGAAACTTGGTTGTCGCATGTCCTTAAAAATACACTTTTTGCACTCTCACCTAGATTTCCCCCCAGAAAATCTTGGAATGGTGAGTGATGAACAAGGAGAACAGTTCCACAAGGATTTTCAGTTAATGGAATGTTGATACCAAGGCTCCTGGAACGAAAGTATGTTTGCCGACTACTGCTGGATGCTGTACCATGACAATCCGGATGTTGCTTACACAAGAAAGTCCTATTCCGGTGATGGCGAACCTATGGCACGTGTGCCAGAAGTGGCACATGGAGCCCTTTCTGTGGGCACCCATGCAGTCACCTGAGCACAGTTTGCCCCGTCCCTCTGTCCAGCAGCCCAATGGGGGTACTTCCTCCCTTCCCCAGCAGAGAGTTCACTCCACCCCTCTGCTCAGCAGCCCAATGGGAGCACTTCTTTCCTCTGCCCAGCAGCCCAGTGGGAGTGTTTCCTTCCTTCCTTTTTGCTATGTTGGCACTTTGCAATAAATAAGTGGGTTTTGGTTTGCAGTTTGGGCACTCAGTCTCTAAAAGGTTTGCCACCACTGTCCTATTCTAAGTGCTTCTGGAGAAGCCATTGCAGCTGTTCTAGCAGTTATGTGATGTATTTCAAAGAGTAGGCCTGTTTTGACTTTTGTTTTGAGATACTGAGAAATTTACTTAGCTGCTGTGCGTACATGATTAAGAGTAATGCTTAAGAGTTACATTGTTCATAACTTTAAAACCTGCCATGATAGGGAAAAACCAATAGCAGTTCTGAATTCAGCATGAAAAACTACTTTAGAAAAATGTGTTTTTATCTTTGATACAGAAAAAAAGTTACATTTTGTTGCTTTGTGTTTCAATGCATATTCGACACATTTCCAACATTACCCTCTATTGGCCAGCTCTGGTAATTGCAGGACTATTTCCTGACAATCAGCTGTTGCTGAGAAGGGGGAATTTTCAGCACTTCCTGGTTTAATTTAATTTAATTTAGTTTAGTTTAGTTTAAACTTCTATCCTGCCCTACTCTCAGACCAACTCAGGGCGGCTAACATCGTATTACTTCAACAACAAAAAACCAAGATCAATCACATAAAAATGTAAAAGTTAAAAGGTATAAAAGAGTTAAAAGAATTAGAAGAAGGAGGGGTAATTATTGAATCAACAACAGGTTGTTGTTGGTGGTGGTGGTGGGGAAGCTTCTGGTGGTGCCAAAATGCGATGAAAATTTCCAAAAATGGAGCAGAAATGCTCTGAAAACCCTCCTGCAGCTGTGGGAAGTGTTGGAAGGGTGTTTGGAGCTGTCTGAAAATTCTGCATGAGCTTTGTACTGCAAAAACTGTCAACCAAGCCTCTATTTTCTCTGAATTTCCTTTCACAAACTGAATATTACCAAACTGTATGTCTCTTATTAGGAGCCCTGGTGGTGCAGTGGTTAAACTGCTGTACTCTAGCCAAAACATTGTGAGTTCAATCCTGATGGGGAATCAATGTTGATTCATCCTTCCATCCTTCCAAGGTCGGTCAAATTAGTATCCAGCATGCTAATTAACTTGTGAGCCACCCAGAGAGTGCATTAAGCACTATAGGACAATATATAAGTGTACTGTAATTGCTATTGCAATTTCAAAACTTGGATGGCCGGGGCCAGCCAGAATTTCTGCTACCAGTTCTGGTGAACTGGTGTGAACCTGCTGATGCCCACCACTGGATAGACCAGAGGTGTGATAATAGAAGTCAGGAAATGGTAGTGTTTCAAAACTAGGTGAAGTTCTCATCTGTAGTGGGTTAATTTGGGAGTGTTGATAATTGTATGAAAGATTATAGGATTACAAGATTATCAGCAGACAGCATTGATTAAAATGTGTAATTTTTAAAAATCCTGGGAAGATTGTATGGTTTTTCTAAAAATGTTTCTTCTAGCACACAGAAGTGACAATCAGAAGCTAAGAGTATGTTTTGCCTATGTATTCATTCACAAGTGGTGGTGCTTCCTATGATTTTATCACACTTTTGCACATACCTAAGGTAGCTTTGCGCCTTGATGGTAAATGTGGCAATCATTACTCTGTCATGTTTAAGCTATAATTTATTTTGATGTTTGAATTCATAACTGTGATTGAGGCTGTGGTGGATCAGTGGTTAAGAAGCTTGCCTTGTTAGCTGGAAGGCTGGCAAGTCAGCAGTTTGAGACCTGGGTACAGCATGATGGATTGAGTGTCCATCTCTGCCCCAGCTCCTGCCAACCTAGCAGTTCGAAAGCAAGAAAATGCAAGTAGATAAATAAGGACCACTTCAGTGGGAAAAGATCTTGGGGACATGAAAGGAGCCTCATTCAGGTGTTCACTGAGTGGAATTTCTCCAGCAAAAATCCTTTCAACCCAGAATAATTTCTGACACAAAATTATTATTATAACTGACTTGTCCTTGGTTCATTTTCTCAGTTGAAACTCTTGTCCATGTTTCATTACCCTGAAATAAAAGCTGACCAAGGGTCAGGAGAGAAATGAATCATAAGCTAACCAGAAAGCAGGAAGGCACGCACGCACGCACGCACGCACGCACGCACGCACGCGCACACACACACACACACACACACACACACACACACACACACACACACACACACACAGAGAGAGAGAGAGAGAGAGAGAGAGAGAGCATAGCTACATGTTGATTTTTGTGTACAGTCATTTCCTTATATATTTGGAACAGATAATATGCAGTTTTAGCAAAGGCCAGAAGTCAATGCTTCTCCCCTTCCTCCTTTCTCTTTTCAGGTCTAGTTCCAGAAGCTAACAAGTTAGCAGGATATCTGCAGAAGATCCCAATTCTTCATGATGTAGCATATGCCCGGACCATCAAGCTAGGAGATGACACTTTGGTGCTTCCGTATGTATCTTGAAACATAAGGTTTATTATTTCTCACTGGATTTCTGGATCTTCCTATGAATCATGCCAATTTCTTTATCTTGTTACCTTTTATTAGACCTCATTAACTAGAGGTGTTGATGTGCAGCTGCAAAGAAATACTACACAGTGCCCCATGTCTTCTGGCATAGATATGCAAATGATGTGATTTTTGAAGGTTAATTGCCCCAGGTTAAAGAGAATCACCAGACATCATCAGTTTTATACAGAATTACATACTGACAATGCCTATGGTGATTTCTTAACTTAGGTCAATTTGTTTCCAGTTTGTACAATGCCAGGGAAAGTGGGTAAACAGATTTTGACCAAGGTGACATTTCCCATCTTTAAAGAACAATCCTTAGGGTAGGGATCATTCTCAAGAGCCAGAAGCAAAGGACAACAGGGTGCTCAGTCTGCAAATCCCACATCTACCCATGATATTATCTGGCTTTTAGCAATTCCCCCTGTGCCTATACCAACTGCCAGGGGAAGAAGAAGCCAGGGCAGGATGAGGACCTTGCCGTCCTTCCCCCTGTGCCTATACCAACTGCCAGAGGAGGAAGAAGCCAGGGCAGGATGAGGACCTGGCCATCCCTCCCCCTGTGCCTATACCAACTGAAGCCAGGGCAGGATGAGGACCTTGCTGCCCGGTGGCGTCGCGCAGTGTTCAGCCGCCTGGGGCGAAGAAGAAAATCGCCGCCCCCCCAGCTCCCCGCTGCCGCCGCCCGCCCCCCCCGGACCCAGGCAGAAGGCGCCCCCCTGCACACCTCCGCCCGGTCGCCCTCCAGGGGCCCTCCGTCACCCACCCCCACGCGCACCTCCACCTCCGGCAACTCGCTCGCCCGGCTGGCCGTCGGGGGCTCTCCTGGCGGGCGGCCCGTGTGCGTGCGCACGCTACCCACCTCCTCCTGCCCAGCCAGCCGCCAGGGGCTCCCCGCCACGGCGCCACCCACCCCCGACGAGCGCCCCGTCTGACGGCAAGTTGGGTGGGTGGCTGGGCGGGCGGAGGCGAGCAGCGTGCGCGCGCACGCGGGCCGCCCTCCAGGAGAGCCCCCGACGGCTAGCCGGGCGGGCGGGCCCCCTCCTTGAATTGTCCGCCTAAAAAAAACCCTTTTTCTCGTCCTCGCCCCCGACGGCCAGCCAGGTGGACGGAGGCGAGCAGCGCTCGCCAGCAAAACGGCCGCCCTCCGCCTGGGAAGTCCTGCTTCCTAAGCCCGGCCCCAGGCAGAGGGAGGCCAAACTGGTGGGGACATTTTGCCGCCCCCTGAAATCCGCTGCCCGGGGCATCCGCCCCCCCCCCCACGCGACGCCACTGTTGCCGCCCCTCCCCCTGTGCCTACACCAACTGCCAGGTTAAGAAGAAGCCAGGGCAGGTTGAGGACCTTGCCGCCCCTCCCCCTGTGCCCATCCCAACATATTATATTGTAATGTAATGTAATGTATTGTCTGTAAGCCGCCCTGAGTTGCCACGGCGAGTGGGCAGCAATATAAATTTGAACTAATAAATAATAAATAAATTGCTAAAATGAAACAAGCCAGCAAGGTTGCTGAGTAAGATTTGAAGTGGTGTAAATGAGACTTGAATGTTTTCCTTATTCTTTCCCCCACCATTATCACAACTAGAATAAATTATGCAAAGTAAAGAACACCCTGTACCTGTGCATAGTTGATCAAGATTATAGGATTCATTTTAATGCAGATTTGGAATTATCTGAGCATAAAGTCAATCTAAGTGTGATTCTGATCTCTCAATGCCCTTAGAATATAGTAACTTCCAGTAGTGAAAGGGACCATTTATGTTCGGATAGAGGTAGGAAGCATAGAAACTGTGTTTTCCCACATTAGACTCTTTGACCATTTGCTACTCTTGACTAGCAGTGTCTCACCATGGTCCTGGCTAGTACTCTCTCCCAGTAGCTGTTATCTGATTTTGGCAGCTGGAGGTGCACAGAAATGACTCTTAAATCTTATGCATGCAAAGCTTTTACTGTACTACTAAGCTCTTGTCTTTCTTGTAAAAAACAAACAAACCAGCTTTATACTATACTTGTTCATCTAGCCCTCTGTTGTCTATTCTAACTGGGAGTGGCTGTCTAGGGCCTTAGACAGAGGTTCGTTCATTCGCTACCTTCCTAATGGGAGGTGCTAGATTTTGAACTGGGCACCTTCTGCATTCCTGGTATATGCTCAGCCTGCCATTTCCTTCTCAAATGCACTGTGTAGAAAAAAACCCAATGTTAATAGTTTATCAGATATATGTAAGGTTTTGTTCCTGCATGGTGAAGGTATGTCTAAGACCCCCAAGGTGGAAGGTACAGTAGATTGAAACTCTGCTATAACCACCCATTAAATTTATCATTTAGTGTTAAGGTACTATGTTCTGTTGGTTTGGGTGTAACAGTGCATATTTAACTTTAAGGTTCAAAAGCAATATGGAACTCAGAAAGTGTGTTTATAGGATCCTGACATTTTAGTTTGTTCGGCAAATTAATTGTTAGGGAGGAGGAACTAGACATTTGGTAACTAATTATAGATTAGATTAAAATTATTTCCTTTAATCTGGGAAATGTCATAAAATGATCCCCTCCACACTAAAAGCAATACCAGATAAAATATTTTTTTAAAAAAAATCAGTGGGAAGTGACCATGTTGGAAGAAACATTCTTCCAATTTTGTCTTGCAAAGTCTATGTGGGTACCTTTTTAAAGACTCTGCCTGAAATTCTGTTGTGCAGTTCCAGATGTGCACTGGTGTGATGAGGTCATCATCAGCAAATCTCTTCTAGTTAAATTACATTTTTGCCCTGACCATCTGGGATGTTTCTCATTCTGGGCAGTTAATGTGTACTTTTGTCCACCTCCTGGTATCTATCACTACATTGCAGCAGTGGTGAGATTCAATTTTTTTACTACTTACTCTGTGGGTGTGGTATGGTGGGTGTGGCCAGGGGGAAAGCCCTGTGTTGCACCTGAATTAGGACTACTTTATTTTGAAACTTGGATGGGCGGGGTCAGCCAGAATTTCTGCTACTGGTTCTGGTGAACTGGGCTGTACCTGCTGAATCCCACCACTGATTGCAATGTGCATAAGTTGTGTACCCCAACATTTCCTTTAATCAGTGCAATTTCCTTCTGATTATGACATCATCCCCAGTACACAAGCTGAACCACACAACAGGATTTCAGCCATTGTCTGCTTCATCATGTTAGATGCATTTTTGACAACTGATGTTTTTTTGTAGATGTACACAAATTTAGCTGAATAAATCTCATATATTGAGTGTCTAAACTTTATTTAAGAGGTTGGCAGGCCTGGAAGTAAGAAGAGATTGATCTTCTGTTTTGAACTGGTATCACTAGGGCCATCTTAAAGTCAAAGCAGAATTAACCTTTCTTGCTCTCATCAAGCTTAGGCAGATTGATAAACAAGTTTCAAGGTGGGAGGGAAAGTAGCGTAAACTCAAATACCTCACTGCACAAAATGTTCTTTACCTAACAGCTCTTCAAACCAAAATAAAAGAATTCTCTACACAATCCTAGAACTTTCTCCACTGCTTGATTCTTCAAATATGACACCAGCTGAATGGGACAAAATTGCTAGGCGACTTGAGGTACTCAAATTTTTCTTGCCATATATGGTTCATAGATGAATTATTTGTTTTCATATTGTGATCCTAACTATCATTGTTTTTAGGAATCGGATGCCTTACATATCCATTTATTTTTGTATTTATATAATTTATTTCTGAAACAGATGATTGCCAAAGTGATTTATAATATGACTGTAAAGGCAATGCAACCCCATAATATAAATCAAAGCAAAATTGATGAAACACTTCTGTTTTAATAAAAGAGTGGAATTTTCTAAACTTATCCAACACCACTGATTGATGGTAGAGGTGTAACTAGCAGTTTGAAAGCAAGAAATTGCAAGTAGACAAATAGGTACCACTTTGGCAGGAAAGGTAACAACATCCCATGTGATCCGGTGTCTAGTCATACCTGCCACATGGCCATGGAATTGTCTGCAGATGCAGACAGTGCTGGCTCTTAGGCTATAAATGGAAATTAGCACTGAACCCTAGAGTTGGATACAACTGGCTTTCAAGCTAGGGCGACCTTTACCTTTACTTAGAGGTGTAACTAGCCACTCTAACCTCATTTTGAAGGGTGTTTCACACTTTCTTCTTCCAGCTTGGATGCGGGTACATAGAAGGCTCTCTCTCTCTGCCAATCTCATCTCACTAGGAGATGGGACATGTATCTGAATAAATCAGTGTTTCTCAACCTTGGGTCCCCAGATGTTCTTCAGGTGTTCTGACTTGGGCCTCTGGGAATTGAAGTCCAAGAACACCTGAGGACCCAAGGTTGAGAAATCCTAGAGTAAATAATTGGTAAAATGTCAGCATTTTTTCTATCCATTAAGTCCTGCCAGTAGTATATACCCATGAGATAGAAGTTGGCCAGATGCTCCAACACTTGAGGGACTTTGAGCGTTCACCTCACTCCCTCAGGATCTGAAGCTCAAATGGCGTCCTTTTATACCTCTTGTCCAAAACCACCCCTCTCAGGCTCCACTCATTCCCACATGAAGTCCTGAAGCAGAGGTGGACATGGTCAGTAAGACAAGGGGGTAATTTTGGGGGGAAACAAAAGTGACAGGAGGTATCTAGGTACCCACTTTTGATATTTCTTTTGAGGGTGTACAACATGTCTACAAAATTGCTCTGTGAGGTATCGGAGAGCATAGGATGACTTTATGAGCTCCCAGTATTTTTTTTATTTTGAAGGGGATAGTACTTACTGATGGGGTGGGGACTTCCAACCCACTGTTTATTACTCTATGCCCACTCCCGTTTTAAAGAGATAGATATATGGCTTTAAGTCTACCTCTTCTCAGACATCCTTCTGTTACACCAATTCCAAGGATCAATGACACTCTAATGTTAGGCAGAGGAGTATTGGGCAGTGGTGCTGCTCTGGGCTTGGAGGTCTTGGCCATGGTTTCAGTCCCGGGAGTTTGATCCTTCACATTCAAGGGCCCCAGGCTCCCCAGCCTGGGACCCTTGAATGTGGTGAATGTCTTGCCTGATGGCCTATTTGTTCTCTAGCCTCTGAAACTGTATCTAAGTCTCTACTAGGCTCCTGGGTCATGACAGTATCTGCAGCCCATCTTAACTGGCAGGACATTTCAGCAAATAATATTCTTTACGGACCATCATGATTGGCCAGCACAGTCTGTATAGTCTAAATTCAATTATTAATGCTAACTAGAGTAGACCCCCGTTAATTTCCAATAACTGGATGTTACGTAAGAATGGTATTACCCGGCTCAGTAGTTTAGGTATCTGGTTGTGGAGCCAGAGGGTGGGAGTTCAATTCCTCACTGTACCTCTTGGGAGAGGAACCAGCCTGTATATCTTTGGGCAAGATGCACTGTCCCAAAGTGTTTCCAGAAAAAGAGAATAATAAAGAAAGGAGTGGAAAACCTAGAAAACCCTGGAAAATGTCACCATAAATCACAGTTTACTCCTCCTCCTCCTCTTCCTCCTCCTCCTCCTCCTACTACATCATCATCATCATCACTATTATTATTGATTCAGTGGGTTGCCTCTAGGGTGAGGCTTAATAGTTGGATTATTTATATGGCTTGCTTTGTCCACTCACATTGCACTTCCTTTTAAAATGTAAGTTTACTTCTGCAAGATTTATTTTAACACAAGATTGGCTCTTAGTGGGATTTTGTTTAAGCTATCATGTAACCATGTTGTTGTTTTGTTGTTGTTCAGTTGCACAGTCGATTCTGACCCTTTGCGACCCTATGGGCCATTGTCCTCCAGGCACCTCTGTCCTCCACCATTCTCCTCAGCCCACCCAGCTCTGTGCCTACTGCATCCACAATACCATCTAGCCATCTCATTTTTGGCCTCCCCCTTCTTTTGCCCTCCACCTTTCCCAGCATCAAGGCCTTCTTAAGTGAATCCCCTCTTCTCATTTGATGTCCAAAGTACTTCAGTTTCATCTTTACTATTTGACCTTCTAGGGAGCAGTCAGGGTTGATTTCTTCTAAGACTGACCTATTTGTTCTCCTCGCTGTTCAGAACAACACAATGGGAAGAGATTTCACCTTAGACCTCTGCAGTGTTGAATACAACTTTCCTAGGGATGAAACAGTGGGCAGGGTATAACTGAAGACCAGGATCCTGCTGCCAAAATTGACCCTGGAAAAAAGTTGAGGAAAACAATGTCTGACGTAACTCTTACATGACTTGCTTAAGCAATATGTTTCCCTATTACACAGATTTATTGAACTGTGTTTTTGTGGATGGTTAATGATTATTATCTTTCTTTACCTACCTGTGTTAACTTTCTGTAAACATTCATTTGACCACAAGATGGTGATGTAATATAGTTCCAAGCACTGCAGGGTTTAAGAGTGACACTTGGAAAGTAGAATATTTTTCAAAGCAGTCCCGAACACAGCCTGGAAATGTTTGCATGCCAGCTAGTGGTATGGGGAATTGTAATCCACAAAAGCTAGGCTTCTAAGCTAAGCAGGCCATTTGGGAAAGGTAACAATCCAAAGGCTTCCTGCCTTTGGATTGTAAAAAGATATAGCCTGCTGCCTATTTTCCTATGTAACATCTAAGCCTGGGGTTCTCAACGTTTTTCAGCTATGGGTAGACAGCTGAGCAGGCTGGACTGGTGCCGTAAAATGTGTCCGTGGCTGTCATAAACACCTTTATGATAGCCGTGGACTCATTTATGGCTGTCGTAAAATGCATTTACAATGGATGCTGACTCATTCATGGTTGTAGTAAATGTTTACGTGGCCCTAAATGAGTCCATGGCTTATTCTGGCAGTGGTGGCGGCTCCGGGAGTCAGGTTGGGGGCTGGATCATTGGATGCCAGGGGCTGGATCCGGCCCATGGGCCATAGGTTGCGAATCCCTGAGCTAAGCAAACCAACCTGGTTTGAACACCATGCCATGAGAATCTACCTGAAGAAGCAACCTTTGAGTTGTGAAACCTTGCAATGTTTTATTTTTTAAGTGATCTATAAAAGGTATCACCTCTGTTCTGCATTGTTTGATTCTAAGCTCTGAGTTACTGAAACCAATGGCTGTTTTTCCCCACTGTATTTACTGGAGTGAGGATTCACAGTACAGTCGGAGAACATATGATCAATATAAACTGTGTACTGTTAAGACTTATGATGACCCTTTTCAGAATTTTCTAAATAGAGAAATAATTTACCATTCCATTTTTCTGGGGACATGTTGGAACTTTGCAGCTTGCCCAAGAGTGAACAGGTTAGCTCTTCTGGGATGCCCAGTGAGGAACAGAACTCCCAACCTTTGACACCACAGGGTAGAGACCTGGGGGTCCTCCTGGACTCGTAACTACTGCTCAAAGAGCAAGTGGCAGTCGTGGCCAGGAGGACTTTTGTGCTACTTTGTGTTATTCGCCAGTTATGCCCGCTCCTAGATCGGGACTTGTTGCTCATGATCACACATGCTTTGGTCACCTCCAGACTTGATTACTGTAACACACTCTACATGGGGCTGCCCTTGGTGACCATTCGGAGGCTGCAGCTGGTACAGAATGCAGCTGCTCAGGTAGTGATGGGTTGCGGGCGTTATGCTTGTGCCTCACCATTGCTATGGGAGCAGCACTGGTTGCTAGTATGTCTCCAGGTGCAATTCAAGGTGCTGCTCATTATGTTTAAGCCCCTACATGGCAGTGGGCCAGGATACTTAAGAGACCGCATCACCCCGAGAACATCTCTCCATCCCACCAGGGTGGATCAGAGAGGCTCTCCTATCATTCCATCAGCTAGAGAGGCGCATCTCTCTAGCACCAGAAGGAGGGCCTTCTCCGTGTCTGCCCTGGCCCTTTGGAACCTCCTGCCAACTGAGTTACGCCTACAGACAGAGCTACTGCCCTTTCGGAAGGGCCTAAAAACCTGGCTGGCAGGGCAGGTGTGGGGCTCCAGTAATATGGGGTCCCATGTTGGGTGGCTGATCTGATGGGATAGCCACCCCTCTCTCACTCTTTTAAACTTTATAAACCTTTAAAAATTTTAAATCGTTTAAATTTTTGATTTTTTTGGTAAATTTATAGTTTAATTTTTTAAAATTAATTTTGAACGTTTGGGTTTCAATTTCTGAATTTGTCGAGGTATAGTGGGATTGTTTAGTTTGTTTTGTACTCATGATGTATAATCTTTCTCTTTTTCTGTAAGCCACCTAGAGTCAGGTTCGCCTGATTGGGGTGGGATAATAAATCTAAATAAATAAATAAACAAACAAACTCATTGAATTATCCAGCCAGCTAACACCACCACCACAACAACAATTGTGTGCCACCAAGTCAATTGTGACTTATGATGACACTTTCCAGGTTTTCTAGGTAAACAATGATGGTATCTAAGTTGAACTTTTCAAAGCCCTAAAAGATGATGGAATCAAATTATTACATTCTATATGCCAGCAGATTTGAAAAACACAACAATGGCCACAGGACTGGAAAAGATCAGTATATGTTCCAATCCCCAAAAAGAGTAATGACAAAGAATGTTAAAATTATTGAACAATTGTGCTCATCCCACACGCTAGCAAGGTGATGCTCAAGATAATACAGGATAGACTGCAGCAGCACGTGGAGAGAGAATTACCAGAAGTGCAGGCGGGGTTCAGAAGAGGCAGGGGGACTAGAGACCACATTGCCAACATATGTTGGATCATGGAAAAAACAAAGGAATATCAGAAACAAGTCTACTTCTGTTTCATTGATTACAGTAAGGCCTTTGACTGTGTGGACCACAACAAAATGTGGCAAGTAATTAAAGAGATGGGAATACCAGAGCACCTTATATACCTCATGAGAAATCTGTACATGAATCAAGAAGCAACAGTTAGGACAGAATACGGAAGGACAGAGTGGTTTGGAATAGGAAAAGAAGTAAGACAAGGCTGCATTTTGTTACCCTGCTTATTCAACTTATACACAGAGCACATAACGCGCAATGCAAGGATGGAGGAATCACAATTTGGGATCAAAATTGCTGGGAGAAACATCAGTAATATGATATATGCAGATGATACCACCCTGATGGCAGAAAGTGAGGAAGACATAAAGAAGCTCCTGATTAGGTTGAAAGAAGAAAGTGAAAAAGCTGGTTTGAGACTCAATATAAAGAAAACAAAGATCTTTGCAACAGGCCCTATCAGTCCCTGGAAAATAGATGGGGAAGAAGTAGAAGCAGTGACAGATTTTACTTTCCTAGGATAAAAGCTCACTGCAGATGGTGATTGCAGCCATGAACTAAAAAGGTGACTGATTCTTGGGAGGCAAGCGACGAGAAACCTGGAGAACATAGTGAAAAGTAGAGACATCATTTTGCAAACAAAAATTCGTATTGTCAAAGCAATGGTATTCCCTGTGGCAATGTATGGTTGTGAGAGCTGGACCATTAGGAAAGCTGAGCGCAGAAGAATAGATGCCTTTGAGATGTGGTGCTGGAGGAGAGTTTTGAGAGTCCCCTGGACAGCGAAGAGAACAAATAGGTCAATCTTAGAAGAAATCAACCCTGACTGCTCCTTAGAAGGTCAAATAGTAAAGATGAGGCTAAAGTACTTTGGACATCAAATGAGAAGAGAGGATTCACTTGAGAAAGCCTTGATGCTGGGAAAGATGGAGGGCAAAAGAAAAAAAAGGGAGGGCAAAAATGAGATGGCTAGATGGTATTGTAGACACAATGGGCACAGAACTGAGCGAGTTGAGAAGGATGGTGGAGGACAGAAGTGCCTGGCGGACAGTGGCCCATGGGGTCGCAAAGGGTCGGAATCAACTGTGTGACTGAACAACAACAAAAAAATAATACTCGAAGTGATTTACCATTCCCTTCTTTGGGGGGGCATCCTGGGACTGTGCAGTGTACTGAAGGCCGTACAGGCAGGCTTCCCCCCCGGAGGCAGGGAAATATTCCCTAGAAGAGGGGGGAGTATACTCTTTTATTCCTGATCACTATGTACAGGTGTGATAGTAAAGACAGCTGAGAGAAAAGACATTGATTCATTTAAAATAGGATGCTGGAGAAAAGCTTTGGACTTCCAGGAAGACAAACAAGTAGATCATAGAGCAAATCAAACTTGAACTATCACTGGAGGCAAACTGTGGCTGTCAAACCTTGAGCACATTGTGAAAACACAAGATTATCTCAAAAAGATAATACAATAGAACCCCGGACAACGTGATGACATGGTTCCACAAGTCATGACGTCCGGTTTTTCACATTGTTCGATACATTGATCGAACAATGCTTAAAAAAAAAAGCCCTGACATCAGGGACAAACCACGCCGAGGCAAGGCTCGGCATTCCCCCCCCCCCCCGGGTAGGCACATGATCGCGTGTCGTTCGGGGTTAGGGCAAGGTATGGGAAAGACCCCCGTCTCCTGTCCTAACCCCGAAAGACGCGCGCGCACGCTCGAAGTTGCGAAAGTGAAAGGATCTTTACCCTTTTGCAACCTCGGGCGGCTTGGAGGCTTGCGCGGCGGTGGTGAGGGGAAGATGCGGGAAGGTCCCTCGCATCCTCCCCTCACCGCCGCCGTGCCGCGCGTGCATGACCGCGGTTCCGAAGGGGTACCCTTTTGCAACCTCGGGTGGCTTGGAGGCTTGCGCGGCGTGGCGGCAGTGAGGGGAGGATGCGGGAAGGTCCCTCGCATCCGCGTGACCGCGGTTCCGAAGGGGTACCCTTTTGCAACCTCAGGCGGCTTGGAGGCTTGCGCGGTGCGGCGGCGGTGAGGGGAGGATCCGGGAAGGGTACCCCTTCGGAACCGTGGGCGTGCACGCGCTGCATGGCGGCGTCTTTCCCGTCTCCTGCCCTAACCCCAAATGACACGCACGAGCACGCTCGAAGTTGCGAAAGTGTAAGGATCCCCATACCCTTTCCAAACATCGTGGGGGTGGGCGCTGGGGGGGGTTTGGTTTGGGTAGATGTTCTACCCAAACCAACTGCCCCCCCTGCATACGCGTGTATCGAATAACGTGAAAATTGCGTTATTCGATACAAGATTTTCCCGAAAATCTTGTCGCATTATGCGGTTTTCACGCTATTGGGTACTCGCGTTATCCGGGGTATTACTGTAGTACTACCTAAGGTTGAAAGCAGCATGAAAAGACCAAATATGAGATGGGTTAACTCCCTAAGAGAACCATAGGTTGAATTTACAAGAGTTGAGCAGGGCTTTTGAGGATAGGAGATTTTGACAGTCACTCAATATGAAAGTCAATAAAGAGGAAATGGAGGTAATGGCAATTGGAAGGAAACAGCATATTCTAAATATTGAACTAGAGGGAACAGGTATAAAATCTGGCAGAGTTCAAAATACAGTACAGTAATACCCCGGATAACAATTGTACCTGAGCGCTAAAACCGCATAACGTTGCAAGATTTTCGGAAAAATCTTGCATCGGATAATGTGATTTTTAGTGTTATCCGGTACAAGCGTGTGCGTGGGGGGGAGTTGGATTGGGTAGAACATCTACCCAATCCAACCCCCTCCCTAGCGCCCGCCTGCCTTTCCCCCAACGCTACTGCAGGGTTCCCTCTGCTTACCTTCCTTTCCTTCTCCGACTCCCAGCTGATTGCAAAAGGCATGGTTTTTTTTAAACTGCAGGGAAGGGGGGAAAGCTGTTCTTGCTTTACTTCCTGAATTGAAAAAAATACAGAGATGTGATTGGTTCTCTAGATCAGCTAGATTAAAAAAAACCACATCTAAAAAAATTTTGTATCTCAAAGCAAATTTTTCTGAGATTTCCTTTTGTATCATGAGTTTTCCATAAGTAGAGTCGTTCATATCTTGAGGTTTTACTGTATTAGGAAAGTTAGTTCTGCTCTTACAATACAAAGCAATACCAACCAATACAAAGGAACAGCTCATACAAAGCATATTCATCCCCATCTTATGTTACCAGTGCCAAACATGGGCACTTGTATAAAAACATAAACAAAAGTTAGTAACCACAGCAGTGAGATGTCTGAGGAGGGCTCTGGAGGGATAAAATCAGGAATGAGATTATAAGGGAAAGAATTGGAATAGAACCAATCTTAAATTGCATACAGAGACACCAAATAAAGTGGTTTGTTCTTGGAGCTAATGCTTTGGAATTCCATACAACACTAGACTTATGTGGAAAGAGGAGATGGACAAAGACCATGAGGCAGACCCAGAGGAAGGTGAACAAGAACACAAGAACACAAGAACACCAAATAATGCCAGTGGAGGCCGCTAGAAGTGCCAGAATAAGAACCTTGTACAGTGGACCCTCACTTAACAAATTTAATGTGTTTTCAAAGACCTTTTGTACTACGAAAAATTTGTAAAGCAAATTTCCCGTAGGAATGCACTGAAAACTAAAATTTGTTAACCGAAACACGTTTTCCCATAGGAATGCATTGAAAACCAATTAATCCATTCCAAAATAAAATTGTTAACCGAGCCACTATTTTCTATAGATTTCCTTTTGTTATGAGAATGTTGTGTTAAGCAAGCTGCATGTTAAGCGAGGGTCCACTGTATCTCCCTTGACACCTAATGGGGTGAAAGAGGAAGCAACAAAGAAAACTCATTCATAGGATCACTATAAGTTGGAGGCGCCTTGAATAAGTCAACTATTTAATAGCTCAGGAGAGCTAGAGGTTGGGAATTCAATTCCTCATTATGCCTCCTTGACTCAGTCATCCATAGGGTCCCTTCCAGTTTAGCAGTTCCAAAAAAGAGAGTAAGGGGAATTAAAATAATAGTTGACTATATTGCATTTTAGACAGAAGAGGGCAGTCCTGCACTAGCATTCCCCCCCCCCCTTGAAGATGGATGATGGGCTTTCTCATTGTACTCCATTGCTACTACAATAGCCTCAGTTTGCTTAACTGTTCCTATAAATGCTATAATCCCCAAAGTAAAAGAAGCGGCAAGAAATCAGACCATACGACTCATTTACATATGTTAACATTCCTGTTTTAAAGCCATGCTAAGCTTTTCTTAATTAGCAGTCTTCCTCTAGTTTAGAACACGTCATTAATATGTATACATTGAAGAACAGGCCTTTGAATTTCCTCATAATTAGCGACTGAAAGAATGAATTTTATGTTGACTGTACCCTTCGACAATTAATTAGGTTCAAGCCAGTACTTTCCTGCAAGCCAGACAGAAATACCCAGACAGCTCGCTCAAATTCATTGGTAGAGTTTTCTTGCATTGACCAGCAAAAATACTTGTTTCTCAGAAGTTCTTCCAACCCCTTCCCTACATTTCCAGTTTTTGTGTGAAAAGAGAATGAAAGAGAGAAAGAATGTCTCTTTTATACATGGAACTATCCTGCTCTAATAATTAATTGGTCTATGTTGGGAAAGGTATATTTTTTGGTGTACATTTTCAAAAAAACATGACCAATGGATTGTCAGCTTGAGAAATAAGAGACTTTTGTTAGTCTGCCCTCTGAGGGCCTTAAAATGTGAAAGACTGAATTTGGCACCTTCTGCATTTATAATGTTCCCCATGTTAACAAGTTAAGGCCTTTCCCAAAGAAGGTAGAAAGGCAGGTAATATTCATCTCAATTATCCAGTAGGTAATCATTGGCTCAATTCAGAACTTAAAGCTGGATGAGTGACAGCACCAAATTCCCAAACACTT
Organism: Furcifer pardalis; assembly: GCA_030440675.1. NCBI lineage: Eukaryota > Metazoa > Chordata > Lepidosauria > Squamata > Chamaeleonidae > Furcifer > Furcifer pardalis. The sequence continues at coordinate 14,358,628 of CP126894.1, read as the reverse complement.
ACCTTTAGATTATATTTAACATTTTAGTCAATTGTCTAAAACTGGTGCAGCACAGGGTATGACTACATTGGAAAGCTGAATCAAAGTGATCTGGCTCTGATATGGTTTGATTTGCAGCCTCAACTACAATTGAAATAGTAATGAGAGCTCATACTGAGCTTTTGGATCAAATCAGAAGTTCAGTGTTTAGTGCTATTCTCATATTATTATTTTTTTAAAGAGGATGATTGGGGCAAAGGAAACACCACAGGTGGGTGTTACCCCATTCTTGAATATCATGTCCAGAAACTAAAATACCAAAATTCTGCCTACAGACTCCTTCTCTCCTTCCTTAGCACATCTGCAAGAAAAAAACCTTATTGGAACTTACTAACGTGAAATTAGTAGAAGTGTTCTAGTGGCACAGGAAAAAGTCACTTTGGATGGAGAAACCTATGGAAGAATTCAGTTCTTCCTTTGCATCATGCAGGCAACGAAACCCCTTCAAATTCATCCATGGTATAAGAGGAGCAAATCCTGAGTTTCTTAATTGTGTAGTTGCCCACACAATCGGTGTAGATCTTGATAACACATTGTCATAGATTAAGATGTTAACATAGGCATTTTCTATTGTGTGCTGAGACACACAACTCAGAGCACATCAGCAAATGTGTATGTTGACTTTTTAACTTGTGGCAACTCACTGGCAATATTCATTCCAGTTGCATTACACCACTTGGGTGTAACTAATAGGATTTTTCTGGTTGGATTTGAAATTGTTAAACAACTCTTGAAAGTACCAGATTATTTCTGTGCTGTCTTAGCTTTTTGCTAAGACTGGTACTTCACATTTATTTTTAAGAACAGAGCTTGGCAGACACTACCATGCCACATATATTTGGACTTTCATTAATGATTTCCTTACCTTTGTAGAAGGCTGCATCATATGCTTGGGAAACTGTATTTGTTGAGCATCCTCATGAGAGAGGATAAAAACAACCCGAGGAACAATGTACAGTAATGTATTTTCCCTTCTAGTACGTTACTTTGATCTTTTAAAACAGGGGTGCCCAAACTACTGCCTGTGGGCTGGATCCAGCCCCTGACACCAGTTCACCCAGCCTGCACCACCCATGCCACTCCCGGAAGTAAAAGTAAAACATGCCCACACAAGTACAGAACACTGCCATAAATGCACCCGCAGCTGTTGTAAATGCATTTATGACATCGTGGGCAGTGGTGGGATGTCAAAAAATTTACTACCCACCGTGATGTCATCACAGTGTGGGTGGAGCTAACATCATATGATGTCATGACATGATGGGTGGAGCCAATGTCATGACATCATGATGTTGTGGGCAGGGCCAAATAAAAATAAAATAATAAAATAAAATAAAAATAAGCGCGCGCACACACACCAAGACTTTGCTTAAAAACCCCAAGTCAGGCCTGCTGGCCACCAGGCCTTTTTAGGAACTGTGGTAGTATGTCAATATAGGTAAAGGTATTAAATACACATTAAAATACACAGACACACCACATCCAAAGGTGAGTCCCTTACCCTGGGGAGCAGGCTATAGGGAGCTTCAGGCTAGCAGCTTCTCTTCCTCCTCCCCGCTTGGGAGACAGCAAGGAGGCCATGCATACATGCCAAGCACTTTAGGCGTGCATGCACACCAAGTAAAAAGGTAAACCCTGAAGGTGGTTCCTCCCAAAAGCTGCTACTGGTTCTCCGGGAAGCTGGGGAAAGTTACTACCGGTTCTGGCGAACTGGTGAGAACCTATTACATCCCATCACTGAGGGTGAATTTATGGCAGCGTTATGCACATGTGCAGGCATATTTTACTTTTGCTTCCGGTGGAAGGAACCATGTGACCAGCCCGCTGAACCACGTGACTGGCCTATGGCCCAAAAAGTTTGGGCTCTCCTATTTTAATCTATTTTTATCTATAATGCAAAGCAAAAGCAAAGCAATCACATTTATATACCACCCCTTGGTCTTTTGAAAATCATTTTAAACATGCACCAGAGAGGAAATACAGAGTTGGGAAATGGGTAGATCAGGAGACGCTGGAGAATTATAGCTAATTTGCAGTGCACAATCAGAGGGTTTTTTAAAAATATATTTTATTAAGATTTTTAACTGAAAAATAATAATAATGATAAAATAAAAGATAACAACAACAAAGAAAAGAAAAGAAAGTATAACAGTTACAACAAAACACCTTTAAAATTAATGCAAATTAATCATTTCACTACATCCAGTCTCTTAACCATTCTACTTATGTGTGTCTATCTATCTATCTCTATCTATCTCTCTATCTATATTTCTATCTATATCTATCTGTCTGTCTGTCTGTCTATCTATCTGCATTTGTACTTTATTCTAATTATTCTCTTTAATATGGTATTCCAATTTTTTCATAATACAATACATAAAACACCCAAGTGCACTAACCTTATGTCCTTGAATCTCCCAGTTGTCTTCCTTCAACTCAATTATTTTGCCAAAAACTCACTACATCCAGTACAGGCTTGTCTCCTTTATGTTTTTCTACAGTATACTGCAGAAATGGCCTCCAAATATCCCAGAATCTGTTTTGTTTTAATATTCCCTTTTTTATATTTAAGTCCCATGTAAGTTTTTCATTAAGTGCTATGTCTCAAACATCAGTATACTATTTACTCAATTCTAAATTCGAAGCACCCTTCCAATTTCTGGCAACCTGTTTTCTTGCTAATGTTAAGAAAATAGCTAGTAAATCCTTTATATTTTCATCTACATTCAAATCCTCTAAATCTGTCAATAAATTTTTTTCCCCCATTCAACTTTAAATTAATATTTAAATTTTTAGCTATTTCTTGTTCTATTTTGTGCCAAAAATCGGAGACAATTTCACAGTCCCACCACATATGTTTATACGTCCCTATTTCCTGTTGACATCTCCAACATACCTTTGAGTTACTATTATCTACGTATTTGATTTAGTCGAACTGGCGTCATATACCATCGCCGCAACGTTTTTATAATTATGTTTTTAACCTTTGTGGACAGGCTTCACACAATCCTTTCCTCCCAATTTCTTTTGATCAGCTGAGTTCTAGTAATTTAAAAAAAATCAAATTCTAAAGGTGCGCTGTTCTTTTATTTTTAATTTTTTTGGTCTTTTTTGTCTGGCTGTATTCAGTGAAACATGTGGGTTCTAGTGGGGTGGGGGGACCAGTAAAGCTTATTTAACAGTCCCAAAGTCTGCCTTTTCTAGAGTTAATATTTTAAAATAATCTTGTTTCCCATGAGTCTAAAAAATCCTGTTTTCAGCTTCCTTTCCCAACATGATGATATCCCATTTATATTTTAATTCTTAACATGATATGTTTATTTTGAATCAACAGAGAAACTATGAAAAGTACGATGGGTTTGTCATCCTTCATGGCACAGACACAATGGCTTATACAGCTTCGGCATTGTCTTTCATGTGTGAGAATCTGGGCAAAACTATTGTTCTGACGGGATCCCAGGTAAACAGGTTCTTTGAAAATTGAGCAAGAGAGCTGTCCCTAGCCTTAGGTAGACTGAGGAATATGCCACAGGTGTTAGAGGGTAAGAGATAGTGGCAAGAGGGTTAAGGAATAAACAGTATGCTACGTGTCTTGCTTTAGACCTGGGGTCAGCAAAATCGGCTCTCCAGGTGTTCTTCTACTTCAATTACCAGAAGTCTAAGTCAGTACACCCATTGGTCAGGGCTGCTGGGAATTTAAGTCCAAGCGCATCTGGAGAGCCGAGTTTGCTGATCCTTGCTTTAGACCCTCTAAGCTACCCTGCTGCCTTCAAGGATAGTAGGAGATTATGTCCAGTCAACAGTGCTGAAGAAAGATTCAACCACCATTTCAGCTGGTTTCTGAACATGGAACGAGAGGGTAATTCTACCAGTACTTTGTTTATTGCCTAAGATAGCAAAATGTTTCATGATGGCTCTGTTCTTCTTCTTTTGTGTCCCAATCAAACCCTTGGCTGCCAAAATTAAGCCACTTTCTTGGCTTTATCGTTGGCCAAACTTAAGTCCTCATCAGTGCATGTTTCTGGTAGCAATTGGCAAACCAGTAAATGAGCTGGATCCTGTAACTCTCCACATTCACACCACATGTTGTCCACCAGCAGGCCCCATTTGAGCATGTTGGTTTTACATTTAGGGACTCTGACCCTCAGCCTATTCAGGGTCCTCCAAGTGATGTACGGGAGGTTGACTTCCTCAGCTATATTCTCCTTTAATGATGTGCCTTGTCCAGTGAGCTCCTTCCTTCATTTTTAAATTTGGTTTTGCTCTTGCGTACACTCAAGAATGTTTGTTCTTGCCATAAAGCTCTTCCTGCATCTGAGCTGGTGGACTTGAAGTTCATATCTATTCAGAGAATGTCTTGTTACACGAGCCTCCATGAAGATTGTAAATACAATCAGGAATACCCTGGGTGGCAACCTTGTTGGCTAATCTTTCTAACACCAGATCAACCCAAAGGAACTGAAGAATGGCTCTACTGAGAAAGGTAAACTGTCTTCTTCCATGTCTAGGCCAGACATAAAACAGCCAAAATGAAGGCATCTTTGGTGAGTTCATTCTGCAGTTCCTTTTGCCTGACTTAGTGTGAGAAAGGCTAGCTGGCAACACAAGGTTGCCATTACTAGGGTATGCTAGATTGTGTACCCCAGGTGGATCATGATCTGCATTGAGTGTACATAATGTTTGCTTCATTCATCCTCACAACAACAATGTAATGTTATGTGCTTACTGTCCATATTTTACAGATAGAAATATGAGTCTAGAATTTGAGCATGTTGTATGGGAGGGATGTGTACAGTCTCATCGATTTTCATTTAATTTGAAGTATACATTAGAAGGCTGCTAATTTGACTGCATTGTGGGGCTGGAGCAAAGTTTTGTTTTGTTTTTAATTTTTTCTCTCCCTTGGGAAGGGAGAACAAAGGGAAGAAAGAACAAAGATTGGAAAAGTTACTTACAGTGGTGGGCATCAGCAGGTTCTCACCAGTTCACCAGAACTGGTAGCAGAAATTTTGGCTGCCCCCATCCATCCAAGTTTTGAAATAAAGTACACTAGTACCTCGGATAATGTCATGCCTTGGTTCCACAAGCCATAACGTTATCCAGCATTGATCTCACAACGTAAAAAAAAAAAGCCCTGTTCCCTTTCCGCCCAACCCCAGGGCTGATCCCAAGCTGGCATCGGTGCTGGGGTTGGGGGCTTAGTGATCCAAGAATGGGCTTAGTGATCCAAGCCCGGGGGGGGGTCTGAAGAGAGGCTGGGGACCCTTTTCCCAGCCTCTCTTCAGCAGTCCCCTCCCTCCCCCACCTGGATGGCTAAGCCCCTTAGCAATCCAGGCCAGTGGGGGTTCTGAAGAGAGGCTAGGAAAGGTTTTTCCTAGCCTCTCTTCAGAAACCCCTGCCTGGATCACTAAGGGGCTTAGTAATCCAGGTGGGGGGAGAGTTCTGAAGAGAGGCTGGGGACCCCTTCTCCATCCTCTCTTCAGAAGCCCCCCCCCCTCACCTGGATGGCTAAGCCCCATAGCAATCCAGCCCGGGGGGGGGGTGTGTTCTGAAGAGAGGCTAGGAAAAGTTTTTCCTAGCTTCTCTTCAGAAACCCCTGCCTGGATCGCTAAGGGGCTTAGCCATCCAGGCAGGCACGCTGCGATGGTCAGCTGGGTTGGGGAAAGAACGGGGCACGAGCACCCAACCCAACGTTATGTTAATGTTGTGTGATGCAAATGTTTGCCTCAAATTCCCAGATGTTATCTGATTTTAGTGTTATCCGAGGTAAACGTTATCCGAGGTATTACTGTAGTGCTAATTTCAGGTGAAACTCAGGGCTTTCCCCCTGGTCATGCCCACCAGACCACACCTACAGTGTGGTAGTAATTTTTTTTGGAGCCCAAAACTGGTTATTTATTTTGAATGCAAACTGATAGGTTAGAGAATTCTGAATGGTCTAGTCCAAGGGTCAGCAAACTTGGCTCTCCAGGTGTTTTTGGACTTCAATTGCCAGAAGCCCAAGTCATTACACCTGCTGATCAGGGCTTCTGGGGATTGAAGTCCAAGAACATCTGGAGAGCCAAGTTTGCTGACCCCTGTCCAAAACAGTAACTTTCCCAGCCCTTGGGAAGGTAGGGAGGTTCAAGACCAGTGTTGGCATGTTTCTTCCAGCTGTGCCAATAGTGTTTTCATGGAAATAATGTTGGTTTGGCAATAGAAATGTCATGGTGGTTTGTAGAACTGATTGTATTCCTCTTTTACAAGAATTTGTGTCGTGATATCTGTTTGCTAGGGCTGTTTTCAAGTATGAGAAAGAGAAAGTGGGTGGATGAAGTTCCTGTTATAGATCTTTAGAAGAGATATATTCAGTGATGGGATGTAACAGGTTCTCACCAGTTCGCCAGAACCGGTAGTAACTTTCCCCAGTGTCCCGGAGAACCGGTAGCAGCTTTTGTGGGGAACCACCTTCAGGGCTTACCTTTTCACTGCGTGGGTGTATTTTAATGTATTATTAATTAATTAATTAATTAATTTACGGGTTTGTGTTATGGGTGGGTGGCTGGGTTGAGGGGTGTGTGTGTGTGTATGCTTATTTTTATTTTATTATTTTGTATTTTTTTATTTTTTATTTGGCCCCACCCACATCATGACATCATGATGTTAGCTCCACCCACACTGATGACATCACGGTGGGGTAGTAAAATTTTTGACATCCCACCACTGGATATATTGTATATGCCATCTTAAACTCCCTAAACCAGTGTTTCCCAACCTTTGGTTTTTGGACTTCAATCCCAGAAGCCTAAGTCAATTCCCCAAACCACCAATCAGCCTACTGATTTAGGCACCTGTGAATTGAAGTTCTCTCATGGGGCCTGGGCCCCACGTTGGGACCATTACTCTAAAGTAAATAGAGGATGGGCGAGTTTTACTTCCACTTCCAGGAGTGAGGAGGGCGGTGCAGGCCAGATGAATCACAGCATACCCATTCGTGTGGCTTCACGGGGGCTTGGGCTTTTGGGCTTCTGGGAATTGAAGTCCAAGAATATCTGGAGTGCCAAGGTTCGCCAGCACAGGCTTAGGTGAAAAAATACATTCAAGTGCCACTGATTCATACAACGTTTCATAAATTATTCTTAGCTCTACACTTGCTTTATACTATACAAACTGGAGTCTACCTTTCCCCTCAACTGCTGCTGCTCCATGTTCTTGTTTTAAAGACCAATTAATTGTCATTTGTTCCTTTTTTTTCTTTAGGTGCCCATTTATGAACTGAGGAATGATGGCAGATCCAACCTCATGGGGGCGCTGTTGATTGCAGGACAATTCGTAATCCCTGAGGTTTGTTCATCCAGTTTGATTCTTGGTCTTTTTGTTCTTGTCCCTACAGGCTGCAGTGCTTTACTTTTCCCCTTTATCACCATGGCCTTTTTATTTCTACCTTAGATGATGTTGAAAAAGCTCAAATATTACAGTCAGAATAAGAAAAATGCAATGTAAGTGCAATTAGGAACATATCTTCTTACCAGTGGAACTTTCTTCTTAAATTCAAGGTTCTAGAAATATATGTTACAAAACATAAACAGTAACATCTACAATTTAGAATACTTATAGTTTTGAGAGTACCCTGGACAGCGCAGGGAACAAATAGATCTTAGAAGAAATCAACCCTGACTGCTCCTTAGAAGGTCAAATAGTAAATCTGGACATCAAATGAGAATAGAGGATTAACTTGAGAAAGCCTTGATGCTGAGAAAGATGGAGGGCAAAAGAAGGGGGCATTAGAAAATGAGATGGCTAGATGGTATTGTAGATACAATGCGCACAGAGCTGGGCAGGTTGAGGAGGATGGTGGAGGACAGAAGTGCCTACAGGGCAATGGTCCATGGGGTCGAAAAGGGTTGGAATCAACTGTCCGACTGAACAACAAAAATAGTGGATACTTTTTAATATACCACAAAATGGCTCCCATCATGGGAACATATCCTTCTTCTTTATCAATTCCATTTCATAGTTGCATTAATCCCATTAGTTTACCATCGCAGTGGTTAATATTACCTTGCATAACCAATCTGCAATACACAAAGGAGCGCTGGATTACCTGTATTGTTCAAATATAGTCATAGCTGCAGCTAAGAGGTTGTCAAATTCTCTTAAAAACAAGTATACACCCTTCAGTTCTTTGGAACAATTAATTTGATGACCAGAGCCACCCCAGTGACATTAGTTTGTAAAGAAGCATTGGTTATCTTTTTCTCTCTAAATCACTCTTAAAGTTGGGACTATATGCAGACAAGTAAGTGGTAGCAGCTGTTTCAAAGGTAAAGGAAATATGCATAATCTAGTGCCAAGCAGTTTTAAATTGAATAGTTTATATTGCAACTTCGAAAATTCCCTGTCGTTGACCACTGAAGATGGAATATATGAGTAGTCCAGTAATCTGTTGTTGTTCACTCCCTGAGTTGATTCTGACCCCTAGGGCAGTGATGGGCAACCTTGGCGCTCCAGGTGTTCTTGGACTTCAGTTAAGCTTCGGGTAATTGGAAGTCCAAGAACACCTGGAGTGCCAAGGTTGGCCATCACTGCTCTAGGGTGTACTAAATTGTCTACCCCTGATCTTTTCCACTGAGTCAAGCCTGCAGTAGATATCTCCCAAAGCAGCAAAAAAAGCTCGTGTCTTTGACTCTCCTGAGCAGGAATGGAGAAATCTGGGTGCATCAATACCACCAACTTGAATCTGATATGCAACCAGTTTGAACTTTCTCTTTTTCTCCTTTTAAAAATGATTTTAGGACATAACTTCCTGGCATGTTGTCAAAGTGTTTGTTCCACAGTTTCCATTCTTGGGATCCATAAGACTTAAAGAAATTTGACATTAGTCCCAGTTTGTAATGTAGACATTCTTCTGTAGGTTTGGGTAAAGCATAAAGAGACATATGTTCTTGCCTGATTCGCTGGCAGTATAGTACACAAGAGCAAAACCAAATTAGAAGATGGAGGAAGGAGCTCACTGGGCAAAGAATAACATTTAAGGAGGATGTGTCTGAGGAATTAGACCTCTCCTATGTCACTTGGAGGACCCTGAATAGGCTGAGAGTTGGAGTCCCTAATGCAAAACCAACATGCTCAAGTGGGGGCTCCTGATGTACAGCAACATGGTGTGTGAGTGTGAAGAGATACAGAATCTGGCTCATTTGCTGGTCTGCAGGTTACATGTACCAATGAGGATTTAAGTTTGGCCAACAACAAACTCAAGAAAGTGGCTTCATTTTGGCAGTAGGGGCTGAGGTGGCTCAGTGGTTAAGAAGCTCACCTTGTTAGCTGAAAGGCTAGCAATCGGTAGTTTGAGACCTGGGTACTGCATGATGGATTGAGTGCCCGTCTCTGTCCCAGCTCTTGGGGACATGAAAGGACCCTAATTCAGGCGTCCCCTAGTGGAGTTTCTCCCACAAAAATCCTTTCAACCAGGAATAATTTCTGACATGAAATTATTATTATTTTGGCAGTTTAAAGTTTGACCTAGGCATGAAAGAAGAACAATTTGCACAAGCTTGGATGGCTTTTAATCCAGAAGTGGAACACCTTATGATAAAATTCCATGTGGATCACCCTTGAAGCATCCTGGTCGTTGAGAATTAGCTTCAGAGGTTTTTGGTAGTCCTTCACAGCTGTCCAACCTGTTCTTGCTAGGAAGTACCACAAATAATGAACTTGCATTTAGTTTCAGCTCTTGATAACCAAAATGCTAAAGAACAGGTATGACGCTTTTACAAGCATACAAGGTACAGTATATATATACATACATACATAATTCTGATTATATTTATAACCTTGACCTAATTAATTTTCATTATATTTCAAGGAAGAGTCACAGGTGTGTGTGTGTGTTTTAATCTGTTGGATCTTGTAATTACAAGGTTTGGAGACTGACAAGCTTCTTTTCTCATTCTTGTAGGTGTGCCTGTATTTTTGTAATAAACTATACAGGGGAAACCGGGTGACTAAGGTTGATGCAGAGAGTTTCAATGCTTTTTCCTCACCTAACCTGCCTCCACTTGCTAATGCTGAGATTGATATTACAAGTAAGCAACACTATGATTTCAGTTTTCAGACTGTAACTTTGCTACCTGTAACCCATCCTCAATTGCTACCGTAACTGGGTCAAGATATTTAATGAAGCTTTATCCTTTCCTTACAGGGTCATGCCTGTTTCTGGCTCCTTTTCACAATTTCCTTGGGTCTTAGGGCTAATTCACTTTGAAAGCTGCTGTTGCCACTTTATTGTATTGTACAGGGCGTCAGCTTTAGACCCAAGTGCTGCACGACAGAGTGAGCTCCTGATTGTCCCAGCTCCTGCCAACCTAGCAGATAAAGCAAGAAATTGCAAGTAGATAAATAGTTACCACTTCAGTGGGAAGGTAAACAGTGTTCCGTGCACTCTGGTGTCTCGTCATGCCTGCCTCATGACCACAGAAACATCTGCAGATGCAGACAGCACTGGCTCTTTGGCTATAAATGGAGATAAGTATTAAACTCTAGAGTCTGATATGACTGGCTTTCGAGCCAAGGACAACCTTTACTTTAGCTTTCCCAAAACAGATGTGAGTAAGGAACTTATTCAACCAATGGACTCTTGTAATTTCCACTTTTACCTACCTACCTACCTGCCTGCCTACTTCATATCAGTTCTATACCACCCATCTGGGATATTTCTGACTCTGGGTGGTGCACATATATTGTAGCACACGGTGGGTTAGTGTGTGTGTGGTGATCATTGACTAGGCCCCTTGCATTTTTGTCAATGAAATAGGCATGGCTGGCATCAACGACTGGCTAGAACAAGTACCTGTTTTGCAGTTCTAGGTGCCCATGGACGCTGAAAAAATGAAGCATGATAAAAACAGGGCAGGTTCTTGGCCTTCCTCGATCTTTGCCAGTTTCACAATGGGGAGTATCCACTGGCAGCTCTTTGTTCAAGAACTCTCAATGTTCTAGAACGCTTGTTTCTGCCTTGGAGTCTCCTCTGACCCACTTTATGAAAGCCAGTCATATTCAACTCTAGGGTGCAGTGCTCATCTCAGTTTACAGCCAAAGAGCCAGTGCTATCTTCATCTGCAGATGTTTCCATGGTCATGTGGAAGGCATGACTAAACAGCGGAGCATACAGAATGCTATTACCTTTCCTGCTGAAACAGTACCTATTTATCTGCTTGCAATTTCTTGCTATTGAACTGCTAGGTTGGCAAGGGCAGACGACAGGCGCTCACTCTGTCGTGCAACATTTGGATCTCAAACTGGTACAGGAATATAAATCCTCATCATCTCATTCAAGTGTGCACTTTGCTTCATTAAGGAAAATAAAATTATCTTTCACTAGAGTGATTTTGTGCCAATTATAGAAAGCCTGGGGGTGGGGAAAAAAGCTCTCATTGCCTTGTTCTTGAGCTGAGGGTGAGAAATTGCATGGGGAGGGTGAACAGATTCTCAAACACTGTCATGACATGTTGTAACAGCCAGTCTTGTCATGTTTAGAAAGTATCATTGAAAAATAAGTAATTTTATGAGATTTCTTCACATCCCTGAAGCAGGGTAGACAGAGCATAATTTTTTTAAAAATGAATTAAAACACTAGCTTTGCATACTTTTTCCAAGCCAAACAGCACATTGCATTAGCCATTGAAGCTATATAACCGCAATGGCAAACCTTGGCACTCCAGATGTTTTTGGACTTCAATTCCCAGAAGCCCAAGCACCCTGTGAATCCACATGAATGGGTTTACTGCAATTCATCTGGCCTGCGCTGCCCTCGTCACTCCCGGAAGTGGAAATAAAACAAGCCCATATGGTTGACAGCAGCTTGTTATTCATAACAAGAACTACAATATATTAATAATAAATTACAGGCAGTTTTATTTTTAAATTTAAAAAAAGATCACCGAACCGGAAACCCACTCCAAATGCCACAGAATCCTCCAGAGTAACGTTTCTGCAATGAATTGGTGAACATTACTTAAGAACCTAATGCTTGTCTCATTTTCACTACAGTTGTACCTCGCTTAAAGAGCATAATGTGTTCCATGGGATTGCTCTTTAAGCAAGTTTGCACTTTAAGTGAAACACCATTGTAAGTGACCAATTGTGACTTCTGGTGGGGGGGGGGATTGCGAACCCTGATGTAGTTGTTTAGCAAGTTTTTGATTGGTTTTATTTGTTAAGTGAAGTGAACATTCAGAGAAAATGCTGCTCTTTAAGCAAAGCGCTCTTTATGCAAGGTTTGACTTAAAGAGTAACTTGCTTTAAAAGCAGAATTTGCTTCACTTAACAAATAAAACCAACCAAAAACTCGTTTAACAAATAAATTGGGGTTCGCAATCCCCCCCCCCCACCAGAAGTCACAATTGGTCACTTACGCATTATCCTCTTTAAGTGAGGTACAACTGTACTAAGAAAAGTGTATCAGAAAGTAGACAAAACAACAAAACAAGAGAGACAAAAATTATTGTGGCACCTTAAAGACTAACTCCTGTATTTAAATGTGAGCTTTTGTGGATCAAGTCCATTTTGCCAGAGACTTGATCCATGAAAGCTCATATTTAAATACAGGAGTTAGTCTCTAAGGTGTCACAGTAGGTTGTCTTTTGTTGTTGTTTTGTTTATACTCTGATATGCTTGCACAGACTAACACAGATACTACTTCAAACATTTCAACTAAGAAAAGTACTGTATTTGCTTGCATATAAGACGCATAGGAGTACAGTAAAACCCCTACTTACGAAAAAAAAGTCCGTTCCATAGGCTTTTGCTTAAATTGAGATTTTATGTAATTCGAAGCAAACCCATAGGAAAATTAATTTTTTTACATAACTCAAAGCAAACCCATAGGAAAAATGAAATTTTTATGTAAATAGAAGCAAACCCATAGGGAAATGAATTTTTACATAACTTGAAGCAACCCATAGGAAAAAGAATCTTTGTGTAACTCGAAGCAAACCCATAGGAAATTGTGTAAATCGGGACATGGTTTTAGCACAAAATCATTATGTAAGTCGAATTTTATGTAACTTGAGGCATTTGTAAGTTGGGGTTTTACTATATAGGATGCACACCGTTAGCACCAAAATAGCCCACTTTAGGCCATTATATACAGTTTAAGACACTCCATTTTTCCAGTGTATTTTAAAGGGAGGGGGGAGGGGGTCTTATGCACCAGCAAATACAGTATGTTATTAACGTACTATTTCCAAGCTCTTCAGAAGGTCACTGGGCAATTTCTATGCCATAGACCCAACCTTGCTCAGGTGACTGTATGCTTGCTTTTTTCATTCTTTTGTCCCTAAAAATAGACATTAATTCATATATAGAGTCCTGGCTACAGGATGACTACTGCATGGGCATCATCCTATCCCAGTGAATTTTTTTAAATTCAGCCAGAGCTCTTAGGCATGAAACACGTTCATGCTGCAATTTTCCGAGAGAAAGAATCATTGCTGAACTAAGCATCTTGCATAAATTTCCTTCTCCAAGTCTTTTTTTGTACAGCCTGTCTAGGATGGAAGGAGCCAGACAGATCAGGGCGTGATATAACTCTTTAGTTAATTAAATTAGGGGTGGGCAGTTGTGTCCTTGGCTAAGGCTGGCGGAGTTGCATTTCAGTGACATTTGGAGGACCTCAAATTGTCTACTCTGGAATGAAATGGAAGTTGAAAGGCATGTTCGTTTAGATTCCCATTTAGATAGCGAAAGCTAGGTTGATACAGTTTAGGAATCTCAAGTTACTTCTACATAATTGAGTGGAAGGGTATTTCCATCTTGTCCCACCCTAAAAAGTGCAGTCATGTTTACTCTTGCTATGAATATTTATATTGGGTTAGACTCAGTCTTTGTTTATTTAAAAATATACATCAATTAACTTGCGCCACATTATTGCCAAGAAAACAGGTCTCTTTCTCCCTCATTCTGTATGGTGTGTGGAGAGAGAGATGTTTACTTTACTTTTCTTCAAGAACATCCACCCATAGGCCATTGGAGGTTTTCCGCTTTTCCGCTGCCTTCCTGCATTCAAAATGTCTACTGTGCAAACTTATGTAATGAGGGCTGGCTGGGTTTTAGCTTCTTAGAAAAAAGGGTTGAGAAAAAGAAAGTGTCTTGCTGTGTGTCTGGAGTTTGGAATTTGTCAAAAGCTGCATTTCTGGTTTGGTTTCATAAGATGGAATTCAGTTCCCACTCCTTGGGGAGGTGTCTCTTCTTGGACGCCTGCTCTCCGAATGTATGAGTTCAAACCTGTATGGCAGTGAGTGGCTCCAGCATGTTGCCTAACCCAAGCTTCTACTGCTTTCTAGAACATGTTTGGATTAGTTGAAGTTTTTCCTACATTTGGACAGCACTGCCTTTTTTTGGTGTACAATGAAGAAAACAGACCTTGTTTATGATATTTTAAAGGGATTTTCATAGGCTCAGTGCTATCTGTGACCTTAGTGGTAGGCCTCAGAAACTATTCAGTCTTTTGCAATGTTGGTATAATTTTCCTTCTTTTTTAAACTATTAATTTAATTGAAACTATTATTTATTTATTGCATTTTTATACTGCATGTTTGGGAAATTTCCCACTCTGGGTGGTGTACATACAAATAGGCATTTCCTAATACCCACTTATTTTGTTTCCCTCAAAAGCAGATCATTGACTTGTCAACCAATTTTGCCTCCCGCCCCCCCTGGGTAGGCCTGCCCCTTAATAATAATAATTTCGAGTGAGGAATTATTCTGGGTTGAAAGGATTTTTTTGTGGGAGAAACTCCACTCGGGATGCCCAAATGAGGCTCCTTTCATGTCCCCAAGAGCTGGGACAGAGATGGGCACTCAATCCATAATACAGTACCCAGGTCTCAAACTGCTGACTTGCCAGCCTTCCAGCTAACAAGGCAAGCTTCTTAACCACTGAGCCACCACAGCCCCGGTGTGCCTCTTTATATTATTTAATAAGACTGTTTCTGGGATGCAAAAATGAAACAGAAGTCCCCCCCCCCCATAATTTTATTTCTACCCCAATGTGTACATATTTACTTAGGTAAAGGTAAAGGCTGCCCTTGCTCGAAAGCCAGTCATATCCGAATGTAGGGTTTGTTGCTCATCTCTTGATAACCAAAGAGCCAGCACTGTCTGTGCCTGCAGCATTTCCGTGGTCATGTGGCAGGCCTGACTAGACACTGGAACACTATTTACCTTCCCACTGAAGAAGTATCTATTTACCTATTTCCAATTTCTTGTTTTGAACTACTAGGTTGGCAGGAGCTGGGACAGTTGACAGAAGCTCACTCCATTGTGCAACACTCAGGTCTTGACCTGCTGACCTTCCAATTGTCAGGTTCAGCATCTTAACTTCTAAGCCACCACATACTTACTTAGTGCATGTCAAAATTCCTGTTAAGGAATAGGACCAATGACCAAGAAAAAGATGATGGCCCCCAAATATGATTTTAGAAGCCACCTGAAAAAGGGAGGGGGCAGTTCACTCTTCCATATAAGGTTGAGGTGTCCATCTGATTCAACTATCGCCACCTATTATTTTATTGTAATGGTCCATCGTGCATATTGGGTAACTGCTAAGAACAAGAAGGAAAACTGATAGGTCAGCATTTTGGCAGAGCTAATTTTCACTTGTACATTTCCTCACTTCTTGTTGACTATAGTGTAAAGTGATAGGTTGGGTCACAGGCAGTCACTAACATCATCTTAGCCACAATGCTTTGTAGAAGAGATGGTTTGTGTGTTCAACTGAGTGTCATTAAATTATAAGGTGCAAAGGATATATTATTGAAAGGATGTTCCATCTTCCCATTGTTTGATTTGGTAGTGCTTCGTGTACCAATGATTCTTGCCAATGCCATAGTGTTTCTTCCAGCATTCAAACTATGAACCACATTATGCCTTGGGATTCTCTAATTTTATTTAGTTATTTATTTATTGCTTTTCTATGCCACCTTTCTTCTGAAAATGGGACTCAACAATTATACCACTCATTTCACAATTGGGATCCACTGGCTTAATTGCTTTCAGTATTAATCAGATTCAGAGGTGGCCCACATTCAGAATAATAAAACTGGAAAGCATCCCTGACCATCTAATCCAGGGGTGCCCAAACTATGGCCTAGGGGCCGGATCCACCCCAATGCCAATTAATCTGGCTCGCGAAGCTCTCGTCGCTCCTTGGAACGGAAGTAAAACGCACCCATAAGGACGCATTTTACTTCCACTTCTGGGATCAATGAGGGCTTCGCAGGCCAGATAAATTGGCATTGGGGGCCGGATCCAGCCCCTGGGTCATAGTGACCAGCCCCCTGAACCACGTCACCGGTCAATGGCCTGAAAAGTTTGGGCATACCCTGATCTAATCTCTCTTTTAAAAAAAACTCCAACGAAGGAGACCCATAACCCTCCATGTGATCTGTACCTAATTTTTGGCTTATAATAAATTGAATTTATCATTTTATTTTAATTTTCTGCTTTAAAATCACCTTGAGGAGCCAGAGGAGTTTACTCAACCATTATCAGATGTTCATGTCCTACTGTTGGCAACAATTGAATCATTGCCAGGTGTTCAGGTACTAGTACTGGCAAATGCTAGGATCAGATAGACAAATAAAAAATCTGATTACTGGGAACATCTGATTTTGGAATATGGGCTGATTGTCCTAGCTTGAACTGCTTGCAGTTTACTTTTTTTCCCCCTACTGTGGAAGAAGTTGGGCAAAGCTAGGGGCTGAACCTTGTCTGGCCAGGTTTTACCCAGAGATGGTAATAGAGTAGACCATACTGCCAGCAACTCAACGTCGAGTGTCAGGCAGTGGTTAACTGACAACCCTGAGGACTAACAGTCTTGGATACCGAAGTCCACAAGGAAGGATGATGGTCCTCAAGCTGCCCTTTAGGAAGAATCTAAAAACATGGCTGGTGGGGCAGGTATGGGGAGCGTGAGGTATAATGACCCTAGCACGCTGGATGATCTGAGCCCCTCTCTCCCTCTACTTTTTTAATTAGTAAGATGTAGCATTTGGTGTGCTTTTAATTTTTTTAGATTTTAATTTTAAATTTTAATTTTAACAGTTTTAAGGTTTTAGGTAGTTTTGTGTTTCATTGTCTTTTTTTTTATTACTTGTAAACCACCCTGAGTCACTTCGGTGAGAAGGGTGGTGGAGAAATATGAATGAATGAATGAATGAATGAATGAATGAATGAATGAATGAATGAATGAATGAATGAATAAAATCCCACTTGAATTCATCTTGAGGGAGGGGCAGCAGCTCCATCAATACTGGCCTGGGGCTGATGAGGATTTTGCTGCCAAAAGGGCTCAGGACCAGAATGGAACTCGTGGAACTGGATCAGTGGTACGGGTGTCATGCTGTGATGCGGAAGGCATGTGAAAGGCCACTTGCATTATATTCTCAGGACAGTCTTCATGGCTGATCACCATGATGATTGCCTATATTTGGATACAGCAGAAGATGAACTTAAGACCATTTGCATCCAGAGCATAAGCTTCTCCACTGAACTCTGTCATCTTCCCAATAAATGTATTCAGAATTACAATCTATCTTTTATCTCTCTATCTGAAGAGAAGTGTTGGGGTTTGCTTTCTCCTTGAGCAAGATCAGTTAAACACTTATCTCAGTATTTTCTGGTGAATTTTTTTGTTTTAATTTACACAGTATGAAGGAGTATCTTCAGTCAGTAAAAAGCTCTTTTATATATTCAGTCTATCCAAGTCAGAACAGGTCGCTTGAAATCTGTTGTGTTGCATCAGGAACATTTTTTTGCAACCACAAAAGTGTTGCTATTTTTTTAAGCTACTTGGTTGGATCAGATTTTCCATAGGGAAAAGATGGAAAGAGAACTTCTCATACCTAATATTATGCAACGTGCATTTTGTATACCTCCTCAACATATAGCTCAAACTTTATAGTGTAGGATGGCATGAATATTTTTCAGCATGGAGCTGCAAGTAGTATAGGGCACTGGCCAGATCCCAACCAAGTCTCTTTATAGCATGGATTATCAACCTGTGGCTTATGGCACCATTTCATGTGGCCCACAACCACCTCCACCACCCCCAGGATTGCCATGTGGTAGAGCAAGGGCAAAATGGCCATTCAGTCCATGAAGCTGTCTGAGGGAGCCTGACCCAGCCCCTGGCTTAAAAAGGTTGAGAACTCCTGCTTTATAGTGCTGCCTCCTTCTTGGCCTGCCATGAGGTCCTGTTTTAGAGATGTTATACATCAGGGGTTCTCAACCTTTTCAAGCCACAGGCCAGGTCATGCTCCCTCAGATAGCTGAGTGGGCTGGACTGGTGGTTCCCCTGCTGTAAATTTATTTATTTATTTATTAGTCAAACTTATTCATCGCCCTCCTCACAGAAGTGACCCAGGGCGATTTACAACAGAATCATTAATAATAGTTTAAACCAATTTAAAATTGTTAAGTCAAAAGTTTAAAACTAGCTAAAGCAGATTAAAAGATTAAAAGAGCAAACTAAAATTACAGCCAATAAATTGACATTGAGGACAAAGGGCTCAGGTTAGCCAACGGGTTGAGGTGGTTGTATCACCCGTCCCCCAAACCCATCCCACCAGCCAGGTTTTCACTCCTTTCCTAAAGGACAGCAGCTCTGTCTGCATATGTAACTCAACTGGTACGAGGTTCCACAGGGCTGGGGCGGACACAGAGAAGGCCCTCTTTCTCGTGCCAGAGAAATGCGCCTCTCTGGCCGATGGCACAACCAAAGAGCTTCTCCAGTCCACTCTGGTGGGATGGACAGATGTCTTCAGGTGATGCGGTCTCTTAAGTATTTATTTATTTATTGCTCACATTTGGTATCCCAGTCCACTACCAAGTAGGGCTTTAAAGGTGATAACCAGCACCTTGAATTGCACCTGGAGGCAAACTGGGAGCCAGTGCAGCTCTCTGAGCAGTGGTGAGGCACAAGCATAATACCCACAACCCATCACCACCCGAGCATGCCCGGGGCTGTAATAGATGCATTTATGACATGTAAATGCGGATACAGCTGTTTTCGCCACTTGTGGGAGTGGCAGGCCACATGAAATGGCAGCATGGGCTGGAACTGGCGCATGGCCTGTAGGTTGAGAACCCCTGTTATACATAGTACTGTAGTTGGTTATGAAGCCCAAAGCCATGTGAACTTTGACAGCTGACTCAGCAGGTGCTGACATTGCCTGCTCATAGTCTTCCTCGCCCCTGCAATTCTGCCTCTATTGTAAACACCATTTTTGTTTTCCAGCTGTACATCTAAATTAGTACACATAATTTTATACAAATAATTTCCCCTTTTTTGGTGATACATGTTCTTTTTTGGATGACATATATGTGGGAAAATAATTTAGAGGTACTGCACTCAAGTGACTGTGGTGGCTTAATGGCTAAGACGCTCAGCTTGATGACTGGAAGGTCGACAGGTCAGCAGTTCGAGATCAGATTGCTGCTTGATGGAGTGAGCTCCCATCTCTGTCCCAGCTCCTGCTAACCTAGCAGTTCGAAAGCAAGAAATTGCAAGTAGATAAATAGGTATCGCTTTATTGGGAAGGTAAACAGTGTTTCGTGCACTCTACTGTCTAGACATGCCTGCCACGTAACCATAGAAATGTCTGCAGATGCAGACAGCACTGGCTCTTTGACTATAAACATAGATGAGCATCAAACCCTCGAGTCAGATGTGACTGGTTTTCGAACAAGGGAGACCTTTACCTCCTTATCTGCACTCAGGCTCTTTAGGAGTAAGACTGTGAGCTAGTGATGCAATCCAGCATGTGTTTCTTGAAGAGAAATTCATACCTCCACATCAACAAGCAGCATCCTCAGGTGAGGCCTTGTTGGTGTTGTCAGCTTTTGAGTCTGCCCTTTGCTATGTATGTTTCTACACTCTTATCTTTAGATTGGTGTTTTGGATGTAACCACAATTGTTTTCATAAAAAGGTGTATTCCACCTGTGAGTTAGAATAGGGTGTGTGTGTTTGTGCATGTTCCATGTTAGTCTTGAAGATTATTTGCAGAGTATTGTCTGCCAGGGATGGGTAGTGAGTCTTTCTAGAATTAATAATGAGTGTTTTGGCATTGTAGTAATGGAACTCAAGAGTGAGTTATTGGTTAAACAGCTGGCATCTGGCTTGCAATATATAATCACACTTAATTGAATCATCGCTAGTAACTGCATTATAAACTCTGGGGATGATTAGTGGTAACACTAACAATGTTTGTCTCTTAAACACATGTGAAATATATCGTCACTTTGCTGACGCCTCTCAAGGCGGCCTTGCTCAGGGTACCTTCCTTTCCCCGAGGCATTTGTTAACACAGCTGCACTTTCTAAGCAAAAGAAAACTGGGATTAAAACATTATAATGTTTCATCTATAGAAGAACTGTTAGTGAATGTATTGGTACAAACCACTTAAGAACTACCTTGTAGTTTGGGCTGTGACAGGATCCAAGGGAAGCTCTACCAAAATTTTAACCTTAGGACCATTGCATAGTGCGGATTTTTGAAGACACTGGTATTTCATGTACACAGATAACAACTGCTGTTCACTTTCTACTTAACATTGAAGCCAAGACACATTATAAAATTGCAAATCCTACTGTTGATTTATTGCTATTTAGTAGTAGGCAGTGCTCTTAGAACTGCCCCTTCTAGATGGTTCTCCAGATTCGGAAATTTTGTGCTATCAGAAATGCTTTCTAGTCCATAGTTTAGAATGTGACATTTTCTGCAGTTGTAATTCTGGAATTTGTATTTTAAAACAAAGCTAAACAATTTAAAATTCAGTTTAAAAATCTGTTCTTCCGAATTTCAATTTTGTGTTGTTCTTTCCATTTTGTCCCTCCATATGTATGGGTTTTTGTTTCTTTTTCCTTTCTAATCTAAGCTGTCTTTAAAAACACAACTCAGGTTGGGTGTTAGAAGAACATTCCTTTAGGAAATGATGAGTATAAGTTGGTGATGATTGATTACATTGTGGAGATACACCTGCCTGACTTGGAATTGATATTACCAGATTAACACCGAGTGTCAGGCAGTGGTTAACTACCCTGACAACTCTGAGGACTAATAACTTTTGGGTGCCGAAATCCACAGGGAAGGATGATGGTCCACAAGTGGATTACATCCCACATGAACCCCTCTTGATGGAGGACAGCAGCTTCCTCAACACTGGCCTGGGGCTGATGGGGATTTTGTATTCGAAAAGGGCTCAAGACTGGGAAGTAACTTGCAGAACTGGATCAGTGGTATGCTTGTCATGTTGCAATGTGGAAGGCAGATGAAAGGCCACAGCATTATAGTCTCAGGACTGTCTTCATGACTGATCGCCATGATGACCACTGATTTTCAGATTTGGATACAGCAGCAGAAGAAGAAAATGACACCTATTTCTGATAAACCTGCACTGGTACCAAAACCATTATGATAGTGAACTGGAGTTGGGAACAGTGCACCTTAAATGAAGGATACTTGTTTTGTCTTCACAGTTAACTGGGAGACGGTGTGGAGAGCCAACACAACCAAGAAATTTGAGATCCACACCAACATGAACAGCAATGTGGGGCTCCTGAGAATCTTCCCAGGAATCACTGCAGCTGCGGTCAGTCTCTACCAATGATAACATCTTAAGAAGAAAGACAATGATGGGGAGTGTGGATTACAGATAATAAGCAGTGGGAAATGGTATTGGTTTTACTGAACCACTCCCAGAGGGCTTCCATGCCAGATTTCTCTTCAAAGCTTGTTTGATGTCTCCAGTGTTTCTATAATATTTGTTCTGATTTATTTTTAAGCATGTGAGAAGCACACAAAGGTGCTTTCTGGATTGAAAGGATTTTTGCTGAAGGGCTTTGCTCAGGGGATGGTTGAATTAGACTCCTTTCATGTCCCCAAGATCTTTTCCCACCAGTGGTCCCTGTTTATCTACTTGCAATGTCTTGCTTTCAAACTGCTAGGTTGGCAGGAGCTGGGACAGAGACAGGCACTCATTCCATCATGCAGTACTCAGGTCTTGAACTGCGGATTTGCCAGCCTTCAAGCTAATGCAGTGAGCTTTTTAACCACTCAACCACCACAGTCCCTATTTGTTCTGATGTGAGAGCTACGTGCAAACATGTTTTGTAGAGTCTGGAAAAATCACTTTTTGAAGCAATAGCTTTCAAAATTCTCTAGTAAGAATGGCTGGTTCTGTTCTGGAGAGGTTCTTGAAGAAATAACCCAAAAAAGTAACTTTTCTAAGGACACAGAGATAGGCAGTGAGTATAAAGTTTAGTTCTAAGTCAGTAGTGTTTGGATGGCTTGTCAGATTGAAATAGTCACACAAAGCTTGTCCTACTTTCCAGCACACAAAGAGTTCTTTCGAAATGTGGTTTCTCACTGATGCGGTATATGTCTGTATGTTTTATTACTGCATCTAAAGCATGGCTTATACATGAATGTAGCAGAACAGGTTGGTTAGAATGCTGAGACAATAGCCTGCACCTCTTCCAACTCCACAGAGGAAAATCACATTGTCTAAATCAGTAGTTCCCAATGGGGGAGGACTTCAATTCCCAGAAGCCTAAGTCAGTTTATTGGCTGATTGGTGCTTTGGAGAATGGACTTAGGCTTCTGGGAATTGAAGTCTAGAAACCAAAGGTTGGGAAACAATGGTCATTGATGTTGAAACCCTTCAGAAAGCAAACCAGCACAGTAAGTAAAGGAGAAGGCACATTCTTCCTGATGAACTAATTTTCTATTTTCATAAGCATTTTCCCCACTTTAAATTGGGAGAGACATTTCAAAATGGTAGCACCTCTTACATTGAAGCAATGCAATTCTTTCCACACACTGAGTGTTTTGCCAGCTCATTCTCTCCTGCACCTCAAGAACCTCCCCTTCCCCCCAGCCACTAATCAACTGGGGAGTTGGATTGATCAAGGTGCGGAGGAGTGGGATACCAGCTGGTGGGGTCGATGGGGGTATGGGAGAGTATTGTGTCTGGCCATTTTTTGGATTTTTTGGGGAGGGGGTTGTATCTTTTTGATTATTTTTGGTCTAGTCAGGACTGTTTTTTAATTTTTCAATGCATTCCTATGGGAGAACGTGCTTCGGTTTACGGTTTTTCTAGTTTATGATGAAGGCTGTTGGAATGGACCAAAGTTGTAAACTGGGGTTTTACTGTAATTAGTATTTTGCCCCCAACATGCTGTATACTAATTTTTACTGACTTTGGAAGGATGGAAGGCTGAGTCAGCCTTAAGTCTGTCAGGATCAAACTCACAATGCTTTGGCTGCAGCACAGCAGTTTAACCACTGCACCACCACGGCTCAACTCAAGAGCCCCAGTTGTATAAAAAGTACACACTACTTGAAAACTAGTATGAAAACTATTTTCTACTCATGAGATTTCATTTTACATAGATAGGGAAGTATCATTTGATCAATACTCTATGTGGAATATCCCAGGATCAAAAATATGTAGATTGAATTTCTGATTATGCATAATTTTGTTTAAACATTCTTTTCGGATCAACTTTAAAAAAGCATGGAATGCATGCTGTCATTAAGTCATTAAGCACTAAGTCCTGTTCAAAAAACATTAAAAAGTGGCATTTTTCAGATGGCCCAAGCCTAGAGGAAAAGGTTCATTTTGATAATCAAACATATTTTAATACTGTAATTCCTCATATTAATTTTTTGTTTTTCAGGTGAGAGCGTTTCTTCAGAGCCCCATGGAGGGGGTCGTGCTTGAGACCTATGGCAGTGGGAATGCCCCCAATAACCGTCCAGATTTACTAGAAGAGCTGAAGAGAGCAACTGATCGTGAGGTGGTAATTCTGAACTGCACCCAGTGCTTGCGAGGAGTTGTCTCTGTAGTTTATGCCACAGGAAAGGTGAGATGAGTTCTTTGGGATGAAATATACACATCACTTTAGGATTACAGCTCTGTCATTTGGGATCATGGTTTGGCATTCAACATTATAAAATCTCCTTTGCTTAAGTTTCTTCCTGGTAAGACGGGGTTTTGATAAAATGTCAAAACACTGAAAGTGGTTAACAGAATTAACCTTAACATTATTAGAGAATAAGAGAAGAATCAGATTTAAATGCAGTACCAAATGTTACAGCTGGACTGGCTCTGATATGGACTTTCTAATGCTATATTTTAATGTTCTGTACAACAATGACAAAACTGCCTTTAATCTCCTACTTTAAGTGCAAAATATGGTTTAGATCTCAACATGTTTTTTAACTGTTTTAAATTGTAAGCTGCCCTGCCTGAGTCCTTGGATGAGGACATGGTATAAATGTAATAAAATAAATAAATAAACATCAAGAAGATGAAATATCTGGTTATAAGCCAAACACCAACTCAAGGCAAGTTAATGGCAGGAACACAAGAAATTGAAAGAATTGATGAAATCGTCTATTTGGGGAGTATGTTAAATGAAAATTGGGATCCCAAAGTAGAGATTAAAATATGAATAGAAAAGGCAAGAGGTCTAATTCTCTCTAAAAAGATCCGAATAGTGAGATGTTATGTATTCCCAGTGTTGCTATATGGAGTTGTAGCTTGGACATTGTCTAAAGCATCTGAAAAGAGAACCAAAGCTTTTGAAATGTGGATCTACAGACGGCTGCTAAGGATATCATGGGTTGATGATGTGACTAATGTAGAAGTTTTGCACTGGATGGATAAAGAACAAGAACTGTTTAAGACCATTAAGCAAAGAAAGTTCCAATACTTTGGCCATACAATGAGGAATAAGCTTCTTAAAGTTTTTAATTTTTTAAGTGTTTTTAAAATTGTTGGAAATCGCCCTGGGTCCCTTCGGGGAGGAGGGCGATAAACAAATATAAATAAATAAACAAACAAACAAACAAACAAACAACATAAAGTATAGAATCCTCCAACTTGCTCTGCAAGGAAAGATCCCTGGGAAGAGAGTACCTGGACATAGATGGACTTCATGGCTAAAGACCCTGAGAGATTGATGTGATTTGTCTTTGGAAGAATTGTTCCAAGGAGTTAAGAACATGAAGACTATCGCCATGATGAGAGCCAATATCCAGAACAGATACTGTAGAAGAAGAGGAAGAGGAAGAAGACATTATCTCCTACCTCTAAGTTAGGATTGGAACTTGATTATGCCACATTAACTTTTATAACCGACTGCTGTCAGGAAAAGTTAGACCTGCTATTCCCCTTGAGTATTTAATTAAAAGGCCTGTTATTAGTAATGTGCACATGCTTATACTTATTGCTTCTTTATAGAATAGTGCTGAATTGGCTGGTTGGCTTCTTAACTTGTTTGGCTTTTCATATACTGTACCTGTTTTAGCTGAGAGGGTTGCTGCAGGAAGGCTGCTGAAATCTGCCACTATCATAATAAAAATGAACAAATGCAAGAAATATCAAGACCGTATCTTCAATATAGCATGGAGTTGTGTGAAACTAGCCCACGGGAATGTTCTCTGCAGGATCAGCTACAAACATGTTTATCTAATCTGGCTTGAACACTTTGAAGATGGCAGGTTCAGTGGCTTTCTCTCAAGACAGTATAGGATAGCTGTGACAGCTTTAGAAACTCAGTGATATGTTAGAACTTACAAATGTAGATAACACGTAGCTGGGAATGTGGCAAATGTCCAAAGGACCATTTTGCACATTAGGTAAAGATAAAGTCCCTTATTTGAAAGCCAGTCGTATCTGACTCTAGGGTGCAGTGCTCATCTCCGTTTATAGCCAAAGATCCAGCACTGTCTGAGTCTGCAGACATTTCCATGGTTATGTGGCAGGCACGACTCAACACTGGAGTGCACAGAATGCAGTTATCTTTCCTGCCGAGGCAGTACCTGTTTATCTACTTGCAATTTATTGCTTTTGGACAGCTAGGTTGGCAGGAGCTTTGACAGACGACACAAACTCCATTGTGCAGCACTTGGGTCTCAAACTGCTGATCTGCTGACTTTCTAATGATCACACTCAGCCTTGCTGCTAAATATATGTAGCCCATATGGACTTCTTTTGATCACCTAGAAAGGGCTATGATTAAGGATTTGAGTTAGAAAAGAACTGGAGAGCTTAAGATGCAGGAGCAGCTGAGAAGGAAAATGTATAGGGTAGGGGTGCCCAAAATTTTCAGGGGGCGGGCCAGTCATGCAGTTCAGCTGGTCACTATGGCTTGGGGGCTCGATGCACCCCCGACTCCAATTTATCTGGCCCGCGAAGTCCTCGTCACTCCTGGAAGTATGGCCATGTTTTACTTCTGCTCCTAGGAGCGACGAGGGCTTTGCAGTTCAAATGAATTGGTGTTGGGGGCCGCATCTGGCCCCCGGGCTGTAGTTTGGGTTTAGGGTGTTATAGATTGTATATGTGGAGCCAGCTCTGCTATGACTGACAACGTGGACTTGATTCATGAAAGCGAACATTAAAATACAGTAGTTAGTCTTTAAGGTGCAACAACATTTTTTGTCTTTTTGTTTTATTTACTCTCTGATATTCCTCTACATTGTGAAGGTTCTACTTTGGCTCATAAATATGTCTGAGAATTTTGTTTTAATTTAGCTTCAAAGAGACATTTGAATTCTTCTTTAATTCTTGAAGCAACTCCTGCTCTGGTGGTGAAGAGAACTTGGAGTGTATAAGTTGTAGCATCCAGTTTTGTTATACTGAAGATGAAGCTCAAGTATTTTAGCCACCAAATGAGAAGAGAGGACTCACTAGAGAAGGCCTTGATGCTGGGAAAGATAGAAGGAAAAAGGAAAAGGGGGCAGCAACGATGAGGTGGATAGATGGTGTAGATTTGAGTGGGCTGAGGAGGATGGTGGAAGATAGAGGAGCCTGGCATGCAATGTTCCATGGGGTTGCGAAGGGTCGGACTTGACTGTGCGACTGGACAACAACAAATATAGAAAAAAGTTTTGTGAAATTTCTCTCTTCAAAATGTTAACTCCTGTGTCTCAAAGGAAACTTAAGTGTATCCTTAAGAGAGATAACCATGTTGGTCTATTGCAGGAAAAATGGAGGCAACTTAAATGACTAACATATTTTATTTGGCATTAGTGTTTGTGAACTTTAATCCTCAAGAAACGAGCTGCAGTCCAGTATATTATATATTGTAGACCTTATTCATCTTCAAGATGCCACAAGATTTTTTGTTGTTTTAAAATAGATAGCTTTTGCTTTGTAAAAGATATATCTGGATGCTATTAAATTGTTGGCCTGTGGTATGCAACAAATTTTCCTCCGAGCCCCCTTGTTGTTGCTAAAACACCCACAACAGAACACGAGGCAGCCACGTGAGTTACAACACAAGTCAATACTTTGATCACATAATATTCTTCCTCCACCATAGAATGAGGCTCTAGCTTCATATGTAGAAAGATAACTAAAATGTACTATTATACACAAAAGTAATGAAGTTACTCCTTGTTATAGAACAGTCATAATGTAACTTAATAACGAATACCAAATGATTTGAAAGAAATTAATTTCACAATCTGCAAGAAGGAAGACACACCTTGGTGGCAGCCAGTGGGAAAGGTCTTGGATGCTTTAAAACCCCTATAAATTCAAAAAATAAAATAAAAACATGACTCTGTGGTCAAGCTAGTATCAATAGCCAAAAATGCTGCTTCATTACTCGTTGTGGCAACATTGCATAGTCAAATGAACAATAAGAGCTGGAGTAAAAATAAATAAATTGTAGACCTTCATTCATCTTCAAGATGCCACAAGATTATTTTGTTGTTTTAAAATACTGTAGATAGTTTTTCTTTTGTAAAAGATATATATGGATGCTATTAAATTGTTGGCCTGTGGTGTGCAGCAAATTCTCCTCCCAGCCACCTTGTTGTTGCTACAACACTCACAACAGAACACGAGGCAGCCACGTGAGTTACAACATAAGCCAGTACTTTGATCACATAATACTCCTCCTCCACCATAGAGTGAGGCAATAGGTTCATATGTAGAAAAATAACTAAAATGTACTATTATAATGAAATTATTCCTTGTTAAGGAATAGTCACAAATCCTTGATAAGATTAATTTTTCTCATATCTGCTATGTTTGGAAGTATAAAGCAATATACAAATCTAAGCTGCAGTTTTCTTCGTTGAATACAGACCCTTATGGATGCAGGTGTAATTCCAGGGGCAGATATGACTCCGGAAGCAGCTCTTGCCAAGTTGTCTTATGTTCTGAGCAAACCTGGTCTTACATTGGGTGAGAAGAGAAAGGTAACATTTCTTTGTTGTCTGATTCTTAAAAGTTGTCCCCTCCTTAATATTATGGCTTTTCAAAGTTAAAGTTTCTTAAAACAAGATACATTTAAAACCCATTTACTATCTGGGCCTTGTGCACTCTGTACAGTCTGTTTCTTTTCTTTGGTACATATCAGAGCTGACTCAGACATTTTGCTGCCTGAGAAGAAAAGACAAATGGTCTACCACTGTTCTGTCCATGAACAGAAAATCACTCGTCTGGCAGGTGGATCTTACTTCCTGACTGACAGTGGGATAGTATCTTTCACTTGAAGTAACATGCTAGGTTCGCAAGCTCACTGTTTTGTCTTACATCACAAAGAAACAAGTAGGGAGCTGATTAGAACATCTGAGAGGCGACTAGTATTGACCCTAGCACGGCTATCTGAGACAGAGAACTCTCTCTGCCCAGTAAATGGGCTTCTACTTTCGTGTCTAGGTCAGACACTGAACTGCCAAAATGAAGTCACCTTTTTAATGAATTCATTCCATAGTTCTTTTTGCTTGACGTAGTGAGAGAAAGATTAGCCAGCACAACAAGGTTGCCGTTGCCCAGGGTACCCTCATTGTGGTTCAGAAATACTACAATCTTCAAGGATGATTTTTCTGCGTACCCCAATAAATAGGTTATAGATAAATGAGGCCTGGAGCAGATCCTGGAAAGTTATGCTTTAAAAGGAATTCTTAATATTTACATTTTTTTTGAGGAATTAACTTAATAAGCAATATTTATTGCTGAAAATCTGTTATGTATGTATGTATGTATGTATGTATGTATGTACAGTTGTATCTCGCTTAAAGAGCATAATACGTTCCACAGGATTGCTCTTTAAGTGAGTTTGCTCTTTAAGCGAAACACCATTGTAAATGACCAGTTGTGGGGGGATTGCGAACCCCGATTTATTTGTTAAGCGAGTTTTTGGTTGGTTTTATTTGTTAAGCAAAGCGAACATTCAGAGAAAATTCTGCTCTTTAAGCGAGACGCTCTTTATGCGAGGTTTGACTGTATGTATGTATGAGTCACTATTACTTACTATGTTACTCTTTATTCTATAGTTCCTTTGTATGAAACAGCATATATATATAAGAACATGGTTAAAAATTGCTCAAAACACCCTCCAAAAGTTTTTGCTTGTTTGTTTTCAACAACAAAAAATATGGTCTGAATCCAGTTGCTATCTCTAACTAGTGTGAACTCATTGAATCAGTTGTTGAATGGAAAGCCAACACTGATTCAATGGGTCTAATTCAAGCAAGACTAGCATTTGGATTTTGTTGTATAACTGTACTGGTTCTTAAGTTCTTCTGCAGAAGGGAAGATGTCATGTCCTCATTACCCCCCAAAGTTACAGGTAAAGTTTTTTTATTCATACAACTCTACTTCCCATGTTTTGGGCTAGAATCAGCAGAACTCTGACTATGAAAATTGATATATTTTTATCACATCGAGTCTAGTACGTACTGATTATTGTCGGTTCTATTTAAGGATGGAATCTTCTCACTGGGGATGGGAGGAAGGAAGATGCTTCAGATACTTGCAGTTTCATACTTTGTTACAAAGCCAATACAGTCAAACCTCACATAAAGAGCGTTTCGCTTAAAGAGTAACTTGCTTAAAGAGCAGAATTTTCTCCGCATGTTCACTTTGCTTAACAAATAAAACCAACAAAAAACTCATTTAACAAATAAATTGGGGTTCACAATCCACCCCACAATTGATCACTTACAATGGTGTTTCGCATAAAGAGCAAACTCGCTTAAAGAGCAATCCTGTGGAATGCATTATGCTCTTTAAGCGAGGTACAACTGTATTGGAGAAAGCAAAAAATATTCAATTTAATAATATTTTGTGCACTCTTGTTTGCTGCATTACTCATATTAATACCACCAGCAGTGCTGGCTGGAAGTTACTTGGAGCTGTAGTTTTCAAAGGAAACTTTAGCAAGCTGCGTACTTTCAACAAATGGAATGAATATATAGATGTAGTATCAACTTTCAATTTCATTACTTATAACTTATTTATTTATATCCCATTCCTCTTTTAGCTGCTGAGTGAGAATCTGAGAGGAGAGATGACGGTTATACCCACCAGAACCCAGATCACCCTCAAAGATAGCAGGTTTATTCAACAGATTGCAAAATACCTGTTCATCAGCTGCAAGGAGGTACCTGCTCAAATGTAACTTGTTTTAGCAGAAAGCCCATTGCAAAAGATAAAGAGTTGCATCCCTCTATGTTTGCCTGCCAGTGGGATAGGTATTACTAATGAGACAGATCTCTAGCAGATACCTGCATGATGCCCAAACCTATTCTAGGGAGGTGGGGAAGGAAAAGAAGAAGAATCCTTGATGCATGATCAGTGCTCCCTCTCAGGATGGAATCTGAATTTTAAAATAGAAAAAACAAGTTGCATATAGAGTACAAGGCAATGGCCTCTGTGTCTTTTGAGCTCCCAGCTCTTGCCAACCTAGCAGTTCAAAAGGAAAAAAATTGAAAGTAGATAAATAGGTACAGCTTTAGCGGGAGCAGTAATATTGTTCAATGCACTCCGGCATCTGGTCACACCTGTCACATGACCACAGAAATGTCTGCAGATGCAGACAGCATCGACTTTTTGGCTGTAAACAGAGATGAGCACTGCACCCTAGAGTTGGATATGACTAGCTTTTGAGCAAGGGAGACCTTTACCTTTACTAGCCATAAGGACAAAGTGGTTTTTACCTGCTTTTATTGGCTGTTTCAAGCTGATTCAAGTTCATCTTGCCCACGTTCATCTTGCCCACGCTGCCCCTGTTGCTCCCGGAAGCGGAAGTAAAATTTGCCTGTACAGGCACGTTTTGCTTCCGCTTCCGGGAGCGACAGGGGTGGCGTG
Organism: Furcifer pardalis; assembly: GCA_030440675.1. Lineage (NCBI taxonomy): Eukaryota > Metazoa > Chordata > Lepidosauria > Squamata > Chamaeleonidae > Furcifer > Furcifer pardalis. The sequence continues at coordinate 14,327,437 of CP126894.1, read as the reverse complement.
AGCTGGATGAATGTTCCTGTTTTTCATAATATTTTTGTAACCTTATGATGTATATTGAGGCTTTATCTTATTGTATGGTATTTTATGATATTTTATTGTTTTGAATTATTGATGTATGATATCTGATTATACTGTGACATTATGCTGTTCTATTGAATTGTAACATTGTATTTGATTGTATGTTGCGAGCCACCCTGAGTCGGTTTTACCGAGTAGGGTGGCATATAAATAAAAAATGATAATGATGATGATGATTTTATTCACAGTTTTTATGTTATTTTTTTTAAAAAAAGAACATTATCAGATCAATACAAGTTTAAAATATTGCCTGAATAAATGCATCTGATCATTGCCATCATAATGAAAACACAGGAATGCTTTCTTTCCTCCAGAGGTAAAAAGGGTTTAAAAGGTCATCTAGTCCAAACCTTTGGTGCAGAGCATGTCATAAACTAGATCTCTCTGTACTGGGTGTGCTTTGGAAGAAAGTTGCAGAACAAGCATCCCTAAATAATTCATACAAGTTAGTCAAGCTGCCTAAAAACAGAATTAAAAACAAGACTGGACAAATGTGAATCTTAGAGGTAGATTTGAATTATTGTGGTTATTTGTTGTTATCTCAAATTTTCAGGAACTAGCAGCTGTTAGAGATGTCTTAACCCCTCCGTTGGCCTGTGCAGCGGCCAAAAACGGTGATTTGGATGCATTAAAAGCCTTGCAGAGTATGGTAAACTACCTCTTATTTAGTGTTTTGTGCAATCTCTTGGATTGTAAGTTTGAGCAAACACCATCCCTTGTGGCCAGCCCAAATGTAGTTTCACAGGGAGTGAGGGCTTCGAGGGCTTCCCAGGTCAGATGAATTGGCGTCGGGGCCCAGATCCAGCCCCCGGGCCGTAGTTTGGGAACTCCTGTTCCAGATATTGTTGAATTTGAATTTCCACCATCCATTATACTTGGTTAAAGTGTCAGGAAATGAGAGAGACTGAAAGTCAGGCCAGGTTACCCTGTTATGGTAATAGAGTAGACCATACTGCCAGTGACTCAATGCTGAGTGTCAGGTGGCAGTTAACTAAACTGACAACCCTGAGGTCCACAGGGAAGGGTGATGGTCCCCAAGTGGAATAAATCCCATTTGAATCCATCTTGATGGAGGGCAGCAGCTTCATCCATCCTGGCCTGGGGCCAATGAGGACTTTGTGTGCCAAAAGGGCTCAGGACCAGAAAGTGACTTGCAGAAGTGGATCAGTGGTATGGGTGTCATGCTGCGATGTGGAAGGCAGATGAAAGGCCACTGCATTATATTCTCAGGACATTCTTCATGGCTGATCACCAAGATGATCCCCTATATTCAGATTTGGATATGGCAGAACAACAAGAAGGTAAACAGCAGTTAGAGCAGGGTTTCTCAACCTTGGGCTGCCAGATGGTCTTGGACTTCAATTTCCAAAAGCCTTGGTCAACAAGTGTGCTGACCTGGGTTTCTGGGAATTTAAGTCCAAGAACACCTGGAGGGCCATGGTTGAGAAACCCTAAGTTAGTGTGTCTTAGATTTCCCCACTTGACAAACGGGAAAAACAAATGTAGGTAGCCATTCTAACCCCTTTAGAAAGAATCCAGAAGTGACAACCAATTTGAGCAAACAGCAAATCTAAATTGGTGCCAGCCTTTGTATTTTAACCAAAGAACTCAATTATCAGATTTATTTTTTTGCTCCTTGTGTGACTTCCACGTCATCTTAAGACTATTAAATTGGTCATTGAGGAATTTTCACCCTATTTTCCCTCGCCCTCCCATGTGCTTGATATTCTGCTGAAGAAAAGTTCTGCCTACTGCTTTGTGAGGCTGTAGTTCATCATATAAAGTTAAAAGTGTGCTGTTGTTTTTGGATTTTACATGGGATTCTCATTAATCTGTTATTTGACATCCCTGACTTGGAGGCTTAATGTTGAGAGAGCAAGATCAGTGCTTTTGACTGTCAATATATAAGCAAAATTGGAAGTATCTTCTGACAACATCATCATTCTGGTAGGAGAATGCAGATCCAATATCTAGCCTGCTACATAGAGCCTGAAATTAGTGGGATATGCAATCTACTTTTCCCCTCCCCTCTTTATATTCTTATCAGGCCTACAAGGGATGGGATGTTTCTGACAAATCTACATGCTTGAATGACCTGTAGAAATTAGCGTCAAGAGATTGTTGTCCATTAAGCTAAGACATCGTGATATTTTTTAAAAATACAGGGCTATATGGAAGTGCTTGTCTTAGTTGTACGAGGCCCAAGTTCTACTAAACTAGAAAATCATAATGGCATGTAAATCAGGCTTTTCTTAGATGCATGACTGAAAAATGCTTTTTTAAAACAAATTCTTCCTAGGGTGGAAACCTGAGCTCTGGAGATTATGATGATCGCACTCCTCTGCACATTGCATGCTGCGAGGGCAATTTGGAGGTAGTTAGACATCTGTTGACGTCTGGCGCAACTGTGTATGCGAAAGACCGAATGGGAGCTACACCACTGATGAATGCAATCAAGTTCAGGTATGTTTTACTTCCTATGAATCATCCAAGTCCAACCCCCTGTCATGGAGGCACAGTGGAGAATCAAACTCCCAAACTCTTGGCTCCACAGTCAGAAGCCTAAGCCACTGAGCTCTCTATATGACATGCAGAAACAGAATATTTCTTGTTTACTCTCTTTACCATAGCCAAATCTGTTTTTCGTTTTGCTAGAGGGAAACTCCTGACAGTTTTTTACACAGCAAACAAGGTTTATTTGGGTACAGCTTACATCAGAACTAAAATGTAGTGCCTGCTGTATTCTTAAAAAGTTGTCCAGAACAGTGTCGCTCGCCTGGCATCTTCTAGACATGTTAGATTAGAAGTAGGTAAAGGCAAAGGTCTCATTTGCTTGAAAGCCAGTCGTGTCTGAGTCTGGGGTGTGTTGCTCATCTCAGCTTACAGCTAAAGAGCCAGTGCTGTCTCCATCTGCAGACATTTCTGTGGTCATGTGGCAGGCATCACTAGATGCTAGAGTGCATAGAATGCAGTTATTTTTCTCGCCAAAGTGGTATCTATTTATTTACTTGCGGTTTCTTGCTTTTGAACTCCTAGATTTGAAGGTAAACAGCACTCCGTGCACTCTGGTGTCTAGTCATGCCTGCCACATGTCCACAGAAACATCTGCAAACGCAGACAGCGCTGAATCTTTGACTATAAACAGAGATGAGCTTTGAACCCTAGTCAGATACAACTGGCTTTCGAGCAAGGGCAACCTACCATTTGTTATTCCTCACCATTGGCTGTACTGACTAGAATGGTTGGGAGTTACAGTCCAAGAGTATCTGAAAGGAAACAGGCTGTCCATCCCAGTCTATGGGATATCAAGAAAATATATTGGTCTTCTATACATACATGAATTTCTGCTGCAGGGTGTCATAGCCAGACTACTAGTGTTCTTGTTTCTCTAAGACATGTTTGAGGCCTTCGTGGAAGTGGAGGAGTGTTTAAAGTATGCAAGAAGTCTCTCTGAAAAACTCAAAAGCTGGAAGTGATCCCCTTCTTTTGTTTTTTGTGGAATTCTGCACATTGCTCATGGTTTATTCTTCCCTTTGAGCCCTAAAACCTATTTCCCCTTGTATGGTTCAGATGTCAATTTCATTCTCCTTCTCATAGTTCTTACTACGAAGCTCAAAAGTCCCCCCCCCCACGCCCACCCCTTTACATGCGATTCAGTTAACAAAAACAAGTATATACATACAAACTTCTTTTAGTACATCAGAAGAGTTAGTTTATGGAAGAAATTTAGAAACATGCTTGTAATAGCTGTGCTGTAGGTCACCTATCCATATCAGATCTAACAGCACCTGTTGGATCATCTCATTGGCCCAGTGATTAAGAAGCTCACCTTCTTAGTTGGAAGTCCAGGAAGTCAGCAGTTTGAAACCTGGGTACTGTATGATAGTTTGAGCGCCCATCTCTGTCCCAGCTCCCGCCAACCTAGCAAGTCAAAAGCAAGAAATTGCAAGTAGATAAATAGAGACCACCTCAGTGGGAAAAGATCTTGGGGACATGAAAGGAACCTCATTCAGGTGTCCCCTGAGCGGAGTTTCTTTAGCAAAAATTCTTTCAACCCAGAATAATTTCTGACACAAAATTATTATTATCATCTCCTTCCCCTTTCCAGAAAAGTACAAAATTCTAATCAAGCGGCCCTTTCTTCCTAAGGATTGAGCTCTTTCTGATTGTGGTCACGGGGTCTCCACAACGTTGAGTTAGTATTTTGCATGCATTTATAAGTCACTGTGTCACTTGGCAGACAATCTGATTAATCCCTATGAAAGCCAAGGACCAAATGAGTCCTTTTAGATACAAAGCAACATGGATAAGAATCTCTTGAAATTCTCTAAGATGTATTAAACAAACATGCTGCTGAAATAGGGTGGCATTTCTCCACCACATCTCTGCGGGATATTCATGCAAGTGGCAATCTGTGTATGTGTCTTTCAACCGCACCCTGTGACTGCCTAAGGAATTTCACACGCGTTTGTTATTCATATTCTTTTGCTTTACCGCTCCCATAAGAAACTCCTACTGGGATGCTTGATAGTTTAAAAACTGCCAAAAGGGGAGTTGGAAGAGGAGGAGGAGAATGGAGCTGTGTTTGGGTCCAGCCTTGTGCTGTTGGGTTGAGAGGATCAGCTAAATCAGTGGTGCCCAAACTAAGGCCTGGGTGCAGCCCCCGATGCCATTTCATCCGGCCCGCGAAGCCCTCGTCGCTCCTGGAAGCAGAAGTAAAACGTGCCCATCACCTCTGGCTTTTGGCGCCTCTATGGCTGAGTGATCTCCAAGTTGTCCTATCCTCAACATTCCTGCTCAGCTCTTCTTAACCCAAGGATGTAGCTTCCTTTAGAGCAGTGGTGGCGAACCTATGGCACACATGCCAGAGGTGGCACTCGGAGCCCTCTCTGTGGGCACCAATGCAGTCACCCCAGCACAGAGTTTGCCCCACCCCTCTAACCAGCAGCCCAATGGGAACACTTCCTCCCCACAACATAGAGTTTGCTCAGCCCCTGTGCCCAGCAGCCCAATGGGAGCATTTCTTTCCTCCCCTATTGCTGTGTTGGCACTTTGTGATAAATAAGTGGGTTTGGGTTGCATTTTGGGCACTCAGTCTCTAAAAGGTTCACCATCACTGCTTACAAAATTCACCGCACCCCTCTGCCCAGCAGCCCAATAGGAGCATTTCCACTCTCCCCACAGCACAGAGTTCATCCTGCCCCTCCACCCAACAGCCCAATGGGACCGTTTCTTTCCTCCCCTGTTGCTGTGTTGGCACTTTGCAATAAATAAGTGTGTTTTGGGTTGCAGTTTGGGCACTTGGTCTCTAAAAGGTTCATCATCACTGCTTTAGAGAGTCAATTCATCTTGTATTTGATATTCTTTTCTTTTGGCATTCAAACATTTCCAAGCATTATTGTCTTTTCCAGAGACTCTTGCCTTCTCATGATATGTCCAAAGTAGGACAGCCTTAATTTCATCATTTTTGACTCCAGAGATAGTTGACTCTTGATTTGTTTTAGGATCTACTTTTTGTAGATTTTTTATCCTGGCAGTCCAGGATATCCCAAAGCTCTCCTACAGAATGATATTTCAAATGAATTCACCCCCCATCAATCACCTTTCTTTACACCCACACATGGTGATCGGGAATATAAGAATATGGATGATCTTGTCCTCCAGTGACACATCCTTAAATTTGATCTTTCTTTTCTAATGCCTTCATTGCTGCCCTTCCAAATTTCAGTCTTCTGATTCCTTGGCTGTAGTCTCTATTTGAATTGATGATTAAAGCAAGGTATACACAATCTTTCACTATCTAATTTCTTTATCAGTAACATTAAACGTGTAGTTCCTCTGCAGTCATGGGTTTTGTCTTCTTAATGTTCTGCACTAGCATTTTCTTCTTTCACTTTCACTAAAAGTCATTTTGAGTCATTGCTGGTTTCAGTCTGTAAGATAATGTCATCTACATATCTTAACTTATTTGTTTCTTCCTTCACTAATTTTTACTCCTCTTCACTTCATCTGAATCTAGTCCTTCTTTCTGTATGATGTATTCTATGAGGAAGGCTGTTTCATCAAGAAGCAAGACTACAGTTATACAGAAATATCCCTAACATTTATCTGTTTTTTGAAGGATATAAGTCTGTTTTGTTTAATCTAGAATGTACTGTTTATATTGTGATCTCTAGGATCAGGTTTTAAAAAAGCAAATTGTTCAGAGTTTGGCTCACTGTGAATTGAGTGAGCATTTCAGAAAAAGCAAGGTAAGCAAATGTCACGAAATGTATAGCAGTATACTCCCAGGCTACAGGGTGTCTCCCAGAATAATGTGCATTATCTGATTATTTTTCGTAGTCTTTTTCTCTAAAAAGAATCAAGTAGAAAGACTTTTATAATCAATTGCATGTGAGTGATGTTTTGTAAGGCTTTTTTCCTGTGCATGTGAGAAGCTGTATGCACAATCCTGAGACTCGCATGGAATAATTTCACATTTCCCATAGTGAACATGAGCCCATTGGTAATTATTCTGGTAAACAGACTTTTGTTGTTCAGTCGCACAGTCAATTCCGACCCTTTGCGACCCTATGGACCACTGTCCGCCAGGCACTTCTGTCCTCCACCATCCTCCTCAACTTGCTCAGCTTTGTGCCCTTTGTGTCTACAATACCATCATGATATTGATGTAGTATGGGTTTCTATAGACCTGTGTAAGGAAGAGAAGGGATAAAATCGTCTGTCATTTATAATAATTTGATAAGTTTTAAATTAGGGTTGTCCAAACTATGGCCTGTGGGCCAGATCTGGCCCAAACACCAATTCATCTGGTCCGCACTGCCCTTGCCGTTCCTGGAAGTGAAAGTAAAACACGTTTTACATCCGCTTCCAAGAGTGGCAAGGGTGGTGTGGGCCGGATGAATTGATGTCAGGGAGCTAGATCCTGCCCATGGGCCATAGTTTGGTCAACCCTGGTTTAAGCAGAGAAAATGGCAGCCTAAAAATCTATCTCATCTATTGCAAATCAGATTGCAAGGTGCATGACCGGCCCGCTGAACCACGTGACCGGCCCATGGCCTGAAAAGTTTGGTCACCCCTGTTTTAAACCCACGTCTTGTCCTCTCAGTCTTTCCTATGGGTTATGCAGTCCTTCCACCTTTTGAAGTTTGTCAGGTGTTAAAGGTCAATTCATTGTTTCCCACAGGAGAACTGAACAGCCAAAAGAATGAAGTCATTCAAGTTTAAGAAGAGGTTATTTCTGCATTTCTTTTAAATGCTAGTGAGAAATGTACCTGTCGTCTCTCCTTCACCACGCACATTTCTCTAAAGCTTCATTCACATTCTAACCACTGTAACTGGCTCTATGAAACCTTATTTAAAGCCTAAAAAGGACTAGAGCAAGGAAAAATGACTCTTTGGGAGATACGGTAGTACAGTAATACCTCATATAACATTAGTATCGAATAACATGAAAATCGCATAACATTAAGGAATCTGGGGGGAAGAATTGCATCGGATAACATTAAGATCCTATGGAATGCTTCAGATAACAACCGCTAAAGCCTGTGTGGTTACAATGTATCTCTATGGATCCCATAGGATTTTAACATGCATCAGATAACACTAAAAATCGTATAACACCAAGACTTGTGGAACCAGGTTTTAGTGTTATCTGAGGTTTTACTGTACCTCGAATAACGTTATGACTTGGTTCCACAAGTCATAACGTTATCCGGTTTTTAACGTTGTGTGATACATTGATTGCACAACGTTAAAAAAATCCCTGTTCCCTTCCCAAAGAAGAAAGGGAACAGGGGGCCGTTCTGTTTTGCTTAGCAAGCCGGGGAGGGATCTGAAAAGAAGGGACCCAAGCCTCTCTTGAGTCTCTTCTTTTTAGAAACCTCTGTCTGGCTTGCTAAAGAGCTTAGCGATCCAGGCCAGGGGGGGGCGCTTCCAAAGAGAGGCTTGGGTCCCTTATCCCAGCCTCTCTTAAGAAGACTCCACCCCACCCACCCCGCCTGGATAGCTAAGCCCCTTACCAAGCCAGGCGGGGGAGGGATCTGCAGCTGTAGGGTGGCTGGGGAAGCCTAGGGGGCGGTGCTCATTTCTGTTTACAACCAAAGAGCCAGCACTGTCTGCCTCTGCAGATATTTCCATAGTCATGTGGCAGGTAAGACTATATGCTGAAGCACACAGAATGCTGTTACCTTTTCCACTGAAGCAGTACCTATTTATCTACTTGAAATTTCTTGCTTTTGAACTGCTAGGTTGTCAGGAGCTGGGACAGACAATGGGCACTCGCTCTGTTGCTTGGCACTTGGGTCTTGAACTACTGACCTGCTGAGCTTCCAGTTGTCAAGCTCAACATCTTAACCACTAAGCCACCATGGTTCTTCAGAGTAGCATACATGGAGTCAGTTAAAAGAAGACAGTCTCTGCCTGCAAAATTCAAATCTAATGACATGATGTGAAAAGAAAAAATTACCGGTATATGAAAGAACGGACAATAGCAGATCTGAAAAATACCCAATTCTCGGATCTTGGACTTCACTAGAAATTGGAGTTGACCACTCTAGGCTAGAAGAACCAAAGATTTAAATCAGTGTGAGCTCATGCTATGGGCTTCTAATAGGTGAGTTCCAAAAAAACCCACCCCAAGCAGATATTGTGGTCAGTATTTCCAAGTGACAATGCACACATATTTAACAACAATAACCTTATTGTGCAGAAGAAGCCTAATGGGGCTCTGTCCTTTTTGAACCATGAGACTGACAAATGAACCCAAGTAACTTTCCCCTCTCCAAAATTGGCTGAACTCGTTAATGCTCAAGTGGCTTATACTCTTCGGTGAATGTTTACTGATATAAACGTTAGCACTGAAGTGTGGAATAAAAAAAAATACATACAATATTTGCTGCCTCCAAGAGAGGAGAAGAATGTCCATAATGCTAACCTGTGCATCTCAAGGAACACTTGTACTAAAATATTTAAGATAGCGAGCAAATATGTGAACCCTGTGATTGCAGGAGCTGTTCATAATGCAGCCCTGCTGATAGAACAAAGGATTCAGCAATGTTCTTCCACCTTTTTTCTCTTCTGACAGAAAAGACATTGTTGGATCGTGTGACTTAATATGTCTTTTTCACTGATTAAGAGAAATAAAACAAAAATAAATAGACAAACAGAAACTTTCTGGAAAGTCTTGTGCTATCTTGGCCATATCAAAGTCACTCTCTCTGCAAATCTGTATGTCACGTTGCCCTAGAAACAAGCAATAAGAAACACAGGATTTAGAAACTCAACTGTGGTTTGTTTCTAGTTTCTAGAAACTTAGAATGGTGTCTGACCAGGTTTTCCTGCTATGGTAAAAGAATTCAGGCATTCTCAACCTGTGGCCCACAGGCTGGATGTGGCCCTCGGCACCATTTCATGTACCCCCCTGCCTCCACTGCACCGGGAAGTACCATGTGGTGGAGGAAGGGCAAATTGGCTGACCGGATCCTGTAGCTGTCTGAGGGAGCATGACCTTGCCCCTGGCTTAAAAAGGTTGAGAACTCTTGGAGTAGACCATACTGTCAGCAACTCAACACCAAGTGTCAGGCGGTGGTTAACTAACCTGACAACCCTGAGGACTAACAGCTTGGATGCTGAAGTCCACTAGTGGATTAAATCCCACTTGAAGCCATCTTGATGGATGGCAGCAGTTTCATCAATACAGTACTGGCCTGGGGCTGAGGAGGACTTTGTGTGCCAAAAGGGCTCAGGAACAAAAGGTGACTCACGGAACTTGATCAGTGGTACGGGTGTCACGCTGTGATGCAAATGGCAAATGGACGGCAACTGCATTATATTCTCAGGACAGTCTTCATGGCTGATCGCCATGAAGATCACCAAGGTTCAGATTCAGATATGGCAGAACAAGAACAACAACAAGAAACCTAGAAGTAGCATGTAACATGTTCAGAATTGCTACTCCCCCATGCTGTTCTGAACTTTGTACATGGCACCACTGAGCTTTTAGGCAAGATGATAGGGTACTTAGTGAAAATTCTAAATCAGAGCTGGTTTATGATTAAAACCTGAAAGCATTACAGTTTTGGATTACAAAGCCCAGGTTTCCCAAGCCAGTTTGTTTAGGGCAGGGGTGGCCAAACATTTCATGCTGTGGGCCAGTTACGTGGTTGAACAGGATGGTCACGTGGTTCCTCCCACCGTAAAATGCATCCCTGGCTGTTGTAAACGTGTTTATAACAGCCATGGTTGCATTTCTGTCAGCATTATATGCATGTGTGGGCGCATTTTACTTCCGCTTCCGGTAGTGGCGAGGGCCCCCCAGGCTGGATGATGTAGCACCGCAGGCTGGGTTCAGCCCATGGGCTGTAATTTGGCCACCCCTGGTTTAGGGGATCCCATTTAACATTATTTCTCTCTCAATAAGGAATAGGTCCTACCTTTTATGCTAAAGTGCACTGAAGCACTTGATGTTGCAGTGCAAATGAATAACATTAAAGCTAACTGCATGAGACTCTTTTAAAAAAAATTGAGCAGGAGCTTGTGAACACAGTGAGTGAGTGGGGTATTTTTCTTGAGATCAGTAGGAGAATCAGGAGAGGGAAAGGCTACATGTTAGTTTGAGGATGAGTGTCAAAGCTGTTTGGAGGCTTGTTTCTTGGTTTGTTGCCGCAGTAGTTAAACTGCTATCCTGCAACCCAAAGGTTGTGAGTTCAATCCTGATTAGGAATCAAGGTTGACTCAGCCCTCCATCCTTCTGAGGTTGGTAAAATGAGTACCCAACATGTTTGGGGCAAAATGCTAATTAACTTGTGAACCTCCCAGAGAGTGCACTAAGCACTATGGGGCAGTATATAAGTATGATTGTTTTGCTTTATCTTATTTCATTTCTATACCAGTCTTCTGATTCAACTTTCCTTCTGGGCAGGGAACGTACACACATATATAAATAAGAGAACAATTACAATATATCAATAGCAATATAACCTGAATACATTACCCCAATATAAAATCCCTTTGTTCTTAAAAATGATTGTGGTGGTATATAGTTGCATAGATGCAGCAACAGTATCTGTTCAGAGGGAAGATGTTGAGAAATGCCATCTTGAAAAGATGTGTCTTACAGAATACAAGAGAGAAGAAGCCTGCCAGACATACAGTGACAGGGAGTTCCACAATGGTTATGCCACCACCAAGAAGGCCCTGTTGCAGGTGGAAGTCTTACTGGTCTTCTTTGGAGTTTAGCAACACTAGCCCTTTCATTTGGGAAGATCTGGTTATCCAGGCCAAATTCATCAGAAAGAGATAAGATTCCATACTGCAATTTTCTTGGGCACTTAACATTTGGGTTCACACCCTACTTAGCATAGAGCTGATAATGTGACATACTTATTTCCACCAAGGTTGGACTGAGGTTTTCCAGTAGCTGAGATGTGAAAGGGCAGTTCATTCAGAATGGCACATGGCTGTGACTTTTTTTTATCATTCATTGAAAGAACATAGAAATGAAATAAATAATTTCAACTCAGTGTTTCCTACATGTAGGAATAGAAATAATTTCAGCTCAGCCTTTTAAAGGAAGAAAAGGCTGAACTGAAATTACTTATTTCATTTCTAAATGGGGTGGTGGTGGTTTTGGGGGGGAGAACATAGGAATTCCCCTCTCCTAGTTGCCTACACATTTTACATAGGTGTAATAGAATGGACCTGTTCTTCTTGATGTTTTGGACATTGGTATGCTTTGATGCAATCAGCTATTGCAGTGACAACAGACTCCTCTTGATTACTATCATTCAAATGTTTGAAAAGTACTATTATATCTACTCTCAGTCTCATTTTCTCAAGGCTAAACATGCCCAGACCATTCATTCTTTCCTTATACGGCTTGGTTTCCATTCCCCAAATCACCACTGTTGCCCTTCTCTGAACTTCTTCCAGTTTGTTGGTATCCTTCTTAAAGTGTAGTGTCCAAAACTGGATACAGTACAGTGCCACCTCAATTTATGAATTTAATGCATTCTCCGGGACGTTTCATATTGCAAAAAAATTGTAAACCGAGATGCGGTTTCCCATAGGAATGCACTGAAAACCTTTTTTCTGACCTCCGGAATGGTTTAATTGGTTTTCAAAGCATTCCTATGGGAAACCACATTTCAGTTTATGAGTTTTTTTGCAATTAAATTGCAAATAAACTGAGGCATTATTTTCAATGAATTTTCATTCATAAACTGAAAATTATGTTTACCGAGGCATTCGCAAACTGAGGTACCACTGTACTTAGACGAGGCCTAACTAGTGCAAAATGGAGGGGGACTAGTACCTCACTGGTTTTGGTGACTATACTTCTTTTAATGCAGCTTAAAATAGCATTGACCCTTTTTGCAGCCATGCACTGTTTCCTGTTATTCAGCTTGTGATATATGACAGTTCCAAGATCCTTCTTGCTTATAATATTACTGAGCCATGTACCCCCATCTTATAACTGTGTACAGTATTTGTCCCCCCCCCCTAGGTATATAACTTTGCACTTATCCCTCTTAAATTTCATTCTTTTCTTTTTAGCCCAGTGCTCAAACTATAATTTTTTTAAAAAAAATCTGTTCCTGTTGTTCAAGGTATTACCTACCATGGAAATTATTAGCTATTGGGAAATTTGATAAGTATTCCCTGCACTCCCTCTTCCAAGTCACTAATGAAAATGTTGAAGAGCACTGACCCAGGACAGATCCTTGTTGCTACAGTTCTGTAACCAACTATGTATCCACTTGGCACATGTGCTATCTAGGCCAGTGATGGTGAACCTTGGCATTCCAGGTGTTCTTGGACTTCAAAACCCAAGTCAGCACTCCTGCTGATAAGGGCTTCTGGGAATTGAAGTTCAAGAACACCTAGAGTGTCGAGGTTTGCCATTACTATTCTAGGCTATACCTAGTTAGTTTGTTAATCAGAATATTATGGGGCACTTTGTCAAAGTCTTTGCTGAAGTCAAGATATATTACATCTACAGCATTCCCTCCAGCTACCAAGTTACATGTTTCTAGCATGTTATTCATTACGTATGTGACTTAGATGTGTTCCTTTGTGGGGTTTAAAAAGTGCAAAAAGCAGCTTTCTGATCCGTTTTATCTGATATATGTTTCTGTTTTAAATATGCTACAGAAGTTTCTAATAAGATGACAATAAATAAAACCTCCCCTTTCCTTCTTTCTTAAAGGCACCACAGTGTGATTTCCTTGCTTCGCACCACAGGAGCTCATCTTTCTAGCCAGGAGCTTGCAAATGTTGGAACAGAACTCTGTTGGTAAGAAACCCTTTTTGTTTCAGTGAAGATGTTACTTTTGGCATTCCAGATTTTTGGACTTCAATGTCCAGAATCCCCAGCCTGTATTGCCATGGATAAAAGACTATGGGCTGTGTAGTCTTAAGCATCTGGAATGATAAAGGGTCACCATCCCAACAGTGGACTCTGTATGGTTACACACATCTAAAAGCTTGCGAAGCTTTTCTTCATGGTAATAGCAACTGAATTATCTGCTAACACTGATTAATCAAAAATAATTGGATAATTATCATTCCTAGCAATATTCTTAGTAATGTTCAGCAAGCAAAGCTTTGGCACTCACCAGGTGAACTTCAGGCATTGTATTTTTAAGACATACATTTATGAAACTTCTCATAAACAGCAGAAATTAAGATAAGAACATTGGACTTGGCTTTCCTTTGAGCAATCTAACCACTGATTCTGTATAAGAACGTTAATGTAGGATTTTCCTTCTTGTTTGACAGGCTTGGGATCTGCTTTGTCAAAACTTAGCTGTCAGGATTATTAACAGGAGTGGCTAAAAGCAAACACCTTATATTTTTCTAGATTAAATTGACCCCACTCTTAGCCTCCTCTGCCCTCGCAAAAACCTGTTCAACTGGCTAGTCTTAGAGAATGACACAATGCTCTGAGGCCTTCAGCAGCAACTAGGAAAATAGATGTATCAGGGGATGGTGATGCAATTTGTACCCACTAAGGCTTCTCCCTCTCATTTATTCTTTGGTTAGCTGGGAGTGGAATCATAGTTCCTGTATTTCTGCTTGCTGAGTAACATAGGGATTGGAGCTTTAAGAAAACAAAGAGTAGTACTTCCAGGGTTCTGGGGTAAATTTGGATGATAAATTTTGCCATCCAAAATGGTGTAAAATATTTGAAGCTCATTGTCTATAGTACCATTCTTCCTTGGGGATGGAATTTATTTATTTATTATTTATTTCATTAGATTTGTATGCCGCTCCCCTCACCGAAATGGCTCTGAGTGGCTGACAATGTTACTAATATCGAAATACAAACACATGAAAATAAAAATACAGTAATACCTCGGATAACGCTAAGACTTGGTTCCACAAGTCTTGGTGTTATCCGATTTTTAGTATTATCCGATCCATGTTAAAATCCTATGGGATGGATCGGATAACGTTAAAGCTCCATAGAGATACATTGTAAGCGCACGGGCTTTAGCAGTTGTTATCCGATTCATCCCATAGGACTTTAACATTATTCGATCCAATTCTCCACCCCAGATTGCTTAACGTTATGCGATTTTAGCGTTATCCGAGGTAAACTTTATCCGAGGTATTACTGTATCATACAACCCAACAGAAAGACCCACAATGTCCCCAATGGAGCCTGGGCTCAATGTCCTTAATGGAGCCTGGGGCTTGACCTGCTTGACAGAGCCTGGGGCTCAACGTCCATGAAGGAACCTGGGCCTCAACGTACGCGACGGAGCCCAGGGTTCGATGTCATCCTCAGCCAGACCAGCTGGAGCACCTCTGGCAACAGGGCAGCGGCGGCAACAGCGATGCAGTTTTTAAAAAAGTCTGCCAGGTGTTCCTCCTCCTGCTCGCAGCTGGGCTGGCTGGAGCACGTCTGGCAACGGGCCGGTGGCAGCGTGAAAGTCCAGCTGCTGGGGCCATTTTTGAAGCCCCAGCCAGGGCGGGGTCCTGGCGCAGGTGTTGAATGTCCCAGGGCTGGTTGCGTGGCAGCCTCTCTGCCTGGCCGAAGGAAGCTCTCGGGCGGTGGAGGTGGCGCAAAAGTCCAGCCCCTGTGGCTACTTTTGAAGCCCTCAGCCAGGGCGGGGTCCCAGGCACAGAAATGTGAGTGAAGAAATCGTGTTAGAAACGTTCGCAAAAAATGTCTTCTGAGGAACTGTGCTTCCGTTGTAGTATGACCAGAGACATATAACAACTCTCTACATGCAGTATTTCTATTGTTCTCCCAAAATAACAGGGAGGTGGACTCCTTGGGCCATTGCTTGCTTACAGAGATGAGAGAAGTTACTTTATGGACTCAATTTTATAGAGCACCATTCTAATGGGACAGGTGACGGCCTTCATTGCCCTCGACTGATTGAAAGGGAGTTGGGTTCAGATCTCTGAATTCGGTGTGAAGGGTTCCATGTGAACGGCAGTTAAACATGGGTCAGTTGTTCCTAAGAGATAGGCAAGAGCCATTCTGAAGGGACAGGACTACATTTTATAGAAGACTCCAGGTGGAGTGCTGGGTGGGGTATCCTGTGAGCTTTAGTCTGAAAAAGAGTAACTATTCATCAGCATTGTCTACTTATGAATGATAGATTGTTTACTTACCTATGGTTGCTTACTTGCCTGATTGCATTAAGAGCTCACTGATAGGATAATGTCTAAATAGATTCCATTTTCTTTAACACTGTCTGGGATAGAACGTGTCATTTCATGGAAAAACAAAATCATAGCTGGAATATACTTATCCATTCAAAAAAGTCTCTTCAGGATCTTATTTGGCCAGAGATTGTTTGACTGATATTTCTCATGCAGTAACTAGTAAGAAAAAAATGAGATGAACCTTGACTTGTTCATATTTGGTTGTTACCCAGAAAGAAAAATGTGGTGATAGCGGAGATCAGGAGCATGAACCAAATGCCCCCTTTTTTCTTCATAGCTCTGCTTTCCCTCCTTTACATCAAAATTGCAGTTAATGAAACCCAAGGATGTTTTCCTTCAAGTCTATTATCATAGCCTATCTCTCCGCTAAAATGCTTTTCTATTCTGATCACAGCTGTCGGGAGGAATTATGATTTTGGCAGAACTTTGACCGTATGTGTAATGCCTGATTATCTTTCTGGTGAAAATAAAATATGGAGTGGGTTTTTTTATGATCTTAATCTGTCATCTGTCTTGGCAGTTACAGAGTCCACATTTTAAAAAAGGCACAGTGAAGCTGCCAAACAAGGATGATATCCTTGAAGGTGCTGCAGGCAGAATTATCTTCCCCTCATGGCAAATCACTACTTTGCTTATCAAGGCTCTGCACTAGCAGAGAAGCATAATCTCTTCTCTATCTCGATGACACTTTTCGGCTATAAACATCTTAATCTCCTGTAGTGGCTTAACGTGTTACATGCAGGGAATTAAGGTAGAAAGTTATACAAAAGTTCCCAGAAAAAGATGAAAGATACAGTATATCATGTTGCCAGTGTTGCCTCATCCTCTTAGGATGGGCCTGTGCAACAAGTGATCTAGTAAAGGACCGGAGCTTAAAACATAAGTGTTAAAGCGATGAAGTTAAAATTAGTTTTAACAGTTAGTCAGTCCATTAACTGTAATATTTCAACAAACAATATAGAATGCATTGTTGAAATGCATATCAATAATCAGATCAGAAGAAAAAAAGAACAAAATCAAAAAAGAGACAAAACATTAAAAACTAACTGTTATATTTTATTGTGAGCTTTCATGGACAAAGTTCACTTCCTGAGACATAAGAATGAGACTACATGGCAACCATTTACACATGGCTCCAAGATAAAGAGACAGTGGTTGGTTAGTAGACACAAGTTGCAAATTGTGTGAGTCAGTGTGCCATTTTATTACCTGGGGATATTGCTGTTCATTTTGGCTTAATAGTACACATACAGGACTAATAGACACTCAGCAGAATCAGAAAATGCATATCATCACAGGCTGTATTTGACCAGCAAATATCCACTGGGTCCCTGTCTTGAGCCATATTCTGCCACCATCACTAAGAAGATCACTGTAATTATTAAACCTATGGACAAAAATAGTAAACAATCTTCTCCTTCCAATCCATGCCTATAGAACACCCCCCTTTGCCCAATGATTAAAATCAAGACACCCTACTTGGTGCACTGCAATTAACCTACAGAATAACCATTTCAATATCTCAGATGATTGGATGGAATTCTGGCAACATCTATCCCTGATTCCCCACCACCACATAGTCAAGAACCCTTGTAAGTGGCCAGCCAGATTTCCCCTTCCCAGACGGCAGTGGAGGATGCTGAACAGAGTGAGGACCAGCTATGATAGATGCTGAGCCACTCTGTTCACATGAAGAAGAAGACCAAACTATGGACCACATTATATTTAAGTGTCCCTTACACATGTTTAGAGGCACACTGGAGGTCCTGTGTAGTGTCACAGATGAAGCCCTTCAATGGCTTTCAAACCTAGATGGAACTCTAGTTAGGAACTTGAGATGGTCAATTTGTGCTCACTGTCTATATCAGCATTAATGTAGACAACTGAAGTTCATCATATGATAAATAAATAAATACCTGGGAATGGCTTAAGGTCCCTGTTTGATATTCAGTTCTTTTCTTTTGAAGCTGTGTTCTGTGAAAATCAATAATGGTTAAAAGGTTAGATCCCCAGACACTAGATAACAACAGCAGAAACAACATAATCATTGTGGCATTACACATTGATAATGAGTTAAGAATCCTTGAGTTTACCTTTGAAACTTGTTCTGTAAAAGTGACAATAGTTAATTATGAAGGAATCTGGTTGATGGAAAATAACAGCAGATAACAACATCATTATTGTAGGATTTCACATTTGAAAATGGACTAAGAACTGTTGACTAATATTCAATCCTTTTAGCAGGGTACCCAGTATATGGCGCCATGTATAAATGATTGCCATGAAATCTCAGTCTTATATCTGAAAAATTGGACTTCATTCAGGAAAGCTTACATTAAAATATAGCAGTTAGTCTTTAAGGTGTCATGGTGTTTTTGTCTTCTATTTTTGTGTTTTTCTGTTTTGTTTTGTTTTTGTCTGGTATTTTTATATTACGTACTCACTTTTAAATTTTAAAGAGGCCAATTAAAATTACTAAAAAATTAAGCAAAATAAAAATATCCCCCACTGAACCACCCACCCACCCAGCCCTACCATAAGAAAGTTCAGCAATGTGAACAGGCATTTGTTACTCAGACTGATTACTTTAAAACAAATCGTTATTCAGACAACCATTAAAAGTATAAGCAGTTGTGGGTAGGTCACCCTTGCTCAAAAGCCAGTTGTATCAAACTCTATGATTCAGTGCTCATCTCTGTTTATAGCCAAAGAGCCAGCACTGTCTGTGTCTGCAGACATTTGGACATGTGGCAGGCATGCCTCGACACCAGAGTGCACAGAATGCTGTTTACCTTCTGAGTAGTACCTGTTTATCTACTTGCAAATTCTTGCTTTGGAACTGCTAGGTTGGCAGGAGATGGGACACAGACAGGGAACTCACTCCATCATGCAGCATTTAGCGCAGATTTTGCAGACTTTGGGATGAAGCATTTCAAAGTTTTGCAAGAACTGAGCTGACACAAATAACAATGACAGTTTTTCCTCAACAAGCTGGAACTATTGCTGCTTTCTTCCCATGTCACTGAAGTCATCCATGGAAAGTTGCTCTGGATCCAACCATCTTAGTGCTTTTCTTCCTTTCTGGTTCTGGATTATTCTACAAACTGCATTACTTTAAGTCAGGGGGAAAAGACAAAAAGAAAATACGAACCTCTCTCAGCTCAGTTTAACTGCATGAAACAAAACATTTGGCTGGGAAAATTTGGTCAATGTCAATGTCAATACAGTATTTCCAAGTAAAATTGATCCTGTTGTCTGCAGTATTAGGCCAAAGGTGATTGGGTCTCTGAGCTTTTTTGTACTGATTTATACTTCTTTATAAATCTTTCTTTGCTCTCAGTATAGAGTGTATGAAAGGGAGACACGTGTCTCCACACATCTAAAAATATGTGCTGTGTAGGACTGTAATGATCACATCTCCCTGGTGTATCTTTTTGGTATATTTAGTGACATATACTTCTCAATCAGGTTTAGTCCCACTCTGTTTTGTTAAGTCAATCTTAGAAGAAATTAACCCTGACTGCTCCTTAGAAGGTCAAATAGTAAAGATGAAGCTAAAGTACTTTGGACATCAAATGAGAAGAGAGGATTCGTTTGAGAAAGCCTTGATGCTGGGAAGAGTGGAAGGCAAAAGAAGAAGGGGGTGGCCAAAAATGAGATGACTAGATGGTATTGTAGACACAGTGGGCACAGAGCTGAGCGAGTTGAGGAGGATGGTGGAGGACAGAAGTGCCAGGCAGACAGTGGTCCATGGGGTCGCAAAGGGTCGGAATCGACTGTGCGACTGAACAACAACAAATTCTCTGTTGAAGATTGTATCCACTAACTAGGCACATTGTTTGATGTAGAAGTGATTGTGTTCATAGTCTAGCTATAACCACACAAGCACAAACCAAATTGTATTACCAATTCACCATCTAGGTGTTGGTTTCTCCAGTGTACCTTCTTCTGTTCTATCTGTATCTGTTCCAATGTTATTATGCTTCCCTTGTGGGCTGATAATCAAGCACAGGAAGTAGGACATGACCATTAAAATGTTTTTCTGAATGGATGAAAATGTCCCTGAACCTGTCAGCAATTTCTTAATTTTTGTGCCACATAAAAGGGGTTTCCTGCCTTTTGCCTTTTTCTTTTACCACTGTTTTCCCCCATCAGCCAGAGCTGAAAGATTTATTTACATTTTGCCATTTCTGTTCTGAAATAAAATTCTTAAAAGAGCTACATGAATGCAGCTTCACAAACTCCCTTCTCAGTCTCTCACTTAAGAATGTTTTAGTATTAAGTATATGAAATTTGACATATTCATTAGAGGCACTTATGAAATCTTTCAACATACAGTATTACTAATCTCCTGTATATCTAAAATGGTGGAAAAGACATAATTAGTGATGCATCTGATGAAAGAGTTGAAGCAAATCGCCTGACTCATTATGAGGGAAAGGGCTGGCATCTGAACACCAATTTTCCCATGCCAGAAACATCGTTAACCCAATATATGAACCATGAGGAGAATAGTTTAGTTAAATAAATGACTAGTGCTAATCCATTCAATTCTTTTTAGTGACAATGTCTTTATTTGCTAAGAATTAGGAGGGTATTCCAACCATATAGTGAGCTTAGATGTGAACATCTCCCAGCTGTTCTGTGGGTAAATTTCTTTATAAAAATGTTGAAAATAATTGTAAAAAGTAGGAGTGAAATTGTTAAAAGTTTGCATGCTGTCACAATAAGAGTGTTAGAACTGGATCATCTCCTGTTGCTGAAGCAAAATGAGAGGCAAAACTCTATTTGTGTATAGGATGGGGTGATGATTTTAGGCTCAGTTCATCTATTTGCTTTTGAGGAAAGGCTGACCTCATAGAATTCTTTTAACTCATTTTCACAGAGGAAAAACAATTATTTAAAAAGGCTTCAGAAGGAATGCTCAATGATTATTAAGCCAGAAACTGGATGAGGAACCAGACGGGACTAATTTGCAATCATATTTTTTAATGATAGCCTGAGTCTAGAGGTTATGTGAAAATGAAATATACATGCAATACATGGGTTCTAAGTCTTATTCAGGTATTTGATGTGAAATTAAAACAACAATGCAAACCACAGCAAAACACCCTTCATAATAATGAGAGGGAGAGGTTGGGTGGAAGTAGGTTCTGTAGGAATTCTTTATTTACTCCTTTGCAGCATCGCAGTTAGCATTGGGAATTTTGGTAATGGTGTCCCAACTGTAGTGTGCCTATGCGCTGCAGTGGTCCTCGGGGGTCTGCAGGGGTGTTGCCTGGCCTCCATGGGACCTGTTTCAAACTAAAGACCAAGGAGTCTCATGTGTGCAAGTCAGAAGGTTGCTCCTGGTCTTCCAAGACCAGGACATATTAGAATCACATTATTTAGGGAATGCTGTTGAAACCCATTTAGTAAATGCTGTCTGAAGTGAGATGCTGGCAACCAGTGGTCAACAGGTAGAGTAAAGGGAGATAGATCCCATTGAACAAAGATAAAGTGGTGATTTATACCCATGTATTCAGCATAAGGGCTGTGGTGGCTTAGTGGTTAAGATGCTGAGCTTGATGACCAGAAGGTCAGCAGTTCAAACCTTGAGTGGTATATGACAGAGTGTGCCCCCATCATCTGTCTCAGCTCCTGTCAACCTAGCAGTTCAAAAGCAAGAAATTGCAAGTAGATAAATAGGGACCACCTTGGTGGGAAAGTAGACAGCATTCTGGGCACTTTAGCTTCTAGTCATGCCTACTACATAACCACAGAAATATCAAACAGTGCTGGCTCTTTGGCTGTAAAGAGAGCTGAGCACCACACCCTAGAGTCAACTTACTTTTGAGCAAAGGAGACCTTTACCTTACTCAATTTACCTGCTTTGGAACTGTGGTTTTCCTGCTCCTAACTGAAACAAGGAAACAGTAATTTTCTCCCCCAACCCCCAAGTGGGCTTCCTAATCAGTAGGTCAGTCTCACACAACCATCTTGACCCTTTGTCTTTTTCTTTCATCTCTGAACTACTGCAACCAGAGTGTTCTACAACTTTCCATTATTTACCACTCTCACAGATGTATAAATATTACCCTGGCACTTAAGGACTGAAATATGGTTTCAGAGACACGGAGGACATGAAATTGTTCAATATACATGAGTACCTTTCTAAATTTCATTAGGAATCTGGGATGTTTGCTGTAACATTTTACCTACTTTTGCCTTTCCATGGTGGGTTAAAGCTGAAGTTAGCAATGGAAAATGCAGGATCCTAAAACATTTTCTTTAAATAAATGATGTCTTGTTTCATCTTATTTAATCTTTGCTTTCTTCCTCCTAGGAGTTGGGCTCAGTGCATATGTAACTTGATCCTATTTTATCCCCCAAACAAACCTGTGTAGCAGGTTAGGCTGATAATTTGTAACTAGAAAGTAGTCATCCAGTGGCTTTTCTAGGTCAAGAATAATACTAGTAGCACTAAATACATAATAATAAATATTTGACATTTGTGTAGTCCTTGTGTGTGTTCAAAGCATTCCTCAGGCATTATTCATCCAACAAACCAGCAAATGGGCATTGCTATCTTCATGCTGCTTAAGACAGCTTTCCTCAAATTGATGCCTTCAAAATGTGTTGGTCTGCAACTACCAGCATTCCCATGTTGTCTCTGACAGATGGGAGTTACAGTCTAGCACATCTGGATAGGGCCAAGTGGAAAAAAGGCTGGCATTGGGAAAAGTGAGAGACAGAATGAAAGGCTGAAGACCACCTGGAGCGTTCATGCCAAAGGCAGTATTTCACCATTGGATGGCTTCATTTTGGCAGTCCAAATTTTGACCTGGACACAAAAGAAGAAGACCACCATTATTGAGTTTGTAGGTCTGTTTTAGGTAATGCATTTGAAGCCTATGTATGGTTACTCAGAAGTAAGCCCCATTATGTTGAATCCACTGGAATTGCAATGTTAGTCTCTTTCTGATGCACAACAGTTGTTCATAATACTGGCTGTGTCTAAGAGACTCTATTTAGAAGAACTTTCTCAACAACTATTCTGATGTAAAATTACCACCTACAAGTGGAGACCTTTGCCACTGAACACCAAAATTTTCTAAAAGACTCTGCACAGAACCCTGGTTTGTTCTTGGATGGTTCTCTAAAGGATGGGAGTTCCCTAGTTGTGGGGCAGCCACTGAAAGCACCCATTTTGTTCACAGTCGTGTTACAGATTTAACCTTGAGTTTCTGTAGTCAAGAGGCCTCATTTGTATTATATGTGGACAACATATGGCTCTTTTAAGGTTTGGACTTCAGCCCTAGCCAACACTGCCAGTGATAAGAGATTATGAGTTTTGTAGTCCTAAAAGCAAACAAGCAATCCAAAAGTTCCTCACCACTGATTTCTTGAATGAAAAAATGATTTAGAAAGTGGATGCCTTTGAATGTCCTATAAGTCCTATAAGGTTGCATGTAGAGTCCCTTCACTTCATGCTCATAACAGTTTTGATTTCTTTGTTCATCAATGTTTTATATCACACCTTTTCACCAGTGAGCTCAAGTCAGCATGCACAGTTCTTTCCCCCCGCAAAGCAAGATCATCTAGTGAATTTCATGGCACAGTGAAATATTAAAGAAGATTTTCCATTTCCTAGTTCAAAATTCTAACCATCTCCTCATGTAGAATCATTACCATTATCATAGCCACTAGCTCTTGAAATCTTCTTCTCAAGCTTCTCTTGATTTTATTTCATCTTTATCCTCTTCAAGGAGATCAGGATAGCACATTTGGATCAGCCATTAATCTTCCCAACAACAGTAGTGACATAAACTGGGCTGAAAGATAGAGATGGAAACTGAGGTTACCTGTTATTCTTGGCATGTGAGTCGAAAGTTAAGCTGAGTGTCTCCTCATAGTTTAGCACCCCAACCAATATCCCATCTGTATTGGTTTCCTTCTCTTGCCATCTGTGCTAAGATAGGGTTTTCACCTTCTACTAAATGAAGTTAGTGGAAATTCTGTTGTGCCTGGACTCTTTCAGAAGGTTACGTTTGCTCAGCTGTCTTGAAATGAAGAATAACAAGAAAAGTATTTGTGGCAGGTTGCTCCTTTGGTTGCTATTTAGGTCCTGGCATTTAAAGTGAAAGCTTTCAATGAAATGGAACAATCTGAACACCAGATATCCCATTCAAGCTGCATTTTATGGGATGAATCTTGCGTTGTGAAATATGAAACTATCATTTCCCCCTTTGGTTATAGGCACACCCACGGGGTGAAACCTAGCCTGTCGAAAGCTTCTTCTTATACGCCCTTGTTAATTTATGCGGCTGATTCATCAAGCAGTATTGCCTGCTCAGCAATTAAAGAGCTTTTGAAATCTTGCTTTCTCTTCCTGGCAACCATTCCAAGTCTCTGGCTTGCCTCTCTGTTTGAAGATTTGTTGTGGCTGATGTACAAAAGACAATGCAAAAGTGTTATAACAAGTAATAGAAAGGGTATCGGATGCAGATATTTTCTAGGGTCTATTATGATGCCAATGAAAGTGAAGAAGAAGCATGTCTATCAAAGATTTGGATATGTATGTGGGCTGTCTTATACATTGAGCAGAAACCAACATTAAACTTTGATCTGGCATGTGCCACTTCAGATTGTAAAGATGAAGAGACATATCCCTTGTGGGGAAAGGCTCGCTGAACTTTCAAAAATTGGCATATTAGGGGACTGAGATCACCTTGGCTTCCCTTTCATGAAATTCTGCTGTTGGGATGGTCTGCAGCAACCAACCTTCCTCCATCTACAATCTGAAATGTACAGTAATGTGCAAAAGTCTTAGACCACCACCAGCAGGTTTGGGAAAAATCAATGAGTGTACTTCTCATTCTCTTTCTCACACATATATTCTATGTCAACCTATCTGTACCTTTCTAAATCATATCTGTACAACTGGGGAACTCCATATGTTTTCATTCTAGAGCACCCAGAGGTGCTGGAAGATGATGTGAGTCAGAATTCAGATGTTTTGCACATCTGATATGCTACCTTAAATAAGTGTTCCAATACTCAAGCCCTAAATTTATATATACTGAAGCATCAATTTCTTCTTCTTATTATTTATTGCATTTGCTACCCCGCCCCAGTCGGATGAACCCGACTCTGAGCGGCTTACATCAAGGTTAAAACATAGGATAATCTATATTAATGCTATTTATAATTAAAACTTAATGTTTAACTCTAAAAATCATAAAAAGTTAAAACAGTGTACAAGTTGCACACAAATTATATAAAATTCAGACCCAAAAGGGTGGCAGTCCATTAAATAAGCCACCTAGCATAAGCATAAGATTCCCAATATGCTCATGGAGCACCCCACGTTCGAAAAACCAATTGCAAGTTCCTCTGCTTCATTCAATGGAGGAAGAACTTCCAGTATCCCATCCATTGCAGGAAACAAGGAAGGCTGCTCATTCACATCCATTTTGCATCTGTCTTTGTTCAAGGCTGACATCTTCTACAAGCATAACAAAATAGGAGTGTTTTGCCTTCAATGTACAGCACTGTGCAAAAGTCTTAAGCCACTACCAGCTGGTTTGGAGGGGAATGAGCGATGGGCCCTTAATGAGCGATGGGCCCTTACCCCAAACATCCTAACTCCAAACTTGACCAAATTGGAGAGGTTTGAGGGGAGAGTCAGCAGAAGAGCCTCTCCAACTTTGGTGTGCCTATCTAAAAATAAATATAAAATCTACAAAACCTTAACATTAAAAAATTAATTCTAGGCATTCCTGGAATTTCATTTTGTGATATTTCCATCTTGGCAGCACTCTCAACTTTTGTCTCACATCATTTCTCTGAGAACTCTGTTTTGTCTTTTCATTTCACCATTTGGGTTATGTCTCTTTCAATCACCACAGGAATAAACATGTCTTCTTAATAATCATCACTCCCATCCACCCACTTTCCACCAATTTCTGGCTTCCCCACGTGAGCATTTTCTCATCTACTCAGGCCATTATAATACCATTCCCATCGCTAGTTCTCAGGTGTTGAACTCAGCACCACTCAGCTTGAATAGAACAAATAAGGTTTTGTTAAAATAAGAGTGATTGAAATACATTGTTTATTACTAGGCTTTAAATTTATTCAGCTCAATTCTTTATTTTTTTAATATTATCTCCCCCCATCTCTCAGACTGCTTGCTCTACTCCAAAACCACTCTACCCAATCTCTCCACAGCAGATGGCCCCCCAAAACACATCCCCCTCCTTATCTAGCCTCCCCCAGCCAATCTGTATAGAAATTGCATGTACTGTACAGTAGAACCCCACATAATGGAAATACTCAGTTCCATGGAGCTCTTCGCTATGCGTTTTTCTTTCTTTCATTATGCGGTTCTCTATGGGAGATGCCTCGCATACTGAAAAAAAGTTTGTTAACCCATTAAGTGGGTATACCCCGGTTACCAAAACCCCTGCATAATGGAAAAAATTTGTTATGCGGGGTATTGCCATTGCATAATGAACACTTTGTTGTGCGAATTTTTCGCTATACGATGTGTTCATTATGCGAGGTACCACTGTACTGTATATATCACTCCACGGTGGTTCACAAGATAATTAGTGTTCTTCCCCCCAAAACACTAGATACTCATTTTACTGACCTCAGAAGTATTGAAGGCTGAGTCAACCTTGACTCCGTCAGGATTGAACTAACATCAGCAGTTTTGGCTACAGTACAGCAGTTTAACCACTGCACCACAAGTGTTCCTCAGAACCATTCTTGCCACCATCCCATCCTCTTTCACCCCCTCCCATAACATACATTTCAATCACTGCTTTTACCGTACATTCAAATGTAATTTGGCATCACAGCTTCTGCCTCTATGTCTGTTCTCTTTTGCCTCAAATATATCCTCGCTGCTTTTCTAATTACTTCGACTAAAAGCCAAATTACCTGCAAGAGATGTGCCTCTCTCCACTGCCTTAAATGCAGCAGTCCAGATCTAGATTGACAATTTTGCGTGTAAAACCTTTTCCACTGTTCTCCCACTCTTTCTCTGTGCTATGTTTCTCATCTGGATCTGGTATCTTGCACTTTTGTGTTAAAAAAAAAAGGATAGGGCAGAATTAGCAGTTGGCTGTGTCTAAAAATATAATGTGGTTTGAACTTGCATGACTTGCAAAGTTAGGAGGAAGTACTGTTCTCTTTTCTCTTTCTGAGGATCTACTACATTTGGAGGGTCATGTAGATGATGAAAGTTTATGACAGGGGTTCCTAACCTACGGCCTGCAGGCTGGACCTGGCTGTTGCTGCCGTCTCATCCAGCTTGTCACTGCCTCCACTGCACCCGGAAGAGGAAGCGGCCGCATTTACGTCATCTGTAAAATGCGCCCATACATATACAAATGTGCCCACAACTGTCATAAATGCAGAGGTGGACGCATTTATGTCAGCCATAAATGTGCCCACTTCCACTTCTGGGGGCGTGGTCTGGCCCGCTCAGCTGTTCTGTTGTTCCAGGGGCAGGGGCAGGCCCATGGCGCAGAAAGGTTGACCATCCCTAATTTATGAAGTACGAAAATTTAAGAACTTAAGTTTGGCCAGTGACAAAGCCAAGAAAGTGGCTTCATTTTGGCAGTCTAGAGTTTGATGGGGACACGAAAGAATAAGTACAAAAGCTAAGGCAGTTTTATGTTCATTATACAGATAAGTTCCTTTTTAAAACAAAAGTCCAGCTCCTTGACAATAGAAGAATCCTAGCTATCTTTTGTATATATAAAGTTAAGGTGTCGTGTCTGAGCAAAATTGTCGGACTCCAGGCGTCTCTGTAAGGCCCCCCCCCCTCATGCCCCTGAGCAAGTGCTCATTTCTGGAACATATTTAACCCTTCCAACTCTGAGAGACCTGGGCCGCGTTTAAAAGGAACTTAGTGAGCTCTAACAGTAGAGCAGAACAAGGGAGGCTTCTTCTTCTGGTAGCATGCAGCCAAATTGCCTTGTGTGTGTGATAAGAAAAACAACAATCTTCAAAGAGAAACATCTGTTTTATTCTTCAGGTTCATGTAGCAAAGTCCATGGAAAAGCGTAGATCAAAAGGTCATAAACGTAAGATCAGTCCAGTAAACAGTCCAGGATCTTTTAGGTAATCATAGTAAAAAAAAGAAGAGTAATCCCATACCAGCAAACAGAGTTACAGTCCAGGGTCTTAAGCCATTGGGAAACAGAAACGAACTAACTCACTTCTCTGCAAACATGGAGAATCTGCAGTCAGGTGTGTTACTCTTAGCCAATCAGGTAACAGAGAAAACTTTCTCAAAACAATAGTTGTTTACATTCATGTGAAGACATAACACTCAGCTCTGCTAGCTAGAAAGATAAGAATTACTGGAAAACAGGCAATCTTGTGACATGAGTTCATGAGGCAGAGAGAAGACAAAGGATTTCTATGAGGCCAATAATGAGGCCTCTCTTTGATCTCTTCATGGTAACCTGCTATGTATCACTAAGGAGGATTTCCCTTTTGAGTATTCTATACTTAGAAAAGCCTGGAAAGGTTCGCCATAAGTTAGTATTGACCTGACTGCGCACAGTTATTATTATTAGAGTAATTACATCCTCACCTGGTAAGTCAATCATATGTACAATTTTGGTTTTTCCCCAGTCTTGCTTTTAATGGAGATGTTGAGGGACTACGGGCATGGCATCTGGCTGGTGTAGATCTGAACCAACAAGCATACGATGGGAAAACTCCATCTAATGTGGTAAGTGTGGCTGTCGGAATATGTCAGATGGAGCCCGTGTTCAATGCAAGGGTGGTATTTCAAGACACTATATCTACACAGAGGCAAATTTCCAAGACCACTGGTTTTCTGGAATGGCTTTTCAGAGAAGGTAGTGAAAGTATCATAGTACTGGGGGCTTTGGAAGATCTAGAATGCAGCCAGAATCATACTTGTTTATTCTGCTATTCTCCAAGTGTGGCACTTAGCCCACCCTTGTATTCATGGTATATGTGTGAATACCGAGCCATGAGGGGCTATTTCAGTCCCTGAACTGATATTTCAAAGGCTTTTGAAGCAGGGTTGATAAACTTTCAACGTTCTTGATATTTTGAACATTATCCTTTATCACTGGCCACACAAGCTAAGGAGTCTGGGAATAAGGTTCACCATTCCTTTTTAAAAAAAAGATTTTTTAAAATTAAATTTAAGTCATAAAACGTACAACTACAAACATTTTTAAAAAATAGAGATATAAAAGACAAACATAGAAGGAGCAAACCTTGGCTTCTAACATACCAATATACCAACAAAACAATTTCTTAAACTTAGTATCTTATGTTGTTACCTCCTTTTAAATAGTTAAACTGTTATTCCATTCTTGATTTCTACTTTCCAAATTCCCATCTATAACCTCTTTTATTTCCTACTCTATAATTCCTACCCCACACCCAGTGCTATACAGAATCAGAATTTGATTTACCCTTTTCTTTTCTTTTGACCTTTCCCAAAATTGGACCATCTCAGGCATTGGCTTAAACCCATTATCCTTCCCCAATACATATTTTATGTAGGGCTTCCAAATTTCCCAGAAGGTTCACCATTTCTACTCTAGAGAAAAAGAAAAGTACTTGGGAATATTACTGTTTCATACTACATTTGTAGATTCTTTCAGCCACCAGTTATGCTGGGGTGGGCAAGCTGAGAGTTGTAGTCCCAAAATTATAATTTTTCTAAACTTTGAGGAATTTTAGGGAATAAAAGAATTAGCAGTGTAAAATGGTTTATCACCATGGATTTTGCAAAAATGCCTGCATAATTTGTATATTTTCCCCTAGACTCTCCCTTTCCCATCTCTAGGTAGTGGCATAAACAGGAAAAATAAGGAGAAAGGTGCTCTACAATCACAACCACAGTAGAATTAGAAATTATAACTTTTCATTGAGTGGTGTCAGAATCCGACCGTCCCACACAAAGGCCCCTCCCTTCCAGTTCCAGAGACCCAGTCTCTTTACTGGAACTTTAGCCCTTGTAAGCTCTATGGGAGAGCCGGTCTGCATTAACAGAACTCTTACTATGAAGCAAACAAGGGAGGTCTGGTAACTAGGCCTTGTGTGTGTAGTGTCAGCATCTGTTAAGGAAAGAGATGATCTTCAAGCAAAAACAGTAGCTTTGTTGTAGTAGTTGATTTCTTAAAGGTTTCTTAAAGGATAATCCAGAAAAGCATGAATAAGTTCAGTAAACATATAGTCAGTCCAAAAACAGTCCAATCACTCTAGGTGATCATTTTGAAGAAGCAAAAAGGCATAGTCCCACAAGCAAAGATGTTAATCCATAGACATCCAAAAATGAACTTTCTCTGCTCTCCCCAAGATGGGAATTCTGCAGTCAGGTGGGGTACCTTCTAACCAATCAGGGAACAGAGAAAACTTTCTCATAACAAGAGAAGATGTTTACACAGGTGAAGGAAGAGTGCTCTCTAATAGTCAAAACATGCAAGAGCTCATCTAGCTACAGATAAGGAATACTGGGAAACAGGCAGTCTTGTGACCCAGCCTTGTGACACAGAGAAGAAAGGATTTTTGAGGCCTAGTTTAAACCAGGTCCTCTCCAAGCTTTGAGAACGTTAGAAAATATGTCGTTTCATGACAAGTGGTTTGATAGAGTTATTTGTTTATTTACTATATATTTTTGCATGTTTCTGCTGCTAACTGAATTCAAAGCCCTACATTTAACAGTACAGTAATACCTCGGATAACGCTGAAATCGGATAACGCTGAAATTGGATAACAATCTGCTAACGTTATCCGATGCAGTCGTTCGTAGCAGCAGGGTGGCTGGAAAGCTGAACGGGGTTCTCCGTTCAGCTTCCCAGCCACCCTGCAGCTGCGGAGGCAGGGGTGGGGTGGTTGGAATACTGACGGGGGGCTCCCCCATCGGCTTCCCAGCCACCCCACAGCTGCGGAGACAGAAGCGTGGCTAGGGAAGCCAACGGGGAGTCCTCGTTGGCTTCCCCAGCCACCCTGCAGCGGTGGATCCCTCCCCTGCCTGGCTTGGTAAGGGTCTTAGCTACTCAGGCGGGGGGGGGGGTCTTCTTAATAGAGGCTGGGATAAGGGATCCTAGCCTCTGTTAGGAAACCCCCCCCCCCCGGAGAGCTAAGCTTTTTAGCAAACCAGACGGAGGTTTCTCTCTTAGGTCCCTTCTTTTCAGACCCCCCCCTCCCAAGCTTGGTAAGCAAACCGGATCGGCCCCCTGTTCCCTTTCCTCTTTGGAAAGGGAACAGGGATTTTTTTAACATTGTGTGATCAATGCATCGCACAACATTAAAAACCGGATAATGTTATGACTTGTAGAACCAAGTCATAACGTTATCCGAGGTACTACTGTATCATCATAAGTAATAATATGTATATGAAACCTGTGACTAGATTCTTCTTCTTCAGTATCTAGGCCAGGCATGAAACTGCCCAAATGAAGGCACCTTCATAAAATGCATCATTTGTTATGCAGTAGAGATCTAACTCTCACTTTGTTGTTGTTCAGTCGCATAGTCAAGTCCGATCCTTTGCAACCCCATGGACCATTGCACGCCAGGCACTACTATCCTAAACTATTCTCCTCAACCCTTTCAGCTTTGTGCACATTGCATCAATAATACCATCTAGCCATCTCATTTTCTGCTGCCCCCTTCTTTTGCCCTTGACCTTTCCTAGCATCAAGGCCTTCTCAAATGAATCCTCTATTCTCATTTGATGTCCAAAGTACTTTAGCTTCATCTTCAATATTACAAAGATCCTAATAGTGAGATGTTATGTATTCCCAATGTTGCTATATGGAGTTGAAGCTTGGACATTGACTAAAGCTTCTGGGAAGAGGATCGAAGTTTTTGAAAGGTGAGTAATGTAGAAGTGTTGCGCCAAATAGATAAAGAACAAGAACTGTTCAAGACCATGAAGCAAAGAAAGTTCCAATACCTTGGCCATGTCATGAAGAACCTGAGAGTCTGGTGTGGAATGTCCTCAGAAGAACAGTTCCAAGGAGTTAAGAACAGGAAGACTATCGCCATGATGGTAGCCAATATTGGGAACAGATACAGCACCTGAAGAAGAAGGAGGCAAATGAACCTTTTCTTGAAAAAAACTGAAAAAGGCCCATGAGTAAATACTGCTATAGTCTCTGGCCAAGATAGCAATAGCCATTACACTTCTATACCCTCACATAGCACTTAGTACACACTCTGGGCGGTTCACAAGGCAATTAGCATTTTGCCCCCAATATGTTGGGTCCTCAATTTATCGATCTCAGAAGGATATGGCCGGGCTGAAGTGCCGCCTCTCCGGGCAGCTGGATTGCCGCTGCGACCCCGGGCCACGTCCAATGGCTGGGGTTGAAGTGCCGTCGCTCCGGGCGGCTGGAGCACTACTGTGACTCCGGGCCATGCCAATGGCCGGGGTTGGGTTGTTTTGCTGCCAGGACTTGGCTGTTGGGGAGGGGGCCGAACATCGCCTCTCTGGTCAACCCGGCCAGCCTAGCCCCTGGACTGTCTGTGGCTGTTGAAACTTTTGTACTTTGGACGACCAGTATTTTATTGTGAGTGTTATTGCGAATGTTTTTATTGTAATTTTATTGTGTATCATACTGTTGTGAGCTGCCCTGAGTCACATGTGTGATTGAGTGTAAGAATAAGAATAAGAATAATAGAAGGCTGAGTCAACCTTGATTCCCGCCAGAATCAAACTCACAGTGTTTTGACTGTAGTACAATAACCACTGCGACCCCAGGGCTCCTTAAATTTCTGTCTGAAGCAGAGCCTCACTCGAAGAGTGGAGCATACACGATAATGCCTGATTTTGTTTTGATTCTGTAGTAGGATTTGGTATATACATGAATAGGTCTGTGTGTTTATGTTGAGCATGTACATGTAATGGTCTTAATTGATACTGCATTTCTTTTCTTGTAGGCCAAGGCTGCGGGTCACATAAAAGTTATGGAATTCTTCAGTCAGTTGGGAATATGAAATGGTAAGACTTTTCATAAAGGTTTTTTTTGCTGGCATATGTGTTATCTCTTGCATGTGATATACTTAGAAATTAGCTATAGTGGCATTGTGGTCTTCAGATTCAGCGCATGGTTTTCCCACTGATCTTCGGTGCAACCTTTAGCAAGCAGACAGTTGATCATCTAAATAGGCTATGACAGTCAGCCTTGAAGTATAGAGACTGGTTTGTAGAACAGTTTGAAGCCAGAACTAGGAAACTTCTTCTTCTGGTCAGACTGGTTATTTAACCCAGTACCATCAACACTGAGGATTATTTTTCCTAGTCTTCCCTGGAGGACTTCCTTTGTAATCTCCCATCTGAGCACCAATCATGGTTGAGATTTCTTAGCTTCTAAAATAAGATATGATTGTATGTATTTAGAATGCTATGTAGCTGAACCAGAATGCAAGGATTTGCACCTTTGAAATTTTTGGGGAACAAATGTAGTGTAAAAACAGGGTTTGTGGCTCAGGAGTGGATGAATCTGGTCCTTCAGATTATTTCCTCTATCCCTCTATACGTAGTTTGCAGGGTCAGCAAACTTGGGTCTCTAACTGTTCTTGGACTTTAATTCCTAGAAGCCCTACTCAGCAGGTGTACTGACTTGGGCTTCTGGAAACTGAAGTCCAAGAACACCTGGAGAGCCAAGTTTGCTGACCCCTGCTCTAGGCAACATAGTCAGCTGATTAGGGCCATGATCTGTTGTGGCTCTCTTTTTATGCTATTGTTTGCTTGGTGGTAAAGTTTGGTTTGTTGTGAAATGTATGAAATAATTCTATGTAACTGTTCAACTTGGCAGGGTGTGATTTCCTTGACATTTCAAATTTCCTGAAATATGGTTCCATGTTTAAAAGAAACATTTGAAAGTAATTACTTGTTACATGTTGCAACTAAGCTATTCAGGTTTTACTGGTATTTCTGAAAAGTAACTGCCATTATTAATTACATTTTTATTTCCCCAAAGTAACTAGTTAAAGTCGACTATATTATTTGTAATTTATAAGTTCTGAGGTGCATTTAATAGTTTCTTTGTCTCTTGTGGCTCATAGACTGAGAAAGGAGGGTTCAGCCCAAAATGGGGAAGGAATACCCTCCGTTTTCCTGTCTATGAATTGCCTATTATCCTAATAGAGAATTAATTTTCAGTTAATCGGTATTAAACAGAAAGGAGGTGAGTGGTTCATTTCCACATGTGTTCTGCATCCTGAGCAATAGTCATTCTAACTTTTAATCACCTTGACAAGGAATTGAGAAATACTGTATATTTATCAACTTTATAAACATTTGGGAGAACTGTATGTATAAAAGACACAATATAAGATCTAAGAAGGTCTTGAAAGAGTCAAATGCAGAAATGCACTTTTTAAGCATTTTCTTTTTGGAAATCAGAGATGGTACTTTGAAGGAGCAGTAATGAAAAATATACATCTAATCTATTTTTCTCTTAATTTTCCTTAGATACCTAGTGTTCCTCTCAAGCTGTGGAAAAAGGCACATACTGATGCAAGAATTTTTAGAATTAGCTCTGAAGACAGATTTATTTTCTTATGTTTGACCTTTTCTGAAAAATGCTAGCTCTTACTAAAGGAAACAGTTTGCTAATAATATGTAAGAAAGTAGTAAATCAAACTCTACCACCCCAGTGTTCCATTCGAGTTGAATGTTTTTAGGAACAGATGTGTAAACCTTCAGCAAACTGTAGCCCTCAAGCTCCATATGAAACTATACTGAAATGAATCCACCAGTAGCATTGTTTGATCAGATTAGGAGTGGCTTTCCAGGTTCATAGGCACAAGTCTGTTCCAGGTCTGCTACTAGGGATTATATGTATGGAATGCTATGGAAAGTGGTCCTGTGATCTTTCTCCAAGGGTGCCAGTATTCTCCATCATTGAGGTCTTTTATTACAGTCAAGTAGCAGATGTTTTAGGCCCAGTGCCTTTTGACAGAAATCAAGAATGCAGAAACTAAGCCTTGCTTTAAACCAGGAGTGCCCAAACTTTGGCTTGTGAGCCAGAACCGGCCCCCAATGCCGATTCATCCAGCCCACGCCACCCTCGCCGCTTCTGGAAGCAGAAGTAAAATGCGCCCAGATGGGTTCGTTTTACTTCTTCTTCTGGGAGCAATGAGCGTGGCATGGGCTGGATGAACTGGCGTCGGGGGCCGGATTTGGCCCATAGGCTGCAGTTTGGGCACTCCTGGTTTTTAAGCAGAGAAAATGGCAGCTTAAAATCTATGTCATCCTGTTGCAAAACAGATTGCAAAGCATGTTTTACTTTCACTTCTGTTTGGAGGAACCAAGTGACTGGCCCACTGAACATGTTACCGGCCCACGGCCTGAAAAGTTTGAGTGCCCCTTTTTAAATGGTGCAAATAGGGAGAGAGTATCAATTGGAGCTTGGAAAAATTGCTTTTAGGATTACAAATCCCATGATCCTGGGGTGCTGGCCCATGCTCATTTGGGGATTCTGAAAGTTGTAGTCAAATAACAGTAGAGCCTGAACAGACTCACTGAAAAACAGAGGGAAGATAATCAGACTTCTTGCAAACAATAGTGGAAAGTATTGGAAGAATGTGGATTTATGAGTACAGTACTGTACTGTTTTTATAATTAGCTCATGAAATACCTTGTGATGTACATATTCTACAAATGAGAGTGAGGGAGGGAATTCTACCAAACATTACAATAGGAAATTGAGAGGAAGATTGATAGACATAGAATCTCATAAAGAGCTCTAGTGGTGCAGTGATTAAACTGCTCTACTGCAGCCAAAATGTTGTGAGTTCAATCCTGACAGGGATGAGAGTTGACTCTTCAGGGCCTTCCATCCTTCTGAAGTTGGTAAAGTGCGGTGGGGGCAAAATGCTAACTAACTTGTCAACCTCCCAGAGTTGCACTAAGTGCTATGGGGTGGTATATACAGTATGTGCATTTGCTATAGGCGAGAGAGAAAATTTCAACCAGAAAAGGCACATTGAATTATTGAGGCAGGTTAACTCCCCTGTAATTCAATGAGCCTACTCTAGTTGAAATACCCTATTCCAGGGTTTCTTAACCTTGGACCCCCAGGTGTTCTTTGGCTTCAGCTCCCAGAAGCACTGATCAGCAGATGTGCTGACCTGGGCTTCTGGTAATTGAAGTCCAAGAACACCTGGAGGCTCAAGGTTGAGACACCCTCTCTACTCAATTTTAGCCACAGAATATTCTGTAGGAATTAATAAATAAAAAACAGAAAACTGGAGTGAAGGAAGGCAAATAAGGCAGAATGGAATGTTTTGGGAGAGAGCATTGTTGGCTGATTAATCAGCACACTTACCAGAAGTACTTCCATCAATAAGATTTGCAAACATCTGTCTGAGGGATCTAGCTCTGAACAAAACTTGCAGGAGTTTTTCTTTTCTAGAATATCCTAGAATATCCCAGTTCAAATAGCCATGGATGGTGTAATTTTTAAAGATCCACATTTCCGGTCACATGGTTCCTCCCACCAGAAGCGGAAGTAAAATGTGCCCATGCATGTGCAAACGCTGCCATAAAATGCATCCATGTTTATGACAGCCATGGGTGCATTTACAGCAGCATTTGTGCTTGTGCAGGCGCATTTTACTTTTGCTTCCAGTAGTGGCATGGGTGGCATGGCACGGATGATTTAGCACCCGCAGGCCGGGTCCAGCCCACGAGCTGTAGTTTGGCCACCCCTGCTGTATAGGAAGGAGGAGGCTGCAGGAATTTTGAGAATGTTTTGATTACCTTTTAATAACAGTTGTTACTTACAATCATTTATAGGAGATGTTTGTGCATCTGTACCTCTAATGATACTGTGAGTTAAACTCTTCCTTAAAAACAGATCCACTCCCTCTGAATATATTTAATGTGGAAATGATTATGACTCTCTCATTTTTTCGACTATGCTTTTCAATAAAATATTTGAAAAATATTAACTCAGCATGAAATGATTATGGTTTGGGCATAGAGGTTGTGACACTTCATTAGTCTGGTCAATGTATAGTAATTGCAGCTATCAGTGTAACCTTGCCAGTAAATAAGAGCATTTGCCTAGACTAGAGCATCAACTCTAGTTGAACACCAAGTAGCATCCCTTTCCTGCAAATCAAGGTGCATTCAGTGCTCAAGGTTGGCTAGTTGATTTAGTGTCTGAAATCCTATGGCAGAGCTGCACATGTGCAGTGGAGATTACGTTAAAAGCAGTAAATTGCCACTACTGTATTTAAAGCTGATATCAGGGTGCATGTGACTTGAATACAAGACAACAAAGTTGACTGTAACCCAGAATCGCCAAAAGGAAGCCTTCAGTCAACAGCAATTTGTTGCGACTGATGACATCATCACCTCTGCACATGTTGTGCTGTGCAACAGGATTCCAGACCATGCTTGAAGCAGAAAATCCCATAGGTAAAGGTAAAAGTCTCCCTTGCTCGAAAGTCAACTGTGTCCGACTCTAGGGTGCAGTGCTCATCTCCCTTTACAGCCAAAGAGCCAGCGTTGACTGTGTCTGAAGATGTTTCCGTGGTTGTGTAGCAGGCATGACTAGAGACTGAAGCACACAGAATTCTGTTACCTTTTTATTTGCAATTTCTTGCTTTCAAACTGCTAGGTTGGCAGGAGCTGGTACAAAGAATGGGAGCTCACTCCGTCATGCAGCATTCAGGTCTCGAACTGCTGACCTGCCCACCTTCAAGTCATCATGTTTAGTGTCTTAACCACTAAGCCACTACAGTCCTGAAAATTCCATATGTGGGAATAAAAATGTAAGAAATATCTTAAAATAATAATTGAAAAGCAATAAATAAAAAAAGGTACCTTATCTCAACATTGCAAATCAGCCACCCAAGGTAACTGTTTCACCCTGCTAAAAGCAAAATAATTCTGATGTTTCAGGCCAACCCACTGCCTTTCTGTATACAAACTGATTATACTTACAAGCAACTAAATGGGTCTAGATAGGCAAGTGTGTCAAAAACCACAAATCCTTTTTCTTAAAAATGGCTGATTGTCTTGTAACACAGTACAGTATTCACATTGCTTTACTTATTGTGAGGCATAAAAAGAAATTAACCACAGCATATGGTCTTAAACTTACTTTCTTTCTTTCTTTGAATTTAGTCTATTTACTCTTTAAACTTTCTAATTTTAAGAAAAATGTGCTGATCATAACAAGGGCTGGCCCACGATCTCTTACTGTGTCAGGCAAAAGATAAGATGATAGGCTGCTTGGATGTACTCAGAGGCGTAGCTACCGCCGTATCTGCTGTATCAATTATACGGGGGCCCCGGGCCACGGGGGCCCCCAACGTGCGTAAGCAAAACAAATCTTTACCCTTCCTAAGGGCCCCCAAACAAATTTTTATACGGGGCCCCTCCAAGGCACGCTACTCTTCTGGATGTACTGATGCTGTCTCAAGTTTGGACCTTGATGATGGATGAGACAGTGTGACCTCCGTTTGAAGGGAGCAGGCTGGTGTGGAAGAGGCTGTGTGGCACCCAGAGTCTTGTCATCTAGGAGAGGATAATGATTAGGGACTGTTCTTTTTCTTTTGTGTCCCAATCAAACTCTGGACTGCCAAAATGGAGCCATCGGTCCTCATCAGTGCATGTTTCTGGCAGTAATTGGCAGACCAGGAATTGAGCTGGATTCTGTCTCTCTCCACATTCATACCACAGGTTGTTGTCCACCAGTGTCCCCCACTTGAGCATGTTGGTCTTACATTTAGGCACTCTGACCCTCAGTCTATTCTGAGTTCCTCAGCTATATCCTTCTTTAATGTTTTTTGTCAAGTGAATTCCCTCCATCTTTTAATTTGGTTTTTCTCTTGTGCACCCTCAAGAATATTTAGTCTTGCCATAAAGCTCTTCCTGGATTTGAGCTGGTAGACTTGAGGCTGATATCTGTTCAGAGGATGTTGAGGGTCTTTCTCTTGCTTAGTTCTTTCGGCATCCGTTGTTAATTCTCTCAATATCCTAGGTGGAGCAATATCAATAAGAGGCTATCTTTTGTCAACTGGTCTAGGTTTGAGACATCCTGTCACTATATTCATGGTTTCATTAACAGCGATGTCAACTTGTTTTGTGTGTGTATATGTGCTCCATACTAGAGCAGCATACTCTTCTGCAGAGATGCTCAGGGCCAAAGCTGATGTATG
Source organism: Furcifer pardalis (assembly GCA_030440675.1). Classification (NCBI taxonomy): domain Eukaryota; kingdom Metazoa; phylum Chordata; class Lepidosauria; order Squamata; family Chamaeleonidae; genus Furcifer; species Furcifer pardalis. The sequence goes on along the minus strand of CP126894.1, from coordinate 14,288,503 downwards.
CAGCATGGCTGGTTGAGTTCCCCATTTATAGTTTGTGAGTTTCCTGATGATGTTGTTCCTTGTACTAACATTGACTTTGGTATTCCAGCAGTGATGCTTAAAAGGGGTACACAGAAAGAGCCTCCTTGAAGATAGTGAATGCAATCGGGTATACCCTGGGTAGCAGCCTAGCTGGCTAATCTTTCTAACACCAGATCAAACCAGAGGAGCTAGGGCAGTGATGGTGACACTTGGCACTCCAGCTGTTCTTGAACCTCAATTTCCCAAAACCTTGATCAGCAGGAATGCTGACCTCGGCTTCTGTCATGGGAAGACCCTATTCCCTGACATTCCCAAAGATGGAGGAAACCTGGTTTTCTTACTAGGTCTCCTAAAATCATTTCTTCTCTCTATGTCAAATAGGCTGGTTGTTTTCAGTACAGTGAATTTCCATTCTTTATCTCTTAGCTAGTAGCAGAGGCCCTTGTTTTGGCTAACCAGAGCCAGTGTCTCTGCGGGTGTGTAAACAAAGTTCAGGCTGTGGGAAAGTTCTAGAAGAGCAGGGGAGACTCTAATTGGCCCAGAGGGTACCACATGGATCAGCAAACTCCATTTTGGAGAAAGGAGTTCTCAGTTCTGCTTTGGGATGTCTATGGGTTAACAAGCCTGGGAATATTGCTTTTTGTTTCATGATGATTACCTAGGCCTAATGTTTTGCTTTTGGACTGATCCTATGCAACTAAACTTTATCTACGCTTTTTTATGGACTATGCTAATGGACTATGCTTAAGAAACTTAACAAAATAAACCATGTTTTGCTTCTACAACAACTCTTTTGTGGTTAAGAGGTAATACTGAACATACACACACAGATCTCCCTGATTAATATAATTACTCTAATGGTCATCCATGGTTTTGGATGGGACCAGAACGGAGTTGCAGCTAAGGTTGTTTTAGCTGGAATTAGCAGGCCGGCTCTTTTGCTGGGTGGCTTTGGGGAGTCCTGAGGGAGTTTCTTGAAAGACAGAATTCCCTGGGCATGGGGAGACCCCAGAGCAGGGCAAGACAGTCGGTAACCTGACATCTTCTGGTAATTGAAGTCCAAGAACACCTGGATTGCCAAGGTTCGCCATCATGGAGCAAGGGGCTGTTCACATTACTCCTTCACATTTTGTTGCTAAGTCAGTAGTCTTACTCTGCCTAATGGCTTTGCTGAGAACTTTGCTCTTTGCTCATGAGAGTTCCCTTGGCCCCTGCAATTGAATAGTCACTATGTCCTAGAAATTTTGTGAATAAAACTTGAGAGCAGGGGTGTGCAAAGAGTGACATTCCATATGTTGAATTGACCAGAATTCCTCACTGTTGGCTGAGAATGATGGACTTTTCAATTTACCAACGTCTGGAGGACCACATTTTACCCACTCCTTAACTAAAATCTAGGGAATCAATAACAATTTTTTTATTGACACCTTAAGGACTGTCAAGTTTTCTGTGTCATACTTCCTTTGGATTGCGTCCCACTTCATCAGATCCACAAAGTTCACAGCGATCTGGTTTCACTATTGGCTTTCCACCAGCAACATGACTGAAAGCAAAGATTGCATATGCATATTATGTTTAATTGCTTATACAAAGCCTTGGCTGTTTCCCAGGTCATTTGGGACAGAACTGCAGAAAAATAAATAAATAAATTGACCTATACCATAACCCAGATCTAACCAGGAGGGAAAATGGCTGGGAGCTGTAGTAGCCAACTCACCCTAAGCTTGATCTGTCACCTTTTAACATCCATTAAGCAGCAGCTAACCCTAGCAAATTAAAGGCAAATAAGGCTAACCATGGTTTATACGGGAGATTAAGTAAATGAGATACTGTACTGAGATCAGGGTTTGAAATAATCATCCAAAGGAAGCCAGCCAAGATGGTGTCTTTGAGGACCCAAATTAAATTGGCTTTGATGGTATGAGCTTATAAATGGGAAGGACAACATAATTTATGTGTGTGTACTGCTGATACAATTATAAATCATACATAATTTTTGGCTTGTAATAGACTCAAACTGAATTCATGTTGGCTCTCCTCAATAGTCTGGAAAAAAAATTATTTGTTTGTTTGTTGTCTTCATATTGACAAGCAAGAACTGACATCATTGTGCCTTGAAGTGGGACATATTTAGACAGTCAGATTCTGTTGATGTTGATAATTGGTCACCTCCTGTTTGGACTGTTGTAATGTGTTCTACATGGGGCTGCCCTTGATGACCATCTGGAGACAGCAGTTGGTCCAGAATGTAGCAGCCAGTGCAATGGTGGGGTGTAGTCATTTCGCCCGTGCCTCGCCACTGCTGCGGGAGCTGCACTGGCTGCCTATATATCTGTGGGTGCAATTCAAGGTGCTGGTTGTCACCTTTAAAGTCCTTCGTGGTAGTGGATCAGGATACCTCAGGGACTGCATCATCCCTAGGACATCGACCCATCCCACAAGAGCAAACCAAGAGGGCACCCTTCAGGTACCATCTGTTGGGGAGGCTCACCTCTCCAGCATGAGGAAAAGGGCCTTCTCGGTCGTAGCCCTCACACTATGGAACCTCCTCCCAGTAGAACTACGCCTCAAGGCCCAGTTTCTACCATTCAAGTTGGCAAAATGGGTCTGGGGGCCGGGATTGTCAACAAGCTCCCCTTTTTGGCTTGTCTGAGGCTCCCCCCATCCTGTTATTAATTTTTAACATTAAGGTTATCCCATTTTTATATTTGTTTTTAGATAGTAATGGCACAGCGATGGGCAATACTGGTATGTTCTTAAGGGTTTTTAATTGTTTTATATTGGTTTTAACTTGTGTACACCACCCAGAGTCCATCAGATCAGGGCAGTATATAAATCTATCTATTAAATTACATTATTAAATCAGATTAAAAATGATGGCTTTCTGCAGAATTGTCATCATGCCTGCTTGTAAGGGCATGGTGGACATCTTAGTGGTAGAATAGAAACTGCTTCAAAAGATATACCTTAACCTTCTCTTGTATGTATATACTCTACCTTCCTCTCACATTGATAGCCCTACCCTCTGTCTACTCACTGTCTAATGTTACTAAAGTTTATGGTCTTTACTTCAACCTATGGTACTGTATTCTGCAGCTTAGATAGGCGGTGACTGAAGAATCAGAGTATTGTTGGATATCCTCAGGCTCTAAATCAGTGGTGCCCAATCTAAGGCCCGGGGGCCAGGTGCGGCCCCTGACACCAATTCATCCAGCCCAGGAAGCCCTCGTCGCTCCTGGAAGTGGAAGTAAAACACACCCATATAAAACGCGATGAGGGCTTTGCGGGCTGGATGCATTGGTGTCAGGGGCCGCACCTGGCCCCTGGGCCTTAGTGACCGGCTCCTTGAACCACATGATTGGCCCACGGCCCAAAAGGTTTGGGCACCCCTGCTCTAAATGTATGAAAGTGAGAGTAAGAGACTTCTCCCTCTCCACTTTTTCTACAACATGGTTAAACTGCTGTACTGCAAACAAAAGGTTGTAGGTTCGATCCTGACCATGATTCAAGGTTGACTCAGCCTTCCATCCTTCCAAGGTCGGTAAAATGAGTACTCAGCATATTGGGGGCAAAATGCTAATTAGAGTGCACGAAGTGCTATAGGGCAGTATATAAGTTTGATTGCTTTGCTTTAGTTTCATACAGGTCAGACATGTCTCTCCTTAACACCTTAAGCAATTTTAACATTTCTTTAAATGCTACTTCATTTATTATACTCTTGTAATCAGGAAAAAAGTGGCTTTTCTTTATAACTGGGGATGCTAGTAAATCAGTCTTGTTGCATTCATTTAAGCTTACTCCCATGTAGCAATGTACAGTTGTACCTCGCTTAAAGAGCATAATGCATTCCACAGGATTGCTCTTTAAGCGAGTTTGCTCTTTAAGCAAAACACCATGGTAAGTGACCAATTGTGGGGGGGGATTGCGAACCCCGATTTATTTGTTAAGCGAGTTTTTGGTTGGTTTTATTTGTTAAGCAAAGCGAACATTCAGAGAAAGTTCTGCTCTTTAAGCGAGTGACTCTTTAAGCGAGGCACTCTTTATGCAAAGTTTGACTGTACATTGTTTCAACCTACATTCAACAGTTGTCTTTTGATGTCTGGGGGGGGGGGCAGACAGACAGATATTTTGGAAATGTGCACATTTATTTAACTTTAACCAAATAATTAATTGAGAGAATAATTGTTAAGATGGCTGGTCATTCATCAACTATAAACTCATTAATTGCTCAATGGTCCTGGCATTTACAAAAAGGCTGATCTCTCTCTAATGAAGCTTTAAGAACAAAATATTATTAAATTCCTTGTGAAAATGGTGGAATTTCATCTTTTGTTTGGGTATTGATTCTCCCATGTACCTAGAGTTGCCATAAATCTCTCTCACAAAACCAGGACAGAAGTATACTTGACAAAAATGGGTGGGTTATCTACAAAATAGCCTTTTTAAAAACAAATATAATAATGACAGCTATAAATCACTTTCACATTAAATATATCAATGTATAAATGAATTTATTTACAACAGTTAATTCCTACTGTAAGATGATCTGTTGTACTTCTGAGAAGTCGTGTCGGGTTAACTCTTAATGTCCTCAGTTCCAGGAAACACACTGGTCACACTTATCGGGCGGTGGTGTGAGGCGAGGATGTTAAGATTCGTCTCCAGGTATACTCCAACTCCAATGTGGCAGGAAATTACTCGTGATGGCAAGAGTTCAAATTTATTTCAATTTATTTATTTTAATCAATAAGCTTTAAAAATCCAGGACTTTAACATTATTTTTATTGAACTGGACAGGACAATTTTTCTGACCTTGAATCCAGGACAATCCTGGTTTTCTGGGACATGTGGTAACTCTACATGTACAACAGCTAGAACAACTCATTAAATTGCTTATTTACCATTGATAAATCAACTTTAGCACATCTGGACATCCAATGTACATTCCTGTTTTGACAGAAAACAAGAAGGACAACAACAAACTATAAAGTATAATTACTTACCCAAGAAGATAATTTGCACATTGAGAAGTGATGTAATTCATTTCAGAATCCATTGCCTTAATCTAGAGATGAAGTTGGCAATGTGGGAACAAATCTCAAATTACAACCTTGTTTTCAACATCAAGTTGAGCAAACCACAACTGGAATCTGATTACCAATTTATGCTTATGTAAAGGAAACTGCAAGATGTGGTGGAAAGTTGTCACTCATATGCACACACCTAATTGCACAATCAGGCATTTATCCAGGAAGTAGCCAATACTTTATGAACAAGTGGTAATTTGCCACCAAGAGTTCCATTATCTTCCTCATGCAAGTGTAAATTTACAGCAGGAGTCTGGCCACTATTAAAACAACAACATACAACATCTTAAGTAGATGGAGCTATAACCAAAAGAGGGAAGACCTTCTGTTGGCATACTGTTCTTGTACATTTTCTGCATCATATTTTGTATAAACCAGATTACACACAGAAGATCTTGCTCTAATGCAGGATTATGAATCAAATCACACTCACTAATTAGTATGGTGTCTACAGCTCAAGATGTCCAGATATAAAGAGAGGTAGGAACACTGGATTGGCTTTCGTAGAGGTGGATGAGGGTGCATTTGGTAAACCTTTTCTCCATCATCACTTCTAAACAGCTGTTGGACTGTTAGGGCAAGCATATTTTGTGAAAGTGATTGCTGTGTTCAGGTTCCTTTCAGAACAACTTTAGAAGGGATCCAATCAGTTTGTTTTGCAGGGTAAACATGCTGCCTAGCTCCTTCTCTCGTTTAGAACAATATCATATGTCATAAACGTTATTTGATAAGTTTTCTCTCCATTTCCAAGAACTTGAGCAAATCTGTACACACAAGCCAGATGTTTCTGGTGACATGTTGCAGGCATGCTTAGGCACCAGAGTGCAAGGAATGCTGACCTTCCCATTGAAGTGGTCCCTATTTATCTACTTTCAATTTCTTCCTTTTGAACTGCTAGGATGGCAGGAGCTGGGACAGAGACAGGAGCTCATTTCGTCATGCAATACCCTAGCCTCGAACTGCTGACCCACTGACCTTCCAGTCAGCATCTTAACCACTTGAGCCACCACAGTCCCCTTAAATGACCATATATTGTATCTTGTGAATAAAACCAAAAGTTTGCTTATCTTGTGTGTGTGTGTCTATCATGAACAATCTCTGGAACACTAAGATACCAAAAAACTAAATCTTGTACAGATGCTAAGTGAAGTCTGTGCTTAAATAATGAGTTATATCAAAATTAGCAACATGGGCCTAGGAATGCTATGAGTGGTAGTGCTCTAATCAAAATTATCCCAGCTAGGGACACTATTGATTTCCCAACTTAAGAGAAAATTGTCTGCTTCAGTGGACCATTCTTGACTGGGGATTCTGGGGTTTGTAGTACACAGTAAGTTGATTGTTTGTTTTTCATGTCAGAGATTACTCTGGATTGAAAGAATTTTTGCAGTAGATGCCCAGATGAGGCTCATTTCATGTCCCCCATCGTGCAGCTCTCAGAAATCGAACCTGTGTTTTCGGTCTCCAAGCCTAGTGCCTTAACCACTACGCCACCAGGAGACCATGGCGCAGTCTAGCCATGTTATCTGGGATCGGTTCGATCCTGTTGGCCCTGAGGAAGTGGACAGGCTTCTTGTATCTGTTCGCGCCACGACCTGTGCACTGGACCCTTGCCCTGCCTGGTTAACTAAAGCATCCAAGACCGTGGCAGCTGGCTGGATCGAGGCAATTATCAACGCTTCGTTAAAAGAGGGGCATTTTCCAGCACCCTTCAAACATGCTCTAGTGCGCCCCCTCATGAAGAAGCCGTCTCTCGATCCCACGGTAATTTCCAACTACCGTCCAGTGTCCAACCTACCTTTTTTAGGTAAGGTTTTGGAAAAGGCTGTGGCGCTGCAGTTACAGGAGGTCCTGGATGAAGCGGATTATCTGGACCCGTTTCAGTCAGGATTCAGGCCCGGATATGGTACCGAAACCGCACTAGTGGCCTTGGTGGATGATCTCTGGAGAGAGCGGGACGGAGGGGAGCCGGCAGTCCTTGCTCTTCTCGATCTCTCAGCGGCTTTTGACACGATCGACCATGGTATCCTTCTGGGAAGGCTCCAGGGTCTGGGGATCCAGGGCACTGTGTTGTCCTGGTTCTCCTCATTCCTGAGAGGCTGGACCCAGTCGGTGTGCCTGGAGAAGGAGAGGTCCAGCCCTAGGCCCCTGCAATACGGGGTGCCTCAGGGCTCGGTACTTTCTCCTCTCTTATTCAACATCTATATGAAGCCGCTGGGCGAGATCATCCGTTCCCATGGGGTTAAGTATCATCAATATGCAGATGATACCCAGTTATACATCTCTGCCCGTGGGGACCCAAGTGGTGCGGTGGAAGTCCTTTCCAGGTGCCTGAAGGCTGTTAAGGTCTGGATGGGGGACAACGGGCTACAGCTGAATCCTGGCAAGACTGAGTGGCTGTGGGTACGGGGGCCTGCGTTAACACAGGAGTTGCCATCTTTGGTGCTGGATGGGGCAGCCTTGCCCCAGACAGACCCGGTGCGTAACCTGGGGGTCCTCCTGGACTCACGGCTACTGTTCGAAGATCAGGTGGCAGCCGTGGCCAGGAGGGCTTTTGCACAACTTCGTGTAATACGCCAGTTACGCCCCCTCCTGGACCGGGACTCCTTGCTCATGGTCACACATGCCTTGGTCACCTCCAGACTTGATTACTGTAATGCGCTCTACATGGGGCTGCCCCTGATGACCATCCGGAGACTCCAGCTGGTGCAAAATGCGGCGGCCCGGGTAGTGGCGGGGTGTGGGCGTTATGCTCGTGCTTCGCCGCTACTCCGGGAGCTGCACTGGTTGCCAGTATGTCTCCGGGTGCAATTCAAGGTGCTGGTTATTACCTTTAAAGCCCTATATGGTAGTGGGCCAGGATACCTAAGAGACCGCGTCACCTCAAGAACATCTGTCCGGCCCACCAGGGCGGATCGGAGAGGCTCCCTCGTTGTTCCATCAGCTAGAGAGGCACGCCTCTCTAGCACTAGGAGGAGGGCCTTCTCCGTGTCCGCCCCAACCCTCTGGAACCTCCTGCCCATCGAACTGCGCCTGCAGACAGAGCTCTTGCCCTTCCGGAAGGGCTTGAAAACCTGGCTGGCAGGACATATTTGGGGACCAGGGAACACGGGTTCCCATACTAAGTGGCTTACTTAGGGAGTGCCACTTTGGATCTGGACCAGGGGGATACTGGCGTGTAGTTTGCACTGTTTTTACTTCAAATAATTTTAGATAATCTTTTAAACTTCATGATTTTATATGTTTTTATCTTTTACCTCTGTTTTATGACGATGTAAGCCGCCCAGAGTCGGGTTCTCCCGAGTGGGGCGGGGTAATAAATTCAATAAATAATAATAATAATAATAACTGGTAATAAATTGATTTTATCTTGTGAGTACTGAGGTAGAGAAAGAAAAAAACTGTGTAAAAATGTCAGGGTAAAAGTCGAGGTGACACTGAGCACTGAAAGAAAGGATGGGTTTCTAAATATGGAACAAGACGAATGAATAGTAAGATGGAAGAAGAGAGTGAGTAAGACAGTATAGCAAGAAAAAAAATTGAGGGATAGTGAAAAGAGTAAGCCCTGGGATGTGAGTGGGATCCATGGAACTCTAACTTCACTGGCGTAGTGAGGGGGGAAGGGGGGCAAACCAACCCAGGTGGCACTTTTTTGAGGGGACGGTGATGCCACTGCCCCGGACTTCCTGGCGGACAGGGAGGGAAGTGCGCCACGGGGATGGGCACCGGGACCCTCCGCCACCGCCCTGGGCCCTTCCCTGGGCTGGAGGGTGCGGGCCTGATGGCACAATGGGGATCATGAGGCACCCCCTCCTCCCCAGGTGCCCCCTCCTCATGGCCAGCCCATGGTGCCAGATCAAAACCCAGGGGCTGGGGCGGTGCAGTGTGGCGCGGCCCCAGCAGGGAGCCAACTGTCAGGGACCCAGGTGTGCGGCTCCCCTGCCTCTGAGCCCAGCAGTAGCAGCTCATCTGCCTTCAGCGGCAGCGGTGCCCCGGAAGGCAGGAAGTGAGGCCGGTGGTCACTGTGGCCCAGTCCCCACAGCCGGAGCAGCGCCAGCCAAGCCGAGGACCCCCCCCACACACACACACACACACAAAAGGCCTGGCTGGAGCTGCTTCGGCAGCCGGCGCTGGGCCACAACAACCACTGGCCTCTCTTCCCACCTTCTTGGGCGCCACTGCCGCCAAAGGCGGACGAGCTGCCGCCGCTGGGCTCAGAGACGGAGTGGTCGCGCACTTGGGATGCCGACGGTGGGCTCCCTGCTGGGCCCACGCCACACCACCCCAGCCCCTGGGCCTTGCCCCTGGGCCTCGCCACGAGCTGGCCATGAAGAAGAGGAAGCCCAAAGGTAGGATTTTTGTGCCTGGGGGGCGGTGGCAAGCCTAGGTGGGAGGGGCAGCGTGTTTGACCTGCAGCCCCGGGTGGTTGAAACCTGCCCTACACCACTGTCTAACCTGGATGAAACTAGTCAGAATTTCTAGTTTGGAAACCAGATTTGAAACCAAAACTATCCATGTCCATGCCATAGTAAATGTCATGTCTGTTCTCCTAGTCACCTGCCTTCTAGCTCATTTGGACTACATTTTCATCACCCAGACTAATCCTACATTTCTGGTTTCACTTGGATTTGGACTCTGGACTGAGATTTGGTTACTGTTCACCCTGTTACCTGGTTGCTATGGATTCTGGCAATTGTGTTGCCTGCCAGCCACCCATGTCCCGGACCTTGACAGAGATCTAAAGATGTGATCTAAAGATGTGAATAGTGTGCCTGAAAGACAATGATCTAACTTTGTGCCATGCAGCTTCCGTTGTTCGATAATTCCTGACACACCTAGGCTTGGAGCAAGGAGATAGTTATAGCAGGGATAGCCATGCCTTGACATCCACGCATTTATTTCCATCCAGACAGTGTGTGAATAAGAATCAGGTTTTGTTCAGTGAACTATGATAAGAGGAACCTCCTCAGAACGGGAAAGCAGCCAGGAAGAAAACAGACACACTAACCGAACAAGTCTTGATATTCAGGGTTGGAGGAAACATGACAATTATATTAGGCCTCTTTACAGGATTACCATAGATTTTGGTTAAGAACCATTAGTCATCACCTGATACTGTTCCCCTCCAGGGAATTTTCTACACAGACAATGCCATAGTATCAGAGTCATGGTGTATTACTATATTCTCTGTGTGGTAATCAACTTTGCAGTGATCACAGTGCCAAACAAATCTCCCTTGGAATGCTGTGGAGTTTTCTGAAAACTCCGATAGTATGTGATGAGTTATGACAATAGGATAGGCAGAGCCTGGAAAAACTACTTTTTTGGACTAAAGGTAAAGGTTTCCCTTGCTCGAAAGCCAGTTGTATCCGACTCTAGGGATCAGTGCTCATCTCTGTTTCTAAGCCAAAGAGCCAGCGCTGTCTGCTTCTGCAGACGTTTCCATGGTCATGTGGCAAGCATGACTAGACACCCGAGCGCATGGAATGCTGTTACCTTCCCACCGAAGTGGTCCCTATTTATCTACTTGCAATTTCTTGTTTTCGAACTGCTAGGTTGGCAGGAGCTGGAACAGAGACGGGACCTCATTCCGTTCTGCAGTACTCAGGAATCTAACTGCTGACCTTCTGCCTCCCAGTCAGCGTCTTAGTGACTTGAGCCACTTCTTTGGACTACATGCTCAAAAATCCCTCACCCAGGGGCTGTAATGTCTAAAACAGGGTTTCTTAACCTTGGCCCCCCAGATGTTCTTGGACTTCAATTCCCAGATCAGCAAGTCTGGTGACTTGGGCTTCTGGTAATTGAAGTCCAAGAACACCTGGAGAGCCAGGTTTGCAGACCCCTGCTCTAGAGGATTGTCACATTTAGTCCCACCCACCCACACCCAAAAGGTTGTCATGTAAAAGATATAGCAAGCATTTTTGCTGTTGCCCCAGAGCATTGGTCACCAAACTTGGCTCTCTGGGTGTTCTTGGACTTCAATTACCAGTAGAACTGCTGATCAGGGCTTCTGGGAATTGAAGTCCAAGAACATCTGGAGAGCCAAGTTTGAGGACCTATACCCCAGAGGATAGGATCTCAACTAGTGGTTTCAAATTAAAAGAAAGGAAATGTTGATTTAAAGATTAGAAAGAACTTCTGGAGAGCGAAGTGGACTTTGATATCAGAATAGGCTGCCCCCAAAGGCAGTGAGCTCTCCTTTCATTGAGGTTTCTAAGCACAAGCTGAACGGCTCATGTCAAGAATGCTTTTGCTGTGGATTTCACACACTGGTAGTGGATTAGACTAAATGACCTTGGCTCTCTTTCTCTGAGGTAGAAAGCAACCAACCCAAGTTCACCCAGTGTGATTCTTCCCCAAGTGGGGGTTTAAACCAGAGTCAGTTATGAAATGATAAGGTAGAGGTCACCTCACCCTTGCTTGAAAGCCAGTCATATCCAACTCTTGGGTTCAGTGCTCATCTCTGTTTACAGCCAAAGAACCAGTGCTGTCTGCATCTGCAGGTGTTTCTGTGAATATGTGGAAGGCATGCCTTGACACTGGAGTGCACAGAATGCTGTCTACTTTCCCACTGAAGTGGTACCTATTTATCTACTTGCAATTTCTTATTTTTGAACTGTTAGGTTGGCAGGAGCTGGGACAGAGAAGGAGCTCATTCTGTTGTGCAGTACTCAGGTCTTAAACTGCTGACCTGCTGATCTTCCAGTTGTCAAGTTCAGTATCTTAATCACTTGAGCTACTGCAGTCCTTATTTTTTTATCATGGTGAAACACTCTGTTTCACTCTATGTCATGGTGAAACACTTTATGTTGTGGTGAAACACTCTAACCCAGTGGTTCCCAATGTGGGGCACATGCTCACAGGGGAACTTCATCTCCCAGAAGCCTAAGTCATTATGGGCCACAGGTTGAGAATCCCTGTAATAAAGGCACCTCCCCAGAGTAATATAAAAATAGGCTCTATGCTACTTTACTAGTAGAATGGGCAACATTATTTTTCAAATGTTACATTTAAAACATTTTTTCTAATTTTCATGCCCTTCTCTTACCAATCTTCAGGGGTCTTTTAAAAAACCTTATGGGATGGAACAAGAACATCAAGAGTGGAAAGTTAATAAGTTACTTTTCCCAAAAGGGAAATGAGTAACAACACCTGACTTTTTATGAAACGGTGAAAATGAGATACTTTATAAAAAGTAGCTTCCCAAGCTCTGGTCTTTGGATTCTACTGACAATGCAACGTAAAACAAAGCATGGGATGAATAAAAACCAGTTTGAAAATAAGTCTCACAAAGATGTGCCCAGCCCTGCATGAGAACATGTATGTCTGAACATGTATTAACCTGATTGAAAGTACCAGTCAGAGATGCCAACAGGACTTTGGGGTTAAACTATAGGATTAGATTGTGGAAAGGTCTACATTGCCATAAGTTGAAATCAACTTAATGGCACACACTTATCATTATTATCATCAAAGATGGTACTCCCCCTGTGACAGAACTTTTTATACTGTCTCTATTCAAGTTCTGTTATGATCATATAACATCTATTCTGCGCTCTGGTCACCTCCAGACTAGATTATTGTAATGTGTTCTACATGGGGCTGCCCTTGACGACCATTCGGAGGCTTCAACTGGTCCACAATGCAGCTGCTCAGGTGGTGACGGGGTGTGGGCCGTATGCACATGCCTCAATGCTGCTTTGGGAACTGCACTGGTTTCCAGTATGTCTCCAGGTGAAATTCAAGGTGCTGGTAATCACCTTTAAAGCCCTACATGGTAGTGGGTCAGGATACTTAAGAGACCACCTCACCCCAAGAACATCTGTCTGTCCCACCACAGCGGAACCGGAGAGGCTCTCTAGTTGTTCCATCAGCCAGAGAGGCGCATCTCTCTGGCACTAGAAGGAGGGCCTTCTCTGTGTCTGCTCCAGCCCTATGGAACCTCCTGCCAACTGAGCTACGTCTCCAGATGGAGTTGCTGTCTTTTAGGAAGATCTTAAAAACATGGCTGGTGGGGCAGGTATGGGGTCCTGATGGTACAATGAACCCAGCTTGCTGGTTAGTTTGAGCTCTATCACTCCCTTAGTCTTTTAATCTTTCTAATTTTAAGATTTAGCTTTTAATTTTCGATTGACTATTGTATCTTTTAAAATTTAATTTTTTTTTATAACTGTAAATTCGAAGTTTTGGGTAATGGCTTTGGTTTTTATGATGTTGTAAACCACCCTGGTTTGCCTTGGTGAGGAGGGCAGTATATAATTTTGAATAAATAAATAAATTTAGGTCAGACCGCCACTGTTACATCCTTACCATATGATTTCTGAGCATACAATACTAGAGAAAGGGAGATGGCCAGGTGGCAGACAGAAATTCTTGTCCACATTAATAAATGAATAACCTCTGTTTGATTTCTAAATTAGTTTGTTCTATTTCAAGTGGAACTTGTAATAAAATCATAATGAATTAAGTACTTCAGTGTTTCAGCCAGCCAGGGAAGGCCTTTTTAAGACTACTCCATTCTGCCATGTTTCCCTTTGTAATCTGCTCTACAATGGGCTCTTTACGGCAACCCAGAAGCAACAACTGATACAACAGGTGGCAGCTAGAGTATTAGTGAGTGTGTTCTGTTATGATCATATAACATCTATTTTGTGCCAGTTGCATTAGTGGCTAGTATTTTTCTGAGTTCAATGCAAGGTGTTGGCTATTACCTTTAAGACCCTACACTGCTTAATATCCACATGCTTTACTGGGCATTAGGTTGAGTGAAAGGAACTGCAGGAAGTTGTTGTTGTTGTTCAGTCGCATAGTCGAGTTTGACCCTTTGCGACCCCATGTACCACTGCACACCTGGCACCCCATCTCTCACCATCCTCCGTAACCTGCTCAGCTACGTCAACAATGCCATCTAGCCATCTCATCCTTTGGTGTCCACTTTTTCTTTTGCCTTCGATCTTTCCCAGCATCAAGGCCTTCTCAAGCAAGTCCTCTCTTCTCATTTGGTGTCCAAAGTACTTTAGCTTCATCTTAAATATTTGTCCTTCCAAGGAGCAGTCAAAGTTAAATTCCTTCAGGATCAACTTATTTGATCTCTTTGCTATCCAGGATGAACTGCAGGATGAATTTACCAAACCTTGGCTTCATTTTGGCAGTTCCACGTCTGGCAAAGACATGGAGGAGGAGGAGGAGGAGGAGGAAGAAGAAGAAGAAGAAGAAGAAGAAGACGACGACTAGACAGCCTCTACCCATACAAGCTCCCATGTTATCTAAGGGCATCTGGAGCTGCTTGCATAAAAATCCCAAAAAACCAAACCCACACAGGCCTCAGTATATTTGGAAGAGTACACAGAAAGAGCCTCCTCAAAGGTTGTGGTATTTTTGAACCACAATCAGGCATATCCTGGGCAATGTCAATGTTATTGTGCTGGCTAATTTTCTCACATTAGGTTAGGTGGAAGGAACTAAGGAAAGAATTCACCAAAAGTTAGCTTCATTTTGGCAATTTAAAGTCTGACCTAGACATGAAAGAAGTAGCATACAGTACAGTATCTAGAAAAGATCATTTCCTGTTGTTGCTTCCATGTCCTGGCATTATCATCCTGAGTTCCAGTATGACATCCCTGCAGGGATTTAAAAGGAGATGTAAAGTGGAGTTGTTTCCTCAGGCCTTCAGAGTTTTGGAAATGGAATTCCATTGTGTTGTGCATACATTTTTACATACCAATATTCATGTTGTTTCTAGGTTTTATTGTATTTCATTATTCATATAGTGCAATGGTGCCAAAACTAAGGTCTGGGGGCCAGGTGCGGCCCCTGATGCCAATTCATCTGGCCCACGAAGCCCTCATCGCTCCTGGAAGCAGAAGTAAAATGTGTCCTTACTGGCACGTTTTACTTCTGCTTCCAGGAGTGACGAGGGCATTGCGGGCCAGATGAATTGACTTTGGGGGCTGCACCCGGCTCCCGGGCATTAATGACGAGCTCCCTGAAGCACATGATCGGCCCACAGCCCAAAAAGCTTGGGCACTCCTTATATAGTGTATATTTGTCAACTGCAACTCATTGGAGAATGCATTTTTTCCTGAACCCGGAAAAGTCACTGGCATGAATTTGTTTAAGGTGGATCCCATCTTGCCATGAAATGACCCACACACTATGATTTTGGAGCCATCACCCATGGCACACATGAAGGGTGACATGCAGGATTTAACTCCGGGACTACAATGGACCGCTGCAGCCTTGAGGATATGGACAAGGTACCCCTTCACAGCCAGGCCCCTCTTCCACCTCCATGACCATTGGGAATCAGAGTTCTTCCTCTGCTCATTTTGCCATTGGGCCCAATATGATGGTTTCCAGTGGCATTTCCTCTGCCCATAGCCGTTGGGCCCTTTAGGGAGTCAGGTTAGTTAACCGCCACCTGACACTCAGCTGTACAGTCTACTCCGTTACTGTCTACATTACCACAGACAGTGTATATTGCTTTTGTGTTGTATGCCATTTTGGGTTTCTCTGAAGAAAAGAAGAGCATGTGAACAGACCGACCGACCCCATTCCTTTCCCACATTATCCAATTGTGATTCCACTTCAAAGTGGGCTAAATTTGGGACCCTCTTTAACTTGTTTTGGGACTGTGGTGGCTTAGTGGTTAAAATACTGAGCTTGATGACTGAAAGGTCAGTGGGTCAACAGTTCGAGACCTAGGCCCTGCATGATGGAATGAGCTCCCATCCTCTGTCCCAGTTTCTGCCAACCTAGCAGTCTGAAAGCAAGAAATTGCAAGTAAGGTAACAGCTTTCCGTAGACTTTGGTATCTAGGCATGCCTACCACATGACCACGGAAACGTATGAAGGTGCAGACAGCTTTGACTCTTTGGCTGTCAACGGAGATAAGCACCGCCCCCTAGAGTTGGATATGACTGGCTTTGGAGCAAGGGAGACTTGACCTCTACCTTAACTTGTTTCATGCTCCCAAAGTTTTCCTATTTCTGTAAAGTTTCCAAAGGACACTTCCACTCACCCTCTTTCTTGTGCCTTCCTACTTTCCTCTCCTGCCAAACGCTCGACCCCGAGCTTCGCAGATTATTACCCATTGAAGCGACCAAGGGGAAATCTGTGGGGTATTTTTTTGGAAAAGGGGGGGGGGGATTTCGCTTAAAGGGGAGAGATCCCACCCGAGAACCACCTCCATGCCTCTCTGGGCTGGGCGGACCTGGCGTGGCCTGGATTTGGAACTGGCGTAGGGCAGGCGGCGACTCCCCCTGGGCGCTCCTCAGAACAGGTTCTGCTCTCCCGGGCTCCACTTGACGTCTCCACCTGCCCAAAGGAGGAGGATCGCTGTGGAAACAAAACATCTTTTAAAAAAAACCACACACAACAACCCCGCACGCACATACCCGAGGAGGCCCAAACCGGCTCCTCTCCTCCTCCTCCTCCTCCTCCGCCCCCCCAACCCCACCCCGCCCGGCCCCGCCCCACGCCTTCGCCACCCCACACCTGGCGTGCTGTCGTTTGCAAAGGGCCGCCTGGAAAAACTGGTCCTGGCAGGGGCGCGGGCCTCCTTCCCGACGGGCGCTGCAGGCGACAGGCGAAGGACTCCGGCGGGTATATAAGGGGGAGCCCCGAGAGGCACCGGAGAGGCACCCGGGCGGGACCAGGACCGAGAGAGAGAGAGAGAGAGAGAGAGGCGCTTCCACGGAGCCTTGGTCTGCTTTGGAAGACGGGGAGAGACTGAGCGGCCAAGGCAATGGCCCGGAAGGGGCCTCAGGGTGGGGAGGGGAGGGGGGGAAAGGGGCTCCAGCTTGGCTCCACCGCCTCGTAAGAAGGACCGGGACGGCCGCCTCTGAAGCCGGGGGACAAACCCAGCCAGCCACCCTGGAATTGCCTCGCCTTCCGCTCCGCCTGGTCCCGGGAGACCCGGGCAAGGAGCGCGTGCCAGGCTCCCCCCAGGAATTGGGGTTCTTTTTTTTGTGGGTGGGTGGGGGGACTTCTCCCCCTCCCTCAAAGGATCTCTGGGAGACATCGTAAGTGGTCTGAGGAGGGTGTGTGTGTTTGTGCGCGCGTGTTTGTTTGTGCGCGCGTGTTTATGTACTTTTCTGTACGTGTGTATGAGACAGAGAGAGAGAGAGAGAGTTGTGATTTGCATTCCCGACGTCTGTCCGAAGTATGGGGAAAGTGGCAACTCTTAGAAAGCTTGGATTGTGGGGTTTGTAATCCCCCCCCCCAGGTCCGTAGTCAGGTTTCTAGATTTGGGGGTGCGAAAAATTTTTCACGGGGGAAATTTTTTTCCAGGGGTGCAATAATGTCACACTCACACATATAACATTGGCACCACGCGGTGGGTTAGGCGGTGGCTGTTAGCTCAGGAGGGTTTCCGCCCTCCCTGGCACCCCTGGCTACAGCCCTGCCCCCCCCCCCCAGTTTTTCTGTCCCTTGGTGGTCTTCTTCTTCTTCTTCTTCTTCTTCTTCTGTCTGGTGGAAAAGATAAGCGGGCGGAAGATCCCTGCCCGGCTCTCCCCTCCCGCCGCCTTCCCAAGGGACGCCCGCTGGGTCCAGTGGTTCTTAACAGTTCAACAGTTCTCTAGCATAATTGTGAAATGTTTAGGACCACTTGACCCGGAGGGCCTGAGCCTCGCCGAAGCAGCATCTCGGGGTGTGAAAAGGGGGCCCCGTGGAAGATCAAGAAGAAGCAAACCAGAGGAGAAGGTCTTGTTGCTTTCGATGGTCGCTGGATCCGGGTGTGTGTGTGTATATGAGTGTCAGTTAATTAGGAAACAGATCAAATTGGCTCAAGTTTGGGGTGGGGGGCGATGTCAGCCTAAAAAAAAGAAGACCAGTCCCTGTAAAATAAAACAAGGGGAGAGGGTTCAAGATCTCTCTTCCCGCAACGGTTTTTAAAAATAAAAATTGCAAACAAGCAAGTCAGGATGTAGCTTGGCAAGTTTGCCTTAAAAAAAGTTCAGATTTATTGTGAATGTGAAGCTGCTGCATCTTGTGTGAAGGGCTAAAAATTTAACAGATTTATATACCGCCCTGTCCAATGGACAAGAGGTGTCTGGCGTGAATCAAGCAGCTCGCAATGTTTCCAGCCCTCATGGAGGTACGCAAGGTGTAGAAGCGTTTCTCTGTTTAGAAAGAGAAGCTACCGGGGCGGAGACCAGGGGGGGGGGGGAGTAGACCGTCAAACCTTGTCCCCTGAACAGAGCTATAAAAACGATTGTGTTGGTTTAATACATGTAATATTTGCCCTCAGAACCGGTTGCCAACAGCCAGGGTGAACGAAGAAATAAATGAGGGCAATTGTGATTCCATTCTGAGTCAAACTGAGCTTTTTGTTAAGCTAAATGGAAAATAATCTGTAAAGGAAAAGCTTGTTACGCTTTTGGAGACAGAAGTTCCCACACAGCAATAGATTTGCCAAAGCACCATTCGCATGGCACCTGTCAAAATGAAACTAGATAAATGGGCTGAGTTTGCGGAATTATGTGTCTTCTATTTTTGCCTTGTCTAATGATTTTATAGAATTTTGTATTGTCATCAGTGATGACAATACAAGGGCTCTCATCTTGTGGATGAGAGCTCTTTGACTGAACAGAAGTAAAAGTTGACATGCTGTGGCATCTTCAGTGCTATGCTACAATGGCCCTGTTATCCACTGGGTTTCAGTGAAAACTACTCAAGAGTAAGTGTGCAGCTATATGCAATATAGTGATACTTGAACAACGCCCAGCTTAAGCAATTGGCAAATGATTGGCAATATAAATTTGCACATTGTGAAGTCCTTTAAGTATAGACTATACCATTTTGATAACAGAAACTAATTCAGCTGCTTAGTAAGTAGATGATCAATCCTAACCCTATTTATTGAATTCCCTGTGATTTTCTCTCAAGAAAAACAAAGAAGTCATTAATTAATTTACTTTAAACCAGGTTTCCTCTGCATGTTGGAGTCATAATCAAGCCACCAGACAGCCTCTGTTAAACCTTTTTATGTTCTCTACTTGATACTGGGAAGTTTTCAATCATTTGTGAGATTGCAATAAATATTTCAGTTATCACTGTGAATCTTGTGTTGTACAGGACCCCCAAGCTAAAGTATTCTTAACTATTTCATCAAACACTCTTTAGTGGCTTTCATAATATATCTATAACATAAATCAACCACACAGTCCTACTTAAATTCACTCTAAAGTAAGACCTACACATTCACTGGGGATTGTTCCTAAGTAATTATGCTAAGGTTTGCATCCTTGATGCAATTTAACAATAATTTTGTGCCTTCTGGGAAAACTAATGTTTGAGAGAAACAGATTAAAGATTTTTAGCTGGTTACTCCTGGCAACATCTCCAAAATATATGGTTGGGGTTTTTTTTTTGGTTGGGGGGAAGCTGTGATGAACTGAATAATTTTAATAGGTAAAACTAACACTGGTGATGCTTGCATTTCCTGGCTTTGATGAATTTTTGTATGATATGGAAAGTTACCATATCAATTCAGTGGATGGGTTTTGACTGAATTTAAAGTTCATTTGAGTATTAGTAAAAGGCTTCTTGTCCAGTTTGGCAAAATTGTATTTTTAAAAATTGCACGGTTCCTAAGAAATTCACTCAATTTCTTTTATGTATCACTTCTGCATAAGCTCATGCATAATTTTTCCTGTCTCATTTCACATTTAATCCATCATTATTTTTTAAAAAAAGACTTTTCTGTAAGAGAAACTACTGTAATACAAAGGTCATTGTGAAAATGTAAATGTTCTATGTAATAAATGTTAAGTGGCAAACATGTTTGCTGATATTTTGACTTGATTCATCAAGAATTAAGAGTACAGGGGGGTGTTTTTGTGTAATTTAAATCAGGAAATTTTAGTAAATATTTAAATGCAATTTACTGAAATCTGTGTGAATATCTTGTCTATTAAACATCCTTGAACTTTAAAATGCAATATTTGGTAAAACCCAAGAATGAAATGGGTCAGTAAAAACAGAAATTAATTTAAAAAATTAATAAAACAAATAAAAATTATCTCTGTTCGTGACCTAAAACAGGATCTGTTTCTTGAACAACCCACTTGGATGAGGGAATGCAACTATGCTGTCTCAAATCTAAACAGGTTAGGCAAGGTTAACAATGGCACAATGAGTTTAATTTTGCTGGGAGTCACCATAGGGTGTCCCTCCAGCGGTATTACTCAAGTTCTGTGGCAGGTCAAAACAAGCTATCAAAACTGGGGAGGCGGCTTGGCCAGGTATGTTATCATTCCTGATAACTTCTTAATTACCCATAATGAACAGGGAAATGATCTTGCATGGGTAAAAGATGAGCAAATACCCACTGTATGAGTCTTAACAGGAGCAGTCCTTAAGACACTACCTGTCTTGGAGTGCTTCTTCTAGTAATTAAGAGCCTAAAACTTTTAGAGGGGCTGCACAAAAGATTTAGAGCCCTAGGGGTGCAGTGGTTAAACTGCTGTACTACAATCAAAATGTTGTGAGTTTGATCCTGACCTGGGAATCAAGGTTAACACAGCCTTCCATCCTTCTGAGGTTGGTAAAATGAGTACCCATCATGTTGGGGGGGAATGCTAAGTAACTTGTGAACCTTCCAGAGCAGGAGTTCCCATCCTTTTCAAGCTGGGGGCCGGGTCATGCTCTCAGTCACCTTCAAGGGCTGGATGGCCATTTTGCCTTGCCTGCACAATGAGTTTGCCCATTTTGTCCCAACAACTCCAAAGGGGTGGCCATTTTGTTTCTCAAATGCCCTTGAGGGGTGGGGGCACATGAAATGGTGCCACAGGCCAGATCTGGCCAGCAGGCCTTAGGTGGGGAAACCCCTGTTTCAGAGAGGGCACTAAGTGCTATAGGGTGGTATAGAAGTCTGATTGCTACTGCTAAGACTTAAAAAAATAAACACAAAACATCCTTACTCACCAGTTTACAGTCCAATCCTCATGATGTGAAAGAAGGAAGAAGAGATGAGCAAAAATAGTCATGTGATTGTTAAAAACACCTCCTAGTGGAGTGGTCATCAATTGAGGGTGGCGGGAGATGCAACAGATCCCAGATGAGCTGATAGGTGCTATGAGACTATCTGTACTGCCTCTTCATCTGGATCACCCAGGAAAAATGGCTGCTGCTCATTGCGTGTAAAATACTGATATATTTGGAATCAAATTAAGACCTGCTGATATCCCACCCAATGTCCCATTTAAGAGGCTCACAGCCTTACCCCTAAAATGTGTATTAGCTTAACAGTTATGTCCAACTCAACCATTAATAGAAATGTGTGTTCTGTAACATAAATGTTCACAACCAGACTGAATTGGGCGCATCTGTAATTTTGGGGCAACTATGGTGTAGGATGGAAGGTTGTGTCAACCTTGAGCCTGTTGGCATTGAACTCAATGCTGACAGGCACAAGGTTGACATAACCTTCAATCCTTCGATGGTCAATAAAATGGGTACCCAGGATTTTGGGGGCAAAAATGCTAATTACACTGTGAATCCCCCTGAGAGCATTCTAAGTGCTATGGGGCGGTGTATAGGTGTAATTGCTATTGCTGCTGGACAGAGCAAATAATCTTTGGTCACTCATGAAATGGAGTGACAATCTCATAGTTAATTCATGTTCCAATTTATATATTTTTAAACTGAAAATGTCCAGCAATCTCAGCAAAATGGGAACAGAAAAGATTGAGCTGCTTGAACTAAACAAGAAGTAACAGCTGAACTACATGATAAAGCCCTAGGTCTTTCCTAGACACTTCACCTGTTAACACATTGAGCAGGTGTCTATCCCCCTGCAGCTTCCACACCAGCCTTTTGTGTAGATCTAGATCAGGGGCTGGCATCCTATGGCATGTAGTCCAGATCCGGCCCATGATACCAAAACATCTGGCCCATGCCCTCACACCAGCGTTGCCGCCGTCGGAAGCGGCTGCAGACATGCTTAAGACAGCTGTGGGCACAGCGTTTACAGCAGGGAGACCACCAGTCCAGCCCCCTGAACTGTCTGAGGGAGCTTGACCCACCCCCCGATTTTAAAAGGCTGCCGACTCCTGAAAGGAAAGGCTTACATTCTGGGGGGAAAGGCGGTCTTTGCATCAGGAGCCTTGGGAAGTTCTCTATTGCTCTCCACGTCAAACTGGAATTGTCCAATTTCTGGTTGGTTTAAAAAAAATGGCCAATCCTTGCCATTTCTGGGCCCAATTTGGCCAAAGATCAGTGCTGAAGGCAAAAAAAAAGAAAGAAAGAAAGAAAGAAAGAAAAGAAAGAAAGACTTCCCCTTGGATACCTGATTGCCCATATTTGTCCTATACTACATCTTACTTACTACAATTATATGATGTTATGATGAAGAGTCAAGTTCTCATGTGGTGCCGAAATGAAAGCAACATCAGTGTGAATCAAGTCTTCAAGGGGGTGACATTCCACAACTAGGGTGCCACAACAGAGGATGTCCCAGGGCCGTAGCCAGGATTCTAGATGGGTGGGTGGGGATTTTTCAGGAGGGGTAACAATGTCACACATACATATGTAACATTGGCATCCTAGGGTGGGTGGGCTGTTAGCTCAGGAGGATTTTTGTGTGCTCTGGCCTCCCTGGCTATGGCCCTGAGATGTCCCCTCTCTTATTTCCCATGTTGGGAAAGAGAGGAGGATCTCCCTGGTAGTTCTCAGTGTCCGTGTAGCTATTGATAGAGGGAAGCACTTCTTCACCTATTTAGTCGACACTACGTCTTGAAGGCCAGGGCTTTCATCTAGCACACCAGAACTTAAGGGATACAAAACTTTGCTGCAGGAAGGCTGTGGATCATCTTCCTTGCATTTACTGTGGAAAGTGGTGAACTTGCTTTGCTCGAGTGCTCATATGGCCTCCAGCTGCTTCTCCGTGGGTAGAAGCAAACAGGTATGAGCAGAGTGGATCTAAAATGGACATCATGTTTCAGACAGTGAATTCCTCCATCATCTCCCTGCGTATCTCAATCTCACATGGCTGAAGCAAAACTGATAGGGCAGATGTTAGAATTGTTGGCTATGACCCTGTTCTTGCCCCAAGTCATTTAATCGTAAGGCTAACACAGCAGTTTAGGCAAAAAGTCTTTTTAGTTTGAGCAGATGCCTATGAGCTAACACTGTTCAGCTCACATTCCCCAGAAGATGGGTATGGAGTGGCACGCTGCCTCTTATACTGCAGATCTTAAATAGCTATGGTGACTACAGCCCATTGATATTCTAATCCTTCTCATAATGTGCCATGTCAATATTTATTTACTTATTTGCTCCCAATGATTGGGCAAAGATAAAGCCCCCCCCCCCCCAGCAGATCTGAATGTTTGGCCAGAAGACAGTTGTTGAAATTTTGAGGCCCCAAGATGATTAGAATTTTAAATATCACCACTGTCACATTACAATAGTGGAAGAACTGCACTGCTGAGTTAAACAAAGCAGAAGGTATATTCTATTCTATTCTATTCTATTCTATTCTAACCCAAGGGTGGCAGCACTGCAGTGGCTTAGTGGTTAAGACGCTGAGCTTGAAGACTGGAAAGTCAGGGTTCGATACCCAAATGCTGCACAACGAATCTTGGGGACATGAAAGGAGCCTCATTTGGGCGCCTCCTTTCTCCAGAAAAAATCTTTTTACCCCAGAGTAATTTCTGACACTAAATTTATTACTTGCCCAAGGGTTGCTCAGTGTGGTAGATGTTAAAACACATTAACCAGGTATAAGAGGCCAAGGTGGCTTAGTGATTAAGATGCTGAGCTTGACGACTGGAAGGCCAGTAGGTCAGCAGTTCAAGACCTGAGTGCTGTGTGATGGAGTGAGCACCCATCAACTGTCTCAGCTTCTGCCCACCTAGCAGTTTGAATGCAAAAAAAATTTCAAATAGATAGATAGGTACCACTTTGGCAGGGAAGGTAACAACGTTCCATGTGCCCGGTGTCTAGTCATATCTGCCACATGGCCACAGAAGTGTGTGCAGATGCAGACAGTGCTGGCAGAGATGAGGACCGCACCCTAGAGTCAGACATGACTGGCTTTTGAGTAAGGGAGACATTTACCTTAGTTATGAAACGAGACTATAGCTATCGGTGGTGAAGCTACGGCCCCCTAGATGTCACTAGACTTCAGCTCCTGTCAACCCCCATGACTGGCTACACCAACTAGGGCAGATGAATATATGGTCCATTATCATCTAGGGGAGCAGCACACCTTATTTATCCCTGGTCTGGCTCATAAAGAATGATAACTTAGAAATGCTAAGGTCAACCGAAGGAAAAGCTTACCTGTATAAAAGAAGGAAGATTCAGATGTGCTGGTCTTACTTGATGGGTCCCCTTCTTGTAATTATTCGCACCTAGCTTTGACTCAAATTGCCAGTCTATCACCCAGTATTATTTCAGTACTGTATATGATTCTTCTCTAGCACTGGATTACATTGAATTATTACCCTGCTACAAAGTAAGAAATCTGGTGATGTCGAGAAGCAATGTTCAGAACACAAGTGGTACTGAAATGGGAAATAATCCTGTGACATTTATATGACAGCCCCACATACAGAAATGTCCTTTCCTCTTTCATCACCAATTTAACCTTCGCTGTATCGTAAAGTAGCTCCGGAATCTTAGGATTGGCAAGAAGAAATAGATCTAGAAATAATGTGTCATTAATAGATTTCACCGACTGGACAGCTTATAAAGGAGAGAATTTGTAAGGGAACTCCAGATGTTATTTACATATTCCATAATGCAATGTGTTGGGATGGTAAAGGTAAAGGTAAATGTTTCCCTCACTCGAAAGCAAGTCATATCTGACTCTAGGGGTCAGTGCTCATCTCTGTTTCAAAGCCAAAGAGCCAGCGCTGTCTGCTTCTGCAGACATTTCTGTGGTCATGTGGCAGGCATGACTAGACACTGGAGTGCACAGAACACTGTTACCTTCTCACTGAAGTGGTCCCTATTTATCTACTTGCAATTTCTTGCTTTCGAACTGCTAGGTTGGCAGGAGCTAGGACAAAGATGGGAGCTCATTCCATCCTGCAGTACCTGTACTAGGGAATCAAACTGATAATTTTCCCTTAAATAATTTTTTACAAAAACCAATTTGTTGTAGTAGTTGTTACTATTAAATCAAAATTATATCGGAGGGGTTATCACCCCACCACTGTCACAATTTTCAAAGAGCTTTGGGGCTCTTTAAATCTTGTTCCTCTTTAAGGAGACATAGTGTGGAGTACTATACAGAGTGGCAGACTAGCAATGATGGCCAACCTTGGCACTCCAGCTGTTCTTGAATTTCAATTCCTAGAAGCCCTGATCAGCAGAACCCTAAACCAAACTGTCCTAGGGACTAGGACTCAGGAGATGTGGGTTTGAATCACTTCTCAGCCATAGAAAGTCACTGGTGATGTGGAATTGGTAAAACCACTCTTTCAATATCTTTCATCCCTTGGAGAGAAAAAAAAGAAACTTATTAGGGTAATTTTAGGTTGGATATACGTTAACAGCACATAACAAACAAATCAGTTTTTAAGATGCCACACAACTTTTTTGATATGTTTGCAACAATGGACTAACATGGCAATACACTGATGATTATCTTTACTGTATTACGATCATTGTTATTATTAGGTTTATAGTATGCACCTTGGAGGGCAAAAGAAGAAGGGGGCGGCCAAAAATGAGATGGCTAGATAGTATTGTAGAGACAATGGGCACAAAACTGAGCGAGTTGAGGGGGATGGTGGAGGACAGGAATGCCTGGCGGACAGTGGTCCATGGGGTCGCGGAGGGTCGGAATCGACTGTGCGACTGAACAACAACAACAATGCACCTTGTATACACATGTACAGAAGGCCAGATTGGATAGAAAGTAACGTGAGAAGAAGGGACTACTCTGGTTTAGTGGTTAAGATGCTGAACTTGACAACCAGAAGGTTGGCAGGTCAGCAGTTTGAGACCCGAATGTTGCACAACACAGCGAGCGCCCGTCTCTGTCCCAGCTTCTGTCAACCTAGTAGTTCGAAAGCAAGAAATAGCAAGTAGATAAGTAGGTAATGCCTTGGTGGGAAAGGTAACAGTGTTCTGTGAGCTCCGGTGGCTAGTCATGCCTGCCACATGACCATGGAAATACCTGCAGACGCACACAGTACTAGCTCTTTGGCTGTACACCAAGATGAGCACTGTACCCTAGAGTTAGACATGACTGGCTTTTGAGCAAGGGAGACCTTTACTAATGTGAGAAGAGACCTACCAGATCCAGGCAAGAACAGTAAGAGTAAGAAATAAATTGCTAGCCGTCTGAGTTACTTTCTTGGGCAATGGGAGGGTAATTCTGATTAAATTTTATTCAAATTTTAACTACACATTGCCTAGGATACCTTTGAGTTGTTATTCAGGGAGAAGGGTCTATGCATTGATAGAGGTCTCTGTGATGACATTCCGCACATGCAAATTGACTCAAGTCCATTCACATGTGTTTTTTTAGCCAATTGAATATCATGTCACCTGTTGGCTAGGCGGACCATGACGTGTGTCCTCCGCTTTCACCTGTTAAAAATGGGCTGGACTTAGACTGGTGTTCTGTTTATGTTAGCCTTTTACGCAGAACAAAGTCCCAAGAAGTTAATGGTTGCAGAATTTCCCCCCACTGTTGCTTCTATTGCCTCTTCACTCGACTTCTTCCCTTTTCTGTCAGAAGAAATGGAAGAAGGAATTTAAACATGCTCTAGCCCTGAGCAAGGCTTTGGTATGCCAAACAATTTTTGTGTGACTGAGAGAAGTGACTGGGAATAAGGCTTTCAGATTATTTGGAGTCCCACTCCCAGAATTCACCCAGAATCCTCCAAGCAGAATTGTGAGAGAAGACGTAGTTTCACTGATCTTTAGGCTATATAGAGGTTGCTTCAGTGGTGGGCTCAAAAAAAAAAATTACTACCACACTGTGGGCATGGTATGGTGGGTGTGACCAGGGGAAAAGCCCTGTGTTGCACTGGAATTAGGACTACTTTATTTCAATACTTGGATGGGGGGAGCAGCCAGAATTTCTGCTACCAGTTCTGGCAAACTGGTGCGAACCTGTTGATGCCCACCACTGGGTTGTCTCGCAAAGAACTATAACTCTGAGGGGAAATTGCAGTAGCTCCCCCCCCCCCTAAAATAATAACAGGAAGTGTGGCCTGAGACAACCATCCAGACTTGGTGATAGGCCATGGTTTAGGTGAGCATAAATTAGGCATCTGTATTTGTTTGTAAAATGTACAGACAAGGCAAGAAATCCCAAAATTCTGCCTAAGGAATCCTTAGAGCAGTGGCTCACAATGTTGGGGACCTCAATGTTCTTGGACTAAAAATCTCAGGAGGCTTCATCGTTGGCTGTGCTGATCAAGATTTCTGGGACCTGTAGTTCATAGTTGGTGACCACTGTCTTAGAGAATTCTGGGAGTTGGGGTCTAAAACCAACTAACCAACCAGCCCAAAATGGCTCATCCCTAATCCCATCTAGTCACCCTTGCTCGAAAGCCAGTCATATCTGACTCTAGGGTTCAGTGCTCATCTCTGTTTATAGCCAAAGAGCCAGCACTGGCTGCATTTGCAGACATTTACGTGGACATGTGGCACTCAGGCATGACTAGATACTGGAGTGCACAGAACATTGTCTCTATACCTACAAGACAAGTAAATAATATTTTGAGGTGATGATGGGGGAGGGGAGTGAAAAAATTCCTATGATATATAATATAATTTCGTGTCAGAAATTATTCTGGGTTGAAAGGTTTTTTGGAGGGAGAAACTCCGCTCAGGGAATGCCCAAATAAGTCTCCTTTGATGTCCCTAAGAGCCAGGACAGAGACAGGCACTCCATTCGTCATACAGTACCCAGGTCTCGAACTATTGACTTGTTTGCCTTCCAGCTAAAAAGGTGAGGCTTCCTGACCACTGAGCCACCGCAGCCCTCCTATGATAAAAATTTGGCTATATAGCGCCATCTGCTGTAAAAATGCAACAGGTATGGAATGAATCGAAAAGAAATGTCAATAATGCAGGTACTGTACCTGTAATTTCTTTTTTTCTTTATCCTGTTGATTTTCATGATGGACCAATTCGAAAATTTTCTACCCAGATTTCCAAACGACCAAAAGTAATATGACAAAAGAAACTTGAACCAAACCTTCACCGCAAAATTCACATGATGATTGCATAAAATATGCATAGAATGTGATGCGGAAGGCAGATGAAAGGCCACTGAATTATATTCTCAGGACAGTCTTCATGGCTGATCCCCAGTGAGGATCTGCCTATACTGTATTCAGATTTGGATACAGGAGCAGCAGAAGAAGAAATGTTTTAGCCAGCAGGGCATATCTTCCTTCAGGATTTTCCATTCCACCCTTGCTTTCCATTCTGTTTCCTGTGCCAAGAGCTCTGGTGGCACGGTAGTGCCACCAGAGTACATTTTAATAAATGAGGCTGAGTAAGAGAATAAAGAAAAAGAGGAACATTGAGACTTTTTGGGCTATACTTGGTGTTTCAACTGTTCGCCTCCTTTGTTGATTCTAGCAGCTCAGCCTCCCATGAATATTGAATGGGATGCAAAGAATCTGTAGCAGTATTTCTCCTTCCTTGGGTTGAATGGTGGCTCCGTTCTCCACCTGTAGTCCTTCCAGAATCACACCACTACTCCCTATTTAGTCCAGTTTGGCACATTTATCCCAAGATGGTGCACATTCCTAGCAATGAACTATGGGCAATGAATGGATTTTTAATGAAATACCTGTACTCAAAATTCTATTCATTTGGGAGTTGTTTGGTTGGTATGGAAGGGAGAGAGCAGATCGATGTCTGCTGATAAATGAAGTCCATAACTGCATAAATGTGATTGAAAGAGGTGAATCCCTTTTCGCTTACTCTATGCATTTTTTAAAAACATCAAATGCATAAATGGGGCAGGGATGGGTAGCAAACAACATTTCTCAGGCAGCTACGCCCAGTGATGGGATGTAACAGGTTCGCACCAGTTTGCCAGAACCGGTAGTAACTTTTCCCAGTGTCCCGGAGAACTGGTAGCAGCCTTGGGGGGAGGGGAACCACCTTCGGGGCTTACCTTTTCACTGGTTCCCCCACTGCGCATCCGCACCAAGCACTTGGTGTGCATACACGCCTATAGTCCTTGGTGCATATGCATGGCCTTCTTGCTGTCCTCCCAAGTGGGGAGGTGGAAGAGAAGCTGCTAGCCTGAAGCTCCCTATAGCCTGCTCTCCAGGGTAAGTGACTCACTTTTGGATGTGGTGTGTCTGTGTGTATTTTAATGTGTATTTGATACCTTTACCTATATTGACATACTACCACAGTTCCTAAAAAGACCTGGAGGCCGGCAGGCCTGGCGGCTTGGCTTGGGGTTTTTAAGCAAAGTCTTGGAGTTACCTCATCAATAAGCTATACCTGTGCTGTTCCAATTGCTGTTCCAATTGGAGAACCCTTAAGAAGGTACAGCTGTTTGACATTTACATTAAGGCTTATTATCCTAGAGAACCGGTAGGATGACCATATCCATCTTGCAACATGGTGCTGCCCAGGCACTTATATTAACAGGTAAGTGACGGGTTTGTGTTTGGGGTGGGTGGGTGGGTGTTTGGGTGTATTTTAATGTAATGTATATTTTACTTATTTATTTATTTATTTATGGGTTTGTGTTGTGGGTGGGTTGAGGTGTGTGTGTGTTTGTGTGTGCTTATTTTTATTTTATTTTATTATTTTATTATTTTCTTTGGCCCCACCTACGATGTCATGAAATCATGATGTTAGTTCCACCCACACTGTGATGACAACACAGTGGGGGTAGTAATTTTTTTGACATCCCACCACTGGCTACGCCCACTACTAAAAATCTGCATGGTAAAACACTCGGTAGAAATGTGTAGACATTGTAGACAATAAGTGTCAAGGTAACAGAACTGAAAGGGACTGTGGTGGCTTAGTGGTTAAGATGCTGAACTTGATGACTGGAAGGTCAGCAGGTCAGCAGCTCAAGACCTGAGTGCTGCATGATGGAGTCAGCTCCCATCTCTGTCCCAGCTCCTGCCAACCTAGCAGTTTGAAAGCAAGAAATTGCAAGTACTGTACTGTATAATAATTTCATGTCAGAAATTATTCTGGGTTGAAAGGATTTTTACTGGAGAAACTCTGCTCAGGGGACACCCAAATGAGGCTCCTTTCATGTCCTCAAGATCTTTCCCCACCAAAATGGTCCCTATTAATCTATTTGCAATTTCTTTTTTTCAAACTGCTAGGTTGGCAGGAGGTAGGACAAAACTGCCACTCATATCGTGAAGCTAGTAAAGTGAGCTTCTTAACCACTGATCCACAACAGCCCCTTAATTGCAAGTAGATAAACAGGGACCACTTTGGTGGGAAGGTAAACAGCATTCTGTGAACTCTGGTGTTGAGGTTTGCCTGCCACATGTCCATGGAAATGTCTGCAGATGCAGACAGCACTGGTTCTTATAAACAGAGATGAGCACTGAACCCTAGAGTTGGATATGACTGGCTTTTGAGCAAGGGCAACCTTTACCTGAACAGAATTGTAATTCTGCAACATCTGGAAATCAAGTTCAATTTGGAATTATTTGTATCCTATTCAATTTTTTAAAAATTGCCCTGGATCTGAATTAATTTTAAGCATCATCTTGACATAAATTGTTTTGTACACTTGTTTTGGCTTGCAACACAGAACTAAGTCTGCCCATTCCACCTTCATCTGGATCTTGTACAAATGAGGCTCAGTCGGAGGCATGAGATTTCTCCAAAACCAATACACAGGGTTTTTTTTAACTGTTCTGTTTTACTGGCCACTTTGCTTCTCTCTAATTATTATTGACATTGGTTTTCTAGTTTGATTTAAAAAGCTGTTTTGTTCCTGTAACCCCCCCACACACACATACACACACATACCCCGCACTACCTTATCTTCTCTGGAAGGGAGTTCTTGGTCATGAACAGGACATTGATTTTCTGTATGTGTCCAGAAGATACAGGCTTGGGGGGAAATGAGCCTGAGAGCCCTACTAACTTTTACAGTTTTAACAAAACTGACCAAATTGTTTTTCTAATTACTGTGATGATTTTGATTGGCTTGGATTATCATGATTGCAATGCTTTTACTGTTTAATCAATCCTCATTTTGCCTTAAATCTGTTTCAATGGTCTTTGTCATCCATTTTTAGTGCAATTTTTTTAAGTGGAAAGATGTGTACATGGTCATTGTATGCTTGCTAGTTCAATTGCTCAGGGAGAAGGAATTCCAAGGTGGGGAGCCAGTGGTTGGGAGAGTGATTCTCAGGAGAAAAATGAACTTGTGTAGCCTTTGGAAAGGTACAGTCTCAGAGTATCCCCAGAACAAAATGACAAACTATTGGCTGAGTAAGGTAAAGGTAAAGATAAAAATAAAGTTAAAGGTCTCCCTTGCTCGAAAACCAGTCATGTCTGATTCTAAGGTTTCAGTGCTCATCTCTATTTACAGCCAAAGAGCCAGCATTGTCTGTATCTGCAGATGTTTCTGTGATCATGTGGCAGGCATGACTAATCACTGGAGTACACGGAACAGTGCTACCTTTCCCGTTGAAGTGGTACCTTTTTATCTACTTGCAATTTCTTGCTTTTGAATTGCTAGGTTGGCAGGAACTGGGGCAGACAACAGGAGCTCATTTCGTCATGCCGCACTTGGGTATCAAACTGTTGACCTGCCAATTTTCTGGTCGTCAAGCTCTGCATCTTAAGCACTAAGCCACCACAGTCCCTGAATGTAATGGCTTGATTAGGATGGCTAAAAAATGCTTCAAAACTGGGAAACCAACAAGAGTTTTCAACATAAAGATTTCATGCAGGACCAAAGAAGCAACTTTCGGTCTTGACACTAAATGTGCTCTGCCTGTTTTGAAAGCAACCTTCATTGCACGGGATGTTGAGACATAATTGATTGTCTGTAATAATTCTGTTGAGGTCTGATGTATCCGGGTTATGGGGGTCAAATGACTCTTGTGTCATTAAATTGTCAACTATGGGGAGGCTGGGGAAGATTTCCCCTTGGTCAGGTCAATTCCCCCAAGGGAGCAGCTGCTTGAAGCATCTGCGAATTGCGTGGAGCTGTCTAAGGTGCTGAAAGAGTCTTCAGTGATTTAGTTCTTATTTAGACCAAGTGCTAAGAATCACTAGATAGGAGCAGCCAGTAGCAGGCATCACTTCAACATGTTCTATCTTACCACTTTACACATGCTGTATTTTCTATGGTCAGAACAAATGATCATTAGGGATTTGCACCCATCATGAACAAATCTTATATTACTAACTCAATTGGCCTGGTTGGAACTGATTTGTAAAATGTCCAGCTGCAAATGAAGGAAATGAAGTGTTCTGTTTTGTCCTGGCTATGAAGAGAACAGAATAGAGCATAAATTGCTCCTGCCTTTCCTTTTCTACAAAGTGACCATGAAAGAGGCCTGCCATCCAAACATTTGGAGAGATCTTTTAAAAACTGAGCAGGTTTCCCCCTCTCTTTAGAAACTTTCACAGTTCTTCTAAAGGTCAAGGTCTCCCTTGCTCAAAAACCAGTTGTGTCTGACTCTAAGGGTTGGTGCTCATCACTATTTACAGCCAAACAGCCAGCATTGTCTGCATCTGGAGACATTTCTGTGGTCACATGGCAGGCATAACTAGATGCCAGATCAAATGGAATGTTGTTACTTTTCTCACCAAAGTGGTACCTATTTATCTACTTGCAATTTCTTGCTTTTGAACTGCTAGGTTGGCAGGAGCTGGGGCAAACAACGGGAGCTTATTGCATCATGAAGTACTCGGGTCTCAAACTGCTGACCTGCTGATCTTTCAGTAATCAAGGTCAGCAACTTAATCACTAAGCCACCATGTCCCTGTTCATCTCATGTAACAAGTGAAAAAACTAAAAAAAGTTACAGCCATTTTGACTTTTCCAGTGGAAGCCAGTGGGAAGTGTACTTAAGGATATGTCTCAAGGCATGCATTGAATTAGATGAGGCACAAATGTTTTTGGGCTATGCCAAAACACATTTGAAAGTCCCAGGCTGAGTCCTGCTGTGGATCAGGGGACCTGTGCACAGCCCTGTTAATCATTGGGGGGGGGCACATTACAAATCATAGATTTCTATGTAGGCCCTCATACATTTGGAAGGAATGTTATTAAAAACTTGATGTTATTATCTAATACATTATCTTGATGAGAACCGTCAAATATCCAGCCTTGAACAAGACTTCTCTGTGAATATTTAGAGTCACTCAAAATATCCTCCAGAATGAATCATGCAATCTTTTTTGTTTGCACTGAGAAATGACACATGTCAGTTACATCCTGTCACATTTAAAATATATACCAGAAGCAATCAATATATGCACCAGTTTGGTTTCTAACTGTTTATCTATCATAATCAGGGTTGTGCAATGGACAGTGTCTGCCTTAATCCAGAAAACTCAATGAGAAACATAGGGTTGTTGTGTGGGTAAAATGGAACAGTTCCCATGCATGGGACAAAGTTAGGATGCAAATGTCATGACAGCAATCTATTCATTGATCCATCTCAACTTGTAACTTGCCAGCTGTTTATGATACTGGTTTTGGTGTATTATGCCTAAGGACTTTCATATGGCTCTAGAATACATTTCTATTTACCTGGAATAGATGATACATTAAGAACCACCTGCTCCCTCACATATCTGTTGAAATCTTAATATGTTCATACACCATTGAATTGCCTCCAGTGCATGATGGCCCTATGAACGAGTGGTCTCCAAAAGATCCAATTAACAACATTGCTTGGGTCTTGAAA
Organism: Furcifer pardalis; assembly: GCA_030440675.1. Taxonomy (NCBI): domain Eukaryota; kingdom Metazoa; phylum Chordata; class Lepidosauria; order Squamata; family Chamaeleonidae; genus Furcifer; species Furcifer pardalis. Next base: position 14,254,539 of record CP126894.1, on the reverse strand, counting down.
TCTCAAGGCTGTGGTTTCCTTTAGGGATTCAGTCCATCTCATATTTGGTCTTTCTCTTTTCCTGCTGGATTCAACTTTCCCTAGAATGATGGTCTTTTTCAACAAAACTAATCATCAGTATTAATGGTGACACTGGTATCCTGTTTCATGTACCATCTACAATTAGAGTTGGGACCCATTACTTCTTGAATTGAATCTCTTTGAATCCATTGATTGTAGCTGAGTGATATTTTGAGTTGTAGTGAGAAAACATCTGTCTAATACAGATAGGGTATGAAGCACAGTAGAAAGAGACAAACTTTTTCCTGTGATACAGGAGTGAGTAAGTTCCAGTCATCCAGGGTTAATTTTCTACCACTAAGATCTAGTTGGAAAAGGCAAACAAATTTGGGGGAAATGAAAGCAGAAAGTAGATCTGACTTGAGGTTATGGGAACTGAAGTCCAAGAACACCTGGAGACTCAAGGTTGAGGAACCCTGCTCTGTATCAATGCCCAATATTTATATGTTTGTCCTCTCATTCCAACAGTTAATACATCTTGCTCTGGCTTTACTCTTTTCTCTTTGACTAATACATTTTCTAGAAATTCTCCCCATATTTCTTTGAAATCATTTTATTTTACTAATCCCCTTTTTAGCTTTGATTCATATGTTAATTTATCCTTCATAGCTATGTTCCCTATCTCTTTATAACAATCATCCTATTTAATTCACAATCTATTTTCTATTTTTAACAATAATCAATCACAAAACTGTTACAAATATAACAACTGTCTCTTTCTTATTCAATTCTATCTGCATATTTCCAAAATCCATTAATAAAGCTATTTTAAGACACATCTCCAATTTATAGACAATATTTGATTGATTAAAAATAACTTTCCCCCCAAATTTTCTTCACATATTACACTCCCTCTGTAAATGAAAATATGCTCCAACTTCTTTTTTACATCTCCAACAATCTTTTGTATATTTTGAACCACACGGGAGTCATATACCATCTCCAAATTTATGGAGCTTTATGGAATTTCTTAACCTTGCCCCATTATATTAGATAGATATGTTGGATACAAGTTAATGGTCTCATAAACAGATAAATGGCTATGGACTGCAATGGCTTAGTGGTTAAGATGCTGAACTTGAAGACTGGAAGGTTGGAGTTGGATACCCAAGTACTGCATGATGTAGTGAGTTCCTGTCTCTGTCCCAGCTTCTACCAACCTAGCATTTTGAAAGCTAGAAATTGCAAGTACAGCGGAATGTCAGTTTGGTTAATGTAATACAGTAAAACCCCAACTTACATATGCCTCGAGTTACATAAAATTTGACTCACATAATGAGTTTGTGCTAAAACCATGTCCTGATTTACACAATTCCCTACAGGTTTGCTTCACGTTACATAAAGATTCTTTTTCCTATGGGTTTGCTTCAAATTATGAAAAAATTCATTTCCCTATGGGTTTGCTTCGATTTACATAAAAATTTCATTTTTCCTATGGGTTTGCTTCGAGGTACATAAAAGACTGATTTAAGCAAAAGCTTACAGAACTGACTTTTTTCCCTGTAAGTAGGGGTTTTTACTGTATTCTGTTAGTGAAAGGAAATCCAGAGAAAATAGTGGCTGGGTGTTATCATATTTATTTTACATACTGAAGCTTTTTTGGGCTGCTTGGGCACCCCCTGCAATTTTCCATGGCAGATGGAGGGTGTTCGGAGCATTTCTGCTCCATTTCTGGATTTTTCTGTTGATTTTTGGTGCATTTTGTCAGCTTAAAAGCAGTGTTGGGCACTTCTAGGGTGGTGGGGGAACTAACAGCTGAGTCATTACCAGAGCTGGCCACCAGAGGGTGCAAAGTGCAGTTTCCCATAGAAATGCATTGAAAACCAATTTCATCTGTTCTGAAGGTCAGAAAAAAGCCAACCCAACCCCCCCACTATTTTTTCTGTTCAAAACTCTTCATAAATCTATTGTCACTGCTAGCTGTAGGAAGTTGTATTGATATGCATGCTTATCTGTTATTCTGCTTGATTACTCTTTACCTCATTGCTTTGTGATCCTTTCCCCTTGTAACATCTTGACCCCTGCATCTGGTGTATATAAACCATGCCTGGGAGTTTTACTTCTTGTCTGAAGAAGTGGACTTGATTCACAAAAGCAAACAGTAAAAATATAGCAGTTAGTCTTTAAACCACTACAATGTTTTTGTTTTTATTTTATTATTGTTTTTGTTTTCTGATATGCCTCTTCATAAAGTGCACTTTGGAATTTTTCACCATTTTATAAACAGTTTTGAACAGAAAAAATAGGGGTGTTTTTTGCTTTTTCTGACATCTGGAAAGGATTAATTAGTTTCCAATGCATTCCTATGGGAAACCAAACCACATTTCAGTTAAAGTAATTTTCACTGTCAGAAATGTCCTGTGGAATATGTTAATTATATTAACTGAGATTTCACTGCAGATAAATAGGTACCAATTTGGTGGGAAAGTAAACAGTGTTCCATGCACTCAGGTGTCTAGGCATGCCTGCTACATGTCCACAGAAACATCTATAAATGCAGACAGCGTTGGCTCTGGCTATGACCAGAGATGAGCACTGAACCCTAGAGTTGGATATGACAGGTTTTCGAGCAAGGGTGACCTTTACCTTTACCCAAACAGATAAATACAGTTCTGGGAAATGAGTTTAATATCTTCTCAGAGGGCTTCGATTCTTGTACCATTTGTCTGGAAGAATCTCCTTCAAAGCTTTAAATGTTTTTGCTTTGCTTGACCTTGGCAAGGAGTCTGAGTATGGTCACTGTCTATACTTCTGAACCTACTGCACAAGAGGGAGGATGTCATCCTGTTCCCAACTGAGCAGTTGTGACATTTGCCAGAGAATAGACATAGAGCACCCAAGTGTGTGAGGCATTCAGGAAAACAAGCAAGGGTTAAACTGGGATGGTTAGGGTGACATGAAATTAAACAGGAACTCGTGGATCACACAAATGGCCTCTGTCTTTATGACTTGCAAATTAGAATGGAAATTAGAACAGCCTGTATGCGGAGAACCCCACGCCTCCCAGCTATGGGCAACTGAGCAAAAGATTGCTGGCAACTGTCTTTCATTAGCAAAGTGTTGAGACCTGCTTTCCTCTGACCTTCATCAATTACCTGCAGCAAGCATTTCTCAACTAGTTGCCTGACATAAAAAGCTGGTGAGTCCAGTTAATTATTACATTAGTTTGATCCTAGAAAGAGATCAGATTCAGCTTATGGCATTGTTAATTCTTGGGTCCAATGCTGATAGCACATTAACACCCTGAGTGTGCCCATCTACCTTGATTTAACAACTAAGGCATACTAATAGAAGTGTAAGGGATGTGATGGCTGAGTGGTTAGGATGCTAAACTTGATGACTGTAAGGTCGGCAGGTCAGCAGTTCAAGACCCGAGTGCTGCATGATGGAGTGAGCTCCAGTCTCAGTCCCAGCTCCTGCCAACCTAGCAGTTTGGAAGCAAGAAATTGCAAGTGCAGTACTGTAGATAAATAGGTACCCCTTTGGTGGGAAGGTAATCAGCAATGATTCTGCTGATCTTGAGCCTGTATGTATAGTTCTATGTATAACTACCTGATTTTGGCTGCCATGGTTGTACATGAGTCTGGGTGGAGTGCTGTGGTGATTGGTGGTTGAATAGCTGCATGATGATTGGTTAGCATGATTAGAACGTTGCAGGAATGTGATCTTGTCTGGGGACAATTAAGTTGTCCATCTGGAAAGAGGCATCTAAAAGTCAGAGCAGAGAGCTGAAGGGAGTTAGAAGTCTGTTTGTGAATGGTAGTCTGTGAGAGGGTTTATGAAGAGAAGTAAGTGCAGTAACACACTTAAAAGTAACACATTTACTTTGGGGTAGACACTGATGAAATCAATTCAAATGTACTTGTTTACATGACACACATGTAATCTTGCAGGATATGCATCTAAAATGGTCTTGAGGGGGATTATTTATTTTAAACCAATGTTTGGGTCATGTTAAATTGTACTGACTTTGTATTTGTGAATCAGAATATAATTCCCCCAAGTATATTTATCAATTCATTTCCTGGGCAGCCAGATCATGTTTCAGTGGTTGGATGTCAAAAATTTTACTACCCCATTGTGATGTCATCACAGTGTGGATGGAGCTAACATCATGACATCATGACATCATGGGCGGGGCCAAAGAAAAATAAAATAAAATAATAAAAATAAAATAAAAATAAGCACACAGATATACCCCTCACCCCACTCACCCACCCACAACACAAACCCGTAAATAAATTAAATAAATTAAATACATAAAATAAAAATTACATTAAAATACACCCAAACACCCACCCACACCCCCAAACATAAATCAACCATCACTTACCTGTTAGTATAAGTGCCTGGGCAGCACCATGTTGCAAGATGGATATGGTCATCGTACTGGTCCTCTAGGATAATATGCCTTAATGTAAATGTCAAACAGCTGTACCTCCTTAAGGGTTCTCCAACTGGAACAGCAATTTTAACAGCACAGGTGTAGCTTATTGATGAGGTAACTCCACGACTTTGCTTAAAAACTCCAAGCCAGGCCACTAGGCCTGCCGGTCACCAGGCCTTTTTAAGAACTGCGGTAGTACGTCAATATAGGTAAAGGTATTAAATACACATTAAAATACACACAGACACATCACATCCAAAGGTGAGTCACTTACCCTGGGGTGCAGGCTATAGGGAGCTTCAGGCTAGCAGCTTATCTTCCTCCTCCCCACTTGGGAGGACAGCAAGGAGGCCATGCATACACGCCAAGCACTGTAGGCGTGCATGCACACCAAGTGCTTGATGCACATGTGCAGTGGGGGAACCAGTGAAAAGGTAAGCCCTGAAGGTGGTTCCCCCCAAAAGCTGCTACTGGTTCTCCGGGACACTGGGAAAAGTTACTACCGGTTCTGGTGAACTGGTGCAAACCTGTTATATCCCATCACTGAGTACAACACATTCAGAATCACTTTATACCAGTGGTTCCCAAATGTTTTTAGCCATATCTCACCTAAGCATCTTTAAAATCCTGACCCATGCCCCCATGACAAATAATTCTTATTATTTGAAAAGTGAACTCCTATTCATGTGGAGGAAGCCTAAAAGTCCATTAACTTAGTGTAAATAGGCTTCCATTTGCCCCGCTGTCGTTCATGTGCATTGAGAAACAGCTGGCAAAGCAGCATGGTTGTGAGGACCAGCATGCAGCTACAAAGATAAGATGATTTACAAGACTTCATCATGGATGTGAACATTTATTCATATTCCAAGTGACCATAAATCAATTTGGAAAAAATACAGGTTTCAAAATTGGATTTTTAGTCATCTAACTGTGGCCTCAGACTATAGTGGTTAGATTGTCTGTGCACACAAAAAACAAGAATATGTAATGTAATTATCTTGACTTTAAATACTGAAAAAGTATATTTAAATCTTACTGTTGTCTTGCTCTTTATTGTTCATGTCCAAGAACGTACCTTTCCTTCATAACTCTTATTTGTAGCCCCTAAATAAAAACCCTGTTTGATTGTTGAAATCAGTCTCTCTTCATTATTTATTTCATGTGTAACTAAGAATAAGGCACACAGACCACTAACAAAGGAAAATGCATCCATGTCATGGGAAGCTAGACATTACAAATAGAAACACAGAAATTTTTTATTAAGATTAATACACTTTCTCAGAACACCTGAATGATCAAAGATACCAGTCTGTATACCACTAAATGAAGGAGGCTATGGCTGGGAAAGTATAAAAGGAACAATTTATAAATACTTGAAAGGTTTTGGGGGGGGTGGTTGCCCTTGTAGTTTAACATTTTTACTTAGTGCTGCTAAGAAATTGTGTCCTGGATTTTAAGTGTTACAAGGTGCCCAAGCAGTGCCTGTAATTGCCTGAGGAGTGTGTGATCTAGCTTATGTGAAAATTAACAGAAAGGTCTGGCTGAGGTCTATAAAGATATATAAAGAGTGTTTTATCGTTAAACAGGAATTTGAACCCAGATCTCCTGATCCTAATCTAACATGATGCACTCCTACTTTATACTGGCTCTCATGCTGCCTAGTATGCTTTTTTTAAATGGGCATTTTTTACTTAGCAGAAAGCTTGGCATTTGCTGTCAATTAAAAAGCAAACTCTTAGCAATTTAGGAAGCCAGCAAATGACAAGGAACAAACATATTTTCTTGTTTCTTTGATGGTTTTACCAAGAAAACAGATGAAAGTAGAACATTCTTTCCTTTGTACAAAACAGAGACAAGCAAAGTGCCTGCCTTGTCCTCAACACTCAGCAGCAAAATCAAACAAGCAACAACCACGCATTGATTAAGAAGACACATGAGACCTTCCGTTTCAGGTCCTCACCTCTTGTTGCGAGGGGTGGGGTTCTAATATTGGTGTTTATAGAAGAAGCACCATATAAATGGAATCTAAGCATGCAAAAAAGTCAAGCTTTTGTTTCCTGCAAATGTCTTAAATGACGTTTGCTGTTGGGTTCCTTCCTCATTTAACAATGTTCTTCTGCACTTTTTCCTTTTATTTTTTCAGGGACGTAGTAGGCCATTTTCCAGGTTGGTAATCCGGTCCATAGGCCACACATCTGCAGCCCAGCCCAGCCCAGCCCAGCCCAGCCTAGCCCAGCCCAGTCCAGCCCAGTCCAGAGGTCTTCTGCCCAGTGTATTCTTGGAGTCTGAAACTATGACCTTATTAACAGTTTTCATAGAAAGAGCTGTGTTAGAGGCTCTCTATGCATTCTATTCTTAGGGTTAGGTTGGAGCAGGTTGGTTAGGCCATGCCCACATATTGATCAGGCCAGGAGGTTCCAATCTGTCTCTAACCTGCCCCATTTTGAGACCCCCCCCCCAAGGGGGGTTTTACCTAAATTGCTCCACTGTATTTTACCCCATCCCTAATATATGTGCACAATGGAGGATGGGATAAAATAGAGCAGGGATTCTCAACCTGTGGCACCCATGGTGGCATTTCATTTGCTCCCCCCCCCCCCAATTGTCTCTACCACACTCGAAAGTTCCATGTTGTGTTGGAAGGGCAAAATGGCTGTCTGGCCCCTGAAGCTGTCTGAGGTAGCAGTTTAAAAAGGTTGAGAACTCCTGAAACAGAGTGTAGTTGTGGCAGTTGTTTCCCAGCAGATTTTTTTTTTGGGGGGGGGCATTTCACCCAATAGCAGGGAAGTTTTGCTACCACTGATGGGACTGCTGAAGCCCCCATCCTGTTCCACAGCAAAATTGTAATGCTGTTTGGATGTGGGGATCAATCCAAACAACATTCCCCCCCCCCCCACTGACCTCAGCTGGCTTTTGAAAAGTCAAGTTACACACTACACTAGCCCAGGAAGGCAGGTGTAGACAGGCAACAGCAATAGCAATTACATGTATATACAGCCCCATAGCACTTAGTGCACTCTCTGGTCTGTGCAAACAGGTCAGAAAAACAAAACAAAAAAAGACAAAAATGTTGTGGCCCTTTAAAGACTAACTGTTACATTTTGATGGGAACTTTCATGGATCAAGCCCACTTCTTCAGACATTAGAATGAGACAATTTGACTATCTTATTTCTACTTGGCCCCACGAGCAGGTGGAGACAGAGGAAGGTTCATTAGTAAAGGAATGGGCTATCAGGCTATGGTGATCTATTGGTAGCAATCCTGTGAGTGTAGAGATATGCCGCACAAGCCAGATGAAGGAGAATATTTAATTTAACTGAACTGGCAGTTAACTTTCCCTTCATTTTGGTATATGAAGTTCTCTAGGACTCCCTTTAAGGGACTGCGGTGGCTTAGTGGTTAAGATGCTAAACTTGAAGGTCAGCAGATCAGCAGTTTGAGACCCAAGTGCTGCATGTCAGAGTGAGCTCCCATCTCTGTCCTAGTTCCTGCCAACCTTGCAGTTTGAAAGCAAGAAATTGCAAGTAGATAAATAGGTACAACCTCGGTGGGAAGGTAAACAGTGTTCCATGTGTTCTGGTGTCTAGTCATGCCTGCCACATGCCCACAGAAATGTCTGCAGATGCAGACAGCACTGACTCTTTGGCTATAAACAGAGATAAGCTCTGAACTCTAGGGTTGGATACAAAAGGCTTTTGAGCAAAGGCGACCTTTACCTAAGACCCTGGGGAAACTTTTGGAAGCCTTGGGATGGCAGCAGAATGTCCCTGTTCAATGCAGGAATCCAAATCAAAGCACATCTGAGAGATGGATGTCCAATTTTCTCTTGAATGCCTCTAACGTTGGAGCACTCACCACTTCCCAAGGCCATTGGTTCCATTGTTGTACTGCTCTAATAGTTAAGATGCTTTTTCTGATATTTAGCCTATATTAGTTCAAAGTCCCATCAGGTTTCACCAAGGATTGTTCTGGCTAGGGTGGATGGCAGTTACAATTCAACAACATTGAGAAGGTCACCAATTTCCCACCCATGATATTGAACACAGATGTGATTTTTTTTGTCTTCCAATATTTCACACAATCTCTAATCTTATGTATTATATATCTTTTAGTTTCTTAGAGTGATACATCAACAACTGTTCATATTAAGGTATGATTCTGTGTTACAGAATTGATTTCACTCAGGAAAACCTAACCACCCAACATTTCTGCCTGGACATGTACATGTTCCCCACTATCATGTTACCTGAAGGTCTGATCATGTCAGGTAGACAAGAGGAGAAAAAAATTCTTACATCTGACTAAATACATCTGTTCTTTTTTTCTAGTTGGTATTAATGAGAAACTTGCTGTGGGCGATTTCCCCCGATCTCAAAGGGCAGCAGATGCAAAAGAAAACCTTGGGGGAGAGATCTCAGAAATTTCATCAGCATTCAAGGGTGACCTAGCCTTTTCAAGCACAATGATCGACATGATAAATCATCTTTATAATGAATTCTAATTATCGTTTATGTGGCCTGGGCACCTCTTGGAAAAGCAAAGAATCTAACATCCACGTTTCCACATGGGTATCTGAAGTTGTTTGTCCTTGTACCGTCCCTTTGAGGATTGCATTGTGCAACATTAACCCCGCGGACCGGAGTATGTAGGAGTCAAACTACTCTATTAAGTTACACGACTGAGCTATATTTAATTCTTTTCTTTCTCCCACTCCCTTCTCTTCTCTCTTTCTCCCCAATGAAATTACATGCTGCAATGTATAAGATAGGATTAGAACTATAACATTATAGCAATTAATGCTATAATGCCTCCATGATTAGTGTAGTACATTGAATTTCATGGATTTTGTTCAATGCTGCCAAGATTTCCCTTGGGTCCTCTAGATGAAACCTTTGTATTCTTTGCAAATTAAATGGTAAAGGGGGAAAAAATTCAATAAATTCAATGTAAGCTGCAAGACACAGCAATAAATATATCCATTACTGCTGCTATTATGCATAATAGAGCTAGATTAAAATTACTGCCTCCTTTTCAGGAACTTCTGTGGCAGTCTCAAAACTTGACCCCAACCCCCACCCTTGGTTGATTATTTCATTTTGAGAATGCTTGTGAAGACATTTACCTACTAATTTATCTTGTTCTCACCCAGTGATGTCATGATGTAAGGCTATGGAGCACAGTGATGTAATCCCCATTCAGTGTGTGATGACATGGATGTTACCCCTATTGATCAGTATATAAAGCATGAGTACCCACTTCAACTCTTTTCAATTGTCTTACTGTCATTAGGCACCTAGAACTGTATATATAACTCTGCCCTTTTGCCTCCCTCATGGAACAGATTTGGCTAGAACTTTCTTGAGATTGAAAAAAGTTCCTCTCTTTTGTTTCAAACTATGGATGTTCTTTGGTGAAGTATTCAATCCGTGCTTGAAGGTCTGAGAACTGTAGAACTGAGATCAGAAGAAAAAGTCAGTCTCAAATTTTGCCAACATGACATCAGGTGAGTATTGTTCTTTCTTTCCACTCTTCTCAGCCCAAACTACTCCACAAGGTTGTTGTGGCATTGGGGTTGGGGTTGGGGTTGGGGAGAGCACTGTATCAGTTGTGTGTGTGTTTTTTTTAGAAGTATTCAATCCGTGCTTGAAGTACCCAGCTTTGTGGCAGATCCACCTTGTGCTATTTTCGAGACCTTTTAACTGCAGTGGATCAAGTGGTTAAGACACTGACTGGGAGGTGGAAGGTCAGCAGTGATGCCTTACATCATGACATCATGACAAAACCTGAGTACTGCATGATGGAATGAGCACCCATCGCTGTCCCAGGTCCTGCCAACCTAGCAGTTCAAAAGCAAACACAGACAGCACTGACTCTTTGGCTATAAACAGAGATGATCATTGAACGCTAGAGTTGGATATGACTGGTTTTTCAGCAAAGGTGACCTTTACCTTTAACCTCATCTTTGTGTGGGTCTGTCCTGGTATTTGTGTGTTTCCAGATTGCTTGGCATGGGTCAGTGAGTGGGTGGGGGAAATCCAGCTTCTGCAATTGGGGTCTGCAACTGGGGGAAAGCAAGAATTTATGGTTGAGGGATGGCTAAAACACATGAGGTTTATTTCTGGCAGAATTATTTGTCCACGTGTAGAACTGAGATCAGAAGAAAAAGTCAGTCTCAAATTTTGCCAACATGACATCAGGTGAGTATTGTTCTTTCTTTCCACTCTTCTCAGCCCAAACTACTCCACAAGGTTGTTGTGGCATTGGGGTTGGGGTTGGGGTTGGGGAGAGCACTGTATCAGTTGTGTTGAACTCAATAGAACTCTGGTTCAGATCCAGAAAGAGCTTTATGGCAAGAACAAACATCCTTGAGGGTACACAAGAGCAAAATCAAATTAAAAGATGGAGGAAGGAGCTCACTGGGTGGGGAACATCATTAAAGGAGGATATCTCTGAGGAACTCAACCTCTCCTATTTCATTTGGAGGACCCTGAATAGGCTGAGGGTCTAAGCCCCTAAATGCAAGACCAACATGTTCAAGTGCCTCCAGACAACAACACACAGTGTGAATGTGGAGAGATTCAAAATCCAGCTCATTTACTGTTCTGCCGATTACTGCCAGAAACATGCACTGATGAGGACTTAAATTTGACCAATGACAAAGCCAAGAAAGTAGCTTCATTTTGGCAGTCCAAGGTTTGATAAGGACAGGAAAGAAGAAGAAAACTCAACAGAAAAGACAAGGTCACAGAAATAATAAAAATAGCAAAGAAATATATATGTTGTTAAATTGTAGGAAAGCTGTATAACCCCCTAAAGAATCTGCTCACAGAGTTTTATACTCCTTGTTTACTATAAAAAGGTGATCAGTGAAAGAGCTGGAAAAGAAAAATCTATTGTTTCCTTAAAGTGTACAAGAATCCAGCAAACTCAACCATTCTTTTGATCTGAAATGATGATGATGATGACGATGATGACGACGACGACGATGATGATGATGATGGCATGTGAACCTCTTGGGAATACCGATGCCATTATTTTGTACTGAGTTAACTGAGGTCACTTGGGAAACACACCAATCAAGTCTGCTTCTTTATCTCAGCTATCTTTCAAGACTTTGAGGGCAAAACCAGCGGCCAATGAGAATGCATTGCAATTTGCAGGTGGCACTGGAAGGAGAAGGGGTGGGTGTGAACTCATTACAAACACACCATCCCCAGATGAGTCTGCTGGACATGTGGAAAATGGTCTCTTTCTACTTTTGATTTTGCCATTTCCAAGATCCTAGAGCTTTTCCTCAAAGAGGTCTTAAAAAGTGGGGAGGGGAGAGCTTTTTTGAAGGGGGGCTCTGACAGAAATTTGGGTTATTATTAAATATATAGTAATTGCTGTCTGGTTATCTGCCTCGGGGCCTCTGCAGGGAGGAGATAAGATATTTATTAAGAGACCTGCTCTAATGTCCAAGGATCGCTTTCAGAGCACCCAAGAAAAATGGACTTTATCTAGTCCATTATTATGTACAAACCTCTGTGGATGTTTTACTCCAGTTTGGATGCCCTGAATGAAAGCTAATAACTTCCATGTTATCAGCTGGACACCTGGGGGGGATTTTTCACTTAGTCAGAGCTATTTAAGAGAGATTTGTGTGTGTGTGTGTGTGTGTGTGTGTGTGTGTGTGTGTGTGTGTGTGTGTGTGTGTGTGTGTGTGTGTGTGTGTGTGTGTCCAAATCCTCTTCTAGGTATTAGTCCATGAGGACCTTTTTTTGCAAGAAATTTTCGTATGTGATACTTGTAGAATGTGGAAATGTTAATTTTTTGCACTACAATACCTAGAATCCTTCATCTGATATAGCTTGGGGATCTTAAAAATTAATATTTTCAAGCTTGACCCTCTCCTTCATTTCTTTTCATTTGTTTGTCCCTTCAACACCTGGCATCTATTGGTAACAGACCCAAAGTGGATAGCGTGAAAGAGTTGGTGTAATGATGGAAATTTGGGGCTTTTTATATTACAAATCTTATGATTCTCTATTCTGGGAGTTCTATCTGACAGACACCAGCAATCAAACTCCCAACCTCTAGCTCTGCAACCAGATATCAAAAACACTGAGCTGTCCATAGGGTACTGTAGAAACCACCTTAGAGTTTACATGTAGTCCATGGCTGGACTTTGTCTACTTCTAGTACATCCGTGGTGAAATAGATGAATTGTTGTACTGCCTGGAAATGATGGGAGTTATCGTGTAGTCTAGTATCTGGAAGGCCAACTGGCAGGGTAGAAGAAGGACAACATGGATGGATGGAGACCTTTTGTCTTTCCTTAAATCTTCTTTCTCCCATCTGGTCTCTGTGCTGGTTTGCCCTGGCACCTCCAGACGACTGCTTCCATTATTTAGAACAGTTGTCTGATAAGGCCATAAAGCAAACAGGAAGTTGACAAAGAGACACAATCCACTGCCCTTCTTTTATCAGGAGAAAAGGCTTTTCAGACTGGCAAGGTTTAGGCACTAACAGGTTATGCTGGCAGCCAAAGAACAAGGCTGCCAACTCAAGTTGAGACTCATGGTGTTTGTCTGGCACAAATACAAGGACACTGAAGGCCAAGCTATGCATCTCACAGCAGATGCGTTTACTAACCTGCTGCTCAGAGCTTGGGAAATATTGCTTTCCCCCCTTCCCACAATCTTGCAGCTGGCATGGGTAGTGTCAATACTAGCTGGAGGCTTCTGGGACACGTATTCCAAAGAAGTAACTTTTACGTGCTCTGTTTTTGGTAGATTTAAATATGTTTTCGATTCTCTCTTCTCTCTCTCTTTTTATATTTATATACTGCCTATTGGCCAAAGCCACTCACTATGGTTAAACATGCATAAATAAAACAATCAAAGAATGTACTATCCTAAAAAGTTAAAATAATCTAGTAAAAATAACAGCTCGTTAATGGATAAGCCAATTACAATCAATACTAATGACCAAAAGCATATACTACATGTATATGTCTGGCTGGACATCCTGCTATGGTAATGGAGTAGACTGTACAGCTAACAACTCAATGTTGATTTTTTGGGGGTGGTAAATAACCTGATTCCCTAAAGGGGCCAATGCCTATGGCCAGACAAGCTCCTGTAGGTGGGGTGACAGGCCCCCTCAGTGGAGGAAATGCCACTGGAAACCATCATATTGGGCCCACCGGCAAAATGAGCAGAGGAGGAACTCTGATTCCCAACGGTCATGGAGGTGGAAGAGGCCATGCCAGATGGACTGGCTGTGAAGGCACACCTTGTCCATATCCTCAAGGCTGTGGCAGTCCATTGCAGTCCTGGTGTTAAATCCTGCACATCTCATTTCATATGTGACACAGGAGATGGCAACATGATCATAGTGTGTGGGTCACTTCATGGCAAGCTGGGCTCCACCTTAAACAAATTCACACCAATGGCATTTTTCCTGCTTCAGGGGAAAAAAATGCATTCTCAAATACGAGTTGCAGCTGACAAACAAAGCCAAATGATCACAAGCATATGTCACATGTGCTGTGTTAGTAGAGGGCAAAGTATTATTGAATGCCTCTCTATACAATTAATCTTTCACAGATTTCCACGGTTCTGGGAGGGAGGGGACCAGGTATATATAAATACCAGAAAGGTATTCCACATTGTTGGGGCCACTACAACAAGGCCCAAGGCCTTGTAGAAGTCTTTCCGGCCTCTCTTGGGGTGGGAACCCGAATTCTTAAGAGCAATTACACCTATATACTTCCTCATAGCACTTAGAGCACTCTCTGAGCAGTTCACAAAGTAATTACCCAACCGCTCTGGGTGTTCATTTTACTGACTTCAGAAAGATGGAAGGCTGAGTTAGCCTGGAAACCCTCAGGTGTCAGGACTGAACTCACAATGTCAGCAGTTTTGTCTGTAGTACCATAGATTAGGGACTGTAGTGGCTCAAGTGGTTAAGATGCTGAACTCGACGACTGGAAGGTCAGCGTGCAATTCCTGAGTACTGCACAATGGAGTGAGCTCTCATCTCTGTCCCAGCTCCTGCCAACCTAGCAGTCTGAAAGCAAGAAATTGCAAGTGAGAAACCTGGGGAACATAGTGAAAAGTAGAGACATCACATTGCAAACAAAAATTCGTCTAGTCAAAGCAATGGTATTCCCGGTGGCAATATATGGTTGTGAGAGCTGGACCATTAGGAAAGCTGAGCGCAGAAGAATAGATGCCTTTGAGATGTGGTGCTGGAGGAGAGTTTTGAGAGTCCCCTGGACAGTGAGGAGAACGTCAATCTTAGAAGAAATCAAACCTGACTGCTCCCTTGAAGGTCAAATAGTAAAGATGAAGCTAAAGTAGTTTGGACATCAAATGAGAAAAGAAGATTCACTTGAGAAAGCCTTGATGCTGGGAAAGGTGGAGGGCAAAAGAAAAAGGGGACGGCCAAAAATGAGATGGCTAGATGGTATTGTAGAGACAATGGGCACAGAACTGAGTGAGTTGAGGAGGATGGTGGAGGACAAAAGTGCCTGGCGGACAGTGGTCCATAGGGTCGCAAAAGGTCGGAATCGACTGTGCGACTGAACAACAAAACAAAAATAGGAACCACTTTGATGTGAAGATAAACAGTGTTCCGTGCATTCCAGGGTTGAGGCATGCCTGCCACGTGTCCACAGAAACATCTGCAGCTGCAGACAGCGCTGGCTCTTTGGCTATAAACAGAGATGAGCACTGAACCCTTTTGAGCAAGGGTGACCTTTACCTTACCACAGATTAACCACTGTGCCCAGGAGGCCCATGTGGCCTGGGTTTCTTCTTCTTCCATGTCTAGGCCAGTCATGAGAGATGGTCCAACAGGTAGTGAAGTATATTAATGCCTTGAATTGGGCACAGAAGTCTACAGGCAGCTAGTGCAGTGGACCACAGCTGAGGAAATATGATTAAACTTCTGAATCCTTGATACTAAAACAACTTCTTCTTCTTCTTCTTCTTCTTCTTCTTCTTCTTCTTCTTCTTCTTCTTCTTCTTCTTCTTCTTCTTCTTCTTCTTCTTCTTCTTCTTCTTCTTCTTCTTCTTCTTCTTCTTCTTCTTCTTCTTCTTCTTCTTCTTCTACTATACTTACTCTTTTACCCCTTCGGATGTTGTGGGAGATACAAAGTTATTGTTCTGACACTTCTAGTGGCCTCCACCAGTGTTATTTGGCATTTGTGTAATGTTATTTCTCCACCTTCCTCTGGGTCTGCCTCATGGTCTGTGTCCTTCTCCTCTTTCCACATATACCTTGTATTGTATGGAAATTCTAAGACATTCTCTCCAAAAGAACGAACCAATTTATTTGTTGTATATAGTTTAAGCTTGTTTCTATTCTAATTCTTTTGTTTATAATCTCATTCCTGATTTCATCTGTTCTAGTCACTCTAGCAGCCTTCCTCAGACACCTCATTTGACTGTGGTGACCAACTTTCATTATATTTGGTTTGCCTTACTGCACCGTATGTCAATCTCTTCATTCATGTACTGTCTGCAGCTTCTGTACCATCTTCAAGGGTAGCTCTCCCCCCATAGAGAGCAGCAGTAATCAATGCTTGAGATTACTAAGGCATGGACTAGCATAGTCAAAGCCCTCACATCAAGGAATGGGTGCAACTGGGTGATCTGCCTGAGACGGGAAAAGGTAGAGTTGGCTACTGCAAATCCTTGTTTCTCCAGCAAGAGAACTGGGTTGAAGATAATGCCCAGATTTTGAAATTGATTTTTCAAGGAAAATGTGAGTTTGTCAAGACTCAGTCAATTTGCTCCTGGCCTGTCAGCAAGTCCACCTATATTGCCTGGATTTAGCTTCAGCCTGTTAGCCATCATCCAATCAATCATCATGGCCAGACAATGGTCTAAAGTCTGGACAGCCTTCTTTGCTGAGGATGTAAAGGGCAGGTAGAATTGCATCAGCACATGACAACAGCCATACCAAATCTCTGGCTGACTTTCCCCAATGGCTTCATGTACATGCTAAAAAGCACTAGGGAGATGATCAACCATTGTAAGGGTTAATATTGTTGGACCTAAGGAGCTAATGACATCTCCTCATGCTCCATTATCTGGACACAGATATACAATTATACAGATCATCCATCACCAGATTAGGTTTCCTCAGGATCAGCTTCATAATTGTCTCCTTCAAGCAGGTGGGCATACAGCCTTCCTGCAGTGATGTGTCACCATGCGAGTGGACCAATCTGCTCTTAATTCCTTCACAAATTTAGGAAGGAATTTAGGAACATTTAGGATGGGCAAGTGGATCTAAGGGAAATGTGGTGGCTTTACAGTATGCAAACACCTTTTCTATATCAACAGGCATTACAAAATCAGCTGAAACTGATCTTGCACAACTGGACAAAACAATGCCTTGGACTTCTCTTCTTGATTACCTGCACTAATATTGAAGCCAAGATTCCCTTATCTGTCTGGTCAGGTTATCCTGCTATGGTAATAAGAGTAGACCATACTGCCAGTGACTCAACACTGAGTTTCAGGTGGCGGTTAACTAACTTGACCACCCTGAGGACTAATGGGCCACTTGAATCAATCTTGATGGAGGGCAGCAGCTTCATCAATACTGGTCTGGGGCTGATGTGGACTTTGTGTGCCAAAAGTTCTCAAGACCAGAAAGTGACTCACTCATCGGATTTGGATATGGCAGAAGAAGAAGAAGAAGAAGAAGAAGAAGAAGAAGAAGAAGAAGAAGAAGAAGAAGAAGAAGAAGAAGAAGAAGAAGAAGAAGAAGAAGAAGAAGAAGAAGAAGAAGAAGAAGAAGAAGAAGAAGAAGAAGAAGAAGAAGAAGAAGAAGAAGAAGAAGAAGAAGAAGAAGAAGAAGAAGAAGAAGAAGAAGAAGAAGAAGTAGTAGTAGTAGTAGTAGTAGTAGTAGTAGTAGTTCCCCTTAGATGCCTTCAGCTTTAGCTTGAAAATGGACCACAAAATGATTGGTGTCAACATCAGCATGAAGTCAATTCCGAAGTCTGATGGGGCCAAGGACCACCGAAACAGCTTTGGAGATGCACACATGCTTGGGGAGGGGGCAGCTCCCCACCTCTGTTCTAAAATATTGGATTTCAGAGATATCAGTTGATGTGCAACCAAGAACAAAAGGTAAGTTTACACTGGCATGTATCAGTGGTTCTTCTAAACTGGCAGCTGCACATGTGTGAACTGGCTCTACTGAAGAGCATCAGGTGTGAGACACCATGGATGATGGACCTTGGTCATCTTGCAGATGAACTTGAGGAGTTTAATTTGATGATGGCTAGTTCGTACATTTAAATTGCCACCAATGGTTTAGCATGCCTCCATGAATCAAACAAAAAAGATGTTAAGATCCAAATGCCTGTGGACTTCCTCCACTGAACTATCCAGGTACAGGAAGAGATTTTACATCCAAGAGAAAGCAGTGCTTTCCTGAAGCGCTGGCAAACAAAAGCCCAACTTAAGTAGGTTAACTTTTCCGAATTCTTGCTCAATTTCCTGTCTTTCTCTCCACCCAAGCCCAAGCCAAGCTAAACCTCTCATTCCAGGCACTTTCACCCTTCCCACTGGGACCGTCCTGGGATGTTACAGGATGCAGGGATGGAGGGAGAGGATCAATGCCCAACGCCCCCACCCAACCTCTCTCAAAGCCTATCGATTCTGCTCTTCCCCTTCAATGCATTGCGGTGCTGTCTGTCCGTCACCACGAGCTGATGTCACCAGAGGCAGCTGCGCTGGAAGGCTGGAAGTTGGGAAAGGGGGTTGGCTTGGGGAAGGAGGGGGAGCAGCCCTGCGGAGGGCGAGCGAGTCTCACTCTCTCTCTCAATCTCTTCTTGTTCCTTCCGCAGGAGCATCTCAGAGCCAGGCTGGCTCTGGTAGGGAGAAGGAAAGTCTTCCTTCCTGGTCCCATCGACGGCAAGGCGCGACAGGGAGAGAAGCCCGTCTGCCTCCTCCACTCCTCCTACTCTTCCTCTGCCGCCTCTTAGCAGCTCATGTCCAAGGCTGGCCAGGGAGCCAGCCAGGCACCTTCGCTGGGCGGCACGGAGTGAGGATGGATTGGGCAGCGGCCGCCTTATCCTCCTCCTCCTCCTCTTCCTCCCTGCGCCAGCCTCCAGGGTGCGCTCGGCGCGGCTGATCAGCTGCTGGACCGCGACGCCTCTGAAGGAAAAGGAGCAGCGACGGGGCGGCGGTGGGTGGGAAGCAAAGGAAGACCCTCGGCGGCGATCGCGACGGCCAGAGGCAGCCTGGATGGAAGAAGGGGCGGCCCCGCTTGGGCTCCGGCGGAGAAGCCTCCACGAGCAGGTCTCTTTCCCTGGGCCTGCGCTCTCTCCAGATTTGGGGAGCACTTTCTTTGTTTCCTTTCGTTCTCTAACTCCTACTCTGCCTTAAACCTCTCATCAGCATCTTCAGCAGCATCACCAGCATCTTCTGCCCTCGATCCGGATCTCTCGGATGTCTGCCAATCCACTTCCTTGCAATCCCAGCCCACAAGTGCGACCAGGAGGGAGGGAGGGAGGGAGGGAGGCAGGCAGGCAGGCTTCGTGGCTTTCCAGCCGGGCGCCTTCAGAGCGCACCTGGTCTCAGCTTCTTGGCTAGCTTGATGGCAGAGGGGGTCCTCTTGGTGGATCGGGCCCGGGAGAAGACGCAGCCGCCTGGATGGGATGCTAGGAGGAGCCTCCGGGAGGGCTGCGCTCCAGGTGAGATAAGAGCGCGTAAAATCGGTGGATTGACTGAAGACACAAGTGAGGCGAGCATCTTCCAAAGGACCATGAATGAGTGACTTCTTCCCGTTCGCTCGCCATCCCTGGGATATTATCCTTGCTCAGGCAGCTGGAGAGAAATCATCATCTTTCCTTCCTACCCTTTCCTCTTCTACAAAACAATCCCCACCCACCCAACCTTCGCCATGGCTTTCCAAAACTCAACGGAACCTTCCAATACAAGGAAAAACCCCAGTTTGCTGGAGATCGGCGCGCTCTGCTTGGATTCGGAGATCATCTTTGGATTTACCAGCCACCTCCTCAGGAGGAAAGGGAAGGTAAGCCTAGGTTGGGGGGGGGGTGGAGTGGGCGAGGGGGTGCGAAAGGGAGAGACATCATCCAGGGGGGGGGGGGAAAACAGCAGTCAGGCTGTTTGGGACGTTTTCCCCTATCCTTGAAAGCAGCGCGCACGGAACAAAAAACTTAAGAGCCACGGCATGGTAATAAATAAAGGAAGGAGCGCTTCGAAGGGAAAAGTTGGAGCTATCAAGCGGGGAGGGCGGCGGCGGCGGCGGCGCGATTTCAGCACCACGGACAGCGGACCGTCCAGTTCCAAGGGCTGAAAGTTCAGGACGTGGCACGGGTGAATCGCTGGGAGTTTACCTCTCCTGGAAAGAAAAGCCCACCCCCCAGCTGCGATGGGGCGCCTACGCGCGATCTCAGCTCCCCATCGAGCCATGACCTCATCGCAGCCAGGAGGGGGGCTTTTCTATGTCTGTGACTCGATGGGGGGCTTTTTAAGGCCGTGGCTCGGTATTAGCTGAGGTCCCGCGTGGGTGCCCCGTCGCAGCTCAGAGGGGGCCTTTTCTAAAGCCGTGACTTGAGGATTTGCTGAGGTCCTGCGTGGGTGCCCGATGAGGTCCCACGTGGGGGACCCATCACAGTTCGGAGAACGATATTAGGTGAGATCTGGCGTGGGTGCCCCGTTGCAGCTCTTAGGGGGGCTTTTCTAAAGCCTTGGTTCGAGGAGGAGCAGAGGTCCCGCGTGGGCGCCCTGTCGCAGATTCCAGCAGCTCCAGCACGCTGAAGAAGAAGAAGAAGAAGAAGAAGAAGAAGAAGAAGAAGAAGAAGAAGAAGAAGAAGAAGAAGAAGAAGAAGAAGAAGAAGAAGAAGAAGAAGAAGAAGAAGAAGAAGAAGAAGAAGAAGAAGAAGAAGAAGAAGAAGAAGAAGAAGAAGAAGAAGAAGCAGCAGCAGCAGCAGCAGCAGCAGCAGCGCATAGCCTTTTGCCAAGCCAAGGGAGTCTTGGCTGATCCCTCCAGCTCTCTTAGACGCATGAAATATTCAAGTAGGTTACCGAAGTCCTCCCGACGTAGTCGAGGATGTGAGTAGCGGGGGGGGGGGGATGTTGGGGGGAGGGAAAAGAAGGAGGGAGAAGAGCAGAATCCAGACCCCTCATTATTATGCAAGGCGGCGGCTCTTTCCCATCTCTCAGGTTAATTGCGATGCGGGAAGGAGAGAGAGTGTGTGGGAGGTCTGGGAGAGAAGCCGTGCTAATGAAGCGTTTTCCCAGTCCAGCTGCGCACCAGGCAGGATGGTGGCCACAGGTCGCCCCTTGGAGCTCTCCCGGGCATCCTTTCCCCCTCTTAGCTCCAACTGTGAGCAGAAGATTGGGCACGGGATTGCTTTCTGGTCTCCGGACCAGAAAGGAACCCGCTTTGGCTCGGATTCCTCCTGTTGACACGGGCGTAAGAGCCCCGATCCCTTCTGGGTTATGATTTTCCGAAATGCCATGCTTTCCTCTTTTTAGGCTTAGAAATCCTAGCAGACAACCCAGCGGTGGGGAAAGGGAAAGAGGCGCCTTCCACACGCTCAGAGGCACTCTTGTTTATTGTCCTCGCCTTTTCAGCCCAGGCTTGAGTGCGCGTGGTGTAGAAAGCCTCACTTTTCAAGCCCTCGCTGGTCCCTCCACCCCACTCGACCAGCCGGACTGGGCCTCTCCCCGCGCCTGCTGCTCCTGAAAATTGGATCCGGAGTGACACATTTGCAGGCGCCGCTGCCGGATTCAGTGGGTTGGACGTCCAGGCTCGTCTGGTGGGAGATGGGGAGGGAAGGAAAAGCTGGCGAGCGGGCTTGGTGGGGAGGAGGACGCGAGAGGGTGGGGAGGAAGAGGAAGGGATGGCCAGTCCCCAGCGTCCTACTTTGCCTTGGGGACACCCTTCGGGGGTGAGCGCGGCACAAACATGCTTGGGTGTCGCCGAAGGAAGTGGAGCGGAGAAAGCAAGCGCCAGATCGCGCTTGACTGTGTTGGTAATCGCTCAAGGCAGGGTGTGTGTGTGTGTGTGTGTGTGTGGGAGTAGAAGGGGGAGAAGGGGATCCGTGAATGAGCTGCCCCCCCCCCCCGGTGCAGCTAAGACGCAGTTCATGTGTTCCTCATCCCACGTGGCAGCCTCTGCTCCCATTTCCTTTCCCTTGAAATGAGCAAAATGAGTCTTCCAGGTCTGGGGGGGGGGGCCCTCCCACGACACCCCTCCCCTAGCCGGAGGGGGCAGTGGGGGGGGGAAAGCTCTCCTGACAGCTGGAGTTCCAACAAGCAGGTGATAGGGCTCCAATCAGGCGTGGCAGAGACTGGAAGGAATCGGTGGGTCCCTCCCCAGACAAGTGAGGGCGCCGGAGAGGCTCGCGATGCTGCGCGCCTGACCAGTTCTTCTGCTAGGACAGGTGTGTCCATGTCCCAATTACGGGAGCGCGAGCTTGGGAAGGAAGGAACAATGAATGACCGGAAGGCACGGCTTTCCGAAGTTAGAACAGGAGGACTGAAACGGAGGAAGCTATTGCTGTCAGTCCGTCCGTCCGTCCATCACTCCATCCATCTGCCCGCCCAGCCGCCGACCACATCCATCCCGCCGACACGTGCTCATATAAACCCACAAACGTCGGTTCTCTCGACGGCAAGACCATTTGGGTACCCTGGACATGGGAATGCAAGGCAAGACCTCCCCTCCCCCTCCCCCTCCAGCCCAGGAGAACCGATGGGTATCGTGGGGGTCGTCTGTTGTTCCAGGAGAAGCTGCCTCAAAATGGAAACGCGTAGGGTGGGGTGGGAACTGAGTAAAGAGGCCAAGAAAGACAGGCGCGCGTCTTTCCTCATGTGGATGGCTTAATTTGCTTCCGGCCAGCAGTTGCAAAGCAGCCCGTAGCCGGCAGATGGCGCGCGAGTAACAGGGACGGGGCAGGCCCTCCTCGCGGGTCCTTTCTGTAGTTTTTAAAGGTCTGCCAATTTTCCAACGGGACACACTCTTTACTGAAAGTAGAAGAAGTTACAAATTCCAGCACCCTGCAAGCTCCCGTTTTTCAGGAAGAGAGAGAGAGAAATGTTTGTATGGATCGCCTTTGGATTGGGAAAAACTGTCCAGAACCTAGGGCGGAGTCCCTCTTTGCAATATGGACGGTTCACACGTGCGTGTTAAACTCTCGGGGGCGTCGGATGTCCCATTAGTGCGGGGCTCTACAGAAGAATAAAGCAGCAGAAAGAAGCTTCTCTATCCTTTCGCCTCCCACTCAGTGAGTGCAAGGTTCCTGCTGGAAGGGATGTGTTTCCACATTCAACACGTGGGCCATCTCCAGGGGATGATAAATCGAGCACGCCCCTATAATAAACAGGCTCTTTGTGGAGAGTTCAAAGCCTGGTCCCCGGGCCAGATGATGTAAGGCTGCTGTGAAAATGGGACCCAGTTTTTGGGGGGGGGAATGCGATCTAACCACAGGACTGTGTTTTAGAAATCTTCCCCATGGTTATGTCTTCCTCAGCCTCCGCCTCGCTTGGTGCTCAACAGATGTGAACTACGATTGCCACGATACCGCCACCTTCAATGTGTTTTCAAGAGGATTGTGGTGTGTGTGTGTGTGTGTTATAGTTCAGGCATATCCGGAGGGTGGGATATTGCAGGCAGGGGGAAACTTTCAATGGAAATACCAAAACTTCCAGACAAAAGCTTCTGCTGGCAGTATTTGAATTGCAAATCAATAGCAATTACATTTATATATCGCCCCATAGCGCTTAGTGCACTCTCTTGGCGGTTCACAAATTAATTAGTATTTTGCCCCCAACATGCTGGGTCTCCATTTTACCGATCTCAGAAGGATGGAAGACTGAGCCAACTTTGAGTTTGGTCAGGCTCGAACTCACAACGTTTTGGCTGCAGGAAAGCAGCTTTAACCACTGCGCCACAAGAGTTCCCTAAGCTCGGCTCCCTAAACAAAAAATCTGGTGGACTGTTTCTCTGCCCTTCCCCCTCCCCTCAAAGGTGGATTTTAAAACAACCCCGTAATTGTATTCCATAGGAAACAGCAGCTGACTAGGCAATTAGTTCGCTATGCTAATTTCTCCAGATGCCAGGTCAGGCTTCCTTTTCTGCAGAAATCGTTTCCATCACCACATTGCTAAAGAGGCAGAGAGTGTGGGGGTGAGGGTGGGGGACGGGGCTGAGGGAATTGGACAGATCTCACTGAATCAGTGTGACAGTGGAGAAGCACCCTTACTTTTGAATAAGCTGGTGCTTTAAATCAGGGAAAGCCTGCACTGTCTGGGGTTGGAAAGATTGAGAGGAAAAGGCAAGAAGCCCATGTCTCATTCCCGAACACGCCACAGTATAAGTTTGCAATACAGTGTTATTGGGCAGAAAGTGTCTGTTTTAAAAACTAAAGGCCTAGGCTGAGTTTCCACATCTGGGCAAATGTGTTCTCTTCTGTGGAGCACTGAACCCCCACAGGGAACTACTGGATGCCAGAGGACTTTATGGGAATCACAGTTTGCCACTATTCCACTGGGGTACACAAGAGCCTCCTTGAAGATTGTGGTATTTTTGAACCACAATCAGGCATACCCTGGGCAATGGCAACCTTGTTGTGCTGGCTAATCTTTCTCACACTAGGTCAGGCGAAAGGAACTATGGAATGAATTCACCAAAAGTTGGCTTAATTTCTGCAGTTTATAGTCTGACCCAGACAAGAAAGAAGATTATTCCACCCTAAGCACATCTGTTCTCCTCTAGTTCTGAAATAAGCAGGGTCAGACCTGGTTCATCATTGGATGGGAGATTTCTGGGACTGTTGCATAGGAGGAGACCATGTGTTTTACATGCAGAATTCCAGGTGGAACCATTACAAGTCAGAGCTGATTGGGTAGAATCAGTACTAGTCAGGGTTCCAGGTTCCTAAGCAGTGATGGGCCATAATGGCCAGTCTTTTGGGGTCTCAGCTATATAAACTATGAATGCGCACTGGGGGGCTGACCTAAGAGATTTGCTGTTTGAAGCAGAGGGCAAGATGGTACTTCCTGAGCTCACCATTCCTGAGTGAGCAGGGATCCACCAGTGTCATTCCCTAGCATCTGCATTCCAAGGGGTCGTCTCATTCTGCTTAATGGGAAGAAAACCAAGAATATGGCAACAGGCTCTATCACTCCCTGGAAAATAGATGGGGAAGAAGTAGAAACAGTGACAGATTTTACATTCTTAGGATCAAAGATCACTGCAGATGGTGATTGCGGCCATGAACTTTAAAAAAGCGACTAATTCTTGGGAAGCAAGCTATGAGAAATTTGGGTAACACAGTTAAAAGTAGAGACATCACCTAGCAAACAAATGTCTGCATAGTCAAAGCAATGGTATTTCCAGTAGTAATGTATGGTTGTGAGAGCTGGACCATAAGGAAGGCTGAGCACAGAAGAATAGACACCTTTGAGATGTGGTGCTGGAAGAGAATTTTGAGAGTAACCTGGATAGCAAATAGATCAAATAGGTTGATCTTAAAAGAAATGAACCCCAGCTGCTCCTTCGAAGGTCAAACATTGAAGATGAAGTTCAGGGTCATGGCCAGAGGGCCCCCCCCTGCAAAACCCTCCTGAGCAAACAGCCTGCCCCCAACCCACCTGCATGATGCCAAGATTATATATGTGAGTGTGACATTGTTGCTCCTCCTGGAATAATTTTTGCATCCCCCCCCCCAAAAAAAAAAAAAATCCTGGCTACAACCCTGATGAAGTTAAAGTATTTTGGACATCAAATGAGAAGAAAGGATTCACTTGAGAAAGCCTTGATGCTGGGAAAGGTAGAGGGCAAAAGTAGAAGAGGTCGGCAAAGAATGAGATGGCTAGATGGCATTGTTGATGCAATGGGCACAAAGCTGGGCGGGCTGAGGAGGATGGTGGAGGATAGGGGTGCCTGCCGTGCAGTGGTCCATGGGGATGCAAAGAGTCGGAATCGACTGTGTGACTGAACAACAAGAAGTCCTGGTATAAACCAAACTCTGTGGTGGCCTGTAATAGCAGACTTTGACTTAGTTGTAAAGCACAAGCAAAAGTACTTGGCTAAACTTTTGCCTAGTTGAAAAAGGATCTGTCAGCTGGTGAAAAAAATCATATGGTTTGGTATAGATCAGTTTCCTATGTTTCTTCCTGGTTGCATACAGCAGAGGGTGGCCAGTGGAAGAGATGTGAGATTGCTTTATTAGATTTTTCTTCTTCTTTAAAAAAAAAAAGGATTCAGTGAGTACAGTCCAAAACAGTAACATTTCCAACATCTGGTTTCTGTCAAGCTAAGCTAAGGCATCTTTCTGTTATTGTACAGTACTTTTGTTACAGAGCAATACAGCCATGTAGGACTAAGAGTGTTCTATACATTGTAAAACTTAGTTTACTCTTAAGAGAATACATCCAAAAGAGTGGACCCATAGAAATAATGAGCAGATTTCTAAAGATGCCACTGCCTCATTCATTCATTCATTCATTCATTCATTCATTCATTCATTCATTCATAGCATTTCCAGCCTGAAAGCCATTGTGGTGTGAGGGATACAATATCAGACTAGACTCAGGAGATCTGGGTTGGGTACAAATTCCTGCTTGACCAAACAGAGTCACTGAAGGGTGGCAAGAACAAACTTGTCTCAAAAGCCTCAAAAGCCTTCTTAAATGACTTGATGATGCACAACAAACATCTGTAGGCTGCTTTTTAGGACTGTGCAGCACACAGAAGACTGCCTCATCATAGAGGCATTTAAGTCAAACAGTACTTTTGGAAACTACACAGAAACTAGATACATTTCTAGGCACAGAAAGCATTGAAGCAATTGGATTTCAAGCCCTGTTTGAAAGCTGAAGTAGCCAAGCACAATTTCTCCATAGGAGAGTCCCAGAGGGCCATCTTCAAAGAGCAACCGTCTTATATATCAGACTATTAATGATCTTATTGGTGGCTGCAAGTTGGGCAAATGTTTGCATGTGGTTTGAATCCGGTGCTGTGAGATGGATGGAGTGTTGGACTAAGCTGTGGGAAATCTGGAGGTTCAAATCCCTGCTTGGCCTTAGAAACTCAGTAGGGTTCCAGATCATAGCAAATCATTCCTTGAACATCTCACTTACTGTGAAAACTTTATTAGAGTCTGTCAGCTGAAAGTGACTAAATGGTCCATAAGACATAACATCCTAAGGGTAAAGATAGTAGCTCCCAGTGTGATTTGCACTTTATATCAGTAAAAATATGCCCTTCCTGGGTGTTGAAAAGTGGCAATGAAAGAACCCATCTGATCTCATCCCATTTTAGAGCTAAGCAGAGTCTAGCTCTGATTTAGCTCTTAAATGAGAAATCAACCATGAGGAAATGTCAGGGAGCTGCCAGTAAGGTTAGGAAAGAGCCCTGCTGGTGCAGTGGTTAAACTGTTGTCCTACAGCCAAAACGTTGTGAGTTCAATCCAAATGGATAAAGGTTTATTCAGCCTTCCATTCTTCCAAGGTAAGTGACATAACACTGGTGGTATAAGACAACCTCCCGTGCTCATGTTCAGAGGAAGCAGACCTTACAGTTCAGTTCCTCGAGCATTTAACACAGCAAACTGCTATACTGCAGTCAAAACGTTGTGCGTTCGATCCTGATTGATTGGAAACAAGGTTGAATCACTCTTCCATCCTTGCGAGGTTGGTAAAATGAGTACCCAGAAAAATGCTAATTAACTTGTGAACCGCCCAGCAACTGCACTAAGCACTATGGGGCGGTATATAAATGTAATTACTGTACTAGTATATAGGGACTGTTCGCGATCTCCGTCTGGTCTCTTTCTCGTCCGGCTTGGCTCGCGGGGGAGAAACGTGTGGGTTTTTTTTTTTTTTTGGGTGGGTGGGTGGGGGGATGATGTTGAGAAGAGGGGATGATGAAGGCCCTCCCCTTCGCTGCCGTCTCCTCCCCCTCCCGGGATTTCGCCGCCTTTTAACTTTGGCAAACTCTCCGACTTTCCCCCCTGCCTTTTTGCAGCATGGGAGGGAACATCACGTAGCGGACGCCGCAGGAGCCGGAGAAGGGAGAAAGCCTTTTTTGCAGCCGCTTTGAGAGGAGAAGTTCGCTTCCCGCCTCCCCTTAAAAGCAAAACAATATAATTTTTTAAAATTTAAAAATTATATTACATATTTATTTTTTTTGCAAAATAGTTTTGCACGCTCTTGCCTCGGGCCAGCGCAGCCTCGAGCCGGAAGGGGACGCGAGGGGAATTTTTTTTCTTTTTTGGGGGGGGAATCGAAGCTCCCCCGGGGCTTTTGGCCCTGCGATGGGCAGCCGGGGCTTCGAGTGGAGAGCCAGGGGTCTTCTTGGGGCACCCGCGCTTGTCCCCGTCGCTTGCTAGCTGCTCCCGGCTCCGGATCGATCCGTGCGGGGATCGCAGGAGAGCGGCCCCTTCTCTCGCCACTGGGAAGCGCGGGGCCCGGATCCTGCCATGCCCCCGACCCCCGGGGTAAGTAGGTTCAGTGGGCCGACCGCGTCCTTGGTGGCGCAGTGGTTAAACTGCTCTCCTGCGACCAAATGGTTGTGAGTTCGATCCTGACCAGGGCTCCTCAAGGTTGACTCAGTCGTTCCATCCTTCCGAGGTCGGTTAAATGAGGACCCAGCATGGTGGGGGCAAAATGCTAATTAATTTGTACACCACCCAGAGAGTGCACTAAACTGCGCTATGGAGCGGTATTGAAGTATGATTGTTTTGCTTTGCTTCCCCGGGGACGTTTTTCTTCGCAAGCCGCTCATTCACGCGTTCCTCGGAGTTGAGGTGGGGGCGCGTTCACACGAGACACTGAAGCCTGATTGCCCCGCTCTCCGCTTCCTTTCCAGGTGGCCGAAGGAGGGGGCAGCCCGCGGCGCGAACCGGCTCCCCAGCCGCCGCCCTCGCTGGAGCTCCCGCCGCGCAAGAGGCCCCCGCCCGGGGGGGAAGACCGATGCGGGAGGCGCCCCCCGCCGGAGGGAGCCGGAGCCGCCGGGCTCGAACCGGGCCACCTCGAGCGGGCGGCCCCAGGAGGATGGTGTCGGGGTTGCCAAGCCAAGCTGGCCGAGCTGAAGAGGCAAGCCGCGGCACTGGCTGCCGGGACCCCCGCCCTGGCCCCGCCGGTAGGTCTGCGCCGCCTCTGGATCTTGGGGGGTGGTGGTGGTGGTGGGGATAGGTGGTGGTGAGGAGGAGGAGGAGGCAGACTCGGAAGGGGGTCGGGGCTTCCTTGGAGACCTCTCTCTTTGCACGTGCCAAAGGACGGAGGGATGTGTGTACATGTGTATGCATGCATACACGTGTATATCTGTTCATTGCGTACTGGGACCTAATGGGGTTCCCCAATAGAGCTGGAACGACGACCTTTCAGGGCCCGAGTCAGAATTTTGTTCGAGCCCTGGTGGCGCAGTGGTGTACTGCAGCTGTATTGTACTGCAGCCAGAAGTTTGTGAGTTCAATCCTGACCAGAAACCAAGGTTGACTCAGCCTTCCCTCCTACCCAGGTCTGTAAAACGAGTACCTAGCAGGTTGGGGCAAAATGCTAATTAAGTTGTGTACTGTCCAGAAAGTGCACTATAATAATAATTTCGTGTCAGAAATTATTCTGGGTTGAAAGGATTTTTGCTGGAGAAACTCTGCTCAGGGAACGCCTGAATGAGGCTCCTTTCATGTCCCCAAGAGCTGGGACAGAGACAGGCACTCAATCTGTCATGCAGTACCCTGGCCTCGAACTGCCAACTTGCCAGCCTTCCAGCTAACAAGGTGAGCTTCTTAGCCACTGAGCCACCAGAGCCCCTGAAAGTGCACAAAGCGCTATGGAGCAGCATAGAAGTGTAATTGCTGTTGCTATGTTTGCCTAGCTTCCCTTAGGTAATTGTGGCCAATTGAGGAGGTGCCTCTGGTGCTTCTACTGGTGATTGTTTCTGTGCCTGATTTCAAGGTCCAGATTCCTACTGGCACCTCATCAGTTAGCTGCATTTAGCCCTTGTAAGTTAGACAGGTCTTAGAGGATCTGGAAGTAGATTTCAACTCAGTGTAAAGTGAAGACACAGTTAAAATTGGAATTCCTTCCAAAGTGTCCATGTAAAGGAAGGAGAAAAGGAGACTGAGAATGGATATGATAACATTTTTCAAATACCGGTACCTGAAAGATGGTTATAAAGAGGAGGGACAGCATCTGTTCTCCATCATCCCAGAGTGCAGTACAGTAATAATGGGCTAAAACTACAGGAAGACAAATTTAGGCTGAATATTAGTCTGTGTGTGTGTGGGGAGCCTTCTTAATGGTTAGAGTAGTACGACAGAGGAACCAACTGCCTCAATAGATGGTGAGCGCTCCAACACTGGAAGCATTCAAGAGAGAATTGGACCGCCATCTGGTAGGTCTGCTTTGATTTGGATTTCTGCCTTGAGCAGGGGTGGGGGTGGATTTGATGGCCTAAAACTAAAGGCCCCTTCCAACTCTGTGTTTCTATGATTCTATAAATATGCCATCTGGGTCAAGAAATTTGTGCATGCCCTTTGGAATTATTGTCTGTGCACTTCTCTGCTCCATTTTTTGCAATGCCAGGTGTTTTAAGTTTCCAGCTCTGTTGCAAGCAATGAAGATGTCCTCTCCCCTCCACACACGTGTTAATTGTTGTCATCTGTAGTCTAGGGAACTCTTGAGCAGCTGTACACATGCCATTCTCCACTGCGTTTGTTCTTGCAAAGTAATGATGTTTGCTAACTATGTTTGCAATCACTTTGCCTCTTGGAGCTCAAATTCCTTTGATATGATAGAGCAGGGGTGCCCAAACTTTTTGGGCCGTGGGCCGATCATGTGGTTCAGGGATCCAGTCACTGAGGACCGAGGGTCTTAGTTTGGGCACCACTGTGATAGAGGCCTCATGGGTGAGACCAGGGAGGCACTATCCCCCCCCCCCCTTTCAAATTTTGTAAGGCTGGGGATGCCTTCCACTCCAGTCTATGACCTGTCCCGGTGATGCATTACTACAAAACTTGACATCTTTTGCTATCTGAAAAATGCAGCAATGGACATCTTCGGCAATAATGTGCATTGTGTTGCATGTTGAGCATTGTGTCTGCACAGAGAACACAGCACTCAAATGTACTCTCCGAGGCTAAATATCCATGTTGGTGCAAAATGCACAACATTTTCTTCCTCCCACCCCTTTGGATGGGGAGACTCCTCTGCTAACAGAGGCATCTTTTTATTTAGGTACATTGACAGGTGATGGGCTCTCCTTTTGTTCTTTGCATAGAACTGGAGCACTCACCTTTATAGGTTGCTACGGGGACTGCTGGGGTTTAGTGGTTAAGACGCTGAATGACTGGAAGGTTGGAGTTTGATTCCTGGGTACTGCACGACAGAGTGAGCTCCCATCTCTGTCCCAGCTCCTGCCAAACTAGCAGTCTGAAAGCAAGAAATTGCAAGCAGATAAATAGGTACCATTTCGGTGGGAAGGTAAACAGCATTCCGTGCACTCTGGTGTTTAGTTATGTCTGCCACATGTCCACGGAAACATCTGTAGACACAGACAGCTCTGGCTATTTGGCTATAAATAGAGATGAGCACTGAACCCTAGAGTTGGATACAACTGGCTTTCGAGCATGGGCAACCTTACACAATACTCAGGGCTTTTACCTCTAAAAGATAGCTTCATGTACCCCTGGGAACATTATCTCTGCACATTAAGATTATCAACACATATTGCCTAATGCTCCTGTATATTCAGAACCCTGCATGGTGCCAGTATGAAACTCTGCTTTAGCTGCACATGCCTCTGAATAATGTCATAATTTCATTTTATTCTCTTAGTACAGCGGGGGTTATTGGTATATTATGGCAGTAACTACTTGATTTTCTGAACGTGGTACCATTAGCTGCATATATCTTTGTGCTTCCTACTGAGCTAGCATAATGTGGCGGTTAGCGTGATGGACTGGCGTTTTGGAGATCTGAGTTCTAATCCCTGAAAGTACTGAGTAACCATAAGCCAGTCTTTTTTCTTCTACCGCTCTCTCTGCCAAGCCTACTTTTCAGTTGTAAAATGTATATAAGATGAGAAAGAAGAGACTTGGGTTTTTCACCTTGAGCTATGAAAGTTGATTCGTAATGAATGAATAGTTGCACATTGCAGAGGATTATAGAAACTTGGGTGTACTTCAAATTGCTTCCTATGCTCCAAAAGAGATGTGTTTAAGCTATAACTATAAATTTTGGAACCCGGGGCAAAATGGCACTCTCTCTTACTGACAAAGCCATGAAACATAGGTGTGAGGTCCTCTCCCCTCTAAGAAAACACTTTTAAGTTCAGAAAAGGAAAGTGAAGAGTTGAGAGAAACCTTGGTACTTACTTCACCAACATTAACTGATAGATCAGAAAACAAAATAAAAAAAACACTGTAGTAGTTTAAAGACTAACTTATATTTTTATTGTTAGCTTTCGTGGATCAAGTCCACTTCTTCAGACAAGGAGTGAAACTTTCAGGCATGGTTTATATACCAAATGTAAGGGTCCACATGTTAAAGGGGATTGCTCCAGCAAAATGACAGAGAAGCAGGCATAATTGTGTTAGGAAAAGCTGAAGGCAGCAGAAACAGAGGAAGACCAAATGTGAGATGGATTGACTCCATAAAGCAAGCCACAACTTTGAGTTTTAAAAAGCTGAGCAGGGTTGCTAAGGATAGGCCATTTTGGAGGTTAGTTATTCATAGGGTTGCCTTAACTCAGAGGTAACTAGATTTCACATAGCAACAACAGTTAAATGTTGCTGCCTTGGGGCAAAGCCCTTGTACAGGTAGTTCTTTCCTAGGTACAACTCTGTGCTTGACTCCACAGTATGATGCAGACCTCTCTGCATGTTGCACAAAATTGGGACACAGTCCTCGGTGTTATGAATGGCATCTTTTAGAGAAACATTTGGGGATTTGCTTTCAGATGAATCTGGTTTGTCTCTGAGCCAATTATATTTATATTTATAGTTCTATCTGATGTTTCTGTTTTACATCTGTAAAGCATGCAGAGTGGGAAATGTCTCCCAGATGGGTGGTATAGAAATACATCAAATAAATGAATAAATGTGCGAATAAATTAATAAATGAATATCATGTCTTACTGATTGCCATTTTATAGACTTTGTGTTGTTCTTTGTGTTTGTTGAATTCATTTATTGTTGTTTTTTATTTTAATTATGTTTTGTACACAGACTGCAGTAGTTTGCTAGAGGGTGGTATAAAAATTCAACCAACCAATCAATGTGTTTTACAGTGTTAAACTCCAGGTTTAGTGGAGGAGGAGGAGGTCTTTGTGCATGTTGTGAGTTTGTATACATGTATGCGTGTGTGTGTGCTGGGGACATGAGTTTTCTCCCTGGCTACTTGTGACTCCAGCTGTTATCACTCCAGTTCCTTTCTGCATTTTTGAGTAGTTTTATTGCATTAGAACAGGGGTGGCCAAACTACAGCCCATGGGCCAATTTGGCCCATGATGCCAAATCATTCGAGCCACGCTACCTTTGCCGCTCCTGGAAGTGGAAGTAAAATGTGCCCGTGCATGCGCATAATGCTGCCATAAATATAACAGCTGCATACAGGTTTTACAGCTGGAGGAATGATGGGACCCACTTACTCAACCATGTGATTGGCCCACAACATGAAAAATTTGGCCACCCCTGCACTAGAAAGTGAGAGAAGAGCGAGGGAAATTGATTGACAGTCTAGGATGGGCATACAGTATTCTGTTTTGCTAAGTCAGGATTTGAACTCTGGTCTACCAATTGTGGATCTGTGAGAACTGGTTTTACCTAGCTGAGATTTTGTTTATTAGTTTATTTTGAGCAAAAAAAATAAACACTTCAGCAAAATAATGCAAGGAAATAAAGTCATGCAGATTAACGCCATCAAGCAAATGCACCATGTGGAGTTGGACCTAGAGCTGGTTTACAACCTGATCAAGCCTGATCCTGTGTCTATTTATATGCAAAGGGGACAGAGAGGCTATAAAAGAAACAAATGAAATAATGAATAGCAAATGTTACAGATTTGCTCCAGGTAAGGGATGCAGTGTACTGTAGTGTGAAATTTACATCTCTGGATTCAAATCCTCATTTAATAGGAAGTTTGCTAATTGGTATTTTTGGCAAATGTCAAGGCGTATGCAATTGATTGTTTGTCAAATCATAACTTTTCACAGTGTGCTGGAAACACTTGCTAAGTAGTTGGTTTTCCATAGCTTTGTTCCTCCATTGGTCATGTATCGAGATCTTATGATGAACTCAGCTAGAGCAGGGCCATGTCTTGACGTCACAGCACAGTGTTAGCCCTGCCCTGTGATACCTACAGACAGAGATCCATATCTGCAGAAGAATCTCTGCACATGAGGACCTCCTGATGTGCAAGGGTTCTGTGGGATCAGGTCACCCGATGGTGTGGACCATGTTTGCTTGAAAGCTCAGCATGTGTAGAGGATAATGATTTTCTTTGCAAGAGCATTATGTACATTATATAATTATATGCATTATATACACTAGCGTTTCCCAGACTATGTTCCATGGGACACTGGTGAACTTCAGTTCCCAGAAACCTAAGTCAGTACATTGGCTGATCAGTGCTTAGGGGAATTGACTTAGGCTTCTGGGAATTGCACAGCCCCAGAGATACAGGGATATGTGGACAGGAGCACAGCCAGTGTTTGGGCATCTCCCAGGGCTTGGAAAAGTAACTTTTTAGACTAGTAGCTGTAAGCATTTCCAGTTAAGACCAAGAGGAATGTTTTCAAAGCTCTCATAACATTTCAAGCATTGATAATGAGTTGAAAGAATTTCTGCTCAAGGAACACCCAAATGAGACTTCTTTCATGTCCCCAAGAATTGGGACAGAGACAGGTGCTCAATCCGTCATTCTGTACCCGGGTCTTGAACTGCTGATTTGCTAGCCTTCCAGCTAACAAGGCAAGCTTCTTAACCACTGAGCCACTGCAGACCCTTCAAGCATTGATGCCACCATGTGAATGCCCGACAACAGAAATATTGGGAAACATATGAAGCAGGTTGTGGAGAATTGTAAATGTAAAGGTCTTCCTTCCTCGAAAGCCAGTCATATCTGACTAGGGGATAGTGTTCATGTGCATTTATAGTCAAAGATCCAGTGCTGTCTGCATCTGCAGATGTTTTCATGGTCATGTGGCAGGTATGACTAGACATTACAATGCACAGAACACTGTTACCTTTCCCACCAAAGTGGTACCTATTTATCTACTTGCAATTTCTTGCTTTTGAACTGCTAGGTTGGCAGGAGCTGGGATAGATGATGGGAGCTCATTCCGTTGCACAGCACTTGGGTCTCGAACTGCTGACCTGCTAACCTTCCGGTTGTCAAGCTCAGCATCTTAACCAATGGTTAAACCTTTGCCAATGAAGTCAGTACAGCTCAAAAGTGTTCAGGTTCACATGAGTAAGGGTTGGGGAACTAATGTTTTAGATTTCAACCACCATCATCACTAGTACTAAGAAATTCTGTGAGTTAAAGTTTTGGACATCTTGAAGGCCAAAGATTTGCTACTTTTACCAAACGCATGCCTTGTATCAATAAATGCAGTCTGACATCCTGCCACCATAGCAACACAGTTTGAATGCCTACACTTGTATAAATAGAATAAGATGAAGCAGATGCTTGTCAAGAAAGGTTTAAGGATGGAGCACACAAGCATTATTTGAAGATAGGAGTCCTGATGGCGCAGTAGTTAAACCAGGGGTGCCCAAACTTTTTGGGCCGTGGGCCAGTCATGTGGTTCAGGGAGCCCAAACTATGGCCTGGGCCAGCACCCAATGCCAATTCATCCGGCTGTCGTTACTCCTGGAAGCAGAAGTAAAACGCGCCTGTATGGGCGCATTTTACTTCCACTTCCAGGAGCGATAAGGGCTTCGCGGGATGGATAAATTGGTGTCAGGGGCCGGCCCCGGCCCTCGGGCCGTAGTTTGGGCACCCTGGGTTAAAATGTTGTACTGCAGCCACAAACATTGTGAGTTCAATCCTGACGGGGATCCAGGTTGACTCAGCCTTCCATCTTTCCAAGGTTGGAAAAATGAGTACCCAGCATGTTGGGGTCAAAGTGCTAATTACCAGCAAACTAAATGTTCTGGGGTGGTATATAAGTGCAGTTGCTCTTGATGTTATTTTGATGACACCCACAAGAAGCATGTGACTTTTTGTATTATTGTTACAGTTATAATGAAAGAACGCTACACATGGCAAGGAACTTATTGTTTTCCAAACAATGCACATTGGGTTATTTGTGAGAATGAGGAGAGTTTTTTTTTTAAAAGGAGGGCCTCCGGCGGAAGCCTGCTCCTCCTCGTTGACCTTCATTTTCATTCAAAGAGTTCCTGTACTGATCAAGTGAAATTCCCACACAAGCTAAATATAGTAGCCTTTAGAGGTGGCAGTGTATTCCAGTGTGGGACAGTAGGAATCATATGTGTCAAGAGATTGATGGGAGCCTATTGAGAAGTGGGTGGGAGGCAGGAGGTTGGGAAATCTTTTCAGTTGACTGGGGTGTTTGGATCAGTCCCGTTTTTTTGTTCCTTTCATGTAAAATTTAAAAAGAAAAAAAAAGTCAAAGGCAGGATGGCTAGACTTCCTATTGTCCGATCTGTGAATAGAAAGTTAATTTCCCATTGTTCCCGCTAAATTATAGGGGTTTTGCACTAAGGAATGTCAATGTTTGAATGATCTTTGTTCTAAATGGGGTGGGCTAGGGAATTGCCTTTATGGTAGGTAGGTAAAAGCAATCCTTTCTATAAAAAGGCCTTTGTCAGGAGGAATAAAAAGAGCAGTACAGCACTTAGGCCAGCAGTCAACAGGTCTTACTTAGGTGTCCAGGTAAAGGGACCCCCTTCCTCTAAAAGGCCAGTTTGTGTGGTCCCATTTGTGCCTGTCTCGGAGGAATACCCTCTGATGAATACTTGATGAAAGAGAAGTCAATTGCATATTTTCCCTCAGGTTCAATCTGAAGATAAGGTTGCAGGCTGCTTACTTCCAGGGAGTTCAGTTGACGTGATACCAGGAGCCCTGAAATATTTCCCAGCGCATTCAGTGGGATTGGATGTTAGAAGATTGCTAGACTCCTACTAAACTGAGCCAAGGCTTGATCAAGCTGCGTTGAGAAGCATGCAAGGAGGGTATGAAATCAGCAGCATTAATTCAGAGGGATACTGGCACAGTATCTGGAAATCCTAACTAAAAACCAGTGAGAAGGCCTTTTTCTCCTAAGAATGGGCCAACCTCCCACTTTAAACGATAATGGGTAGAAATTTTTAGTTCCAGTTAGAGTAGACCAGGGGTTCCCAACCTAAGACCTGTGGGCTGGATCTGACCCATGGCACCATTTCATGTGGCTCCCCACCCGTTTAAGGGCATTTGAGAAACAAAATGGCCACCCCTTTGAAGCTATTGGGACAAAATGGCTGTCCCATCATGCAGACAGGGCAAAATGGCCATCCAGCCCTTGAAGCTGACTTGAAAAGGTTGGGAACCCTTGGAGGAGACCCAATGGATTCAGTGGGATTTAGCTAAGACAAGTGATGTCTTTAATATTCAGCAACAGGCTCAATGGATCAACTCCAGTGTTTACTAGCAATTAGCAATAGCAA
Source organism: Furcifer pardalis (assembly GCA_030440675.1). Lineage (NCBI taxonomy): Eukaryota > Metazoa > Chordata > Lepidosauria > Squamata > Chamaeleonidae > Furcifer > Furcifer pardalis. The sequence goes on along the minus strand of CP126894.1, from coordinate 14,217,435 downwards.
TTACTCCTAGTTTCAGTTTCTAGGCAGTTCACAAGGTAATTCACATTTTGCCCCAACATGTTGGGTACTCATTTTACCAAGCTTGGAAGGATGGAAGGCTGAGTCAAACCTGATCCCTGTTAGGATCGAACTTACAATGTCAGCAGTAATACAGCAGTTTAACCACTGTGCAACCAGGGCTCTTAACTAACAGCTGGATTTAGGCTGATGCAGTATAGGAACATTTTACAGCAGTGAGTTCTGTAAATACAGACCAAAGAAGAGGATAGAGGTCAACTCAATTTCAGGAAAGGGTATGATGGTTGAAGAGCAGGTGGTGGGTGTCTCAGCAAAGCTTGGAAATGTTACTTTTTGGGATCATTTTCAATGTTAATTGGGAAATTCTGGGAGTTGTGTTCCAAAAAATATCTTTCTATGTGCTGGGTCTGAGGGATTATTTTGCCCTTTGCCAAACTGGTGCTGACCAGATGTTCATCTGGTAGTGTCTGCCTTTGTGCTTGTTTTGCCTAACCTGGCATGCTGGGGGAAGGGAATGATGGGAACTGTAGTTCAATACATATTACCGTATCTTGTTGGGAAAGCCTGGACTAAATGAACTTTTCTCATGGTTTCCCACTCTTGTCCCCCTTTTGCTTGCTCAATCACATTGTATAATCTCTGGATACATTTCAAGACTATTCAGAAGTGAGAAATCTATCTGCAATCATGTGTGAAAAAAAATCTGACAAGGTTTTGTTGCTGACATGATAGTTCTCGTTAAGTTATTATTGCAGTTGGCAATAACATCATCAGGCAGATATTATGCTGGTGAACATGGTGAGGAGGCAGTTGATCCAGACGAGTGAAGAGGTTTGCCATCTCTTGACTTTCACTTCACCTGCTGTGCATGTGTGAAGATTTGCTAATGCAGAGCAGGAAAAGGAAATCCATTGTTCAACTGAATGCTACCATTTCACATACCAAGTCAGCTTCAAGACAGGCCTCTTCTACAGTACAGTATTTCCATTTTACATCTGTGGAACTGATAGTCAGAAATGTTAAGAGTTGTTCGCCTAAGTCTGTTATTATACCTTCCGACAGCAGCTTTGCCTGTTGAAGCCCAGGGAGCGGGTGAATGTTGAAATGGCTTAATTTGTATTAGAAATCGGTGCAATGGTCAGTATATTGAAATGTATTCTTGCAAAAAACAACAACCCTTCATTTCTCACCTATGAGAAAAAAAGGTCTCCCTTGCTTGAAAGTCAGTCATGTCTGACTCTAAGATGCAGTGCTCATCTCTATTTACAGCCAAAGAGCCAGCACTGTCTGCATCTGCAGATGTTTCCATGGTCATGTGGCAGACATGGCTAGACACTGGGGGCACATGGAACACTGTTACCTTTTCCGCCAAAGTGGTACTTATTTATCTGCTTGCAATTTCTTGCTTTCAAACTTGGTAGGAGCTGGGACAGATGAGGGGAGCTCACTCCAGCACACAGCACTCGGGTCTTGAACTGCTGAACTTTTGATCTTCCAGTCGTCAAGTTGAGCATCTTAACCACTAAGCCACTGCAATCCCTTATGAGAATAAAGGAAATGAAAATGGACATAAAGCTGATTTATTCAGAAGCAACCATCATTTAATTCAACAGGACTCAATCCTTACTATGTACGTAATTTTGCATCCTGGCAGTTTCATCCTCTGAATGTTTTCCTCTGAAGGAGTAAGAACATCCTGATATGTTCATAGGTGTTAGATTGCGGACTTACTTTATTTTGTTTGGTTGCTTTAGTGTACTCTTGGAGGACAGTCAGGGAAGGGATAAAAAGTCAATTTCCCCCTGTAAAGTGCAAAGGAACAACAAGCATACAGAGTCAGTATGGGCCTTTGTGGCTTCTTTTGTGAGAGAGATGGTGTTCCTTTGAATCCTGCCTCTGTCTTTCAAAAAAGGCAAGTGCACTTTTTCCATGATAATTAAAGCATCTTTCATCAAGTGTTTCAAAAGGTCTCCCCACCTGGTCCTGGTGGCAAGTGGCTTTCTTGGGAGATGAAAGAGAGGTGAGTTTCTTCTGCTGATTAGCATTATTGACGGAAGGAAGAAAGTTCCTTCTCAAGAGTGGAAGGGACCAAGGAAGGTGAAGAGTCGTATGGGAGTTGGTTTGCTTTAAAGCAGGGGTTTCCAATCTTTTTGTGCCACAGGCTGGACCACACTCCTGGACAGCTGAACAGATGAGTCACGTGGTTCCTCCTGCTGTAAACACTGATGTAAACCTCTCTCAGTAGCTGGGACAGGAACATTTTTACTCAGGAATTTTACATTGTTTTAAACTATCCTGTGCTGGCAAAATGTATGCAGAGATGATTTGATCATGAATGAGCAATTAAGAGACATTAACTTTGCAAAACAGCTGTTTTCATTTCTTTTGATTCAGGTTGATCTAGCTACCTACCTTTTTTAGGTTCTTGTGGTGTAATTACAATAGAAAAGTTACATTTGGGGCTGGAGCTTCCATAATCTTTTAGCTAACATAGCGGTTGGCTGTACTGGCTTGAGGGGATCCTGAGTTATATAGTCCCAAAAAGCGACTTTCCCAAGTTTTGAATTACAAAAATATGGTGTAGTGGTTCTTACATGTCACAAGCCATTTCCAGCTACCATTTGCATTCAGGTGAAGAGAATGAACCATTTGTTTGGGGACTGGTTAAGTGTAGGGATTCTGATGCCACTTCTTCCACAGTAATCAGATACATGATGCTGATGCCAAAAGCAGAGAGGATTTAATGATTTCTCAACCTTGAATCTTTTCCTTGGTTGCTATGCCCTTCTGGTATTTTTACATGATCGGAAGCTATATCTAATCTTCCCATTCTCTTGAAAGCCCACGTTCATGAGTAATTGGGGCACCAAAATAATGACATGCAGTAATTCTTTAAGTCTTGCTCTTCTGACTTGAGCATGACAGAACATTGTAGACAAGTGTGTGAACCTACCATAGCACTGCATTATATCTTACCAGCTACACCAATCCTGTTGTTTAGTGTAGTGAATTGCACCAGAGTAGGCCTGCTGAAAGGCCCACTGTGGCTTAGTAGCTAAGACGCTGAGCTTGACGACCAGAAGATTGGCAGGTCAGCAGTTCAAGACCCAAGTATTGCATGATGGAGTGAGTGCCCATCGTCTGTCTCAGCTCCTGCCAGCCTAGCCATTCGAAAGCAAGAAATTGCAAGTAGATAAACAGGTACTTCTTGGGTGGGAAAGGTAACAGCGTTCCATGTGCTCTGGCGTTTAGTGATGCCTGTCACATGACCATGGAAATGTCTGCAGATGCAGGCAGTGCTGGCCCTTTGGCTGTAAGTGGAGATGTAGACAGACAAATGCTACCAGTTCTTAAAAGTAACACAAGGGATCGGGCCCTTTTGTGAGTGAGCTACATCCCAATGAATGGGAACTGTACTTTAACCTTGTACCTTGAGGTCAGGGAACATGTGTTTCAAAGAGGCAAGTGAACTGGTCTCATTATGCGGCATTGACCTCAGGCCCAGCATGGATTCTCCCCAGCAGGAGAGCCAGACAAGGAGGTTGCAGAAAGATTGCAATTAATACGGGCCTCCCAGGCTGGCGGCGGGAGGGTAATTACCGTTGTTCTTTTTTCTTTCCCTGGCTAATTTCTCCAGCACCCTGGCTTATTAGAGGGAAGTGAAGGAAACACAAAAGTCCCTGGGGATGCAAGGAGGGGGAAAGAGGGAGGAGTATTAACAGCATCTGCTCCTGACATCTGAGGTTACTTTGAACCTGTTGAAATAGGTGGTAGGCTGCTTTAGTGTTCCTGCCAAGTGTTTGGCTATTCAGAACTTCTCAGACGTGTTAATGTTAATAGCACAGCTGCAGGAGGAAATCACCCTGTGTGACTGCAGGAGACTCTCACAGCGGTTCACCTTTTTTCTTTCTAGTGGAAACAGTGGAATCTTGGAAACCTCAATAAAACCTGGAGCTTTTTGGTATACCCTTTCTCTCCTCCTTTGGCAAAGGTCATTTGGGTCTGAATTAGATAGACCCAAGGAGGGACAAAGTCATAGTAGGTTGTCCTCATGACAGATTGGCAGGGTGGCGCCTCTGTGGTCAAGGATCAGCTAATGAACATTTTTTTCTGGGGAAAGACAGTGGGAGAGGCTGATGGCCTTTCTTGGCCCAGAGTTTGGGAAAGTTAGTTTTTAGGATGACAGCCTCCAGAATGTTCTAGCCTATATGGCCAAACCCTGCTCTCCATCTTTTAGCATGGTTTGAGGATATGCCCAGTATCTTCAGTATGCCACAATTATTAATCTGCTCTGTTCTTCCAGTCCTTCCTTCCTTGGTTCCTTCAGTTCACCATCATCCCTCCCTGTTCTAGGTAAACTCACTGGCCTGCTCAGCCCTCGTGATGATTTTGCTTCATGTCACAGAAAGTTTGCAATTTCCCTATTCCTCCTCCAATTAATGTGGTTACTCCTGGCAGATCCTCCTTACTGACCTGGAGGAAGTGGCCATGGCTGCAGGTGGACTAACTAACACTCCAGGAACTACGGACAAAGGCAGGAACTCAAGAAAACAATTGATTGCACTACTTTAATTGATTTTAGCCTAAATATAACTCCAGCATTTGGCTACTCCTCATGTTTTTCGGGTGTGTTAGTGAGTTAGAATAAGATGCTGAACAGGTTGGCCGCTGTAGAAACTAGCATGTAGAAGTCCCACTTGCTGCAGATATAGTGGAATCAACGGTTGTTAGGTTGAACAGGGGCAGAGCATCAACCCCTGAAAGCTGCTTTTTGCAGTCACAACTTCCAGAATCTTCCTGAGCATAGCCAATGAGCCATACTGGATGGAAATCATGGGTATTGTGGTCTACTAAGTAAATTTTCTAGCCTCTGAAGGTAATTAGTGTTTTCCTCTTTTGTGTCAAGGTCAAACTTTAAATGGCCAAAATGAAGCCACCTTCTTAGCTTTGTCATTGGCCAAAATCAAATCCTCATCAGTACATGTTTCCAATAGTAATCAGCAGATCACCAAATGGGTCGGATTGTATATTTCTCCACATTCACACATGTTGTTGTCTACCACCAGGCCTCACTTGAGCATGTTGGTTTTACACTTAGGGACTCCAATGCTTCAGATTATTCAGGATCCTCCATGTGACTAGGGGAGATTTCTTTATTTATTTGTTGGATTTATATAACTGCCCTTTTCGCGTAAGCAACCCAGGGCGGCTCACATCAGTTAAAACCTATACCCAATGCTAATTAAAACTGAATACTATAGAACTATCTAAAAACATTTATAAAACCTCCCCAATCCCCTTAAAAAGGACACCCAGGTAGGTGTAAATAAGAATCCTGGGCAGGGCTAAATAAGCCAGCAAGGCTGGGTTGTAGTCCCAGTTGTACTCCACACCAGCTGGCATAGCTATGTTTTTAAGACCTTCCTGAAGGGAAGCAACTCTGCCTGGAGGCGCATTTCAAGAGGCAGGAGATTTCATAGGGCCAGAGCAGATACCGAGAAGGCTCTTCTCTTGGTCCCAGTGAGATGTGCCTCCCTGGCTGATGGGACCACTAGGAGCCCCTATGGTCTGCTCTCATAGGATGGGTCGAGAACCTTGGGGTGTCGTGGTCTTTTAAGTATCCTGGCCCACTACCATGAAGGGCGTTAAAGGTCAAAAACAGCACCTTTAATAAAGTTCCTCAGCCATATCTTTCTTTAATGTTATTCCTTCTTCCATTGAGGTCCATCCTCCATCTTCTAATTTGATTTTGCTTTTGTCTACTCACACTGTTTGTTCTTTCCATAAAGCTATGGTGATTAACTGAAATGCTGCTAACATCAGCTGTTCTGTCTTAAGTTTGCCAGTCCCACTCCTTTGCCTTTAATACAAGTAGAAGATACTACTGGAGAAATACTGTCAATGTCAACAAACTACGAGGTAACAGTTTGTCTTAAATTTAAAGTAATGGATTGAGATCAGGCCAGCTGCCAAATAACCATGCATCTTCTCAAAGAAGATAAACCTTTACCTTGAGTTCTGTTGTTTCATATGCACTACAGTAAAATCCCTACTTACTTAAAAAGTCTGTTCCATAGGCTTTTATGTAAATCGGTTTTTTACTTAACTTGAAGCAAGCCCATGGGAAAAATTAATTTTTACTTAACTCAAAGCATACCCATAGGAAAATGAATTTTTACTTAACTTGAAGCAAACCTATAGAAAAAATGAATTTAGTGCAAAAATCATTATGTAAGTCGAATTTTATGTAACTCGAGGCATATGTAAGTTGGGGTTTTACTGTATTTGTTTGTTCAAAGTAGTATGGCTTCTTTTTTTGGGCTGCACCTTCACAAACTGATGTGCTACAAGAGGGAGACAAGGTACAAAGATTCAAAAGACAGGTTTGCAAGTGTTCACAACATCCCAGGAAGTCGCTGAGAAAGTTACAAAGTTATTGTGATCTTGCTTAAGGCAGCCTTGAAGAAAAATGTTATTGAATGTTGCCGGAAATTCGGCACAAAAGGAGAGAGGCGTAGGTGAACTAGAACAGTTGAATAGAGAACGTGGACCGTAAGCCAGTGAAATAAGGCTCTGATTTCACTGTTGTTGACATATGCATTCTCACCAAATGTGATGCCTCCTCAGATGTTTGGAAGTACATCCTTGACCATTGGCTTTGATGGTTGAGAATGGATCTGTTATATGAAACATCTGGAAGGCGCCAGATTGTAAAGGAAAGGCCCTAGAGAAGAAAATCACAGAAGATTTATTTATTTGTTTGATTTATATACCACCCATCCTGTGTGTAACCACTACTCTGGGTGGTTTACACTGTGAGATAAAATCTTCTTCTCAACTCATGCCCAGTAATAAACAAATAAATGAAACTAAACAGGAGATAAAATTTTACAAAAAGTCCAGATGACAACAACTGGATGAACAAAACCTACATCAGGAACAATATGTTATCAAAAGCCTTTCTGAAGAGTTCTGCTTTTGTCAATTTCTGAAAAATCTGGAGGGAGGGAGCTTGGTGCACATGTACTAGACATGAGTACTATAAACATGGGGCCATCACTAAAAAGGCCTTGTTCCTGGTTGATATCTTATAAACCTCTTTGGGGTGGGCAGCCATAAAACCAGAAGAGGGTTTGGAAGGAGACGTAAGGCCTGTCTACACTGGCCCTCCTGTTGCAGGTTGTATCAGGATATCTAAAGTCACTGGGGGAGGGGAAGGAACTAAAAGATATTTAGTCCACTTCCCTGTCTAAACAGCAGTTATTGTACCTGTATTTTGAAGTGGTTGAGAAGCTGCAAATTGAACATGTGACTATTTGGGGATTGTCAAGGGAAGTTAATTTTTTTTACACTCAGTAGATGTATTGTGATGATATATCACTTATTCTTATATGATGGAATTTTAAAAATTTGGGATCTAAGCAATGCAACAAAACAGTGATCATCTATTGAACTTTTTTTTAAAAAACTTCCCCTGGCTGTCCCCAGACAGTCACGGGAAGTGTTTCATTTTCTAGCTCTGCAGTGGTTAAGGAGGTGCTGCAAGATCCAGAGGTTTATACAGGAAACAGATTGTTCACTGTTATTCCAACTCTCGTGTGGATGTACCCTGGGAACAGGATAAATGAAAGTGCTGTGATTTAATAGAGTCCCATGACAGAGGACAGGTTGATCCAGTGCACAAGATGGGTGCACACATTTTTAAATCACGTACCAACCCATCCAAACCCTTCACAAAAATATCCCCAACAGTGGGCTGTTATGCCTGCCCTAACAACCTCTTGGCCTGGAGAAGAGAAGACTGAGAGGTGATATGGTAACCATCTTGAAATAACTGAAGGACTCTTATGTGGAAGATAGGATAAGTTTGTTTTCTATAGCATAGAGCAGGGGTCAGCAAACTTGGCTCTCTAGATGTTTTTGGACTTCAATTCCCAGAAGCCCCTTGATCATCAAGAGTGCTGACTTGGGCTTATTTTAATTCAGGCCCAAGAACACCTGGAGACCCAAGTTTGCTAACCCCTGGCATAGAGGATAGGACCTGAAAAAATGAATTCAAATTATGAGAAAAGAGATTTTGCCTGAACATTAGGAAGACCTTTCTTAAAGTTAAGAGATTTCTATCAGGGAATGGATAAAGTTTGGCAGGTGGTGAGCTATTTCCACTGGAAGTTTTTATACAGAGGTTTGATGGCTAGTTTTTGGAATGGTTGAAACTGAATTTCTTGCTTCATGAGGTTGGATTCAGTACCACTTGAGTTATATTTGAGTACTAGTTCTATGATTCTACAATTCTGTGACCAAAGTCACAAAGGTTTACTTAAAAAAATTAATTAAAAAAAACCTTTATGATGTATGTACGTTTGTAAGTTTTTTCCTTGATCTTTATCCAGCTTCAGAACAGCCGGTGTTTTAAACAAGGCTTTTTATCCATGTTCTTGGATTTTAAGAAATATACTCTCACATTACCATATGCTAATATCTGTACAGAATTGATTAAACGGAAGAGCAGACAGCAGGAGGGAAAACTGATCAGTTTTCATTTAGCTCTTAGCACAAACTTCATTTAGCTCTTTGGCCTAATAGCCTTTGGAAGAATTTCATACAGCTTTGTGAATACTGCATACCGATTGCTTTGAACGAAAAAAAGGAATATGGTCTCTCTATCTATTGAGATTCACCACTGACGGCTGGGAAGTTCATTTAAGCTGTGAAAGCAAAACCTTGATTGGAAGGTTCAAATAATTATGCATAACTGACTTTCCTGCCTTACTGCAGTGCTTGGACTGTTAAATGCAACATTTTCATTGTTGGGGTGACAGTGACACCGGTAGGAGTTATATATTGATTGCTGCTAGTCATATAGCAACACCAATTACACTTATATAACTCCCTCAGAGCACTCTTTGAGCAGATCACAAAGTAATTAGCATTTTATTTATTTATTTATTTATTTTATTTTATTTTATTTATTTAAGCAAACTTTTATGCTGCCCTCCTCAAAAAGACCCAGGGCGGCGAACACAATACCTAAAACACAATAAAAACATAATATAAAATCAAGATTAAAAGATTAAAAAGCTAAAACCAGACACACAGAGAGCATGGGGGCTCATGTAGAGAACATGGGTTGCATTCTTGCCTAGATTACTCAATGAATTAGGGTTTTTGTCTTATTCTCTCCTTCAGAAGGAGCTCAGTGATGGTGGCACAAGCTAAATGTTGGGATGGGAAAAATGTCCCAGGATAGTGATCACAAACCTTTTAGAGACTGAGCACCCAAACTGCAAACTAAAACCCACTTTGTGCTGGGGGGAGGCAGGAAGCACTCCCATTGGGCAGAGGGGCAGGGTCAACTCTGTGCTGGGGGAGAGGCAGGAAGCACTCCCATTGGGCTGCTGGGCAGAGGGGCAGGGTCAACTCTGTGCTGGGGGAGAGGCAGGAAGCACTCCCATTGGGCTGCTGGGCAGAGAGGTGGGGATAACTCTGTGCTGGGGCAATGGCGTGTGTGCTCACAGAGAGGGCTTTGAGTCCCATAGGTTTGCCAACACTGTCCTAGGAGGTAAGGGACCCAGCATAGGCTTTGTGTCCTGTCACAAAAGTAAGAATGCCTTGTCTAGGATTTCCTAATCAGGTTTAGGCCTTTTGCCTATATGACTAAACAGCAATGAAATTCAACGCGCTGCTGTTCTTTTGTGGATTTTTCTAAGGAGAAGCAATTTATAATACATCCAGGATCTCAGCAATCTGCTGGGAGAACCATTTCCTCCAGCAATTTACCTACGAGATAAAGTAAAATGCATGCATTATTGATACCCGTGTTCTGCATATTGCAGATATTTCTCCCAGTGTTGTTAATTTTTTATTGGGAGCTTTGAAGGAATGAAGGGGGGAAAGATAAATAGAAGGAATCAGAGAACAGAGAGGATGGGATATATATGTGTATATGAATAAACACGATTTAATATATAAAGTTTTGCATAAATTTACGATGATGGATATATGGGTTTTAATTATATTTTAATGGTTAGTCTTTTGCACTGGGAAAAAATACCCCCCCCCCTTAAAACACAACACCAGCAGGTTTTACATTCTTTAGGATTAGATTGACTGATTCTCTCTTATTTTGAAATATTTGAACCTCTGACATTGAATAAAAATGATATCGCAGACGTGGGAAAGCTTTTTTGCAGGGTTAAAGCTAGTGTTAGTCCCAACTAGAGTAGACCTACTGAAATCAATAGAACTTATATAAGTTATTATTAACAAATCTCATTCATTTCAACACGTTCTAGTCAGGAGTAATCTTGGGTTTATCCTTTGTACTGCAAATTCTAGAATCCTAAACAGCTGCCTGTGTGTTACATTCTTCCAAGAATTTAATAATTACCAGGTCTTGTTCCTCTTTATTGAATGTATGGGCTCGGGAAAACATAATACATGGCAGGATGGTTGCATTCAAGATAACTAGTTGTAGAAGCTTGCTCTTGCTTAGAATTTCTTATTGTAGTGCCGTATCGGTTCCGAATATTGGCTATCATCATGGTGAAAGTCTTCCTGTTCTCAACTCCTCAGAACAGTTCTTCTGAGGACGTGCCACACTAGTCTCTCGGGGTCTTCAGCCATGAAGTCCATCTACATCCAAGGCCTCTCTTCCCAAGGATCTTCCCTTGCATACGTCATGTTGTTCCTCATGATATACCCATGGTATCGGAGCTTTCTTTGTTTAATGGTCTTAAAGAGTTCTTGTTCTTTATACATCCAGCACAACATTTCTACATTAGACACATGTTCAACCCATGATATCCTTAGCAACTGTCTGTAGATCCACATATCAAAAGCTTTGATTTTCTTTCCAGATGCTTTAGTCAGTGTCTAAGCTTCAACTCCATATACCTGGGAATATGTAACATCTCATTATTAGCACCTTTGTGTGCTTCTGACACAATAAAAAAAATCGGATCTTCATAGTAGGATCGCTAGAATTTGGGCTTTTATTATTTTCTACTAGAAATCTTTACAATCATTGGCCCTTTTAATTTCTTTTTGTTTTAGATATGTTAATTTTAGCTTTCTATGTTATTATATGCTGGTGGTGCCTCTGACACAAATAAAGAAAGAAAATATATAAGTGTAATTGCTTTGCTCCACTCCATTCTGTCGCTCTTTCCATTAAACCAGAGGTGCCCAAACTTTTTGGGCCATGGGCCAATCATGTGGTTCAGGAAGCCGGTCACTAAGGCCCGAGGGCGTTTTACTTCTGCTTCCAGGAGCAACGAGGGCTTTGTGGGCCGGATGAATTGGCCTTGGGGGCCGGACCCGGGCCTTAGTTTGGGCACCACTGCATTAAACTAATTTTTAAGGAGACACAAGGCTTTGATTTTAGGTCCCTGCTGTGGCAATCTCAACCCAGGTCCTTTAGGTATCAGCTTTGACTGAGAACTTCTAGTTCAGGGGTTCCCAACCTTTTTATGCCACAGGTCTGATCACACATCCCAGACAGCTGAGTAGGCTGGACCACGACCCCAGAAGCAGAAGTAAATGAGACAGCTTCCACGTTTACAACAGCTGTGGGTGCATTTACAGCTGATGTAACCAGTGGTGGAATTCAGCAGGTTTGCCCCAGTTTGCCAGAACCAGTAGCAGAAATTCTGGCTGGCTCCACCCAACCAAGTTTTGAAATAAAGTAGTCCTAATTCGGGTGCAACACAAAGGCTTTTCCCCTGGCCACGCCCACCATACCATGCCCACAGATGAGGTAGTAAATTTTTTTGAATCCCACCATTGGATGTAATCATGTTTACACACATAGCTGTCATAAACACACCCGCTTCCACTTCCAGTTGCGGGGGTGGGCCACATGAAATGGTGCCATAGGATGATCCCATTCTGTGGGACATAAGTTGGGAACCCTGTTCTAGTTGTTCATTTTTGTCGATGGACCTTTAGATGGTCATAGCACACCCATGATGGCTAACCAGTGCTGCTACAACAAGGGCAATGCACCCTTGCTGAATATATCTAGAATCATCCAGGGGCTGGTAGGGGTCTTTAAAATACCATGTGACCATTTTAGGGGGGGAGGGGGTTGACCATAAGTCACGGAAAGTCACAAGGGGGGGGGGGTGTTCAGCATGAAGTCATGTCACTCCAAATTTTTAACCCCCTAGCCAAATGGAAGTCCGAGGGTGGGGTGGCAGGCGTCCCCAGGCTTCGGGCGGGACAGTCCTCTGTCGCTCAAGCCGGCATGGCTTTAACCCCCCCCACCAGCCAGGTGGGGGTCCAGGGGTGTAACGAACCAAGCTAATCAATAAGTAACTTAACAGAACTGCTTCTGTCGCCATGGCCACTATTATTAGAGGCCACTTTTTATCAGAATGGTCAGAACTAGCTTCTTTTTACACTAGCCCATTAATAACAGAGCTGGTCTTCTGGATTTTTGCCCCAATTTCTTTTGATTTCCTACCAGCAAAAAACTGGCAAGGGAGTCTCGCCCACAGATTGTCTGTGTTCTGTCGTGTGTGTTTTTGTGCCAACCATATGCCTCGTTCTGGGATAGCTGTTCCAAAACAATTCTCATCCTCATTTTTAATGTTTTTTTTTTTGCATTGGATAAAGATCATAGTAATTATGACTAACAATATGCAACGGGTAAACAATGACATGCTGCAATGTTGTAACGCCGAGTGGAGGGACTTAAAACAAAATGATTTAAATTGATGACTGAAGAGTTTGTTCTCCCATAACATTTATTGGTGGTGATCATTCATCTTTCACTGTTTGCTTTCTTGATGGAGTTGCTGGACATGATTATTTTAGTTGCAGATGGCCGTGTTGTATTGCCATTTGTAATGAAGAGCACAGGAAAACTTATTCCACAAGCTCATTTCAAGCCAAATGGTAAAATGGAATAGAATCTGTGGACAGACTAGGGTCTGATTCCTATCTTTGTTTATTGATTTCTCCAAAATCTAGACTCTGGCAGTTTTGTGTAACACATGCTCTTAGGTTAAGTAGAGGCTCTATCACAAAAAATGGAAAATTAGGTAATTACATGCACAGCTACTGTTTTCTATGGCATCCATCTGCGTATCAAAATGTTCTGTTTGGTCTTGAGGAGTTGAAACCAGACACTACCATATCCTCACTTCTTTTTGAAAAAAAGTACTATGATGGAAACAGTGATAATATCAGAGGCTGGAAAAGTATGGTCAAAGCAGACCAGCTTTGCAATTGGAAATGCTAATACATTAACCCTTCTGGAGAGATATCTCCAAAGATGCCATGTTTGCAAAAATCTGATGACCAAGTGCCAAAGAGAAGCAAGCACATTTGCAGTTTCCAAAGCTGTAAAAAGGCTTAGAGAATGAGCAGACAAACTTTACTGTTTAAGCCAGCTCTGCTTCCAGATACAAAGCTGTTTGACAGCTTTGGCCTTTGCTCATTATTTATGTTGTTCATGAGAGGCAGTTTGTAAGAAATGGGTAAGTAGATATCTTTAGGATAGTTGGTCATCCAGGAAAGATACAGCTGGAGGCAAGCAACACCCACCATTCCAAATTAGAAGAAAGCCTACTTTGTAAAAGAGAGGGGAAAAACATATGAATAATTTTCTTTCTCTGTAGCAGAGTAGGTGTGGTATAGTCACATGCAGTTTTGGGCATCAGCAGGTTTGCACCAGTTTGCCAGAAACAGTAGCAGAAATTCTGGCTGGCCCCACCCATCCTAGTTTTGAAATAAAATAGTCCTATTTTGGGTGCAACGCAGGACTTTTCCCCTGGCCACACCCACCATCCCACACCCACAGTGTGGTAGTAAAATTTTTGGTCACGTGGGTGGTCAATTCCACAGCAGAGTTCGATCCCCCACTGTGCCTTCTGGAAAAACAGCCAGCCTATGTAGTCATGGGCAAACTATGACATCCCGGGTCATCCCAGAAGAAGAGAATGATAAACCACTTCTGTGTACTGTATTTTCAACTTAGAAAATCCTGGAAAGGTTTGTCATCAGTGATGGGATGTAACAGGTCCGCACCAATTCACCAGAATCGGTAGTAACTTTTCCCACTGTCCCGGAGAACTGGTAGCAGCTTTTGGGGGAACCACCTTCAGGGCTTACCTTTTTAAAGGTTTAAGCTCTGGTTTAAAAGCTCTGGTTGATTTGTGTTTGGGGTGGGTGGGTGGGTGGTGGTGGTGGTATTTTAATGTATTTTTATTTTATTTATTTATTTAATTTATTTAATTTATTTACGGGTTTGTGTTGTGGGTAGGTGGGTGGGTGGGTTGAGGTGTTTGTGTGTGTGTGTGCTTATTTTTTTCTTTGGTCCCACCCACAACATCATGATGTCATGATGTTGGCTCCACCCATGATGTAATGACATCATGATGTTAGCTTCGCCCACACTGTGATGACATCATGGTGGGGTAGTAAATTTTTTGACATCCCACCACTGTTTGTCATCAGTTGGAAATGACAATGGCAGGCAGAGATTATTATTACAGTATTATGAAGCCCTAATCGTAAATAAAGGATGTAGACACACCTGGCTTTCGTGCAAGGGAGACTTTACCTTTACTACTGGGAAAAGTAAGACATTGAAACCTCTGTGTTATTTTTAACGTGTTCCTTCCAAGCTATCAATAAGATAAATATAGTAGCAACAAACAATGGTAATTCACCCCATTATTTACAACTAATAAAGTGGACTTTCTCCGTGCAGTCATTCCTGCTCTCCCAACATGTCTGAAATGGATCTGCTTTAGCAGTTAGACTGAGCCGAAACTTTTCATAACATATGCAGCAAAATGCTCATTATTTATATACTGTCTTCTTCCAACTTGCAATTCTTCTGCTGAGCATCCTGTTGCTGGCAAAAAACAGTAAGTACATTAAGTGGGAACTCTCCAGACAAAACAATTGTCAGACAGCGTGACAGGAATTTTATTCTTAGAAGCAAAGGCGAAAACAATATCTCAATTGTTGCTTGTCTGGGCTGAGGTGTGGCTTCATTTATGATATCAAGCGCTTGGGTTGGATGTCCATTTTAATGCTTTGCTGTTTGTTTGCTTGTTTCTGGGCCAAAAGAGCTGCTGCTTTGCTGGTCTTGGAAAGTAGCCCAAGATATTGACTTCATACTTGCATGTATTGAGTTTCAGCTTCTTTCTTTGCTGAATAAAGAACACCAGGGAATAAGAAACTGTCCTATTAATAGAGCAAGAGCTGCTGATCTCCTTCCAAAGTGGAATGAGCTGAAATGCCATGATGATTTCTGGGAGCCCTCTTAAATTAGATTTGATTTTTAGTTCATATCAAAGGGATCGCTCCCAGACATTACTGAGACAAGGTTGGTTTCCACCTTGCCCCAGCTCCAGCCACCATTAACTGTGGTCAGGGTGATTTGTCTTGAGAAAAGGAGACTGGGAGGGGATACAATTCTTCTTTTGTGTCCAGGCCAGATACAGAGTGAAGCCATCTTCTTGGCTTTGTTGTTGGCCAAAATTAAATCCTCATCAGTACATGTTTACGGTAGTAACCAGCAGACCAGCAAGTGAGCTGGATTTTGTATCTCTTCACATTCACACAGTGTGTTGTTGTCCAGCAGCAGCACCCACTTGAGCATGTTGTCATTACATTTAGGGATCCAATCCCTTGTTGGGCTGGCTAATCTTTCTCAAATTGGATCATACCAAAGGAACTAAGGGGATATGTTAGTACTCTTCAACTAGTGAAAGGTAGTCCTAAAGGGGAGGGGTAGAATCTGCTCTCTATCATCCCAGAGCGGGGGTTCCCAACCTAAGGCCTGTGGGTTGGATCTGGCCTATGGTGCCATTTCATGTGGCCCCACCTCTCCAAGGGAATCCAAGAAACAAAATGGCCACCATTTTAAAGCTGTTGGGACAAAATAGCCACACACACCCCTTGTGGAGGCAGGGCAAAATGGCTCTGGCTCTCAAAGGTGAAGGAGAAAGTATGACCTGGCCCCCAGCTTGAAAAGGTTTGGAACCCCTGTTCCAGAGTGCAGGATGTGTAATAATGGACTCAAGTTGCAGGAAGCCAGATATAGCTTTCCTACTTTATCCTTTTTAATGGGAGAGATCAAAAATGGAACTGAGGTGGAAGAACACAACAAAAGAAAACCACAAAACACCGTCATTGAGAATGAAAATTTCATTTCCTCCTTGAGATTGACAAGATAATTTATACTCCTGGAACAATTGGTTTGATTTTGATTGCTTATGACAGTAAATACAGCAATGTGGTACAGTAATTCTGGTTTCATAGATTCTTGAGCAATTATTACATTTCTTAACCCACAGGCCTTGTGGGAGAGCACTCTCTTTCTATATCACATGGTATTTCTGGCTACTGTATGATTGTCATTGTGGCAGATTTGCATGTTTGTCCCTATCCCAAAACAAGTAGAAAGACTATCTTCCCACCTCCTTGGCAATTTTAAAAAACTACAGCTGCTATTGATTGATGCAACCGTTCTTCCTTTCAGGTTTGTTTTCAAAGCCTGGAGACTCTGTGTCCATTATCCAAATGGCCAAGTAGACAACGTAGAATGGCAGTTGTGGGGAGAGCAATGTGGTTTCCCAACCCCTCCTGCTTTGAGCAGGACTTAAAATTCTATCCCAAGTTAGAACAAGAGATGAACTCCAATCTTTTAGTTCCACTGAATGAAACTAAAACAAAGACAACCCCCCCAAAATCCCAACCAACACTCCCGTCCACTTATCTAGAACCAAACTTATTAAATACAGTGAGATTTCTTTGCCCCAATTGGACTTGACTAATTCAAGATTACATAACTAAGAACTGGCCTATGCTGCAAATATTCTGGTTATGAATATTCTCACTAGCAAAGTGGCCCCCCTACTCTTCTGCAACCCTAGTTTTGTCCATATATGGGAAGAGATGAAGGGAAGAGCTAATGGGATCATGCTGGAATGTTTACTTGAGATGGAGATTAAGATATCAGGAGAATCCACCGGTATAGTGATATTTGAATGAGAACTGGGGTGTGTGATGTTGTCTGAACAAATCCTTTTGGTCACGCAGGGCCCCACTCAAATATTTGTTTTTAAATCAGATGTGGGGTGTGTTAGTTCTAGGAAGTCCTCGAAATGTGGCAGGATGGTGTTCTTGTAATATTGCTTTGATGTTATCTCTCTACCTTCCTCTGGGTCTGCCTTGTGCTTTTTGTCCTTCTCTTCTTTCCACATATCCCTTGTATGGTATGGAATTCCAAGATATTCTCTCCAAATGGGCAAACCACTTTATTTGTCTCTGTATATATTTTAAGATTAGTTCCTTTCCAAATCTTTCCCTTACAATCTCATTCCTGAATGTATCCCTTCTAGTCACTCCTTCCTCAGACATCTCATTTCATGGTGACTAACTTTTGCTTATATTTTCTTCTAAGTGTCCATGTTTGGCACTGGTGACATAAGGTGGGAATGAATATGCTTTGTATGAGGTGTTTCTTTGTGCTGGTTGGTATTTCCTTATGTTGCAAGAGAGGAAATAGCTGTCCCAGTACTGTATTTGGCTTCCTAAGAATTTAAGAATAAAATTAACACTACATTTTTATTAAGAATAAAATAAAAACTATGTTTCCACATCATGAACTTTTGAGCTATGAAAATCCTACCCTTGATCTGTGCCTTATCCTTTCCTTTTCTATCTATACATCCAGGAAGTACTTATCAATATACTGTACTGTATATGAATGACTTATTTTGGTGGAAATGAAACAAGAACCAAGGTGTACAATATACTAGAGACACTGTGTATCTAGACAGGAATTCTTCACAACATATTTCTCCTCAGTTTCCCAGTGCTTTTGTATTGTTCTAGTAAAACTGAGTCTTGAAAGCAAATTTATGATTCCCTGTCAGTCTTGTTTAGAGACAGGGAGGAAAGGAAGAGAATTCCACAGTTGTTTTGTTTTAAGTCAATGCCTTATTATTAATGGCTGTGGAGTAACTAGTTGTGCAGAACAAGGGGAAACTTAGGTTAAAAGTGCTTCTTATTTGGAGAGAACCTTAGAAAAGTTAGTGTTGCTGCCATTTAAGTTTATTTTACTGTGGTGAATTATAATCAGGTTTCTGTGTAGATCTGATTTGGCCTGTTTGTAGAAGAGTTTACTTTGTTTTTTCCATAGATCATTTCCCAATCCTGTACTACTGCTGTTTTTTTTTGAAATCTAAATGTCTTTTGGCAAATGAGATGTTGCATAAACCACAGCTGTCATGGAAAATGGTACCGTGCATCTGGTTCTCTTTCCCTTTGCATAATGTTTCCAATCTAACTAATTTTGTACTGTTTCAACATGTTACTTTGGGTTATGTCTTCCTTGCCTGCTGAGCTTTCCCCAAGAGCAGCCTGTGGTATGGAGCAGGGGTGGTAACCCCCACCCCCACCCCAGACTGCTATAAAACCATGATATGAGATATTTCTTTTCCAGGTAGGTTGTCCACAAGTGGGTGAAGATCTCCATAAGTAGCTAAGTAAGCCTCATTTGCCTTGAAAGCAGATGAAACTACTGAGAACTGGCCTTCATTAAGGGAAGCAGGGTGGGAAAGCTAAAGCAGTGGTCCATACTGATGTTTTGGAAAGACCTACTAACCTCAGGATGTGGGGAATGTTGCAATGGAGAAGTGTTGGTTTGGCTTTTCAGAGCAGGCCTTGGTGAGCTCTGGGGAGTCATGCTAGCCACCTTTCTGCCATGGCTGGTAGGGTGATGTGCCTCTTGACCTGGACCCCAAAGTCTTGGCTTGTCCCTTTGAAGCTGTTTCCCCTTTGAAGCTCTTTCCATTAAAGAACTCAAAGTGTCTAAAGTAGGGGTTCCCAACCTTTTCAAGTTGGGGGCTGGGTCACGCTCTCTCAGTCAGGTTCAAGGGCCAGATGGCCATTTTGCCCTGCCTGGACGATGGGGGCGGCCATCTGTAGATGCAACTCAGTTGGCAGGAGGTTCCATAGGGCCAGAGCGGACACTGAGAAGGCCCTCTTTCTGGAGCTAGAGAGACGTGCCTCTCTAGCAGATGGAACAATTAGAGAGCCTCTCCAGTCCGTGTACTGGAGCGGACTGGGATGGTGCGGTCTCTTAGGTATCCTGTTCAGTGTCTTAACCTCTTGAGCATACAAGAGGTTCCATGCAAATTAACATCTTGTTTTTTCATGATGAATCCCCCCCCCCCAAAGATGGGCATTGTTGATTTAAAAAAAAAGATTGTTTGACTAGGGTGGTGTGTAAGTGGCCACTTTAGTCCACAAACATCTGGAGGACTACAACTTCCTCATCCTTGTTGTAGGGTTTTCTTAGCATTATTCCTGATCGTGTGGAGGGAGCTGCACACAGTAGTACAATGTCTCATGGAGGCCTTCAACTGGACATATAGCAGACTGGGTGGAAGTTGCCACTAGGACCTTCCTTAGCCCACTATTTGCTGGATATATTCGAAGAACAGGGTTTGGGTGTCAGTACAAGTTGGTAAGGTCAGCTACCCTTTCAGTACATCTGATTTAGGTCTGGTCTTAATAATACAGTACCTAAATCAGAGCGTTGAAAGGTTATTTTTGGAGGACAACAAATAAAATTTTCTACCAAGTCGTCATTTGGGCTGCAGTTGAGAAGAGTAACTATCCTAACTTCTGGAGCTAATGTACTGTTTCTGGAACAATGAGTTACAAATTTTTCCCCTGGACTGCATATGAACTTTCAGAACTTATAATTTACAGGGGTTGTTGGAGTGTGATTTCCATCATTCTCGTCCATTGACTACATTGGTTAGGGCTGGTGGGAAAGGCAGTCTAACCTCTGGAGAGTCGTCCTTTGCCTATTCTAGGTATACATAGGTTGTGTAAGCATCTGCCACATGGCTGTGTATCTGGAATAATAATAATATATCTTTTAAGCATCATATCACTTAGGCTACCTATCATCATGATTAGGGAGAATACATTGCTTGAAATTTTGCATCTCTAGTTGTCTTCAAAGAGCCAGCTCATTGAAGGAGATTACTGAAAAGAGTACCGTACACTAAAAGAAAATAATCTTCCGGAATCTAAGGGTAAACTGCTTTTCTTGTATGAAGCCTCAAATAGCTCTTGTTACAGGTAGTCTTTTTGGATTTTTAGTCTGATGCTAAAAGCTTAGCTGTCTTTGAAGTAAGTGTGTAAATTTTTGACTTGGAGGGAGAAAGACAGAATAGGAAGCAATGTTAGTGGTGCAGGTAATTTCCATCTCGTTGTGTCTGTTATCTCATAGAGAAGACTTCTCAGAAATGGTTATCTGCAAACATGGATGTGTTTGAGGTCTGAAAAGATGCCAGGATATCTCCTGTGTCAGATAAGATAGTCTAGGAAAGTGAGAGACTATATGTTGGGACAGACCTTTATTGGTGTTTGGTCATTATTCATAGATGGATTACTTAGAAAAAAAGTTCAAAATTCACCTTGTCTGCTGGATTTGCAGAGATTAAAATACAAAGAGAAAAAGCAAGATCCACCTTCATAAAAATGTTATGTTTGTTATGCAGTAGAGATCTAACTCTCCTTACAAAGATCTGAATAGTGAGATACAGTATTACGTATTCGTTGAGGGGGATGGTGGAGGATAGGAGTGCCTGGCGGACGGTGGTCCATGGGGTCGCAAAGGGTCGGAATCGACTGTGCGACTGAACAACAACAACAAAATTCACAATGTTGCTATATGGAGTCGAAGCTTGGACATCTAAAGCATCTGAAAAGAAAATCAAAACTTTGGAAATGTGGAGCTACAGACAGCTGTTAAGATATCATGGGTTGACCATGTGACTAATGTAGAAGTGTCGTGCCAGATGGGCGAAGAACAAGACGTGTTTAAGACCATTAAGCAAAGAAAGCTCCAATACCTTGGGCATCTCATGAGGAACAACATAAAGTATAGAATACTCCAGCTCGTTATGCAAGGGAAGATCCTTGGGAAGAGAGGCCATCAACTTAGACGGACCTCATGACTGAAGAACCTGAGAGACTGGTGTGGCAAGTCCTCAGATGAATTGTTCTGAGGAGTTAAGAACAGGAAGACTATTGCCACAATGATAGCCAATAGTCGGAATGGATACAGCACTTGAAGAAGAAGAAGCTGGATTTGCTCTGGAACGATTTATTTTTTGAAAGTTAATTAGCTGCTTAACTGAATGTTACCAAGCAGGAGCCTGTGAACTTCCACTGGGGAGTATCATAGTATTAAATTCCACATGTGTGGAAGAAACTGAAATAAAAAGTGAACTGTTCCTCAGTTAGAGGAGATGCTGCCGACAATGACAACGATAACAACAACAACCCCTGAGACATGTCTGGCATTGTCTGAATGGTAGGGAAAAATGCTAGTAAACTTAGCATAGAATTAGGCACATCAAAGAGAACAAATGCTATACTGTATCTGGAAAAGCCCTTCCTTCATGCACTTTACTGTTTCCTTACTCACCCTAAATGGGAAAGTGAGGTCAGAGTGAAATCATGTGATTTCATCCCTCCATCACTGCTGTTTGCTTTCCTGGTTGGGAGGGTGAGTGTAGTCGAAGGAAAATTCCTTGTATAATTTCTGATCAAAGGATAGAGGTAACATTGAATTCCCCCCACACTCTAAGAGTTTAGAAGATGGCAAGGTTGGAGGAGAAGATATGACTGCTCCCCCCCCCCCCAATACTCTGTGGGTCAGATTAGGTTTTGTATTTGTATTTGTAAGATACCCTTATGGTTTAGGACAAGGATTCTCAGCCCTCAGACAGCTGAGTGGGCCTGGCTGGTGGTCTCCCCCACTATAAACGCTGCTGTAAAATGTGTCCATTTCTGATTCCGGTGGTGTCAGCATTGGCCACATGAAATAGTGTTGTGAGCCAGGGTTGGCTGTAGGTTGAGAACCCCTGATTTACGACAATCCACGATACACATAAAGAGTAATAAAAAGCAATACACAATATAACAACACACCAATCACCTCACTCAACAACACCAACCTTAAAGGTGCCAGTATCATGAAAGTTAAATCTGAGGTTTAATTGACGTAAATTAATAAGAGCTCCCTAGAATCATTATTCATTATAAAATTTATTTGGGAAATGCTTTCGTAAATTTAAAAATGTTTTCACCATATTACAGGAAAGTCAGGGTTGTTCAAGGGGCAAAGAAAGTAGGGGTTGTTCAAGGGGCAAAGAGTTCCATAACTGAGGGGTCACAACCAAAAAGGTTCTTCTTCTAGTGGAAGGTTTTTTCACTTCTTTTGGCATAGTAAAGGTAAAGGTCTCCCTTGCTCGAAAGGCATTCTTGGGGGTGGTGCTCATCTCCATTTACAGCCAAAGAGCCAGCGCTGTCTGCGTCTGCAGACATTTCCGTGGTCATGTGGCAGGCCATGACCTGATCTCAGATTGCGGAGAATGCTGTTACCTTTCCCGCCAAAGTGGTACCTATTTATTTACTTGTAATTTCTTGCTTTCAAACTGGTAGGTTGGCAGGAGCTGGGGCCACTGCAGTCCCAATCACTTTGATATACACCACTACGTTTGCTTCTGGCAAAAAGGTTTTGCAGGATTTTGCAGGCCATTTAATAGATACACATTTACCAAGGAAAGTAAAATCTCTCTTTTTAGTGTCTTTAAAAAATAATCCAGGAACAGTATAGTTAATTTTCCTTCTCTTTCTTTCTCTCCTTTTCTCTTTTCCCCACCTTCCCCTTTGTTCTGAAAGAGAATGATCTTTATGTGTACAAACTTAAATCCAGTGTCTGCTACACAGTCTAGGTTCTTCATCCCCAATGGCCATTATAAAGTTGCCATATGCCTAAAAATATGCTCAGCACAACTGTGACGGTTGAGGCTTAAAATTTGTTTTCCATTTTACGGCATGATCCTTGGTTGGAAATAAAAATCCATTTTCTGCTGTGGCTTGATAGCTGTTTAGGTACATATGGTTTATTATAAAATGAGGGTAAAGATTTTAAGTATTTAGAATGTGGCACAAGGTTTTATGGGAGTTTTTAATGATGATTTCAGAAGTTTTGGTTTTTTTGGGGATAAACAATCAAAGATAACATCTTGCCATTTTGGTCATGACCAACCCATTAAAGTTGCTTATCCGTCTCTTTGCCTTGACTTACGAGCACATAAAACTGAAACAGATGTCAGAGCAATAACCCAGGTGGACAACATGATATTTCCCTGCTCTTGTAATTGTGGGGCAGAGAAAATTCTTTTAGACAACTTCTGTTGTAGTTAGGGAGTTTAAGTATGGCTGAAGCCAGGATTCTAGATTTGGGGGGGGGGGTCAGGAGGGGGAACAATGTCACACTCACATATAACATTGGCATCATGGGGGGGGCAGGCAGGCTGTTAGCTCAGGAGGGTTCCCCCCCGCCCCCCTGGCTATGGCCCTGGAGTTGAGTAGAACTCAAGATGGAGGGACTCTGACCACTTTTTAAAAAATGAAACCATTGGAGTCTGTAAAATTCAAAATAATTAGTTATAGTTACAATCCAGAGCCTAGAGAAGTAGGTGATTATGACTATAAATAAAAGTTTACTTCTACTTGCTTTAAAAACACCTCAGAATGTTACAAGTCTGAGGTAACAATGGAAGTAACAATAGAAGTCACTACAGCCAGTCACTCTAGCACTGCCAAAGAAGTAAGATTAGCCCTTGTTACTTAACACTTGTAGTGTAATTAATTATTTCATAGAGTGTGGCTGTTGGCTACACCTGATGTGGTGTAGTTGAAGAACACCCCAAGTTGTTGGGCCAAACTCTATAAGACATATGCTATCTGTTGATAGATTCCAAAAGGTTGGAACTGACTTCTTCAAGTTAATGACTTATTTATTTGTTAATTTAATTTTAATTTAATTTTTATATTTATAGCCTGCCCAGTCATAGGATATCCGACTCAGGGCGGCTCACAGTCATGCATATATATATACACAATATAATCAGAATACAATCCACAAACATCACTCAGTGCAGAATAAACAATAAAAATCACAGTATAATCAATAGCCAATACCCAATACAAAAATAATCAATTTGACAATGTACAATATACAATACAGAATACCACTCCAATGCCAATCTACACCCTCTCTACCACAACTGCAATTCAGTCCAGGTGCGGCTGCGGCAAAATCCTACCCCCATCCCCAGGTGGTCCTCAGGCATGGGGGTGAAGTCCTGCCTTCCCGGGCTGCCTTTTCAAATGGCGGCCAGGGGCGGAGTCCCAGGAGCCAGGAGACGGAGGTGCTCCTGGCGCAGCTGTCGAGGCAGCCTCCTGGCCCATCCCCAGGTGGTCCTCCACTTGCATGCCACCCACTCACAATGCGACTCAGGGCAGCTAACAAAGTATCAGAAAGCATCAGAAAACATCACAAAATATCAGATAAACATCAAAAGCACAATAAATCCCGATAAATAAATACAAGCAATTTGTTGTTCAGTCGCACAGTCGATTCCGACCCTCTGCGACCCCATGGACCACTGTCCGCCAGGCACTTCTGTTCTCCACCATCCCCCTCAACTCGCTCAGCTCTGTGCCCATTGTCTCTACAATACCATCTAGCCATCTCATCTTGGGCCGTCCCCTTCTTCTTTTGCCCTCGACCCTTCCAAGCATCAAGGGTTTCTCAAGTGAATCCTCTCTTCTCATTTGATGTCCAAAGTACTTTAGCTTCATCTTTATTATTTGACCTTCTAAGGAGCAGTCAGGGTTGATTTCTTCTAAGATTGACCTATTTGTTCTCCTCGCTGTCCAGGGGACTCTCAAAACTCTCCTCCAACACCACATCTCAAAGGCGTCTATTCTTCTGCGCTCAGCTTTCCTAATGGTCCAGCTCTCACAACCATACATTGCCACAGGGAATACCATTGCTTTGACTATGCGAATTTTGTTTGCAATGTGATGTCTCTACTTTTCACTATGCTCCCCAGGTTTCTCATTGCTTGCCTCCCAAGAATCAGTCGCCTTTTTATTTCATGGCTGTAATCACCATCTGCAGTGATCTTGGATCCTAGGAAAGTAAAATCTGTCACTGCTTCTACTTCTTCCCCATCTATTTTCCAGGGACTGATAGGGCCTGTTGCCATTATCTTGGTTTTCTTGATATTGAGTCTCAAGCCAGCTTTTTGCAATAGAAAACAAATAAATCAGATAAACCACATTGTCCTTTGTCTGCACCTCAGCCAGACAATAGTGAGGCTCAGGGGTCAGAGCCCAGAGCTCAACATCTTGGACAAACGTCCCCAGATAGAGTCCAGGCTCAACGTCTTCGATGGAGTCCAGGCTTGACTATGCGATAGAGCATAGTTTATCTACTCCCTGACCCCAGGAGGGAGGGTTGAGGGCAGTGACTTGAGGAGGAGGAGGAGGAGGAGACACAGCGCTTGGTCATCTTCAGCTGCCTCGGGACCCAGGCAGCCCTTTATCCTCTCCTTGAAGTTAATCATGGTGGATGCATGACTTAGCATTTCAAACCCCTGGGCTCCCTGAACCCTTTTCAGCTAGGAATTGGACAACATCAGCTGAAGAAATAATGGTATTATAGTATCTGCCAAATACTTGGGTCAGAATGTTCATTGGCCACTTGAAAACCTGCTTGTCTTTTAATAGATATGCTTTTGAGAAAACAAGCATTGTGTGTTTCCATCTAATTTGCATTCTTGTTCGAAAGTGTCTATAGGGGCCATGGTGACTTACTGGTTAAGATGCTGAGCTTGATGACCGGAATGTTGGCAGGTCAGAAGTTGGAGACCCGAGTGCTGTGTGATGGAGTGAGCTCCCATCATCTGTCCCAGCTACTTCTACCAACCTAGCAGTTCGAAAGCAAGAAATTGCAAGTAGATAAATAGGTACCACTTCACCGGTAAAGGTAACAGTGTTCCCTTCACTTTGACATCTAGTCATGCCTGTCACATGACCACAGAAATGTCTACAGATACAGACAGCGCTGGTTCTTTGGCTATAAAAAGAGATGAGCACCGCACCTTAGAATTGGATAAGACTGATTTTCGAGTAAGGGAGATCTTTACCTTTACTTATCAATGTGTCTGCTTTTCCACCTCTGTATTTTGAGACTCCAGATCTCATGATATAGCACAACCTCTAACAATGTAACAGGAAAATTCACATAGCTTTAAAATTGCCAATTGAGTTAATACCTGTGAGGAAGTACACACAGCTGCATAATTTATACTTCAGTCTGCAGTTCAGCCATACCAGTAGCCAACTGCTTCTTGAGCCTCTTTTTACCTGCTGGTGATTGGGGTAATGATACCAAAGGAGTCACTTTTTAATGCCAGCTGCTTCAGGGTGAAGAGGAGTTGCTCTTAGAGGACAGAAATGGATTAAAGCAGTACCTTCAAGGGCAATGAATTGACTGTGTTGTCAATGCAAGAAAATGTTTTGACCCGGTCATAGCTAATAGCTAGTTGGTATTTCTTGTTGATGTGATGAAGTGCCCAGTTTGTTCCTTGCAGAGGAGAAATGGATGGGGAATCACTCTGTAAAGTGCATATCCCAGAAGAGTAGGAAAAATATAATGACGGCAGTGCCAATGGGAGTGTTTTGATTTTTAATCATCCCCCCCCTTTGGTTTGCAAAATATAGCTGCCTTTTGGAGTTTTCCACATGCTGCCTAGTGGAATATTGGGTGGCCCCAAAGGAAACACTCTCCATAAATCAGATTTGGGATTTCAAAAAAGAAAACACATGTGCCGATCTACCATTCACTTCTGGGTTATTAATTGGTATGTAGGGTTGGAATTTCCTTTGCTGGATGATAACTTAGTCCGTCTTATTTTGGCAATATGTACGAGCTGACAGTATCCTTTCCTGCTTCTGTTGTTAACACAGGAAAAAAGCACCAGGTCTCTTATAGTTACACCCAGCTTGCCATGTGTTTTTAAATTAGGAGGAAATACCTCTTTTAAAAATATGTTTTCTGCCAAAGAAAATGTTAAAAAGAGAGGTAAAAAAACCAGAAAAAATAAAAATAAAAGAGAGAGAGAAAGAAGAAGAAGAAGATTTCAGCTAGGGATTCTCTTGTCATCATAATGGTAACTGTTGGAGCTTCAAAAAACCAAACAAACAAACCCAGATTGGTGCTGCCGGCCAGGTTATCCTGCTGTGGTAATAGAGTAGACCATATTGCCAGTGACTTAACGCCGAGTGTCAGGTGGCAGTTAACTAACCTGACAATCCTGAGGACTAACGGGCTTAGGTGGTGAAGTCCACAGGGAAGGGTGATGGTCCCCAAATGGATTAAATCCCACTTGAATCCATCTTGATGAAAGGCAGTAGCTTTATCAGTACTGGACTAGGGCTGATGAGGACTTTGTATGCCAAAGGATAATATGATAGCTCTTTTTCCAGACACTTGAAAGATAGTCATAAAAAAGATCTGTTTCTTAATCATCCCAGAGGGCAGAACACATAATAACAGGCTCAAATTACAGGAAACCAGATGTAGGCTGGATACCATAAAAAGCTTCTTAACTGTTAGAGCAGTACGACAATTGAACCAATTACCTTAGGTAATGTAGAGTGGTCCAATGCTGAGGGCATTCAACAGAATATTAGACCGTCATCTCTCAGTTATACTACTTTGTTTTTCATTCCTGCATTGAGCAGGAGGTTGGACTCGATGGTCTCATAGGCTCCTTTCAACTCAATTATGTTGTGTTTCTATGTTGCTGTAATGCCAGGCAATGGTGTCATGCTATATCGGAACCAACCCAATCTTATCTGCAATGGACTGGGCAGATAAGTTAACTGTTCCACCAAGAATGCTCATGCTATTTCTAGGACATGAGAGTAGCTACTTTTTTTGGAAGTACAACTCAAAGAATCTCACAGCCAGCTTTACTTTTCCAAGCTGTCCTTTCTTTCCAAATGCTCACACATTCCATGTGGTGATGGGCGAGACTTCCCAGAATTAGCAAATTTCTCCGAAAATCTGATGGAACTTGAGATATAAAAGATATGGATAATAGAGAAAGCAAAACTGAGAAATTTGTCCTCCTATTCAGGGGATTTTGATTGCTTGCCTCTTACAGCCTTGGTTGGCTTTCCTATGTATTCAATTGTGCTGAATTAGTCTGGCTACCTCTTTTTTTCTCTTAGGCTCCTCATCTTTAGCTCTTCATTTCCCTTGAGTGAGCCTTAGCTATGCCTTTTGTTATGTTGTAAACCAAACAGTGTTTCCTATTACAAAAGAAATTGGGAACAGAAACATAGTATTTCAGTTCAAGTCTGACAAGAGCCAACCACAGTGGTACTCTACTTTCCTTGATTTTCCTTATATTTCTGTTGATGCAGCCGAGAATTGCATTCAGTCTTAGCCACGGTGAAAGACTTTGTACAGACACTGTCCCAGACTCTCATACAATGGCCATTTTAATTGCAGTTTGGAACAAAATGTTGCAGGGTATTCTCTCTTCTGTTGGCTGGATAGCTTAGTTCAGTGGTGGCGAACCTATGGCACGCATGCCAGAGGGGTCACTCAGAGCCCTCTCTGTGGGCATGCGTGTCATAACCCCACACAGAGTTCACCCCACCCATCTGCCCAGCAGTCCAATGGAAGCACTTCCTCCCTCCTCTCAGTACAGAGTTCACCCTGCCCCTCTGCCCAGCAGCCCAATGGGAGTGCTTCCTCTCTACCCCCTGGCACAGAGTTCACCCCTGCCCCTCTGTTTGGGCACTCAGTCTCTAAAAGGTTTGCTATCACTGGCATAGTGGTTTAGGTATCTGAACCAGAAAGGGGAGTTCAGTTTCCTACTGTGCCTCTTGCGAGTAGAGCCAGCCTGTGTAGTTACGGGCAAGCTGCATAGTCCCAAAATGCCGCCAAAAGAAGGGAATGGTAAACTCCTTAGAAAAACCTGAAAAGGATTACCAATGAGTCAGAAATGACTTGATAGCACATGAGTGTCATTTCTTCTGAAGTGAACACTCTTATTTAGAGTTCTATTTAGCCATTCTGTCTAAGGAGGATATTCTACTTGTTTCTGATTTTGTTTTCCAGTAGTCACACTACTTCAAGGATGGGCAAAAGTGCACATAGCCCGAAGGCTTTTCTTGTAGTCCTTCACTCTAACAGATCCCTCTGCCTCTTACCTAAACCCTGTGAGATTCAGCAAACAAGATAAATTGTGGTCTGTGAAAACCTCCAGGAGGTACAGTAATACCTCGGATAACATTAGTATATCGGATAACACTAAAATCGCATAACATTAAGCAATCTGGGCGGGGGGGAGAATTGCATTAGATAACATTAAGATCCTATGGGTGCATCGGATAACAACCGCTAAAGCCTGTGTGGTTACACTGTATCTCTATGGATCCCATAGGATTTTAACATGCATCGGATAACACTAAAAATCGGATAACACCAAGACTTGTGGAACCAGGTTTTAACGTTATCCGAGGTTTTACTGTACTGTGCATCTTTTAAATTGACTGCAAGATTTAACATTACAAAAATAGCAATTTTTGAACATTGGAAGTGAACATCTGGTCATTTTAGGTACTCCACCACACCTCAACCTCTTATTTTTCGATATTGGTGTTGCATTTGTACCTCATACTTAGTGAGCATTCCTATTCTGCTGTGTATATGGCTAACGGGTCTACCACACAAGGTACAGTTTGCAGCACGCACCTTCGTGTTATATAAATTAAACTAGGAGGGACATTGTCCCCCACTTAGTTTAATTTATTTATGTGTGGGTGCTCAGAATGGAACTTACATGTATAGTCAAACGTGCGCGCACACAGGCATACTTCTACAATGCTTGAGGCATGGTATAATCTTTCATTTTACAAGCCCCATATTGACTACAAACCTGGTGGTGCTCATGAGTGGAGTTTGTGGTTGAGAGGAAACATGGTTATTGAAATATGCAAATTAAATGCAGGCTCGTTTCTCCAGCTGCTTAATGACATGCCAAGTGACCTATCCTTTATTCTCTGGCTTGAGCTTAAAGCATCCATCCGCTGTACTTTTCTATCATGGAATACTCTTGCCTCTAGCCAAACAGGAATGGAAAAGTTACCTTTTGAATGTCTCCCTCTCTAATTGCAAATGTAATATATAAGCATTGAGGTTTTCCCCTCCACCCTTTTTTCTCTAAGCAAATGATGGCTTTAACATTCTAGACACAATTGCAGCGGTTTCTCTAGCTGTCAGGCTGAATCATCTCCATGTTAGTGAGTTATATTAAATGTACATGCTGTTCTCTTTTAAAAAATGAATATTTGCCTGTAACAGCAGGAAGATACTTTAAGGAGTGGATCGTAGAGTGATTTATTGCACAGCTGAGACAACATAGTCTAGTGCTGCAAAAAACCATTTGTAAAGTGGGTGGAGATTTCTATTTTAACTCAATCTGATATCAAAATGCTGTATATATTTTATTGCATGAAATCCTTGTAAAATCAATTGGCAGTCTAAATATAAGCAGCAGTGTTCAGAACTAATCTTGCACCTTATAATTTGAAAGATGGGCTGCATTTTTCTCAAGTATTTTATTTTTATTGGTCTTTCTCAATCACCTCCACTCCACCAGTAGTATATTTTATATATAAAAATCAAATTTTTATGCCGCCCTCCTCAAAAAAGACTCAGGGTGGCTAACAAAGCATTTAAAAACACTTAAAACACAACATAAAAATTAGAATTAAAAGATTAAAAAGAGACTAGACAAGATTAAAAAGTTCACACACAATAGTAGCACAGTTAGACTCCAATTTGTTTAAAGTTAGTTAGGACCAAGACCTGAAATCTGTTACACATTCATCTGAGAACAAGTCCTATATGATGTACTGTGTGTGGGTGTGTGAATTGCCTAAAGCTCTGTACCGGGAGCTGTAGTAAAAATGTGAAAAAAGGAAGGGACTTTGTCCTTCAAACTCACGGAACTGACAAAAAAAATCGGACCAAGAGTAGTCTTGTGAAAATATTCCAGTGTTCATCCCTGTTCAATCCTCCTTTGATTCTTAAAGGGGTTCAATATATCTTTGACCATTATGTGTGATTTTTAGCGTTTCTGACCTTTTGTTACTGCTGTTCAGGAATGTGGAAGAAGAAAAGGAAAATCTATATGGGATAGCCATTTATCGGACATTACCTCTGAGTGGCTGGCTGACTAGAAATAGCTTGATGGCATAAAGCCACCTGTCATCTGCAAAGCTGGGTTTGCTCCTTGGTTTCCTATAGAGAGCGGTCTTATCTCTATGTAGGTTTGAGTCTGATTTCTGGTTGTCTTGCTTTGTACGGTGATTTCAGACCTTTTAAAAAGTGTTTTAATCTCAAGGTCAGAGGAGGAAGAGATTATTAGTTCTAGAGAAACAGTACCATGGGAGTCTCCTTGACACATAGAGAGTCTTTCCATGTGATCAAGAATCCAGACTGTTTTCAGGAATGTACATCACTCGGAGAGCCCCAGGCTGTTCTCTTCAGACTGCAGCTCTCCAAAGATGGAGACCTAGGATGGAGGGGGCCACCCAAATACATGCTTTTCCTTATATTTCCTTTTATTCTTTTTACTGAATTGGCTTTATTTTTTTACTTTAAAGTGGCATCAGAGGTACTGAATGTGTGTGTGAGAATGGAGGATGAGGAAGCAAAGCTGGAGGATGGAGTAAATTCATCTGAGGATTGCAGCTGCTTGTAGAACATCACACTGTCCTTCAGACCCCTTCAGACATGTCTCTGGTTGGGAAGGGTGAGAGGATGGAGTTCTTTCATGTCCAGATTAAATTTTGGACTGCCAAATTAAGTCACCTTCTTGCCTTTGGCTATAATTAAATCTTCGTCATTGCATGTTTCTGGTAGTAATTGGCAGACAGGTAAAGGAGACGGATTCTCTATCTCTGCATTCACATAATGTGTTGTTATCCAGCCAGCAGTCCCCATTTGAGCATGTTGGTCTTACATTAAGGCACTCTGACCCTCAACCTTGTCAGGGTCTTCCAAGTGACATAGGGAATATTATTCTTTGTCCAGTGAGCTCCTTCCTCCATCTTCTAATTTGGTTTTGCTCAAGAATGTTTGTTCTTGCCATAAAGCTCTTTGTGGATCTGAGCTTGCAGACTTGAGGCTCATATCCATTCAGAGAATGATGAGGGTCATTCTCTTGTTTAGTTCTTTTGGCTTCCCCTGCTACTTCTCTGCTTATCTTAGGTGGACTGGAGTAATACCAACAAGAGGCCATATTTTCTCAGCTGATTAGGTTTGAGGCATCCTGTCACTATACACATTGTTTCATTAACAGCGACGTCAACTGGTTTCATGTGTGTGGTTTCATCATCATCATCATCATCATCATCATCATCATCATCATCATCATCATCATCATCATCATCATCATACTCTGCTGCAGAGACGCTTGGGGCCAAAGCAGATCAAACCAAGCCAAAGAGGATGGAGTTGACGCCACCACACTGAGGGAGCAACTTTGTCAGAGTGAAGTGGTGCTGCTGTGTTGTTTTGTGTACCACTGAGCACTCAGGAAAGCTGGGTCAGTGTGTCTTGTGTATTTGTGTGTGTGTGTGTGTGTGAGAGAGAGAGAGAGAGAGAGACAGAGACAGAGACAGAGACAGACAGAGAGACAGAGACAGAGATAGAGATGTTGTTTATGCATTCTTAAAGCACGTGAAGTTCACTTGTGAGGACAATGCTTAATCCCTCTTCCCCTTGTCACAAGTTCACAGGGTGAGGGTGACAGACTGAAGAAGATATGCTCTGTCCAGGCAGCCTATCCAGCCTATCTTTATCAGTGAGAAAAGTGAATTCCAGCTGTCCTCAGGGCATGTGTAACTTTTTTAAATTTTAACTTCAGCCTAACTATATTGTGAGGAGAGTTAAGATTTTTATGAGCAACATAGTCTTAAATATTGGGATTTTTAAGAAGCTCTTCTGAGATACTCTTCTCTGATATTAGCTTTTTAAATAATTCCATCTCAAACGCCCCTCCTCTTTAGTCCCCTCTTTATCTGTTGCTTATCTATCTCTGTGTATTTGAGTGAGAAAAGGTACAGAGAAAAATGGAAAATGTGCCTTTTTGGAATGATATCTGCTCTCTTTGCAAGCCTCCCTGGAAATATCTCCAGTTCTGGTGTGCTGTGATTTTTTGCTTGGCAAATTACTTACCGATGGGCCTCAAAATCATAACTACAAGAGGGGATAATACCAGAGTATTATCCCCCACAATCCTGTAACCAGCAACTAGGATTTGTAGTCCGAAATGAGTAATTTTTTTTGAGCTGTGGATGATACTAAATGAGTTCATTTACTTTGTTCTGCGGTACTGACCTCATAATCATTGGTATTTCCCAACAAGTGGTGTTCTGTTTGTTTTGGAAACTGCTCCCAGTCAAGTCCTTTTTGATGTTTTCTTTGAGTGTCATCTTGATATATCCCAGTCCAAAATGATTGTTTGTGCATGTCAGAAGGGAAATCCTTTCCCCTTTCTCTTGGCTCTGGGTCAAGCCAAAATGTAATGACATAGTCCAGAGAGCTTAGAAAGTTACTTTTAAAAAGAATTTATTTATTTTATTAGTTGTATTTGTATCCCGTCCATCTGGGATATTTTCCCAATTAGGGCAGCTAAGAACACATTACAAAAAATACAATAAGAACAAAAAGAATAAGAAAACTGAATAAATTATAAATACTGTAACAACAAAACAAACATTATGTAATTTTGTGAATGAAATTAACATTTTGTGAATTGGCTGGTGAATTAAATAAAAAACCTTGGACTCAAATCTTGAAAACATGTTGTAACCTAGTATAGAACAAACATTGGTTATAAGTATATTTCAGAAAGTTATTAGTTGTTTGTAGGAGTCATATGTTTTCAGAATGACTTTGGATACCTATTAACACATTAAACTTTAGTTGTACTTCTGAAATAAAAATAATCAGTGGGATACTTAAAAGTTTTATCAAGTGTGGCAGTGAAATACGGACATTTAAATGCAAACACGCATTCAGCTATGCTGTTGTTGCGTAGATATATCATTGTCTGCTGCTCGTACCTGAGTATACATTTTCCCCCTCAAAATCATTTTCACAGTTGATGGATGTGTTTCTGGTGACTCAATAAACTGATCTGCTGCCAACCTGCAGGTCCAAACTAGAGGCTTCAGTTTCACCCGAAACCTCCCTTCACCATCCTTATCCTATTGCCGTTGGACTTTGAAAGCAGAATGTCAAACAGGAAAAATGCCATTGACGTGCATTTGTTTGAGGTGGATCCCAACTTGACATGAAGTGACCCATGCACTATGGTCACAGAGCCATATGAAATGAGACAAGCAGGATTTAACACCGGGATTGCAATGGACTGACGCAGCCTTGAGGATATTAACAAGGTGCGCCTTCATAGCCAGTCCATCTGGCATGGCCTCTTTTGCCTCCATGACGGGAATCAGAATAGTGAAATGGATTCCTCCTCTGCTCATTTTGCCATTGGGCCCAATATGATTATTTCCAGTGGCATTTTCTCCACTGAGGGGAACCATCACCCCACCTAAAGGGGCTCATCTGCCTTTAGCCCCTGCCCCCTGGGGGAGTCAGGTTATTTACCGCTGCCCAGCACTTGCCGTTGAGTCGCTGGTGGACTGTCTACTCTATTAACCTAACAGGATGTCTGGCCAGACACTCATGTAGATTCTAATTTATGGTGAACCTAATGGCAAAGCTGTGGTGAATTTTAGAGATGTATGCAATATTGAGAGAGTAGCTTGAAACTGATTTACTCCCTGATTTTTCATGGGGGATTTCAACTCTGATTTCCTTTGTCATAGTACAGTTGTACCTTGCTTAAATAGCATAATGCATTCCACAGGATTGCTCTTTAAGTGAGTTTGCTCTTTAAGCGAAACACCATTGTAAATGACCAATTGTGGGGGGGATTGCGAACCCCGATTTATTTGTTAAGCAAGTTTTTGGTTGGTTTTGTTTTTTAAGCGAAGCGAACATTCAGAGAAAATTCTGCTCTTTAAGCGAGTTACTCTTTAAGCGAGACGCTCTTTATGCGAGGTTTGACTGTAGTAAACTTTATCTACTACATCATGCTGGCTCTTGGTAGATATATAGAAGCCAACCCAGAATTGTTGCTGTGTAACGTTTGAAACAACCCTGAGTTGACAGGATCAGTAATTTCTATAGCTAAGCAGGCCTAGCTCTGAGCAATGTCTGGAAGTTCGGTTTTGTTTCCCCTTTGTGTTTGGCATAATGATATCACCTCATTATGTATTTCTGAATTTTGTTTTATGGCTGACATGGCTAACTCTGGTTTTTATCTACATGAGAGACCTCTTTAGAACCCTGTGTGCTTTCTTTCTCTGAGTTGAGTGGAAGAAGGATGGATTGTCAGCTTTGTGCTCCACACTCCACCCCACCCAAAAATAAAAAGGGGTTGCAGTGTAAGTTACCTTTTGGGACACTTCACATGCCTGTGTGAACATGGAAAAATGCATTACTGGGACAGCAGTTTACATTGTAGCTATGACAGTCGAATTAGCATGCAGGATGGATGCCAAGTGACGATGTTCTCAGAGGTAGAAGGGGAGAGAGAGGGAGCCATGACTTGCTTGTGATGAATGCATGGTTTCTTTTCCCACTTGGCATCTTGTGGGAGGAAAAAGAAGATGGGTGGTCCCTCCATGTGGTTTCCCCTCTTTTGTGCTAACAT
The DNA here is from genome assembly GCA_030440675.1 of Furcifer pardalis. Classification (NCBI taxonomy): domain Eukaryota; kingdom Metazoa; phylum Chordata; class Lepidosauria; order Squamata; family Chamaeleonidae; genus Furcifer; species Furcifer pardalis. The sequence continues at coordinate 14,181,691 of CP126894.1, read as the reverse complement.
GAGGGCTCATTTACTAAAGGAAGTCATAAAATGGGCATGCGAAAGGTATGTTAATACCTTTTGCCTTTTAAAGGTAGTTTTTACAGATGTGAGAGAAGGGCCTCTCTTTAATCTGTGAATGGACCTCATTTAGGAAATGAGCTTCAGCTTTCTTTGTAGCTTTTGAGGTTCCTGTTTAGGATGGCATTAGGTAATTTCAGAACTTCTCTCTCTCTTTTTATGGTATTAGGTAAACCAGTGCCTAAGGCTTTATACAAATAGACATCCACACATGGGGCTCCCCCACAACTTTTCAGACCTTAGAAAAGTTACTTTTAAAGAAACAACAATTTAATCTATCTGCAAGGTTTTGACTAGGGTAACTTGGGAAAATTGTGCCAAGAGTTTCTTTGAAGGACAAGGGCTGCAAATGTGATAGACATGATTGATAGCTGTGACTCTAGTACTGTTATGGGACCTAATATTGTTGGATGTGTGTTTTGTTAAACTTTTGGGGAAGCCCATCTAGAGCTCAGAAAATATTCTTTTCTTGGATATAGATAATAGATCCTACTATGGCTAATGTCTATACCGTGGGTACCTAAACTATGGCTCACAGGCCGGATCCGGCCCATGGTGGGGTGTTGCTGGAATTGCCTTGCCACCACCGGAAGTGCCGAAAATGTGGCAAAAAAACCGGGGGAAACACTGCGAAAAAATTCAAAAACATGGAGAAAATGTGCCGTCTTCGCTCCTGCCACCACAGGAAGTGGCAGAGGCAGCAAAAATGCACCATGAATGCATGTGCTGCCACTGCCGTGGGAGGAACCATGCCTCTGGCCCCTCATCTGACTGAGGGGGAGTGGTCTGGCCCATGGTGTGAAAAGTTTCGGCACCCCTGGTCTATACTGTCTGGGGAATCTGTTTGGATGTCTGGGAGACCAATTTTTTTAAAGAAACTTTTCAAATTCTGTGTGAAGAATGGTTGTCTTTACCTACCTCTTAACTACCTCACCTGAAATTCCCTACCTGCACGATTAACATTTGCCTCTATTGCCCCTTCCTAATGATACCCAATGTCAGTGCATGCATGATTGGGAAGTGTTAGTTATTTCAATATAGCTCACTGGAATCAGATTGTTACCTAAAAATCTGCATTGACTGGAATATCCAGGGAGTTGTTGTCAAAAGTCATGTTTCCTCTCACTGGTCTTCTAATGTTCTTTTTTGGGAAAGGAAAAAGATGAAAAATAAAAAGGAAAAAGTACCTTGAAGATTAATGGTTATACTGTATTCGCATTTGAGTTTTTGTGAATCAAGTCTGATTCCTCAGTCATAATGGTGTGGAGATCCATCAACTTCATAATGCTCTTCCATTTTCACTGAAGTAATTTGTTATGGATATAATGAACCAGAGGAATCCCATCTCTTCTCAAGCTCGGAGGTGGTGCCTTGAAGAGAAAAAGAGACAGCCTTGAATATTTTTTATTTAAAAGACTGTCTTCTGAGAAGACTCTGTCAAAGCACTTGACTAAAATGCAAATTAGGAGGGAAGCTTCTGAGAACACAGCAGATTAGCTTTGAATGTGGTGATGGCTTTATGATTATTTTTCCAGATACATAAGCCATAAATGGAAATAATGTGGTATAGATGAAATACATTGAACATTGAACATGAGCCAGACATTCTAGAGAGTGAAGTCAGAAAGACCCTAAAAAACACTGCAAACAACAAAGCCAGTGGAGTTGATGGTATTCAAGTTGAACTTTTCAAAGCCCTGCAAGATGATGGAATCAAATTATTGCATTCTATATGCCAGCAGATTTGGAAAACACAACAATGGCCACAGGATCGGAAAAGATCTGTGTCAGGAAATGAACCTATTTCCTAAGGCTTGAAATTGCCAATTTTCAAATAGGCCTCAGAAAAATCCATTTTTCTCTCTCTGAGCCTCAAGGCTGTGTAACAGCATGTTTTTCAACCATGTTTTCAGTATTTCTTATCTTTTGTAAGCTAGCAGAGCAATGTTATGACTAGCCCCAGTGCATTCTGTGTGCACGTGTATAAACAATGTACTGTTGTTTTGAGAAAGTTTTCTCTTTTTGCTTGCTGTTACCTGATTGGGTAAGCAGTCCCACCTGACTGCAAATTCTCCATTTTGGAGAGAAGAAGGAGTTCGTCTCTGTTTCTTCATGGATTAAGACCTGTTTTTGATTAGAGAGCTTTTGTTTCTGGTTCTCTATGGGCTAGCAATCTTTAGCCTAGGAGCTATGCATTTTTGCTCTTTAAAAATGGTTACCTAGATTTACCTGTGGACTTTATTGGACTGACCTGTGCTACTGACTTTTATGCTTTATGAACCTGATCAATAAATCTTCATCATTTTTCTGAACAACGTGTCTTCATTGGACTAAAAAGGGTAAGAGCTGCCTTTCACACACACAAATCTTTGAACACGCTACCCAAATAAAAACCCCTTAAGAGCTGATAAGCAGCTGAGAGTTGGATCTCTGTTCTAATTAGCCGTCCAGCTCGCCTCGGTTGGTTTGTTTTGTTTTCCAGGGGTTTTCCAGAAGTGTGGGGGCCGGCTGGATTGTGACAATCTGTATACATTCCACTCCCCAAAAAGGGTAATGCCAAAGAATGTTCAAATTATCGAACAATTGCGCTCATCCCTCACGCTAGCAAGGTGATGCTCAAGATAATACAGGATAGACTGCAACAGTATGTGGAGAGAGAATTACCAGAAGTGCAGACGGGTTTCAGAAGAGGCAGGGGGACTAGAGACCACATCGCCAACATAAGATGGATCATGGAAAAAACGAAGGAATATCAGAAACAAGTCTACTTCCGTTTCATTGGTTACACCAAGGCCTTTGACTGTGTCGACCACAACAAAATGTGGCAAGTAATTCAAGAGATGGGGATACCAGAACACCTTATAGGCCTCATGAGAAATCTGTACATGAATCAAGAGGCAACAGTTAGGACAGAAAATGGAATGATGGAGTGGTTTGGAATAGGAAAAGGAGTAAGACAAGGCTGCATTTGGTCACCCTGCTTATTCAACTTATACACAGAACACATAATGCGCAATGCAGGGATGGAGGAATCACAATTTGGGATCAAAATTGCTGGAAGAAACATCAACAATTTGAGATATGCAAATGATACCACCCTCATGGCAGAAAGTGAGGAGGACCTAAAGAAGCTCCTGATTAGGTTGAAAGAAGAAAGTGAAAAAGCTGGCTTGAGACTCAATATATAAAAAAAAAACTAAGATAATGGCAACAGGCCCTATCAGTCCCTGGAAAATAGATGGGGAAGAAGTAGAAGCAGTGACAGATTTTACTTTCCTAGGATCCAAGATCACTGCAGATGGTGATTGCAGCCATGAAATAAAAAGGCGACTGATTCTTGGGAGGCAAGCTATGAGAAACCTGGGGAGCATAGTGAAAAGTAGAGACATCACATTGCAAACAAAAATTTGCATAGTCAAAGCAATGGTATTCCCTGTGGCAATGTATGGTTGTGAGAGCTGGACCATTAGGAAAGCTGAGCACAGAAGAATAGACGCCTTTGAGATGTGGTGTTGGAGGAGAGTTTTGAGAGTCCCCTGGACAGTGAGGAGAACAAATAGGTCAATCCTAGAAGAAATCAAACCTGACTGCTCCTTGGAAGGTCAAATAATAAAGATGAAGCTAAAGTACTTTGGACATCAAATGAGAAGAGAGGATTCACTTGAGAAAGCCTTGATGCTTGGAAGGGTCGAGGGCAAAAGAAGAAGGGGACGGCCCAAGATGAGATGGCTAGATGGTATTGTAGAGACAATGGGCACAGAGCTGAGCGAGTTGAGGGGGATGGTGGGGGACAGGAGTGCCTGGTGGACAGTGGTCCATGGGGTCGCAGAGGGTCAGAATCGACTGTGCAACTGAACAACAACAACAAAAAAAGATGAAGTACAGAAGGAATGGGTACTTTTTTTTTAACAAATGCGGCATTTCTCTGTGTGTGTGTGTGTGTGTGTGTGTGTGTGTGTGTGTGTGTGTGTGTGTGTGTGTGTGTGTGTGTGTGTGACACTAGTGACATAGAAAGTTACGCCAAGTCCAGGAGTGGGGATAATGCAAAGATTACTTACAACCGACAAAAAGAGGTACAAATTAAAACTCATAAAATTACTGACTAGTTTGCATGTGTGGTTTATAGAATATGAGGAACGGTAAAACTGAATCAAATTAAGGAGAAAAAAACATTTTGCAAATGCAAAATAAAATATCTGTTTAATGAGGTCATAAAGAAAGGAAATTAAAAGTAATATTTTGTAGAGGGTAATTACTGTTTTTCCAAGTAGTCTGGCCTTGTGTGTTTTTTCCTTTCTCTTTACACTCCAACAGTGATAACTGATTTGGGTTCTGGGCTTTGTTTGTGTCTCTTTAATTACTTTCAAACCCCATCCACAGCTTTTATTTTTGTTTCCTTTCCCTTGAATAAACTTTACAATGACTTGCTGAAATTATCTCCCTGTTAGATGTGGTGTGTGTCTCTGTGTGTGTGGCAGTTTGGGGGAGGAATAAAACAGAATGATTGTGCTTCCCCTCCTTACTCCCAGCGTGGCTTGAGGTTACAGGCAGTCATCAGAAGGCAGGCTTTGACAGCAAGATAAGGGGAAAGGATGTCATAGCAATCAAGTTACTGATAGGACTCTAAGATGTATTGTGAAGAGACCACATTGCACTCATTTCCTGCTTTCCAACACAGTTTACATTCCAGTAGCAAAGTTGTGGCGTCCCCCCTCTCACTCCACCCTCCCTTTTTGGTGTGTATTTTGTTTTACAATCGACAGGTAGGACTTTAAAAATTTTATAGACCACCAAAGCACTTGAAAGCGTTGGGGAGGTTTCGGAGTAGCTTAGAAACATCACAACAAGTCTCGGGTTGCCAGATGACTTTAAAGAAAGGAAAAGAAGAAGAAAGAATAAACAGAAATGTGAAACAAAGCACGTTTTATAGGAAGGCTGTGGGAGGGAAACTTCATCTGGGTTCACTTTTGAAAGTAAAAAAGAAGGTGAGCCTTTGGACATTGGATTCACGGTTTAGGTTTTGTTTTGGTTCATAGGCTGCAGAAGTCATGGAATCAAAGGAAGCTCCTGTGGTTTTGATGGGACAAAGCCTTCATTCTCTCTCTCTCTCTCTTTCTCTCTCTCTCTCTCACACACACAAAACACACAGAATAATACTAGTTTCACAACTCACTTAACTAATATATCTTCCTCTGCAATGCATGGGAATGCAGAGAAGCTTTTGAATCCATTCCTCAAAGAGGAATGCAGTTAACATTACAGAGCAGTGGTGGCAAACCTATGGCACGCGTGCCAGAAGAGGCATGCAGACCCCTCCCTGTTGGCATGCAGACTCGCACTAGTACAGAGTTCACCCCACCTCTCTTCTCAGCAGCCCAATGGGAGTGCTTCTTCCTTCTCCCCAGCACAGAGTTTGCACTGCCCATCTGCCCAGCAACCAAATGGGAGTGCTTCCTCGCTTCCCCAGCACAGAGTTTGCTCCGCCCCTCTAAAAGGTTTGCCATTACTGTTATAGGGTGATGGTGAGACCCAATAGATCTTACCCATGAATGTACAAGAAATAACTCAATGTTAGAAAATGTTTATTTCTTCTCTGGTCTTTTGTTCAGCAGGAGGCAATATTGCTTTTCTACTTTTTGAAGTATATTTCAGATTCTGTTATTTTTCTTTATACAACCCTTTAACAGTTTTTTAAAAATTCCATTCTGCATTAACTGGATCTTTCTGAAGCTTTCTGCTGAATGATGAGTGGCATGAATTTATAGCATTGCTTACTTTTAGACACTTAATTCATATTCTGGCTCTCTTGGGAAAATCGGCAAATGCTTTTTGATGCTACTTGTGTGATGCATTTGGTATTTAAAAAAAAACAAAAACCCACACCATTAATCCTCCTCTTTCCCTTGATTGCCCTGAATTGCCTCTGGTTTTCCTGATCACTCTACTCTGTTTTCTGTCAGGGAATAGATAGTGGGAAGGAGGCCTCTCCTTTCAAAGTGTTTATCAATAGAGGGGGTGATCACTGATACTACAGCATGTCATTTTAGGGGAAAAACTAATTTGTAAGGAGCAGCAGCATAAAGCATGAAAGACAATTAAGTTAAAAAGTCATTTAAAATTGATTTCTCCCTGCAAAGAAGATACATTTCTCTGTGGATAGTGCATTTCTTAAGAGAGAATAAGGCTTATGGTGCCTTTGAGTTTGAGAAAAGCATGTTTAGCAAGACATGGTGTCAAGCTTTATAAATTCAGATGCTTGCATCTAGAGATGTATCATATTGAGAAGCACTGATTCAGGAAAAGTTTCTTGCTTTTTAGGTCTGTAGAAATCAATGGAATATAAATGAATAGTGGTCAATGATTCTTAATCGGTTTCTGAGGGTTTTAAAAATTCGACTCACTGTCTTAGAACTGGAATCTGAAAGAGAGAAGGAATTTTGTTTCCTTATAAGTGGTCTGAATCGATGGCTTTGCACAGAAAATCTAGGGATTGTGTATTCCCTATGGGTCCCTGGCTTCCCAGGTCTGTGGATAAATGTGGACTTTTATCTACATTTTTATTTGCACTGCATGGTTTTTATTTGCTGGTTTATTTGAGACAGCCATTGTTTTTATGTATTTGTATCTTTTGTGTGTGTTCAAGCTGTGCACAAAGTTTCTTTGCATCTTGCATACTCCATTAGACTACTCGTTATTCACAGAGAAGCCCCACAGGCTTATGAATGAAAAGAAGAATATATACTTGCTCTTTGCTTTATTTCTCCTTACCATACTGTGGAATTATCGGGAAAAGTACAGTGTGGAGTCCTCAGTGGTTGACAAAACTGCACAACCTAAGATCCCTCTCAAGAGAAGGGCAATCTACCAACAGATAAGCAGAGCTTGGGCGGGTGACTTTTTTAGGGCTACAAGTCCAAGAATCTTCCTGTCAATTGGGAGTTGTATCCTCAAAAAACAAAACAGCAACAACTTTGACCAGCTCTGGCTTGTAAACGGAGGAACCTTGCCAGATGAGACCAAAGAACTCTCTACACAAGGAGTCCCCAACCACTGGACCATGGACCAGTACCGGGCTGTCCCAAACTGGGCCATAGGGTTGGGTGGCACTGGCAGCCCCAATGACAGCCTTCTGCCCTCAACGTACTCTGCTGGGTCTACCTGGCAAACAAAGCAAGAGCATGGGCTTCAGACAAAGCAGATAGGCAGGTGGCCGGGCCCCTCTTCCATGTTGCTTAATTACGATTGGTCCGTGGAAATATTGTTTAGCATAAAACCAGTCTGTGGTGGAAAAAAGGTTGGGAACCCCTGCTCTACACAAGTATTCTTTCCCCATGTTGGCCAAACAGATGCCTATGGGAACCCCAGAAGTGGAGCATGGAGGTGGTAGAAACATTTTACTTTTGTTCCCCATGAGATGTGTAAGACACAGGTCTAATTTGTCTCCCAGGTTTTGAATAATCTCCCTACTCTGCAGTACCAGGAAGTAATAAGACCTGGGTGTGTGTGTGATCAAACTGCCTAGTGGGCAGCTATGTATTTTCAGTGGGACATGTTTGGCTTGTAAGACGCAAATTGTGCAGAGTCTAGTCTTTCTTGTGCTGAACTAACATTGGTGTGACTTCCTTAATTTTTGTTAGCAGCCTTAGCATCCAGAAGACTCAACAATGTTTTTCATCCAGGTTTCTCTGACTAGTCTTAAAGATGGACTGGCCATCTACTGGTGTGGAAAAAACAAAGAGTGACCTATTCATGCCCTCTTTCCTGGCCCCATAGCAGTTGAAGTGGTGAGCAAACTAACTTGATCCAGGTGTGACATAAGAACTGTTTGTGAAACCTAACACTTGACAGCAGATTGGCCACAGATGATGGTGTTACTTCTGTGTTTTTAAGGTCTGCCCATTTGGTGCTTCTCCTAATTTGGGTGGGTCCTCCTGGTGGTCCAGATGGCTCCTTTAAGACCTTTCAGTGAGTGTGTGTATATGTGTGGCTATTGGAGTTGACAGCTCATTTTTCTCAATTAGTTGTCTGTCTCACTTTTTGTTTAGGAACAACCTGAATAAAACATAGATACAATACATCAGTTTGTCAGGATAACCAATGTTTTGATAATGCTGAAAATAAAAGCACCGTTCTCAATTTTAATAGATACCATGAGTGCTTGATGAAAAATTGCATTGAAATATACAAATCTTTTTTCCAGCTCTTCAAGTCTAAGATGCCTAGTGGTTTCTTATAGGACCTTGATGGTAAACCTTGGCACTCCAGCTGTTCTTGGACTTCAGTTTCCAGAAGCCCAAGTCCCTGTGAATCCACATGGATGGGTTTACTGCATCTATGTGGAGTAAACCCATTCGTGTGGATTCACAGGGACTTGGGCTTCTGGAAACTGAAGTCCAAGAACAACTGGCGTATGTGCAGTAACCGATTTGTGTGGATTCACAGAGACTTGGGCTTCTGGGAATTGGAAGTTCAAGAACAGCTGGAGTGTCAAGGTTCGCCATCAGTGTTATAGGATAGATGTCCTTTCTTGTCTTTTCCTCATTTGTGTAGGCATGGAGCTTTAAAATTATTCTCTGTTAGAGTGTTTATGATGAGAAGAACATGAAAACAATGATTTTTGTGCATAGTTGCATAAACAATGCTTTCACACAAACAGTAATACCTCGGATAACGTTAAAACTTGGTCCCACAAGACTTAACATTATCCGATTTTTAGCCTTATCCTATGCATGCATCAGATAACGTTAAAATCCTATGCAGATGACTCAGATAACGTCAACTCCATAGAGATACATTGTAAACAACAAAGACTTCAAGGGAAAGTCAAGGAAACATGCTGGAACCTTAAAGAACTTTAAGAAATAATTGTCTGAAGGGTAAATACATTACAAAAACATGCCAGACCACCCTGACTTAAGGGGAACGAAGCCATACAGCATTTTTAAACTTTTTAAAACTTTATAAAGTGCTTGTTTAAAAGGTAAAAACACAACTCTACATAGCAAAAACATGACAAACCACCCTGACTTTAGTGGAACAAAACCATACAGCATATTTAAACTTTTGAAAACTTTATAAAGTGCTGTTTTAAAAGATCTGCTCCCTCATTTAGCTTCTTTTCAAAATCAGCCCTCCCCCCTGGGCCTGGCTTGCTCCCAAGCCTCTCTTAAGAGCCCCCCCCATCACTAAGTCCCTTAGCAAGCCAGAAGGAGGTTTTCAGAATCAGCCCCCCCCCCCGGCCTGGCTTGCTAAGCGGCTTAGCAATCCAGGTGGGGGCTTCTTAAGAGAGGCTGGGAAAAGGGTCCCAAGCCTCTCTTAAGAAGCCCCCCCCCATCGCTAAGTCCCTTTCTGAACAGAAGCTAGGAAAAAGTTTTCTTATTTTCAAAATCAGGCCCCCCCCTTGGTAAGGGGCTTAGCTGAGGATCAGATGCTGTGATTATTATTAAGATCATGCAACCATGGGAGAAAGAGAGCAGGCAGCCCCCCCTTCTCCCAAGGCAAACTGGTGAGTCCCAGCCACACCTCAGGGAATTTGAGGCAAACATTTGCATCAGATAACGTCAACCTAACGTTATCCGATGCAAATGTTTGCCTCAAATTCCCCAACGTTATCCGATTTTAGCCTTATCCGATGCAAACATTATCCGAAGTATCACTGTATTGCACAAAAATAGCAACGGGTGGATTTTTAAAAGATAGTATAGTTTAAAGATCTGCATCTTTTTTTCAATTTAACCACCTTTAGGCTTTTTCTGCATTAATATGAGTGTGTACACCTCAAAGAAGTTGCCGTGTAAATTGCATTTTCACAATTTTCTACTGGTACTCCATTTTGGTAACAAATCATGTGTGTTGTTGATTAGATTGATGAAGGGATGGCAAGGAAGACTAAAAGTAAGGGAAATGTGTCAACAGAAATAGCTTCTTCCCCAGAGGTTCTTGATTAGGCAAGTATGAATAAAACATAGAGAAATTTGGGGGGGGGGGAATTTGCTGAGTAAAATTTTTATTTGGTGAATGACTTGGTGGCTAAGAGAGTCTGACAGTTGTAGCTGAAAAGAAGTACCGGTACATTTCTAAGCTTGCCACAGACTAGCCATCCACAGTATAAATTCAGTTTGAACAAAACAGCCTCATCTCTGAGAGGTAGCAAATCTGCTGATCAGTCATGTGGACCATTGAGTCAGTTTTTTTTTTTTTTGCTATCTACTTAATGGAACTCCCTTGACACCCAAAGGGGTAAAAGAGGAAGTAAAGAAAAAGAACTTAATGGAACGGGGAAGGACTGTAGCTCAGTGCTTGATTTATAGATCTGAAGAACAACCAACATCTGTCTGCAGTTCAGATGGGCGTGTGTGAGCTTTGTGGTTGGGCGTGCACTGGAATGCGTTTTGATGCAGCAGAGTGGAAACACTACAGGATAAGGTTAGAACTGCAGACAGGAAGTGCAGTTCAAAAGTGAGTTCTCCCCAATCATTTCAGTACAGTATATGTGGTATGGCAACCAAAATGTTGCTGTACAATCTGATCTCTCTATTTGGTCAGGAGTAGGGTTGTGCCAGTAGTGTAGCATTGATTTCAGCCACCCGGGGCATAAACCAAATTTGCCATCCCCTGGTGGATGCTGGTGCCCGCTCCCACTAGGGCTTCTGGGAATTATAGTCCAAGAACATCCATAGCCCAAAATGCCCCGTCCAGGGCTAGCCCCCCCCCCCTTCCTAAGCCGCTGGGTTGTGCTCATAGTCTGGCCAGGCTATCCTGCTATACAGTTGATCATACTGCCAGCAACTCAACACCAATTGTCAGGGAGCTATTAAAAACCCTGAAAACCCTGAGGACTATTGGCCTCAGGTAGCAAAGTCCACAGGGAAGAGTGACGGTCTGCAAGTGGATTAAATCCCACTTGTATCCATCTTGATGGAGGGCACCAGCTTCATCAATATTGGCCTGGGGCTGAAGAGGACTTTGTGCATCAAAAAGGTTTAGGACCAGAAAGTGACTTGCAGAACTGGATCAGTGGCATGGGTGTCACGCTGTGATGCGGAAGGCAAATAGAAGACCACTGTACTATATTCTCCCAGGACAATCTTCGTGGCTAATCACCATGATGATAGCCAATCTTTAGAATCAGACAAACAAACAAAGCTTACACTCCCCCCCTCAGACTGTCAGCAGGCCGGATAGATGCCACTGATGAAGGCGCCGGTGCTGGTGCTGGGGTCTCAGGGTGCTGCCACCGGTGGCAGCAGGACCACACTGAGCCACCTACACTCTCCACCCCCACTGCCACCGGTGGCAGCAGGACCACCCCTGAGACACACCACTCCCTCCCGCCAGTGGCAGCAGGACCACCCCTGAGACACACAACAACTCCACCCACACCGTTGCTGCTGCTCCACCAACCACCCCAAGCCACCCCCACTCCCCCTCACACCGCTTCCCTGCTTATCAGCCTGGAGGAGCTGCATGGCACCAAACCATCCAGCCCATACCACAACCTCACTCCAGCCGCTGCTTCCACCTCTGCCGCCCCAGTCCTTGTCTCCTCCACTTTTCTTGGCATGTCCCTAATGGTGATCCATAGCAAGACAGATGTTGAAAGGCTTACAACATCTACACTTCAATGGAGCGCCATTAGGGACAAGCCAAGTGAAGGAGACAAGGATTGAAGAGGAGGTGGGGGAAGCTGGAGTGAGGTCGTGGGCTGGATGATTTAGTGCCATGCAGCTCCTCAAAGGATTTGTTCAGGAGTAAATGCTGTTGAATTCAATGATGCTTACTTCCAAATAAATATGAATGGTTAGAGCTTGGAAAAGTTACTTGAGGTACTGGACTTCCCAGGGTCCCCTAGTTAATGGGACATCTTTACATAGTCCTCCAGTGTTTGTTGAAGATAGAGACTGTGTCTTCCTACACACATATCTCAAAACTAAACCCCACTCACCAGAACCCTGTTGTGTTCCAAGATTGTGGAAGGGCAGTTGTACAAACGGTGCGATTGCCGTGTTTCTGGCCCTCCATCCAGTGTGTGGCTGTGACCTGGTTGCGCAGTTCAGTTGGTCCTACAATGGACAGCTGGAGAGAATTGTGAAAACTGCTTGGATTGTTGTTCTGTTCACAGTAAAGCCCCACAGGATTTGGGTTATTGAGTTTAGTGGGATTTATTTTTAGTAAAGATGCCTAGAAGGGAATTCTCTGCATATGTTCCAAAAATTGTTTCTGAATGCGGCCTAGTTTCCTAACAACATGTTGATTCTTCTGTTGTCTCTTTCCATTTTGCCCTGAAGGTACATTTTTTGCAGAATAGTTTCTTTCCCGCCCCATGGCCCTTGCTTATAACACCTTTGGGTAGCCGTTGGGTTGTAGACTTTCAATGCCTTCCTTGTGCAAAACCTAAGGGTGTAACTTCTATGTAATCGTTTGTATGGAACAAAGACTATTACAAGAAAGATTCACTGGGTTTGGGGCGGGGAAGAGAAGGTTATGTGTGGAAGGTGAGGTGCGGATTGTCGCAGTGTCATAAAATCTTTTTAACAAGGTTGGCTTAACGTTTTAAGTAACATTTAATGTTTCTAACAGTAACTTACGTTTTTTTCACACCCATCCATTAGCCAGGTGTTTTCATTGCACCAACTGGGAAAACAAAAGCAATCACCCCACACAGCTGGGGTCTCTGTGGGAAAGAATGTGTTTGTGAGGAGGCCTGGGTGAGAGGTACAAATAGTTAGGGGGAAGAGGCCCTGCTACGAGGAAAGCTTGTTGGAAAAGGCATTTTGCAACTTACTGAGAAAATTGTTCTCTGGACATGAAGAGGTGTTCCTTTACAGGTGTTATAGGCATCTACAGTTTACATGCCAACAGTATGCTACACCTATAAACTTAAGAGTGCGGGCCCCCAGTGTACCTTTGTGGAGTACTTCTTAAGGATCAAAAAGCATTTTTGATCTTTGCATTTTTGCTTCATGAACTAAATATTCAAGAGTAAAGCTGAAAGGACTAGCAAACCAAAGAATTGTACAGGTAGTGCCAAAATAGAATTAGAAAAACATCCCTGATGCATTTAAAACCCACACAAGGAAAATATTTGCATTACTGGATTCAACTGACCAGGAATCAGAAGAACTGTGGATGGAAACCAGAGATGATATTAAGGCAGAATGCAAAAATACAATTCCTGCAGTAAGAAGAGGAGAAAAACCTAGATGAGTGATGGAAGAAATACTTAAAAAGTGAGAAGCAGAAGCATGCTGTTTCCCTGTTTTGATAAGGGCTGGTGCTACCAAATGCATCCATCCTCTTGGCACAGGTGTTAAAACTGCTGTATTGTTGCCAAAACTGTTGACATTGTGAGTTTGATCCTAACGAGACTCAAGGTTGATTCAGCCTTCCATCCTTCCGAGGCTGGTAAAACGAATACCCAGAATGTTGGAGGCAAAATCTTAATTACCTTGTGAACTGCCCAGAGAGTACACTAAGTACTATGGGGCGGTATATAGGTGTAATTGCAATTACTATATGTGTGGTCCCTGCATATATAAAATTAGTTACTAGTTAATTTGTTACTAGTGTTTTTTAAATGCACTCATGAGAAATTCACTTTCATAGTGAACTCTCCTAGTAATTCTCCCCTAAGTTCTTTCTGAGTAATGCTAATAATTTGGGGCTGTTTTTAACCAAGGCATTGAGTCACAAGTGCTAGAGCTGGTTTGGATGAGATAATTTTTCTGCATCAGGCTTGCTTTTTAACCCTTAAGATGTACATTTCAAAGCGGGGAGCAGGAACGGAGGCATCTCAAGTGTCTGTTGATAGCAGGTGCAGCAAATATTTGTCCATACCTGTTGGCTGCATGATCAAACTGACTCTTACTTAATCTTATGCAGACAAGCTGGCCTAGAACCTGGTCTTGCTGGACTTTGTTGGGTGGGGAGGAGGCATCCTCCCATTCCCGCCACCAGGCACAATGAATGAAGTACAGTAATACCTCGACTTGGTTCCACAAGTCTTGGTGTTATCCGATTTTTAGTGTTATCTGATGCATGTTAAAATCCTATAGGATGGATCGGATAACGTTAAAACTCCATAGAGATACATTGCAACCGCACAGGCTTTAGCGGTTGTTATCCGATACATCCCATAGGACCTTAACGTTATTTGATCCAATTCTCCTCCCCAGATTACTTAACGTTATGCAATTTTAGCGTTATCCGAGGTGAACGTTATCCAAGGTATTACTGTAGTTCAGTTGCCTCTCCTGTGAGTGGAAATCTCCTTTGACCAGTCTGAGTGCCATGTGCTTCTCTTAGACTCTTCTTGAAGCAACAGCTAGGACAGGAGTTCTCAACTTCTAAAGCTGGGAGCTGGGTCACTTCCCAACTCCACTGAAGCATTCAATCCTAGGTAATGCTCAGAAGACACATCCTACTCTGTGTCTGCCCAAAAGACTTTGGTAGGTCCTCTTGGAGGGCCATGGAGATGTGTAGGTAGATGCTTCATGGTTGCCCAAAATCCACCAACTCACACCACTATGTGAAAATCCAAAAGCAAAAGTAGAGGTGTTGGCTATAAAATGAATTTCCAAATCCCTAGTGCATGGAGTGCCCAAACCTTTTATGCTGGGGGCCTGACCATGCCCCCAGAACAGCAGAGCAGGCTGAATCACTCCCCCAGAATTGGGCACGTTTGCACATACATGTCAGGAACCACTCCTGGAAGTGTTTCTGGACATCTCTGTGCATGTACAAATGCGTCCCTGCCACTCCTGGAAGTGGTTTTGCCACTCTCGGAAGTGGTTCAGGACGCACATGCGCATTGACAGGCGTGTCCCCCATTCGCTTCTGGGAGCAGTGAGGGCATCAGGGACTGGATGAATTGGCATTGGGGGCCTGATATGTGGGCTGTAGTTTGAGCACCTCTGTCCTAGTGGGATGATAATTTTAAAGGGCAACCAAAGAGTCAGTGAAATATATATATACACAGTTTCTTTAGACAGCTGTTCTTGAGAGCTTGTCTATGTTTTGTATGTGGTTGTCTTCTTGGTTGGCAGTCATAAAGGTATTCCTGCATAGATCTGGAGATTAATGGTGGGGTCTTCCCTGCTTTTGGAGAAAGGCATGAGTTGGCTCTGTAATGCTTTCCCTACTTTTACTAGATGATTGGAAAACATGCCGTGTCAAGACTTCATTGTATGCTAGATAGTAGTATTTGATAATCTGTTTTGGTCTGTAGCTTTTGGGGTTTATTTTTGGCATAAGGGTGTGTGTTTGTTGTTGTTTTGGATGGATGCTGCTACCACAGTGAAGTATGACCTGATCTGGCTTTAATTTTCTCCGTGTACTGTATTTACAAAACCTCAGCAGGTTGGGAAAGAGGAGGGCCTTCGGTTGCCCCCACCCTTAAGGTAATTACCTATAAAACTTCAAAGCCATTCTCAGCTCTCTTCCCCTTCCCTCCTGATAGAGTCTCCAACTCCAGAGAAGGCAAAAAGCTATAATTAAAATGCCTTTCAGTAGAACTCGTAAATTAAGTCACCAATAAAGTGTACAAAGAATTTGTGTTGGGGTTGATGTATACTTATGGAACAACTAATAACCCCAGTTCAGATTAGGACCTGTGTGTGTGTGTGTGTGTGTGTGTGTGTGTGTGTGTGTGTGTGTGTGTGTGTGTGTGTGTGTGTGTGTGTGTGTGTGTGTGTGTGTGTGTGTGTGTGTGTGTAAATTTGCTTTTTTGTTAAATTTGCACAAGTTTAAAGGGGGCGCCTGTCCCAATTGAAGTCATGAATTCCCCCCTTGGGAGTGGTTAATTAAAACAACAACAACACCAGTTGGCAGGGGGAGGAATAATCCTCTGCCTACTCACATGCAATAGTTTCAGTTTTTATCATAACAACACAAAATACAAAGTAAAGGGAGATTAAACTGCATGCTACAGAAAGCATATAGCAGAAGTGGATACCTAAGATCATGGATTCTCAACCTGTGGCCTGCAGGCCGCATGCAACCTGTGGCAACATTTCATGTGGCTCCCTCACTGCCTCCACTACACCAGGAAGTGCCATGTGATGAAGGAAGAACAAAATGGCTGTCCTGCCCCCCAAAGCTGTCTAAGGGAGCATGACCTGGCCCCCAGCTTAAAAAGGTTGAGAACTAAGGCCTTAGATGGAATGAAAATTTTAATTTAGAATGACAGTCATCAAATTCTGATTATAGAAACAAATATGATTGATTATGCAGTTGGTTTTCTACTGTACATTTATGCTTCCTTGTTTCTAATCAAGTCACTTCTTCCAGTCCTTTTTAATACCGAAATCGTAGTCAGATTTTGCAGGCTAAAATCCAGGAGTAAATTGTAACTAGAGTAGGCATCTGAATTAATGGATCTTAGGGGAGAGTTGGTGCACTAAATTCCCACTAATTCAGTAGCCCTAAAGTTAAAGATAAAAAGTTTCTCTTGCTCAAAAGACATCTGTCCAACTTTTGGGGTGTGTGTGTGTGTTCATCTCCATTTACAGCCAAAGAGCCACTGCTGTCTGCATCTGCAGACGTCTCCATGGTCACGTGGAGGGCATCACTAGACGTCAGAGCGCATGGATACTGTTACCTTTTTTGCTAAAGCAATACCTAATTATCTACTTGCAATTTCTTGCTTTTGAACTGCTAGGTTGGCAGGAGCTGGGACAGACGATGGGCCCTCATTCTGTCACACAGTACTCGGGTCTCGAACTCCTGACCTGCCAGCCTTCTGGTTGTTAAATTCAGCGTCTTAACCACTAACCACTAGCCACTGCAGCCTTTTCAGTGGGCCTATTCTAGTGCAGTTCTCTACACTGGTGACATATAGTGCAGTGCTATTGTAGGGTTTGGCTTAATGGCATGAAGTTAGAATGAATATTAGATCTTTAAAAAAAATAAATGTTTAATTAAAAAGCAAGTAGATGAGCTGTTGTCAAGCAGACCACAAACTCCACTGTTAGCATTGGCTGAACCATATACATGGTGGGCATTAGAGATCGATGTAGCTTATTAATCAGCCACAAAGAGTCTTTCAGGAAGCTTGAGTGATGCTTGAGTGGATGATACCATAACTACATGGGCCGTTGAGGAAAAATAGGAGATGGTGTAGGCCCATGTCTTGGTCAGTTGAATTAAGCTCAGAGCTACAACTCACAGTTGCATACATGGTACCTAGAGGCCATGGAGTCTACTCACCTGATGGATCTACCTAATCTGCAGCTATGGCCTTCCTGACAGATTGGTTATCCAAGATTTTCTTATGAATCTCTAACAAAGGAGAATCCAACCTCTTTCTAGATAGACTATTTGATTTTTAAACAGCTGGTACTGTTAGGAAGCTCACCAGTACAAGTCACAATTTTGAGTATTTCTTCTTGGAGGAAGGCAATCATGACTCATAACAGAGAAACAGCAGATACCTACAGAAGACATGGATAATACCTCAGTGACTTTTTCAGAAATGATGGGGAATCTGTTTGTGAATACAGCAAAATCACCATCTCCAGGGTTTCTCAACCTTGGGTCCCCAGATGTTCTTGGACTTCAATTCCCATAAGCCTTGATCAGCAGGTGTACAGACTTGAAGTCCAAGAACAGCTGGGGAGCCTGCCCAATAAGTTGCCAGCTGTTTTGAAGAGGGGAATAGCATATCCAGGTTTTTGGAGGTGTCACAATTCTGTTGTTGAGTATCCACTTTAAATGAAGGTTCTGTCTCAAGCTCTTTGAGATAAAATTTACATCTAGTAAATGAAAGCAATTTATTCCCTTCCCTCTTGATTCATTTTCTTCTGCTTTCCTTTTGTTACAGGATCCACAACTATCAGCTTTAATTTTTGACAAGCTTCAAGTGCCTGAATATTTACAGAAACCCAGGAGCGATGGGGAAAGCAGGTGCCACATTTGTGCAGCCCACCTGAACCAACTGAAACAAGAAGCCATCCAGGTCATCCACAGCCTTGAGCAGTCCGGCTGCCAAGAAGTGTCGGATCCTCTGCCAAACACTGTGGCGATGGCTACTGTTTTGCCGAGGCTGACCTCCCAAAATGTGGTCACTGTGTCTTCTCAGAGGGACTTGTCTCTTGTGCCAGGGCAAGTGGGTAGATCGCCTGGTAAAACTGCAAGTCTTTTCTCAAGCTCGGAAAAGAAGAAGGGCCTCGGGTGGCCTCAAGGCTCGGGCGGGTTCCCGAATCCCAGTGTCCAAGTGACTGTGGCTCCTGGTGGCCTTAGCGGGGCTTTGAGTTCAGTAACGATTCAGGCTCAACAGTATCTTGAAGGGATGTGGAGTATCTCCAGAGTGAACAGCTTTTTGCCTCAAGCTTGTCTGGTAAGTAAGTGATCACATGCTTTCCAGTTTTTGAAACCATTCCAGTATACAGAGGGTGCCAAAAATCTATACACATTTTAAGAAGGGTAAAAACTGTATTAAAATTGTAATGATCAATATATACAGATAACAAAAGGTGAATACAAGTTGTGTCTCTCTTCTGCAATTACAAAGAGGTGCTCAAAGTAGTTACCATCAGTGTCCAGACACTTCTGATTACGATGAACTACTGCTTGAGCAATGTTTATTTATTTATTTATTTATTTGTTCCAACTTGTTATCCCGCCCCAATCGGGTAAACCCAACTCTGGGCGGCTTACAATACAGATTTAAAAATACATAGCTTAAAACCATCGTTCATAAGTCAGTAAAACCAGTAGGGTAGTCCCACGTACCCCATATATATCACTTAACTATTAACAGTTAAAAATGTGAATTAATACAATATTAAAAATTAAGCTAAAAAGAAATTAAACATTATCAGATTACAAAAATTTTAAAAGAACAAGGGCAGGAGTAAGGAGGCAAGAGCAGAGGGTGGCTGTCTCATCTGATCAGTTGACCAAAGTGTCCACTTGTATTGCTGTGCATGCCCTTTCAGTTCCTTCCCAAAGTACCAGTGGTGTAGCCGGTTATCATGAATGTGTGCAATTGTTGCATACTCATGCCTCCATTGTCGTGGTACTTCCACAACATTCTCCAATTTCAAATACCACTTCAAAATGGTCTTGCGCTCCTTGAATGACAACTGTGCTTCTGCCATTTTCTTTGTCTACCCTGCCTGTCATATGGTGACACTAGCATTCATTCTTTTGATTGAATGTCATACTACACATTGCTACCATAATTCAATTCAACTTCGAAATGTAAGACATAGATACCATCTCTTAAAATGTGTTGTACATTTTGCCATCCTCTGTATATATCTTTTTGTATACAACGTGCTTTATGTGTAGGTGCTAAATTTAGATCTCAGTTGCCTTGTTTAAAACAAGGCAACTGAGATCTAAATTTAGCACCTACACATAAAGCACATTGTTTTACTACCCAAATGCAGTCCTTTAGCAAGTGTAGTAGTGGCATGAAACCATTGTCATTCCAGGACGGACTTGTATTCCACCCTCCAATGGTGCATTCCTCTAGCCATACATTCCATAATTCCACATGGAGTTTATTCCGACAGCTGTGCATTCCACAATTCTAGGCGGGAAACATTCTGCTGGGGGAAATAGAGAGAGAGAGAGAGAGAGATTGAATGGAGCTTTTAGACCCTCCAGTGCTGTACAAGGTAATTTATAAAGGCAACAAGGACAAGCGTTAAGGGCTTTCTTGGGTTCTGAAAACATCAGTTTCATGAAAATGGTGGTGGTGGTGTTATTTTTAGGGAAGGGAAATAGTCTTGCTAAAATACAATCCTGACATTCTATTCATTGAGCTAAAGCATTTGAATATTTGTTTTCATTAGAAAAAAATCCATGTGTGGTCTATAATAGAAAAAAAAAGAGCAACAACATAATAAAAACAATGAACGTGCTTTAAAAACAACGGAACATCCCATTAAAATCGCCAGAGGTGCCTGGCATGGTTAATGGCCAGGAAAACACCTGGCCAAACAAAGGTAGTATTTGGTTTTGTGATGGAAATACCCCATGCTGGGAACTACCACACAACAGAACAGGCCTAGAGCTTAGAAAAGTTACTGTTGTTTACTATGGTCCTCAGAATCTGACAGCCAGAAGGACCAACAGTTCTAAACCTGGAAAAGTTCCTCCTCTGTATACCAACCCATCATTATTACGCTGTGCTATAGTGAGTGGGGACTTGTCCTGAAAAGATAAAGACCAGAGCAGTCTATGCAGAAGAAATTGGTCTCTCATATATTACTCAGAAATTGAGTTCAGAAAACATTTACTTTTTTGTATTCCTGCTGAGCATACTGTTTCAGTAGTTTTGGGAGTTACTGTCCAAAAAAGTAACTTTTCTGAGCAACAGATGACATATATCATGTAGCCTTTGAGCAAACTATGTGTGGTGGCTCTTTTTCTCAGACTTATATATGCAAGGACTTTATTACATTGTTCTTTCTGTCAACACTCAGAATTGTATAGATGACATTCTGTGGTATACAGGACTCTGAACTACAAGTTATTTTAAATGGGCGATGGAGGAGTCAGCTGCTTGTTTCTTACCAAGCTCAAGAATCTGTTGAATTTAGGTCAGATAATAAATTAAGGGCATAGGGCTGCAGTGGCTCAGTGGTGAAGAAGCTTGCCTTGTTAGCTGGAAGGCTGGCAAGTTGGCAGTTCGAGACCCGGGTACCACATGGCGGGTTGAGCTGGCCATCTTTGCCCCAACTCTTGGGGACATGAAAGGAGCCTTATTTGGGCATTCCCTAACTGGAGTTTCTTCCGCAAAAATCCTTTCAATCCAGAATAATTCTGTGTCCCAGAAATTAACATGGCCATCACAATCTGGACCCATTGCAATTTCTGTGTTAAGTTCAAGGGCAGCCCCATTATAGTAGTCAATTTCTATATTAAGTTCAAGGGCAGAGATCGTTACAGTAGTCAATCTGGAGAAACTGGAGTTTCTTCCGCAAAAATCCTTTCAATCCAGAATAATTTTTGACACGTAACTATTACAGTAAAACCTCATATAACACTAAAACCTGGTTCCACAAGTCTTCGTGTTATATGATTTTTCGTGTTATCTGATCCTCTATGGGATCCATAGAGATACATTGTAACCACACAGGCTTTCGCGGTTGTTATCTGAAGCATCCCATAGGATCTTAATGTTATCTGATGCAATTCTTCCCCCCAGATTCCTTGATGTTATGCGATTTTTGTGTTATTCGATACTAATGTTATATGAGGTATTACTGTATTATTATAATCAAAGGCATATTTCTTGCTATTACTGTACTGTACTATGTTTTCCTTTAGGCATGCAGATGTTTCAGGGTGTTTCTCCTCCAGAGATGCAAATGTTCCTGATACTGTACTACCTCATCTGGTTAGGATTATTTTTTTGGAATTTTCACCAATTCCCCAACCCTTTTTGACTTCTCCAAAGCCCAGCTTGAAGAGGAGCCAGGCTTAACTTGAAAACTCACATCTGTAGTGTAAGAAAGATACTCCTCCACCCTTGTTTCTAGATTTTCTACATGGACTGGAAGCTTTTTGCTTTTCCTTTGTCCTTATGTCAGATTCCATTTAAAACTATTTCAGTGAATACCTTGGTGGGAGTGGTCCTTCCTTGGAAATACAGTCAAACCTCGCATAAAGAGCACTTCGCTTAAAGAGTAACTCGCTTAAAGAGCAGACTTTTCTCTGAATGTTCGCTTCGCTTAACAAATAAAACCAACCAAAAACTCGCATAACAAATAAATCGGGGTTCGCAATCCCCCCCACAATGGGTCACTTACAATGGTGTTTCGCTTAAAGAGCAATCCTGTGGAACGCCGTATCCTCTTTAAGCGAGGTACAATTGTACCTGTACCCGATCTGTAAACTGAGTGTTATTTTGAATTCATTCCTCAGTCTAGAACAGGGTTTCTCAACGTTTGTCAGCTGTGGGATGGACTATGCCCCCTCAGATAGTTGAGCTGGCCAGACTGGTGGATCCTTCCACCGTAAATGCTGCAGTAAAATGCATCCACAGCTGTAATAAATGTGTTTATGACAGCCGTAAATGAGTCACGGCCTATTCTGGCAGTGGGGGAGGCTGGAGCAAAGTTGGGGGCCAGATTACTTGGTGCTGTGGGCCAGATCTGCCCCATGGGCTGTGGGTTGCAAACCCCTGGTCTAGAACAATGGTTCTCAATGTGGGCCCCACACCCCACAGGGGGATTCAATTCCCAGAAGCCTAAATCAGTAGATTGGCTGATCAGTGCTTTGGAGAATTGACTTTGGCTTCTGGGAATTGAAGTCCCAAAACTAAAGGATGGGAAACATTGGTCTAGAACATCAGGTTGAGGCCATATCTAAATCATCTGAAACTGCCCAGTTGCGGCAAATTTGGACAGGTAATCCCTGACAGCACTTGTCCATGCATTAGTAGTGTTCCAGATTGACTACTGTAACGATCTCTGCCCTTGAACTTAATATAGAAATTGACTACTATAATGGGGCTGCCCTTGAACTTAACACAGAAATTGCAATGGGTCCAGATTGTGATGGCCATGTTAATTTCTGGGACACAGAATTATGATCATATTTTATTTATTTATTTATTTATTTAGATTTGTATGGCCACCCACTCACCAGTGTGATCCTGGGCGGCTCACAATCCTATTGCACATAACCTTGTATAAAAGACCCAATGTACCATTAAAAACCTTACATAAAACTCATTATAAAATCTTTCTGGCAAATAGACAAACAAGTAGCCTAAGAAAACAGCTGGCGATTAGCATGTTCATATCAGCCAACAGAGGGTGGCTGTTCCTCTCTCAGCTCCCCACACCTGCTGGGCCAGCCATGTTTTCAGCCCTTTCCTAAAAACTAAGTTCTGGTTGAAAATGAAGTTCTCTTGGCAGGAGGTTCCAAAGGGCCGGAGCAGATACTGAGAAGGCCCTTTTTCTCGTACTGGAGAGGTGAACCTCTCAGACGAATGGTACCTTCAGAGAACCTCTCCGGTCCGCTCCTGTGGGACGGGCAGATAGGTTGAAAACTATCCTGTCTCTGTCCCAGCTCCTACCAACCTTGCAGTTGGAGAGCAAAAAATTGCAAGTAGATAAATGGGTACCACTTTGGTGGGAAGGTAAACAGCATCTCGTGCACTCCAGTATTGAGGCATGTCTGCCACATGTCCATGGAAACGTCTGCAAACACAGACAGCACTGACTGTTGGGCTATAAACAGAGATGAGCACTGAACCCTTGAGTCGGATACGACTGGCTTTCAAGCAAGGGCAACCTTTACCTAGACTTTGTTTCATTTATCCTTCACATCTGTTGTTTCTTCATATTGGTTCGTCCAGGCAAGAGATTTGGGATTAATTTTGTATTTTATTTATTTATTTATTAGTTCAAATTTATATTGCCGCCCACTTGCATATCGCTGCAAGGAGCAGAGTTTGTTCTATTTGTTATTTTCATTTTAAACTGTTTGTTTGTATTTTGTGCAGTGTTTTGTAAACTGCCCAGAGTAGGGACATTTCCCAGATGGGTGGTGGTACTGTATATCAATAAAATAAATAAATGAAAAAAGAGAAAGAAATATTATTAGAAGGGATTAGAGTTGGAGTAGGGAAATTAAGCTTCCTTTTGTTAATTCTTAGTTCATCTGAATGGTCACAGAACATTCCTGGCTAAAATGCCAACTTGTAACAGTTCTACTGTATGTGATCTGGCTTGGAACTCATCATAAAGGTAGGAAGTAATCCCTTCTGATGCTTGTGTAAATAATTACTGTCTCAAACGCCGGCATTTTCGTTGTCCACTGAAGAGTGTAATTATGAATGCTACTTTTTTGTAATAGCGTTTGATTCACCCCAAAGTTAACAAACTGGAATACAAATTGTATGTCATTTAGAGATAATCCTTGGATGAAATATGACAGCTGTTCAAATCTAAATGGCTTCACTAAACTCTACGAAAATATTGAATTAAAAGTGCAGGAGTTATGTTTTTTTGAAAAATGTAATTACCTGAGCTCAGCTTTAGTTGGGATTCTAGTAGATATTGATATTAATCTGTGATTCTACTGTAACTGTGGAGATTGGTGGCTGTTGGAGAAAAAATATCAGTCTTTTTATTACTGGGAAGCTGTACTTATCTGTTACATAAAAGAAGAAGGAGGGGAAAAGATGGATAATATGGCTGTCAGGAGAGGAGTAAAAGCTACATAATAAATAGAGCATGGTTTGCAGATGGCTTTTTCATGCATTATATGTCAAAACAAAATTAATGTCGTGTAATAGGGGGTCCCAATGAAAACTGGCTGTGCTATTTTGCTTGCAGACACCAAGCAAAATCTCCCTGAAGTCATGCTGGTAAAGAGCCAAAATGGCACCCCTTCCTTCTCCGTTCAATCTACCAAATCTCACTGGGCTGCCAGGTCAATAGAGAGTGCCCACCACCTCCCCAGAGAGCATCAGGGCAGTGTAGAGTAGCAGGGCAATGGAGTAAGAACAGTAGAAGAGCAGTTGCTGTTGCTCCCCAGCTCCTGCCACCTGAGGCAGTTGCCATACTCTGCCTAATGGTCCTGATCCTGGGGATGTATAATCACCTTTGGCCCTCCCACAGAGATATTGAGTATTGTAGTGCAGTGGCATAGGGCGGGCTTAGGCGCACGGGCCCCCAGGCCAAACTTGCCGCCCCCAGGCTCCCCTCCCCCAGGTAGGAAAGTCCTACCTTCAGATGGTTCGGTGGGCTAGGAGGCGGGGCGGCTGCGTGCCTGGGACCCTGACTGCATGGACGAAGCCCATGGTCTGGGCCGGTATGGCACGGACCCAGCGGGGAGCCCACCGTCAGGGTCCCAGGCGCGCAGCCGCCTCGCCTCCGAGCCCGGCGGCAGCAGCTTGTCTGCCTTCGGCATACGGGAAGCGAGGCCAGCGGTCTCTGCAGCCCAGCGCATGCTGCCAGAGGACCTCCCCCTGCAAGGCCTGGCCAGCACTGCTCCGGCCACAGGGCCGCGAAGACCAATGGCCTCGCCCCTCTGGGCTCCGGTGCTGCTGAAGGCGGATGAGCTCCCGCCGCCAGACTATGAGGCGGGATGACTGCACGGCTGGGACACCAATGGTGGGGTCACCACTGGGCCTGTGCTGCACCACCCCAGCCCCTTGCCTGCGCTGTTGGGGTCCCAGGCAGTGTGGATGCCCTGCTTCCTAGCCCGGCGGCGGCGGTGCCCAGGAAGGCGGGAAGCGAGGCCGGCGGTCGTGCGGCTGAGCGACTGGAGCAGTGCCAGCCAGGTGTTGGGGGGGTCTTCGACTTGGCTGGTGCTGGGCCGTGGCATCCGCCGGCCTTGCTTCACGCCTTCTTGGGTGCCGCTACCACCGAAGGCGGACGAGCTGCCACAGTGTGCCTGGGACCCCGACAATGGGCTCCCTGCTGGGGCTGCCCCAGCCCAGCCCGGCAGGCCATGCAGAGGGGGTGCCTGGGGAGGAGGGGGATGGAGAAGGGAGAGGGGCGCCCCCTGATCTCCACTGGGCCATTGGGCCCTGCCCTCCAGCCCGGTGGTGACAGAGGGTCCCGGTGTCCGCCCCAGCTGCCAAGAAGTCCGAGGCAGCGGTGGCAGCGCCCCCTGCAAAGTGCCGCCCGGGGTGGGCCGTCCCCCTCACTATGCTTCTGTTGTAGTGCAACCTCAGCTTGGAGTGGGGTGTTAGCACAATAATCATAGAGACAGGAATACTGTTCAGTAAAGTAGTAGCCTAAACTAAAGGAAGTTGTTTTATATTGTTTGTCCCTAAGTAACCAGTTGAAAAGTTTCCTGCCTTCCTGCCTCTAGAGGTCATCTGACCTATTTGCATGTATTAAGGCTTTGCATATTCTAGCCCGTCTCTCTCTCTTTCTCTTGTTTTTTTGCCTTTCAAAGAGGAAAGATGTCTATTTGAG
The DNA here is from genome assembly GCA_030440675.1 of Furcifer pardalis. Lineage (NCBI taxonomy): Eukaryota > Metazoa > Chordata > Lepidosauria > Squamata > Chamaeleonidae > Furcifer > Furcifer pardalis. The sequence continues at coordinate 14,155,739 of CP126894.1, read as the reverse complement.
TTCCTCCATTTATAAATAAATCCTTCATGGTCAACACAATTTTTCTGCCATGAGGTACTCTAATGATTCTAAGGTAATTTTGAGGTGCTGATTCCGAATCTGGCATCCGTTTTTTCCTAGTACATCAGGTTTTTGAGATCTCAAATATTGCAATATACCTACGAACAGCAAATTTTTCATAGTCGTCGAGCTAAACAGACATACGGACCTAAAACAAACATATAATTATGAACTGAAGTACAAAGTTGAGAGTTAAAGCATATTAACATGTAAGAATTGAAATGTTAAGATATGAAAATATGTACAAAAAGGTAAATTGACAATATCGACCTTACAATCGCCATGAATGACCTTTTCTTGGACGCTCTGTGACGTTCAACGTGTGTAATGTCTCTCATCAAGGACCAACAGTAATCTGTCATCATGTTGGTGTTCCATCGGCCTCGGTAATGTTCTTCCATTACTTTAATGTCTTGATGAAAACGTTCACCGTGCTCTTCGCTCACGTCACCCAAGTTCTCTGGAAACTTGGCCAAGTGACTATGTAAATAGTGAATTTTGATGCTCATTCTACATCCAAGTGCTTGGAAACTCAAGAGCAGCTCCTCCACAATCTCTCAATAATTGTCCGCTTTCTTGTTGCCAAGGAAATTCCAAACAACATCGGTGAATGCATTCCAAGCTCTAGCCTCTGCCGCCATCATTGTTGGAAGAAAGTGTGGATCCTTGATGAGAGTTCTAATTTGAGGGCCATCAAATATTCCTGCCTTTTTCTTCTCCATGCTGAGACCTGGAAAGGTTGTACATATATAGCTGAAGCAGTTTCCAGTGTGATTCAGTGCTTTGACGAATTGCTTCATTAACCCAAGTTATGTGCAGTGGAAGTAATACAATTTTATTCCTATCAACCAGAGGCTCATTTGTAATGTTCTTGTCATAAGGCGTCAAACTGATTCTTGGTGGCCAGGTCTTTTCCACCCAGTGTTTTACTGTAGTCCTACTGTCCCAATAGCAAAGGAAGCAAGGGTACTTGCTGTAACCTCCTTGCTGGCCCAGCAAAACATTTACCATTTTCAAATCAACACAGATCACCCATCCATGATGTGTGTAATCCAATCTATCCAGAATTGTCCATATTGCCATACTCTTCTTTCATTTGTACGGAGTGTCCTATTGGGATTGAACCAAATATATTTCCGTTGTGCAGTAACACACATTTTAAACTCCTTTTACTACTGTCGATAAAAAGTCTCCATTCACTGGAATGATATGTGGGCAGTCCTATATGGAGAAGAAGCCCTTTAACATCATTACAATAAACAAGTGGACCATCAGATTGGAAGTACTTTTGCAGTGCTGTTTCTCTGTTACGATAAAAGGAGACACTTGTGCCAGGTCTGAGTAGTCTTTTCTCTTTCAGCCTGGAAGCCAACAATTCTGCAGACTGCTTTGGCAAATACAAATCTCTTACCAGACCATTCAATTCAGGTTGACTAAACAAACAGAATCTGCATCAGATGGTGTATAGGTTGGAGCATCATTAGCCTCATCATGTGTAGTAGAACTGGATGAACTGTGGGATTCAACATCAATCTCTGGTAGCTCTGTATATACAGGCACAGGTATTTCCTCACAGTGTCCAACTGGTCGTTTGGCAGATGGGATATTGGGGTATTGTATGTGGTGTCTGTTCTTTTTATTGAAACCTTTGACATTGACAAGTTAAAAGTAGTAGTCATCCACATGGTTCATTGGTTCTCTCCAAACCATCGGCACACCAAACTTCAGCTTAGAATTCATTTCTTTAGACCATGACCGCAATGTTTTGACACAGGTTTTGCACACTGTATGAGGAGCCCAAAGTTTGTCTTGGTCTCCCAGTGGTACTTTAAAATAGACAAGATACACCCTCTTGACAAAGGTAGTGATGTTGCACCTTTGATCCCGCAAGGTGAAGCTGCCACAGATGTAACAGAAGATATCTGCGTCATTATAGCATTTCCTTCTTTCCGATGTTGTGTCCATTGTGATATCACAAACTGCACTAAAATATATACATAAATAAGGTTATCTACATAACATCACATTATAATCACTAATCTTATCACTATAATTCTATAGCTGACTCACACCAACATGCAGTCAGGAATGACGGGTTGGCCAATAGCATAAAAATGTGATGTGATAGAGCAAATCTGAGATCATATTTGTAATCAGCAACCTGAAATAAGTATAAAACAACTGCAAAAGCTCATGCCAGGAAAAATATTTTTTTGTATAGCTGTGTTATAAATAAATAAATAAATAAATAAAAATGAATAAACTTTATTTCTTTCTAAAACAAATCTCACCAAGAATCCTGAGCACATACATATTTCTTTGTCCTAATTGTGAATAAACAATGTTTTGTTCTTTCTCTAAGCATTTACTGCAAGTGTATTCATTGGCTGGACTAAACAAGGGAGTAAGCTTGGGAGAACTTGCATTCAACTAAGATTTGTATAAAAACCTGCCCTGCTGCACTGTGCTTCTAAAATAAGTTAACAAAAGGACCTTAATCTTGTATTAGGTGCAGGTTTATTGCAACACCCCTGGATTTCCATCCTGAGTGGTGGTTGGATTATAAGGTCCACAAGCTACCTCCCCTCTCTTGTCAGTTTGTAGTTATTACTGGTGACAGTGGAGACCCATGGCATTATGTTGACATGGGTGTGTTAGAAGTCATAATCTCAGTACTTTTCCCTGGTAGGACTGGATGCTATATGGCTTCATAACCTATTCCAGATGTCTTTGTAGATTTTAGGGGTTGAATGGACATCAGAAGCAGGTGTTGGCACGTGAGCTTGGTTACCTCTTTTCATAGGAGGTAGTTGCAAACATTAAGATGGAGGTGCTCACATCTACAAATTCCAGAGTATTTGTGAGGTCTTAACAGTGTGTGGGTCATTCTTGTACTCCCTCAGATATTTGCACTATAATTTCTACAAGCACTACCTCTTCTGATATTTCAAGAATTGCAGCCTGTTGTCTTAATCCAGTGATCTCCACTCCCAGTTCTATCTGCATTTGTTGAAAAGACCCAGTGTACATGTCTCTACATTAAAAAGTCATAGCAGTTTGATTCTGTGCCCTGGTGGAGGGGCCGCACTGTGGCCTCTCCACACTCAATACCTATTATTTATTCATTCAACATATTTCTATCCCACCTGTCCTTCAGTTAACACAAGCTAAAATACTTCACTCTGTTCTTCCCTACTTTATCCTCACAACAAGGCTATGAGAGAGGTCAAATTTAGTTTTGTTGTTCAGCTGCACAGTTGATTCCGACCCTTTGCGACCCCATGGACCACTGTCCACTAGGCACTTCTGTCATCCACCATCCTTTTCAACTCGCTCAGCTCTGTGCCCATTGTCTCTACAATACCATCTAGCCATCTCATTTTTGGCTGCCCCCCTTTTCTTTTGCCCTCTACCTTTCCCAGCATCAAGGCTTTCTCAAGTGAATTCTCTCTTCTCATTTGATGTCCAATGTACTTTAGCTTCATCTTTACTATTTGACCTTCCAAGGAGCAGTTAGGGTTGATTTCTTCTAAGGCTGACCTATTTGTTCTCCTTGCTGTCCAGGGGACTCTCAAAACTCTCCTCCAACACCACATCTCAAAGGCATCTATTCTTCTGCGCTCAGCTTTCCTAATGGTCCAGCTCTCACAACCATACATTGCCACCAGGAATACCATTGCTTTGACTATATGAATTTTTGTTTGCAATGTGATGTCTCTACTTTTCACTATGTTCCCCATGTTTCTCATAGCTTGTCTTCCAAGAATCAGTCACTTTTTTATTTCATGGCTGCAATCACAATCTGCAGTGAGCTTTGATCCTAGGAAAGTGCAAGGTCACCCTTGTGTATTTCATGGCTCAGATTTGAACCCAGATTTCCAAAATTCCAATCCAGCACTCAATGTTACATCACATAGCTACACCAATGCTGGGTGATGGTGTAATATCATTCCTGTATATATACTATTTGAAATATCAGCAACAAAGCCAAGTAGGTGTCTTCATTTTGGCAGTCCAGGGTTTGATTGGGACACGGAGGAGGAGGAGGAGAACTAGCAGCAGTGGTGTAGCATGGGTGTGTGTGCCCCAGGCGGCACTTTTTTGGGGCAGCAAAATTTCACAGTAAATGGGACTTCGCTGCTGGCCCAGGACTTCCTAGCTGCTGGGTTTAAGAGGCCGCTGCAGGGATGGGCACTGGGACCCTCCACCACTGCCAGTGTCCTGGGCCCCACCTCGGGCCAGGGCACAAAAGGCCACTACAGTGGCAGGACTTCGCCGCTTCCCGGACTTCCTAGCGGCCAGGGTGAAGAGGCCACTGCGGGGACGGGCGCCGGGATCCTCCACCACTGCCGGCGTCCTGGGCCCTGCCCAGGAAGTGGCAAATTTGGCCTATGTCCCGGGTGGCTGAAACCCACGCTACGCCACTGGCTAGCAGGCAACAGAAAAGCTGTTCTTACAATTTCTCTTAAAAAGGCCATTTATGTTTTGTCCCTTTGGAGTTTTTTAAAAGACCGAAATGTCTCTCATTTGGCCTCCTGTGATCAGGGTCATAGAATATAGGTGGATGCCTGTGGCTTTGTCTTGGTGCTCACATTAGCCATAAAGGGATTAGGCTTAGTATTTGCCAGGTCACTGGATGGACTTGGTACCATGTGGGATTTCCAAGACAAACAAAGTAGGATTATGTCTTATTTGTAACCCTGAGGATAACTGCATGGAACTAATGGCAACTGGGCAATCAAGCCGACAGCAAGAAGAGATAAGACAAGAAAGCCATTGTTCATGAGAGCCAGAATTCTGGAATCCTTGAAACATCGTCAAGGTTGCTGTTTGTATTTTTGAGCCTTAAAGAAGAAGAGGTTTCGGTGAAACAGAAAGGAACCCTGAGTGGGCTAGGCTGTTGTTTACCTAGTCAGCAGATCAGGTAATGGGCCTAGGTGGTAATATTTAGGTCACAGAAGTTTCCTGCAGGAAAGGAGCAATGATGAAAATATATACACTGCCATATGGAAATTAAAAGCCAATGGTAAGCATCTGTATCTCCAGTTTTGCTAATGTCTTGCGGAGAAGCTCAAGTGAAACACAGTAGACTTGATGGGCAAGTTTGAATGAACATCACAGCACTATGGAGATAGTTTGGATGATGTAGAAGTGAGATTATATTTCCCCATTTTATTTTACTGTAAACAATAAATAAATAAATAAATAAATAAATAAATAAATAAATAAATAAATATAAATGTGTGCTGTCAAGTCATTTTGGATTTATGATGACCCTTCTCAAGGTTTTCTAGCTAGAACACATGCAGAATTGTCTTTCTATTTCTGGCTTTTGTGGAATTCACAATGGGGAGTCAAACTCGCAACTTCTGGTTCTGCAGCCAGGTAAACCACAGACTAATTGCTCTTTCCTCCCCTCCCCTTCTTCCTTTTGTAATATCTACTGGGAAATGTGTGTGTTTCGTGACTGTGTTAGAAACTGCAGATTGAACTCACCAAAAAATTGGCTTCATTGTGAAAGTTTCACACGCAGCCTAGAAGATGTGAGTTGCAGAAAAGCCGCTCTGGGATCCTTGTTTTAGCTTTCTGCTCCCAAGGAAAAGGACAGAAAATAAGATTTAAAATTTAAAAACCCAGCAAAGCAGGAGGTTTGTTCCAAATTACATCAAGTTGGTTGTTATGAATGTGTCAAGACAAGTGCTTTGAGAAGGGACTTCTTTTCATATCAGTTTTCAGTGTATTTTAAGGAGAAGGGTGAAATCTTAAATACTTTTTAGAACCAAGCATTCTTCCAATGAACAGGTCTTCATAATAAGTAACACCTCATTCCAGTCCATTTGATCTTTTCTCACCTGCTGGCCAACGACTTATTATGATAGTAAAGGTAAAGGTTTCCCTTGCTCGAAAGCCAGTCGTATCCGACTCTGGGGGTCAGTGCTCATCTCTGTTTCTAAGCCGAAGAGCCAGCGCTGTCTAGTCTCCTATAAAATAACATGTCTAAACTAGCTGTATCATCCAGTGGAACCTATGTGAGTGGTACTAATGATTGCTTTGGCTTTCACCTCACCTGTTCTTATTAGGAACTAGGCTTATTGTTAGGCGTGGATCAAAATTATTCATAGAGGAGACCCTGTGTGGAGTGGTGAATGTTTTCAGTAAAGGTCAAGGTCTCCTGTGGTTGAAAGCCAGTTGTCTCCAACTCTATTTTTTTTATTTTATTAAATTTATACCTTGCCCTTGTCCAAGGACTCAAGGCGGCTTACAATTTAAAACAATTAAAAACACATTACTTATGATACAAATTAAAATTAAAAGTTAAAAGAGTAAAAAGTTTAAAAAGTTAAAAAAAAACAACAACAGGGAGAGGGGTGAGATATTCAAAGGAGCCAGCAGGCTGAGCTGACCGCCTGGCCCGCACCCCACACATGCCTCGCCAGCCAGGTCTTCACTTCTTTGTCTGGAGATACAACTCACTTGGCAGTAGGTTCCATAGGGCCGGAGCGGACACAGAGAAGGCCCTCCTTCTCATGCTAGAGAGATGTGCCTCTCTAGCTGATGGTACGACCAGAAAGCCTCTCTAGTCCGCTCTGGTGGGATGGACAGATGTTCTCGGGGTGACGCGGTCTCTTAAGTATCTTGGCCCACTACCATGTAGGGCTTTAAAGGTGATAACTAGCAGCTTGAATTGCACCCGGAGGCATACTGGGAGCCATTGCAGCTCTTGGAGAAGTGGTGAGGCACAAGCATAACGCCCGCACCCCATCACAACCTGAGCAGCCGTATTCTGGACCAGTTGAAGCCTCCAAATGGTCTCCAATGGCAGCCCCATGTAGAGCGCATTACAATAATCAAGTCTGGAGGTGACCAGAGCATGTGTGATCATGAGCAAGGAGTCCTGATCTAGGAGTGGACGTAACTGGCGCATAACACGGAATTGTGCAAAAGCTCTCCTAGCCACCAACTCTAGTGGTGCTCATCTGCATTTTCAGCCACTGTCTGCAGGTGTTTCCATGTGGCAGGCATGACTAGATGCCAAAGCACACAGAACACTGTTACCTTTCCCATAAAGGTGGTACCTATTTATCTACTTGCAATTTCTTGCTTTTGAACTGCTAGGTTGGCAGAAGCTGGGACAGACGACAGGTGCTTACTCCATCACACAGCACTCAGGTCTTGAACTGATGTCCTGCTCCTTCCAGTCATGAAGCTCAGTGTTTTATCCAATAAGCCACCACACCCCCTTAGTAGCTAAAAAAGTAGTCTCTAAAATGTTAGTAGTAAGACAGTACTGTGTGTGTTGCTACCATGATGTCACTTTTTAGTTTATAAAATACATAATCAATGCTTGGAGGTTTCTGGTGTAGTTTTGTGACTGTGACTGCTGGTATTTATGTCTTGTGGTGTTTTGGACTAGGTTGCTAAACCATGGGATTATGCTAAACAGTTTGTACTTCTGGGTTTTGATAGACCTTCCCAGCATTTTGTATTAATGCACTTAAAAGGATTTATTGCAGCTCCGAAGAACAGCTTGGTGGTGCTAACTGTAGATTTATTGTGCTCCTTTTAATGATGTGGCATTGTTTCATGACAGAATGTATATAAAATAGCACAGAGGTTTGTAGTACTATTTGGTGTGGGCTTTTAGTTCCCCCTTTGCCCCCATTAATGTGTGCTATTGATTGTATATGCTGTTCAGGCAGTAATGGATTTATAATTAGAATACAGTCACAGTAATCAATGATGAGATTATTAGGCATATAAATAGAACTTTTGAGGCTAAAATGAGGTGATTTCCTGCTGGAACTGAGGATTCATCAAGGTCTTGTATGTTAGTAGCACTTGTAAGAGTTAAGATAGAGGTGTCATTAAAGGAGGAGGTTTACTCCTTCCACCATTTTTAGTATCTGAGTTATAGCTTTATATCTATCAGAACTGCAATTCATACATTTGTTCACCATCTAAATCAGGCGTGCCCAAACTTTTTGGCCCGTGGGCCGATCATGCGGTCCAAGGAGTCGGCCGCACCCGGCACCCGGGCCTTAGTTTGGGCACCACTTATCTAAATGTACATTCTTCTTCAAGTGCTGTATCTGATTCAGAATATTGGTGATCATCATGGTGATCAGCCATGGAGATTGTCCTGGGAACAATATAATGCAGTGGCCTTCCATCTGCCTTCCATATTGCAGCATGACATCCATACCATTTTTCCAGTTCTGCAAGTCACTTTCTGGTTCTGAGCCCCTTTGGCACACAAGGTCTTCATCAGCCCCAGGCCAGTATTGATGAAGCTGCTGCCCTCCATCAAGATGGATTCAAGTGGGATTTAATCCACTTTTGGAATAATCAACCTTCCTTGTGGACTTTGCCAACCAAGGCTGTTAATCTTCAGGGTTGTCAGGTTAGTTAACCACTGCCAGGCTATTGTCACTGGCAGGATGGCATACTCCACTACCATAGCAGGATATCCTGGCCAGACTGGAGAATGTACATTTATATGTCTCCAATTCAATTTATTACACTCAAAGACCATAACAGGAATATGTGTCCAATTTCTTTCTTGGAAGGAGCCTCTTGAAGATATCCCATATAACTTTTTCAGAGCTGTAAAAACATTTTAGGTGTAAGCCAGTTTAGTTTAGTGAGATTAAGCACAGAACAGAGTTTAGCCATAGCATATTGAAATGACTTTACCTGCAATGTGTTATTTTATGGGATAGCAACATTGTCACGGTTTGATTTCATGTTATTGAAATTAGATAAAGACTAGTAAACTCATGATTTCTTCTCCTTTGGCAATAAGTAATGTTTGCATGTTGTTCCTAAAACACTGTTTATGAGTGTGTGTAATATGTTAATCTAAGAGGCAAAATTCCGTGAGGAAGAATTTTGTAGTTCCTCTTCTTCAGTGATGGGCATCAGTAGGTTCGCACCAGCTCGCCAGAACCGGTAGCAGAAATTCTGGCAGGCCCCACCCATCCAAGTTTTTAAATAGAGTAGTCCTAATTCAGGTTCAACTCAGGGCTTCTCCCAGGCCACACCCACCATACCACACCCACAGTGTGGTAGCAATTTTTTTTGAGCCCACCACTGTTCATCTTCCTATATAAAGATATAACAAATGAAGATTTATATCCCATTAGAAGTACAGAATGGTGAAAGCTGAGATCTAACAACATTCAAAAGCCTTTAAGTTGCACAATTTTTGTTTAAAAAGCTGCCAAAGAGAATGGAAGCCTGACATCTGAGAACAGAGTTTGATTGCTGTTTCCAGACCTGCTCCTTTGTTGAGGTAAGAAGTAATTAAACATGCTGTAGCAACAGCAATAGCAGTAGCAATAACACTTCTATACCAGCCACATAGTTAAAGCGATGGTCTTCTTTTCAGTAATGTATGACAGTGAGAACTGGACCATAAGGAAGGCTGAGCACAGAAGAATTGATGCCTTTGAACTGTGGTGCTGGAGAAGACTCTCGAGAGTCCCCTGGATTTAGGGTTATCATATCTCAGGATTTGTCCTGAGATTTTCTCTTAGAGCAGGAAATCTCAGGACAAATCCTGAGATATGGTAACCCTACCTGGGTTGCAAGGAGATCAAATCAGCCAATCTTGAAGGAAATCAACCCTGATTGATCCTTGGAAGGAAAAATACTAAAGCTGAAGCTCAAGTACTTTGGTCACCAAATGAGAAAAGAGGACTTACTAGAGAAGGTCCTGATGCTGGGAAAGATTGAAGGCAAAAGGAGAAGGAAGCGGCAGACGACAAGATGGTTAGACAGTATCATTGACGCATTGGGCATAGATCCGTGCAGACTCCGTAGGATAGCGTATGACAGAAGAGCCTGGTGTGTCCATGGGGTTGTAGAGGGCCAGACTCGACTATATGACTGAACAACAACAACAAGAAGAAACCTTGGAAATGTTTGCATAATTCCTCCCCCTCCCAATGTCTCAGAAATCAGCTTTTGTCAGTAGCATTAGATGAGAAAAGTGGTAGTTACATATTTTTGTTTGCCTTGGGTAAATGGTTTGTCCGGATCAGACGAGTGCCATGAAAGGATATTGAGGAGTGGTTGAATCAGCCTCACCTCTGCTTGAGAAAAGATGAGCAAGTAATTCTAACATGTGTCAGCAAACAGAGGTCAGGCAAGGTTTTTCCTTCATCCCCACCCTCTCTGCTGCCATGGCTGATGAAGTCATGATGTTAGAACAGAGGATTTTATTTCTGCGTACGTGTGTTGCATTCACCCACACTAACAGCTAGGTAGCAATTCTAAATTGGAGGTACCCTAAGTAAGCTTGCTCTAGTGCAGCACAGTGCTTTGTCACTTTTTGTTTCTTACACCCACCAGTCACTGTATCAAAGATTTGGCTTCCACTATGATAAAAACAGAAGCCAATATTATTTTTAATATGATCCTCGTTCTCCTCTGTCAGCCTCTTTCTGAGATGGAAATCTGTATGTTTAGACAGTCCATTGCTAAATTTATTACTTTTGCTATGTTTTAAGGACTGTGGGACCTCAAAAATCACAGCAACATTAACAAATTTAAAACAATCCCATTAGTAGTTGAAAATTGCAATAAGCTGACCTGACTTCCCTTAAGAGAGAATTCCATAGTTTGAGGGCTGCCACAGAGGAAGTGGGCCATGGTGGCTTAGTGGTTAAGGTGCTGAACTTGATGACTAGAAGGTCAGCAGGTCAATAGTTTGAGACCTGAGTGCTGTGCAACAGAGTGAGCTCCCATCACTGTCACAGCTCCTGCTAATCTAGCAGTTCGAAAGCAAGAAATTGTGAGAAGATAAATAGATACTGTTTCAAAGGGAAAGGTAACAGCGTTCCATGTACTCCAGCCTTTAGTCATGCTTGCCACATGTCCACAGAAACATTTGCAGACACAGACAGTGCTGGCTCTTTCAAACAAGGGAGACCTTTACCTACAGAGGAAGTTCTGTCTCATATACTTACATCAGTCTTCTAGCCACTCAAAATAGTGGGACGTTTATCAGGATATCTATTGAAGATCTCAAATTTCATATGGGCAAAGCAGATTTCCTGATATTAGGGCCACAATCAGTTTAGCATATTGCGGACCAAAATTCTAAACCAGCACTTTAAATTGAGTTTGGAAGCCTATGCAGCTAGTTTAATTGTTTCTAAACTGCAGACAGTAGCCTGGCAGCTGTGTTTTATACTAACTGTGGCTTCTGAAGACTTCTCAAAGGCTTCTTGGACTAGAATGTATTATAGAGGTCTACTCAAGAAGTAATTAACGCATGGATCACTATGGCTGAAAAGTACTAAAGTGATCTTTTTTACATTAATCCTGTTTAAAAAATCCCAATAGTTTACAGATTAGTTTGCAGATTATATAGACCAGTGATGGCAAACCTTGGCACTCCAGCTGTTCTTGACTTGAACTTCAATTCCCAGAAGCCTTGATCAGCAGGAGTGTTGACCAGGGCTTCTGGGAATTGAAGTCCAAGAACACCTGGAGTGCCAAGGTTTGCCATTATTGATATAGACCAAGGTTTCTCAACCCTGGGTCTCCAGATGTTTTTGGACTTCAGTTACCAGAAGCCTCTATCAATAGGTGTACTGACTTGGGCTTCTGGTAATTGAAGTCTAAGAACATCTATGGGCCCAAGGTTGAGATACCTTGATATAGACCAGTGATGGTGAACCTTGGCATTCCAGGTGTTCTAGAACTTCAGTTCCCAGAAGCCCTGATCAGCAGGAGTGCTGACTTGGGCTTCTGGTAATTGCAGTCCAAGAACACCTGGAGTGTCAAGGTTTGCCATCACTGTTATAGACCATACTCTACTTGCATCCCTGTCTTGCAGGTGTACAGTTTGTCCTTCGATGACATGGCAACTGCATTTGATGGAAAGGACATTAGAAAAATCTTCTATCTAACCTTGGCACTTGCTGACTTACAGTGTTCTAATGATGTGCCTTACTGTAAGTAAGCTCCTTCTATAGGTGTCTTGTAGCCCAAGTAGGGGGTTCTTCCCATTTCCCTCCATGAGGGATTGGATAAACCCCTGCAGTATGCTTAATAGTCAGTTTGTAGCATACTCTGCAGGAAGTATAGGAGAACAGTATTTCTGCCAAATATTATAAGAATAGAAATAAGCCTTTATTCTTCTTCTACCAATAAGAATAACAGTAGGAATAGCAGTAGAAACAGTGATGAGGACAAAGGTGTTAATTATTAGGTACAGTAATACCTCGGATAACGTTTACCTCGGATAACGCTAAAATTGCATAATGTTAAGTAATCTGGGGAGGAGAATTGGATCGAATAATGTTAAGGTCCTATGGGATGGATCAGATAACAACCGCCAAAGCCTGTGCGGTTACAATGTACAGTAATACCTCAGATAACGTTTACCTCAGATAATGCTAAAATCGCATAACGTTAAGTAATCTGGGGAGGAGAATTGGATCGAATAACGTTAAGGTCCTATGGGATGGATCGGATAACAACCGCTAAAGCCTGTGCGGTTACAATGTATCTCTATGGAGCTTTAACGTTATCCGATCCATCCCATAGGAGTTTAACATGCATCGGATAACACTAAAAATCGGATAACACCAAGACTTGTGGAACCAAGTCTTAGCGTTATCCGAGGTATTACTGTACAGTAAAGATGTCATGCTGGAAGTCATGGACCCATCTTTGAGAATGAGAGGGTTGATTTCTGTAGGATGCCTCTGTGAGTTTAGATTCACCCAGGGAGAATGGTATACATAAAAGCCTGAGAGGTACATGTTTAAACACAGACAACAAAGGCAGAGTTCTTATTAGCAGGCCACAGCTGCAGGTACTAAAACAACTACAGAAATGAGTTCTAGTCGTAAAGTGCCTTTTACACTATTTTATAATGAGACCCGATGGAAACGTTGGCCAGGAGCTGTAAAAAGTTAATGCTGTGAAATGTTTCCTCACAAAAAGGCACTGAGAGTATGCTTGTTCTATTTTTTTGTGAGGACTGGCCTCAGTTTCTCAGAGATGTCTCTGCCAAGTGTGTGAGTGTCTCATCCTTGCTTGCAGGATGAGAAGGTTTATAGTCCTTTGAAATTATCCACAGAGCATCTGATTTACGTCAAATATGTTCTGGGTAACGGTGATAGTTCATAAGAGGTTTGAGGTGAGGCTATTTTATTATTATTTCATAGACAAGCAGCTCTTTCTTTGAGCAACTTGAAAGGTTAGACTTCTACACCATGGGATGTGACTGCAGGGGGAAAGTATAAAACTAAAGCAAGCAAATAAACAATAAAACCTGCTGTACTTGATGTTTCACTGTCAAAAATTTGTTTCACGGTTTTGTCTTGTGCTGTTCTTTTGAGTTGGCAGTTTATTGGCGATGGGAGGCTTGCAAGTGTGAGTGAGGTGTTTTCTGGATTATTTTGAGGAATTCTCAGGGTTTTTTGTTGGAAGTTTATCATAGTTCCTGATCAGATAATATATTGCAGTCAAGGTTTTCTGAAAGTTGGCTTACTTATAATTCTTCTTCTTGGGCTAGAGTTCCAGGTATGGAAAGATCACTTGCTTGAATTACAGTTCTTGGGAACCTTTGCCCAAGAACTCTAATCCAAATCTTCACATGGATCCTGGGAACCATTGTTCAATATGTTTTGGGCAATATATTTTATTTGTTTATTATTTATTTAATATATTTATATACCGCCCTAATCCGGTGGACTCTGGGCGATGTAAATAGGCCAGCGAGCACCTCACTGACCATACAATAAAAAAAGTTAAAACCAATATAAAACCAATTAAAATATTCTGGACAATATATGTTTCAAATGTGTGCTTGAATGTCCCTTGTATTTTTCAGACACAAAACTGTGTAGAATAGCTAATACTTAGAAGACAAGAGCATAATTCAAAAAATTGATAGGCTTGAACACAGGGCTGAAACCAGCCGAATGAAATTTAACAGGGATAAGTGTAAATTTTTACACCAGGAGTTCTCAACCTTTTTAAACTGGAGGCCGGGTCATGCTCCTTCTGACTGCTTCGGGGGCTAAACAGCCATTTTGCCCTTCCTCCACCACATGACACTTCCTGGTGTGGTGGGGGCCACATGGAATGCCACCATGGGCCGCAGGTTGAGAATCCCTGTTTTAAACCTAGGGAGGGGGGGAACCCAAATACAGTACACAGTTACAAGATGGGCGGGAGGTACTTGGCTCAGTGATACTACAAGTGAGAAGGATCTTGGAATTGTAGATCCCAGGCTAAATATGAGTCAACAATGTGATGTGGATGCAAAAAAATGCCAACATTGTTTTAGGCTGTATTAGCAGAAGTATAGTCTCTAAAACCTGTTAGGTACTAGTCCCCCTCTATTCATCACCAGTTAGACTACATATAGAATACTGTGTCGAATTCTGGGCATCATACTTTAAAGAAAGATGCAAACAAATTAGAGGAGGTGCAGAAAAGGGCAACACGGATGATCAAAGGAAACTAAGCCATAGCAGGAAAAATGGAAGGAACTGGGCAAATTTAGCCTTGAGAAAAGGAGACTGAAAGGGGATATGTTGGCATTCTTCAAATACCTGAAAGGTAACCATAAAGAGGAAGGGCAGGATCTGTTCTCAACCATTCCAGAACACAGGAAGAATAATGGGCCACAGGGAGCCAGATATAGGCTTAACATCAGGAAAAATTTCTTAACCGCTAGAGCAGTATAACAGTGGAATCAACTACCTCAAGAGGCAGAGAGTGCTCAAACACTGGAACTGTTTAAGAAAAAAATTGGACCATCACCCGTCAGATTTGCTCTGATTTGGATTCCTGCATTGAGCAAGGTTTGGACTCGATGACCTAAAAGGCCCTTCCAACTCAGTTATTTTATGATTCTCAGCTAATGCAGGCAAGGATGAAGTTGAACTGAGCTGGTCAATGTCTTACTTGACCTGAAAGCCATTGTGTGTGCACATACTTCAGGAGGGTATGGTAGGATAACTCTTAAATGCTCCCTTCTGTAGGAAACTTCCTGAGTGACTTAAGTTGATGTATAGGTGGGGAAGACTATTCCATAGTGTGTTAGGTAGTTATTTCGAAAGAGTTGGGCCTTTTTGGTTAAAGAACATTAATAAATGTGACACACACCCTTCCCAACTGCACTGATAGCGTCCAGAGTTCTGAGTTCAGTTCTCTACTATGCCTCCCAAAGGGAGAGCCAACTTGTGTGGTCTTGGGCAAGCTGCACAGTCCCAGGGCACTCCCAGAAGAAGGCAAAATACTGCTGTGAATTATCTACTAGAAAACTCTGGAAAGAGTTTCTAGAAGATAGAATTGACTTGATGGCACTTAGTTATTATTATGTAACCCTGTGTAGCTCCTCCAACCTGGTACTTTCTCTATGTTCTAGAAGAGTCCATCATCCTATCTTGCATGAGTCCTGTTGGTCAAGTATAAAGGAAGTGTGGTTCATATCCAAAGGTTTTGAGCAAAGGTGACCAAGAATGATGATTCTCAGCCTTTTCTTGTTTTACATCCCACCAATCACTCTATCACAAGATTGGGTCCCACCATGATAGAAACAGAAGGCCCACATCTTCTAATGACATTTTCATAGGAATTGATTCATCACATTTTCAGGAGGAGATGGTGATGGGGGAGAGAAGGGTTTTTTTTGCAGCTGATGTGATGGTGAACCTTGGCACTCCAGATGTTCTTGAACTTCAATTCCTAGAAGCCATGATCAGCAGGATCTGTTCTCAACCATGGGTTACAGGGATCCCCTGATCTGGTAATTGAAGTCCAAGAATACCTGGAGTGCCAAGGTTCACCATCACTGACCTGTACTATTCTTGGGTCTCATCACTGGTGAGAAGCAAAACTCTACACAGTGTCACAGTTTCTGGAATACACTGGAGGTTCTGTAGCATCTTTTGGGGAAGGCATCTATAGCTTTCTGATGGGGAACATATTCTGCAGAAAAGTCCATCTTTAGCTTCTATATAGAAGGATCCAGGATCTAGGTAATGTGAATGACCTGATTCTTCTTTAAAACCCAGAGAATTGCTTCCATTCAGAGTACTCTGTGCTAGGCTAGGTAAATGGTAATCTGATTACTGTTGTAGGATGTAACTTCCTGGATTCTACTACTGTTACTACAACGGGGTCACTGTAGATATAGTTCCATTTACTGTTGAAGGAAGAGGTTAGTCTGAGGGTAGATCTTGGACTTTTGGTTTGATTTCTAAGTAATTTACAGTAGATTGGAAAGAGATTGGTGATTCACATATGCAAAACGCAAAAGCTGGCTCATTTCTGCAGTCACTTAGAGTGGGCATTGCAGTTTAAAACTGATAGACGTTGTAGTCCCAGGAATGTGTTACATGTTATATGCCTTCTGGTTTGTTTTGGGGCTTTTCTGTTGGAAGAGTACAGCACTTAAAAGCGACCAGGGAGACAGGAGTGGTGCTGGAATTCCTAACATCCAGCTTTTGTTGGATCTGTTCCTGCCAATCACACTGACATCTGTCATCAGTTTCTGAATGACTAAAGCCTGAGCCCATCAGTGATTATTGCTCTAAGCCTTATTATCATGAATGATGCCTGAAGATTACAATGATTGATGAACAATAAGAGCTGAAGACAGATAGAAGCTTTCCTGCTGCAGTTTCCTAACTGCGGGCCATTCTACATGTTAAGGGAGATGCGTTTTCCCCACCATTACATTTCCCTTCCCTTTAATGCAGGGGTTTCCAATGTTTCGTGCCAGGTGCCAGTTCCTACCACCAACGCTTAGCTGCGCAGGCTGGAGACGTAGCTGTGCCAACTGCTTATGTTTTCGGCAGTGGCGGTAGTAATTGCGCCATTTTTGAAGCTTCTTGCACAGCCTCCTGCCGCTTTCCAGTGCGACAGGAGGCTTTTTGGAACATTTTGGCTCCATTTTGGGATTTTTTTTCACTGCTTCTCTGCTGCATTTCGGCAGCTAAACCACGCTGGTTGGGAACTTCTTGCTTCCATGGTGGGAACCCAGGTGCTGACATAAGCTCCGTCCGGCACTGGAAGTCACGAACCACCATGGTTTATGTGCTAAAATGCAGCGGAGAAGCGGCACCCCCCCCCCCAAAATAAATAAATAAATAAAAATAAATGGAGCAAAAATGCTCCAAAAAGCCTCCCTGCACCCTGGGAAGCAGTGGAGGCTGTACAAAAAGCTGCAAAAATGTCACCGCCACAGCAGTAAGTGATATATTAGGACTTCTGGTGTTCAGGGGAGCTTCTGGAGGCGCCTGGGTGGCAACCATGGACCAGATTAATGAGCTGTGCAGGCTGGATTAGGCCCACAGGCCATAGGTTGGCCACCCCTGCTTTAAAGCTACATGTCTGAACAATCAGATTTCCAAACAAAGCCATGTTTGACTCTTGCCGATCAATCACAAAGCAACAACAGAACAACCTGCAATGTAGCTGAAACAGACACTTTTTACCTCTGATTATAGTAAGGCATGAACTGTATTGTGTGATTCTGCTCTGAAGTATGGAAGGATGACAAGGTCAGTATTTTTCTTCTAAATTCTGGCTACACTTTTTGTTACTTCATTTTCTTTGGCCAGAGGCTACATGACCTCAGCAGGATATGTGTATATATGTACATATGCCGGAGAGTAGATGTTTATTGTAAATGTTCGATTGAGTGGGAATTGGGCTTTGCCATATGTCGGACATCAGCCGTTCCATCGCAAGGGTCCTCCCTTTAGTTCCTGGGCATACTGCCCATTTTAACTGGAACTTAACCCTTGCCTCACCTTTGGAAGAGCTGAGCCGCTTTTAAAAAGAACTTACTGAGTTCTCTGGCACTAGAGCAGAACAAGGGAGGATTCTTCAGGTAGCATGTCGCCAAGTTGCCTTGTGTGTGTGTGAAAAGAAAAACAATAATCTTCAAAGAGAAACAGCTGCTTTATTCTTCAGGTTCATTAATAGCAAAGTCCATAGAAAAACCGTAGATTAAAAGGTCATAAACATAAGATCAGTCCAGTAAACAGTCCAAGATCTTTAGGTAATCGTAATGAAAGGAAATGGAAAAAAACAGTTCCATAAGCCAAACCGAGGTCTTAGTCCATTGAGAAACAGAAACAAACTAACTCACTGTTCTCCAAAATGGAGAATTCCTGGTCAGGTGGTTTAACCTTGGCCAATCAGGCAACAGAGAATAACTTTCTCAAAACAATGAATTGTTTACATCCATGTGAAGATATAACATTAAGCTCTGCTAGCTAGGCTAGCTAGAAAGATAACAGCACAGGAACACTGTAATGTCAACAAGCCAACTCGTGACAGTCTTGTGAGGCATACAAAGAGAAAAATGGATTTTTATGAGGCCTAGCTAAGAAACTGCGATTTCAAGCCTTGGGAAACATGAGGAAATGTGTCGTTTCCTGACACCATATGGGTTTACACCAGGACTGTAAATCCTCACCTGTCCTGCACTTACATTTGACATCTGTTGGAGGGTTGGATAGCTTGCACTCTTGTCCAGAGAGACAGATGAGAACAAAAAGGAATTCTGTGCAGATTCAGCAAAATTGTGCAAATTGCTGTAAGGAAATAATTTTGGGGCCTAGCTGACCTTGAGCGCGTGCTCACATTTGTGTGCATGCGTGTGCATAAACCTATAAACATGAGCCCTCAGTCTACCCTCTGAGACTATTTAATTCACAAATAGGGCTCCAGTAAAGTTGCCAAAGTATATTGAAGAGGACAGTGTCAGCAGAGATAAAATAAAGTTAAAAATTAAAGGTTTAACATTCACACACACAAATGTTAGAACATGTACAAGATTAGACAAGTTTTTGAATTGATAGCCATGTTAGTCTGTGAAAGAATATCAGCCAAGGAACAAAACAAAACAAAACTAAAAGCAAAGCAGCAACAAAAAAGAAGGGAAATATATTTTGACACCTTAAGACTAACTGCTATACAGTTGTACCTCGCTTAAAGAGCATAATGCGTTCCACAGGATTGCTCTTTAATCGAATTTGCTCTTTAAGTGAAACACCATTGTAAGTGACCAACCCGGGGGGGGGGAATTGCGAACCCCGATTTATTTGTTAAGCAAGTTTTTGGTTGGTTTTTTTTGTTAAGTGAAGCGACCATTCAGAGAAAATTCTGCTCTTTAAGCGAAACGCTCTTTATGCGAGGTTTGACTGTATTTTAATATGAGTTTTTGTGTGGCTCAAGTCTGCTTCCTCAGACCGGTTAAATAAGTGGGTGACTATCAGTTCTGAGAAGATTGTCTGACATGCTAAAATGTCCTGCTCCAGAGCTTTCATCCCCTTCTCCCTCTATGTCCACATTGATACCACTTAATTAAACCTAATTATTAAAATTTTAGCCTAACGTTTAGCTCCTCCTTAGGTTTGCTCCCCTTTTTAAAAACAAGTACGATCCTTTCCATCTGTAGCCCACTGTTTGTTCCATTACTATCACCTGATTATCCCAACATCTTTGAACAATTCATGCCTGTGGTGAGTTCTTCAAGGTCTAGAATTCTTGCTCTATTGACCAGTTTTCTTTCTTTCATCTCTGAAATGAACTGATCATGAAACTAGAAATGAGGGTGAAGGAGATGATGTCAACATATGGGTGCTGGCATGTAGAGTCAGGCTTTCCCTGACATAATCTGACTCAGCAGATTGGTTTCAAGCCAGCCGGGGGGGGGGGGGACTAAATGATGTCAGTTATTTTAGAATCAATCTTGTAAGGTTGATCCTTTTTATTATCCATTTAGCATGACTTCTACCACCTAGGCAGATCATGGGATGAGATGAGATTCCATTTGACTGCATCTATCCTTCCTGTGTTACCAATTTGCTTTGCATTTTTGTCTCACCATGATTTGACAGTTTTCATTAATCTGGAGCTCAGGACCCACTGTCTCATTGGGTTCTTACAAAACTGTCACAAGGAATACTTCCAACCTTAGAGCTGGAAAAAATATATATTTAATTTTCCTCTCATGCTGTCAGCACATGGCAAAACTGGTTTAACCTCTGACTTTAAGGGTGTTAATTGAGTAATTAAAGATTTAGTGGAGTGATATGGATCATCTGTAAATGTGTGATTTTACTAATTAATTTATCTTGGCAAGCATGGTTCCTCCCTTTCCCACCCCGCCACTTCGAAAGTCAATGCACACTCTTGATAAATTTTCCTCCCATTGATACAAATCATGTTGTAGAGTGTGGCTTTGTTTTATGTGACCTTGCTATACTTTTGCTTTTTGCTTTTTAAGAAGGTTTGTAGCAATGTCTGTGAACCGGTCATGTTCTCTGTTGTGAAAATAATAAAAATATGAACATACAATGCTTCTTTATTCCACGGGATCTTTGGTCTAAATGTCTATGCATTGTGATTTGCAGTAGTCTTTAGGGCATTAAAAAAACCCACCACATTTTAGCTGGAAGTATCCAGGATTGGATCTTGATCCCATAAATACAAAATAAATTTATCTCATGTTCTACTAAATCCTTCCCTGCAGTGTTATTTTGAGTACAATTCCAACTACCCCGGATAATGCTAAAACTTGGTTCCATGAGTCTTAATGTTATCCGATTTTTAACATTATGTGATACATGCATCGTATAACGTTAAAATCTTATGGGATGAATCACATAACATTAAAACTCCATAGAGATACATTGTAACCGGCACATGCTTCAGCAAATGTTAAGCGATAGATCTCACAGGATTTCAACGTTATGTGATACAATTTTTTCCACCAGATTGCTTAACATTTTAGCGTTATCTGGTGCTAACGTTATCCGTGGTATTACTGTATTAGCCTAGAAAGCTGTTGCATGGGTGAGAACAGTGCTTTGTAGCATAGGACTCTGTTACAAAAACACGACGAAGGTCTGCTTTGAATGTCAACGGCCAACTCGGTCGCCTGGTTCATTTAAATATCCCACCTCTCTCGGTGTTTTAACTTGAATTTTAATTTTTATGTATGTGTTTTAATTGTTTTTAGTTGTAAAGCCGCCCTGAGTCTTTGGAGGAGGGCGGGGTACAAATGAAATGAAACAAACAAACAAACAAACAAATGTCAGGAAGCTGTTGAAGTGGGGCTTATTCCTTTATAGATATGCATAAAATTGTGTTGTGCCTTGAATGCTTCATTAGGAAATGCCCAGACTAGATCTGACATAACTCTCTTTGCTTTGGTCTGGTTTCATGTACAGTATTTAGCTTTGACACCCTTCAGAAACTGCAGGTTCCTGCAATAACCAGAGCAGAACTTATAAGTAACTAGTTAGAGTAAAATACTTTCTGGGTTATAAATAATGTAAGTAGTCATTACAAAGCTATTCAAGAGAAAGTTAGACAACCATCTGTTAGAGATACAAAACTATACACTAGTACCCCGAATAACGTTATGACTTGGTTCCACAAGTCCCGTCGTTATCCGGTTTTTAACGTTGTACGATTCATTGAACACACAATGTTAAAAAAAGCCCTGTTTCCCTGGAGGCTGCAGGAAGCCAGAACGTCGGGATTTGAATCCTGACATTTTGGCTTGCTGCAGCCTCCAGGGAGGTGGGGGAACTTTGGAAACAGCTTGGAGCGGGTTTCCCCACCTCCCTGGACCCGGCGGGGGGGGGGGGGGTCAGAGACCCCCAAATTGGTAAAAAAAGCGTCCGTTTTTTTTTTTACCAATTTTGGGGTTTCTGACCCCCCCGCCGGGTCCAGGGAGGTGGGCAGACCTGATCCAAGGTGTTTCTAGGCTTCCCCGACGTCTTGAGGCAGTGCAGCAAGCCAGAATGTCAGAGTTCGAATCCCGACATTCTGGCTTGCTGCACTGGCTCAGGACGTCGGGGAAGCCCAGAAACACCTTGGATCGGGTCCCCACACCTCCCTGGACCCAGCGGGGGGGTCAGACACCCCAAAATTGGTAAAAAAAAACGGACTTTTTTTACCAATTTTGGGGGCTCTGACCCCCCCCCCCCGCTGGGTCCAGGGAGGTGTGGGGACCCGCTCCAAGCTGTTTCCAAAGTTCTCCCACCTCCCTGGAGGCTGCAGCAAGGCAAAATGTCAGGATTCGAATCCCGATGTTCTCGCTTCCTGCAGCATAAAAGAGGGTGGGGGAAGTTCAAAATTAGCGCGCATCAGCTCTAGGGAGGTCGGGAGACCCGATGCGCGCTAATTTTGAACTTCCCCCACTCTCTTTTATGCTGCAGCAAGCCAGATTTTGGGGTTTCTGACCCCCCCGCTGGGTCCAGGGAGGTGTGGGGACCTGATCCAAGGTGTTTCTGGGCTTCCCCGACGTCCTGAGCCAGTGCAGCAAGCCAGAATGTCGGGATTCGAACTCTGACATTCTGGCTTGCTGCACTGGCTCAGGACGTCGGGGAAGCTCAGAAAAAGCTTGGATCGTGTCTGCCCACCTCCCTGGACCCAGCGGGGGGGGGGGGGGGGTCAGAAACCCCCAAATTGGTAAAAAAAAGTCCGTTTTTTTTACCAATTTTGGGGTGTCTGACCCCCCCCCCGCTGGGTCCAGGGAGGTGTGGGGACCCGATCCAAGGTGTTTCTGGGCTTCCCCGACGTCCTGAGCCAGTGCAGCAAGCCAGAATGTCGGGATTCGAACTCTGACATTCTGGCTTGCTGCACTGGCTCAGGACGTCGGCGAAGCCCAGAAACACCTCCAGAGAGATCAGAGGACCCGATCTACAGCTGCAGGGTGGCTGGGGAAGCTGACGGGGACTCCCTGTCGGCTTCCCTACCCACCCGCCCATGCCTCCGCAGCTGTGGGGTGGCTGGGTAAGCCGATGGGGGAGCCCCCCGTCAGCTTTCCAGCCTCCCCACCTCTGCCTCCGTAGCTGCAGGGTGGCTGGGAAGCTGAATGGAGAACCCCGTTCAGCTTTCCACCCACCCTGCTGCTAAGAACAACTGTATCGTATAACGTTAAAATCGTGTTATTCGATACAAGATTTTTCTGAAAATCTTGTAACGTTATGCGGTTTTAACGCTATATGATACTCGCGTTATACGGGGTATTACTGTATTAGAAAATCCTGCCACCTCATCTGTCTTCGGAGAAATCTTTATGTCAGTCAAAAAGCAACAGTTAGGACAGAATATGAAGCCACTGATTGGTTTAGAATAGGAAAAGGAGTATGACAAGCCTGTATATTGTCACCCTACATATTTAACTTTTTTTTTTAAGTTCAATTTATATGCCGCCCTACTTGGTGCAACCGACTCAGGGCGGCTCACAAAAATCAACAGTCACAACATATCACAACATATCACAATACATTTGAAATTAAACCTAATAGAAAATACAGTATAATACAACAAAACAAGGAAATAACAGCAAATACATCAATGTTATGCATATATATCATAAAACAGTTACAAACAATCACTTCCCTCCGGATAATAATTACAATTACAAAGCAGCAAAATGGCAACAGTACATTAATATCATCTATATATACATCACATGGAACAAATTGCAATGGTCTTAGAGCTACCTTAGGGGGTCTCGTAGTTTTTGTCCATTTCCCCCTTCTCTGAGCCAGTCGCAGGTGTGTCCGGATGAAGCCTCCTCCGGGCGAGGTGGCGGGGCCTGGAGGGAAGGTTGGAGAGTTCTCTGCCCGTCCGCAGCCAAAAGTTTCTTTTAACGCCTCTGGCCAGGATGTTGGGGCTCGGTGGGCGGGCGGGAGGTTCCTCTGACTGCCCACAGCTGGCGGAGATTTTTCTTCTCCTCCGGGCGAGGTGGCGGGGCCCGGAGGGAGGGCTGAAGAGTTCTTATATGCAGAGTACATCATGGAGGGCTGGAAGAAGCACAAATTGGAATTAAGACTGCTGGGAGAAATATCAACAACCTGAGACATGCAGATGACACTACCCTAATGGCAGAAAATGAAGAAGACCTAAAGAACCTCTTGATGAGGGTGAAAGAGGAGAGTGAAAAAGATGGTCTGAGATTCAACATCAACAAACAAACAAACCCAAGATCATGGTATCCTGCCCTATCACTCTCTGACAAATAGGGGAAGAAATGGAAGCAGTGACAGATATTACCTTCTTGGGATCTGAGATCACTGCAGATGGTGACTGCAGCCATGGGAGGCAAGCTATGACAAACCTAGGCAACATAATAAAAAGTAGAGACATCACCCTGCCAACAAATGCCTGCATTGTTAAAGCAATGATCTTCCCAGTAGAAATGTATGGCTATGAGAGCTGGACCATAAGGATGGCTGAGCACAGCCTTTGAACTGTGGTGCTGGAGAAGACTCTTGAGAGTCCCCTGGACTGCAAGGAGATCAAATCAGTCAATTCTAAAGGAAATCAACCCTGACTGGTCCTTGGAAGGACAAATGCTGAACCTGAAGTTCAAGTACTTTGGCCACTGAATGAGAAGAGAGGACTCACTGGAGAAGACCCTGATCCTAGGAAAGAGTGAAGGCAAAAGGAGAAAAAGTGGCAGAGGATAAGATGGCTAGATGGCATTTCTGACACAATGGATGTAGATCTGGTGGGCTACGGATAATGGCAGATGACAGAGGAGCCTGGCATACTGTCGTCCATTGGGTCACAAAGGGTCAGACTGAACTGTGCAACTGAACAACAACTTGAGCATGAAGTTGGACATGATGGCCTCATAGATCCCTTCCAGCTCCATTATTTTATTCTATTTCTACCATAAACTCTAGCCCATCTATTTAGTAGTGGAATGATGTCTCCTTCACATGAGTGACATGGTAGTGAGACCTATGTCTGTTTAGTGAATGCAAAGCTACGAATGTAACTAAATATGGAGAGGCTTTAACATGTCACCCTAGGAAATGGTTGTAAAACATGATCTATGGTAGTGTGGAATTTAAAGTTTGGAGACGTCCCAGGGAGTATTTAATTGCATTTTTGCTTCATTGCAACACTGTCTTTATTTTTGGCCTAAATTTATTTTAACTAATTAGTTTGAAATGTCAGAGTAGTATTTCAGATGACAGAAGCACCATACATTATCACTTGTGCAGCCGTTAACCCTAATGAAAAATATGTATTGTGTTATCTAATCTAATTAAGCATTTTAAAAACATTCTTGGAAGGTACATTTAACAATAATTCCCTAAAATGCTTAATGAGAATGTGTATTTTCTCTTATCCTTGTGTGTTCATGAAAAGCGTTCTGTGTTGTGGTTGTCTAGGATGAATCATTTGAGACTGGAATGCATTAGTAAGATGTGGTGGTGGAATCATCCTTCATAACTACATCGAAGAAGCATACTACAGCTGCTTCATTTTAAAGCAAAATTGGATGCATGTACAGAGAAAATTTGGAGGGGGGGGGATCCAGAGGAAATACTGTACAACTTTCTAGAATTGTAGATATTTGGAAAGCAGTTAGCCTATAACAGTGATGGTGAATGTTTTAGAGACTGAGTGCCCAAACTGTAACCCCAAACTCACTTATTGATCACAAAGTGCCAACACAGCAACAAGGAAGGAAGGAAATGGGCTGCTGGGCAGAGGGGCGGGGTGAACTCTGTGCTGAGGGGTGGGAGGAAGGGCTCCCATTGGGCTGCTGGGCAGAAGGGCAAGACAAACTCTGTGCTGGGGCAACTGCACAAGTGCCCACAGAGAGGGCTCCGAGTGCCACCCCTGGCATGCGTGCCATAGGTTCGTCACCACTGGCCTATACATTATATGTCAAAGTCCGTGTTCTTCATTGTGCTATATTTTTGTATGACATCACAGCAAAGAAAAACTTACACAGTGGTACCTTGGATAACGATTGCCTCGGATAATGCTAAAATCTGATAACGTTGGGGAATTTGAGGCAAACATTTGCATCTCACAACGTTAATGCATATTTAATGTGATGCAAATGTTTGCCTCAAATTCCTCAACTTTGATCTCTGCCCCAAAGCCCACAGGGCTAGAGACCAGCACTGCTGGCTTTGGGGCAGAGATCTATGGAGGCTCAGGCTGCCAGTTTGGTTAGAGGGAGATCAGGCGTGCCCGTTCTCCTCCCAATCAAACTGGCGCTACAAAGCTCGCAGCGGTGGCGTGGCTGGGAAGCTGACCAGGGACTCCCCATTCGGCTTCCCAGCCATGCCGCTGCGGCCTCCGTAGCCACACTGCTGCTACCAAGGACACAGCCCAAACACGCCACCGCTGCACCCTTGGTATCACACAACATTAAAATACGGATAATGTTAAGACTTGTGGAACCAAGTCTTAACGTTATCCGAGGTACTAGTGCATATGAAAATAAAAAATAAAATTCAACTTAATTTCAATTTGACATTTTAGAAGGTGAGAGAAGTTTCAGTCTATGCATTTACTGATGCATTTTCCCCATGAAAAGGGTTCTTGTATATTAGCCCATAACCAGTTTATGTGCTGGGATTGTCTTTGGAGGTCACACTCTGGATGTCTTTATCATATACGACAAGATGTGGCTTTCCAAATGGGAAGAGTTCTGGTATTTGTTTGTCTTTTCCCCACAGAGAGACTTGTATGATGCCTCTTCTTTCTTGTATAGAACTGTTTCATCATTGCATAGCTTTTAATGTTGCTCTCTGCTGTTTTACTGATTGTGCTTTTAAAAATTGTTTTAGATTGTTTTTTATTCAACCTTTAAACCCTTTTTCTCAAGTTTTCTACGCTGGGGGCCGGATCCTGCTCCCTCATACAGCTTTGGGGTCTGGATGACCATTTTGCTCTTCCTCCACCACATGGCACTTCCTGGTATGGTGGAGGCAGTGGGGCCTCACATGAAATGGTGCCATGGGCCGCATCCAGCCCACAGGCCGCAAGTTGAGAATCACTGTTGTATGTGAACTGTTCTAAAGTATCAGCACTGAATGAGTAAAAAATGAATGCTGTTTAGTCTTATGGAACAATTTACCCTTGTTCTGACTGGGAAGTAAACCAGGCAACTGGGTTTTAATGGTAGATTGATCCTCTTAAATTTCAATTGACATGCCTTACATTGGTCTGCTCCCTTCACTCTGTGCTTTCTCAAGATATTTCCCACTTCAAATTTATCCTGACCTAAATACTTGACTTCCTCCTGGCCAAAGAACTTGTAGCCTTGATGCCTAGAAAGGTGAACGCATGCTGCAGGCACCATCTCTGAAGCACAGCTCTGGGTTAAGTAGGGCAGGTCTATGGAGGCTGCTTTCTCTTCTGCCTAACTTAAAAAAGAACCAGTAGTTTTCATGGCTATTTGGGAGAATAAGACAGCTGTGACATGCGGCATCATGCAAACACAGATGGTGATCATATGACAAAGGCTGACAGTACTATGGGCTGAGAACAGTGAATATGTATGAATGTAGACATACATGTCCTCATGCAAGATTTGGAAAAGTTCCAATAGATTTCAGTTTCTCCAGCTGTTGACAACAAGAGTGGGAAAGCATGTGGCCTTCCAGATGTTTTATTGGAGCTTTCCTAATCCTTCACAGTGGCCAAGGCTGATAGGAATTGTATTCCAACAACATCTAGAAGGTGGCTGCTAGTTTATAGTAGATCTTTTGGACTGTATTCTATCTGGGTTCTTTCTGGTACTGTATTTATAAAACAGTCTTTTATGCTACTGTTTTTGCTACACAATAACGTCAGTGAATAACTGCAGAGGAATTAAGGTCCTTTGATATTGACAATTAAAAAATTGTTAAAGATTTCTTATACCTCTCCTCAGTAATAATTTTAAATAAAAACTGCCACACCAATGGGTTTACTGTGCACATACGTGTGGATTCACAGGGACTTGGGCTTCTGGGAACTGAAGTCTAAGAACAGCTGGAGTGCCAAGGTTCACCATCATGGATCTATACTATGGCATTCCCAATTGCAAAAATACAGATGTGGAATCTAGATAGTGAAGATTGTTGAGAGGAAAAAATAAATCTTTGTTTAAAATATGGTACAGAAGGAGAGCTTTATGGATACTGGTTTTTTGACAGATCAAAATAAGATCAAAGATCAAATAAAGTCTGATCTCTTACTTGAGGTTAAAATAATCATAACATAGCATGAAAGGACAAAAAGTCATGGGATAAGACAATAATGCTAGGAAAAGTTGAAGGTAGTAGGGAGATAAATAACTCAATAAAGGAAACCTTGTCCTTTAGTTTGCAAGATTTGAGCAGGGCTGTTATTGATAGGACTTTGGGGATATCATTAAATCATAGGGTCAATATAAATCAGAAACAAGTTAATGGTACATGTGGGCACAATATCGAGGATCACATGCTGGGTTTAAAGATGATGACGTGCTGTTAAGTTGATTCTGACATGTGTGACCCTTTCTAATTTTTTTTAAAGTACAGTGGTACCTTGCTTAAAGAGCATAATGTGTTCCACAGGATTGCTCTTTAAGCAAGTTTGCTCTTTAGGTGAAACACCATTGTAAGTGATCAATTGTGACTTCTGGGGCGTGTGTGTGTGTGTGTTTGCAAACCCTGATTTATTTGTTAAGCGAGTTTTTGGTTGGTTTTATTTGTTAAGCAAGGTGACCATTCAGAGAAAATTCTGCTATTTAAGCGAGTTACTCATTAAGTAAGGCACTCTTTATGTGAGGTTTGACTGTATAACATACTCAAGAAGTGGTTTACCCTTCCCTTCTTCTGGGGGTGCCTGGGATTGTGCAGGCAGTTTGCCCAAGTCTGGTTCTTCTCCCAGGATATGCAGTGGGGAATCAAACTCCCAATCTTTGGCTCTGCAGCCAGATACCTAAACCATTGATCTATCCAGCCAGCAATACATTATAACAATCATACAGTTGGAAGGGGCCTTTGTAGATCATCTATCCCTTCTCAGTAGAGGAAAACTACTGGTTCCATTGCTTTTGCTTGAAGACGTTCAATGAGAAAGTGACCACCATATGTTGAGCAATTAATTAATCAATCTTACCTTTTGGTGCTTTTATGCCTCCTTTCTCCTAGCAGTAGGACTCAAGGTGGTCATGGTTCAGTTGTCAGATTGGGATTACTATGAAATATTCTTCTTGTAAGATTTAGTGTCTGTTAGTAGCAGTGCCTGGGCGTGGCACATATTGCATCATGGATAGATGGTTGTGAGTATCTTTAAGGATCATTCTAGAGAACGGCCAGCTGCTCAGGTTCAGCAGCTAATGAGTAAGCCTCTTGTGCATAAGAAGAAGCATGCCCAAAGCCAAGTTGCCTCACCTTAATGGAGTGGTCACCTTGCTGGAGTGCTCATCTTGAAGGTAACCTTATGGGCCAGTCACATTGTGACTTTGCCACTTCGTGGTAGTGACTTTGTGTCAGTGGATGCAAACAGTTTGGATAGTTGGTGTTTTCATCTTGGTGCTTGCTTCTAACCAAGAACTTTGCAAAGCCGTGCTGCAGAGGAGGAATTTGCCTAACAGCTGCTTTTCTCAAGATCTGCAAGCGTCTGCAAGGAGCCAACAAGGACTCTGTGAAAGTTTACTGGGAAAGCAGAGAGTGAGAGCTAAAACTTTCTAAAGACTGTGAACTCTTATATACAGTAATACCCCGGATAACGATTGCATCAGATAATGCTAGAATCGGATAACGATGCAAGTTTTTTGGAAAAAACTTGCATCCAATAACGATTACAGTAATACCTCATATAACGTTTACCTCGGATAATGCTAAAATCGTATAACGTTAAGTAATTTGGGGAGGAGAACTGGATCGAATAACGTTGAGGTCCTATGGGATGGATCGGATAACAAACGCTAAAGCCTGTGCGGTTACAATGTATCTCTATGGAGCTTTAACGTTATCCGATCCATCCCATAGGATTTTAACATGCATTGGATAACACTAAAAATCGGATAACACTAAGACTTGTGGAACCAAGTCTTAGCATTATCCAAGGTATTACTGTATTTGTGTTATCCGAGGCAATGGTGTGCGGGGGAGGTGGTTTGGGTAGAACTTCTACCCAAACTACCCCCGCTACTGCAACTGCATGCCTTTCCCCTGACCCTACTGCTGTCACTGTGAATGAAGAAGGGGTGAGGAAATCCCCAGTACGTGCGCTGGGGATTTCCTCACCCCTTCTTCATTCATAGCGCTTGTAGCTTTGAATGCAGGAAGTGGGGGAGAGGCGCGATCTCGCACCTCTTCCCCCCTTCCTGCACTCCCAAGCTAGTGTTGCGCTAGGTGTGTGGGAATACTCACCCCACCCTGCAAGGGCAGTGATCCATTACTGCCCTTGCAGGATAGGGTGGGTATTCTCACCCATCCCATCCCACCCAGCGCTAGCTTTAAAAGCAAAATGATCCACAGAAAAAGAGACATCGTCTCTTTTCCTCTAGATCTTTTTGCTTTTAAAGCTAGCACTGGGTGTGGTGGGGGGGAATACCCACCCCACCCCACAAGGGAAGTGATCCATTAATGCCCTTGCTGGGTGGGGTGGGTATTCCCCCCCCCCCCAGTGCTAGCTTTAAAAGCAAAAAGATCCAGAGGAAAAGAGACAATGTCTCTTTTCCTCTGGATCTTTTTGCTTTTAAATCTAGTGCTGGGGGGTGGGGGTGGGGGTGGGGAGAAAATACCCCCCATGCAAGGTCAGTGATGGATCACTGACCTTACATGGGGGGTATTCCCCCCCCCCACACCCAGCACTAGCTTTAAAAGCAAAATGATCCACAGGAAAAGAGACATTGTGTCTTTTCCTCTGGCTCTTTTTGCTTTTAAATCCAGTGTGTGGGGGTGGGATGGATCACTGCCCTTGCGTGTGTGGGGTATTCCCCCCACCCCCAGTGCTAGATTTAAAAGCAAAAAGAGCCAGAGATGTCTCCTTTCCTGTGGATCATTTTGCCACACTATTTTTGAAGTTCCCCCACCCTCCTGGAGGCTGCAACAAACCAAAATGTCAGGATTTGAATCCTGATGTTTTGGCTTGTTGCAGCCTCCAGGGTGGTGGGGGAACTTTGGAAATAGCGAGGATCGGGTCCCCGACCTCCCTGGAGCCGGCAAGGGGGGGTGTCAGGGAGCCCGAAATGGTTAAAAAAAATGTCCATTTTGGGCTCTCTGACCCCCCTGCTGGGTTAAAAACCGGATAACGATGAGACTTGTGGAACCAAGTCTCATCGTTACCCGAGGTACTAGTGTATATGTCATTCCTGAATGCTGAAGCTAAGCCTGTTGTTTTTCCATCACTGTAAATACTTTTTCCTGCACCTTACCTCGTGAGTAAAAGTTTTTTTCTGTTGCCTGACAAGAACTATTTGCTTGTTATTTCTGGGTTCCCAAGCCACAAATCATCAACACTGAATGCAAGGGTGTGGCAGGGGCAAATTCGCTCTGGAATACTTGACAGTATCTATCTACATCTTGTTTTTTAAGTCATGGAAAAGAACGTTTACTTTAAACAAGACTACTTTACATGTAATGGTGTGGCAACTGTTTCACTTTTTAAAAGTTGGTATGTTTCTCAGGGAATATGTGTCATTGGTGTGGACCTATAAATGCCGTTATCACTTTTATTATTATTCTGTCTTGAAATATCTGACGTCTGATTTTTGAAGCTTAAATCTGCATTACTTCAGTGGGAATACCAGGAATCATCAGGTACATCTAGAAAGGAGTTATGTTTGATGTAGTGGAGAACTACTGCTAGTCAGAGTTGATCTTATTGTAGAAGAAGGACTTCTAACCAGGCTCTGTATAAGGCAGATTCTTCATGGTTTTATCTCCAGTACAGTTCACTACCCTTACTTAGGAGGCTGGTCTAAATTGGGGTTACTAATCTACAGCCTGTGGGTCAGACCCAACCTGCAGTGCCATTCTAACTGGCCTGTCACCATCTCCCCCGCACCCAGAAGTAGAAGCGAGTGTGTTTAGGTCAGCCGTAAATCCATGCACAAACACGCCTGCGGCTGACATAAACACAGAAGTGGGTGCATTTACGTCAGCCATAAATGCGCCTGCTTCTGAGGGCGTGGTCTAGCCCACTCAGCTGTTCCAGGGGCATGCCCATGCCCACGGTGCAGAAAGGTTGGCCTCCCCTGGTCTAAATCATTGAATCATAGAATAACTGAGTTGCAAGGGGCCTTTTAGACTATGGAGTCCAAAACTGCTCGGGACAGGAATATGGAGTGGGTGATGTCAATCACAAGGATTGGTCCCACCCATTTTGCAGGTGGAAAAGACTCATCCTATTGCTTTCTTTGTACATATATCCCATTGGCATAAGATCACACTGCAGGGTTTCTGTGGCTGTTGTTAGTTCACAAGACGCTGAAACATATAAAATATGTATTTGAAACACGTGGCACAAAAAGCCTATATCACCAATGTGTGTTTGGGATTTGTTCAAATCTCTGTTGCTTTTTCTTGCTGCAGAAGGCTTTAGACATAGACCCCTCTTGAATAAAATACCTTATTGCTCAATAAAACCCTGCAAGATTTCAAATGTAGAGTAACACTGTCACTAGGTTGTTTTGCGGATGTGTGATGCCAGAACAGGCAAAGAAAGATCCATTTTAAATAAATTTCACTTTCCAAATGTAGAATGGGGGCGGATGTCAGTCACCTTCTCCCATGAAGGACTGAAAGAGAAAATGCTAGGAGAACGTGAGTTGTAAAAATGTGTTGTTAGCATGAACTTGGAGATGCTTTTTGTTATTTTTCATTTCCTTAAAAAGAAGTCAGGTTCTTTTACTGAGTTCTTTTGTCCACTCAGGCAGAAAGGTGTCACCAATGCGTTTGTTTGTTTAGTCCCTCTTTAAAAAAAAAAAACCCAAACAAACCCAAGCCTATAGTTAATGCTGGACTGAAAAGTAATTCCTGACAGTTGTAACTGAGGCAGATAAACCATTTTGCCAACTACCGAATAATGCCATAAAACAAAAAGGGTTATGCTTATTTTGTCTATGTTTTTATGCTTGTCAGACCATTTAACAGCACATTATCTATAACAAAGGGTCTCTGTATTATCCCTCTTGTCTCCCTCTGGTCATGGTTTTAACCTTGCCCCATTGACATGCTTTCTTTTTATTGCTTAATTCTCTGGCTACGTTTGAAATACAGCAGAGGAAAATGATGTGTTACGTAGATATGGTGAGTTTGGAAATTTCTTGGCACAGTGGGCTAAAAGAATCTGTTAAGGACATGCAGTGGCTGTGGTAGGTCTCAGATAACTCTTAGCTAAGTTGGCAAAATCATCTTCTTTTTAACGCTAGAACACCTCAGATATGTCTCCCTAGCACACCAGCTGGCATTTCAGAAGGAATAGGACCAGGACAGGGCTTCTGCTTTTACCCCAGCTTAAACATCTTTCCGTCCCATATCTTTTGATTACAGTAAAACCTCAGATAACACTAAAACCTGGTTCCACAAGTCTTGGTGTTATACGATTTTTAGTGTTATCCGATGCATGTTAAAATCCTATGGGATCCATAGAGATACATTGTAACCACACAGGCTTTAGCGGTTGTTATCTGATACATCCCATAGGATCTTAATGTTATCCGATGCAATTCTTCCCCCCAGATTGCTTAATGTTATGCGATTTTAGTGTTATTCGATACTAATGTTATCTGAGGTATTACTGTAGTCCAAAAGGCCTGGAGGATCAGACTTGCCTATCTTTTCAGTTCTTAGCAAAACTCTGAGCCATCATGGGTAAAATCTAATGTTACTATTAAGCTACTTTTGAATTCTATTTAGCTATCTTCCCTTCACATCTCAGGACATCATGCAAACTACTGTACATGGTGATGATTAGACTTTCTCCCTCCCTCCCTCCTTTCTTTACTTTTGTAGCAGCTTGCCTGAAGATCAAATCTGTGGTTCTGAAAACTTGTAGCTGTATTTCCCTACCACTCTGATAGGCCTAAGAAAAGCATTGCCCCAATGTGAATTTTGGATTTTTGTGACTGATACAGTTTCTTTGGTTTTGTTTACTGTCTTCTGTGTCGTTAAGAAGCATAAACCTAAAGTTACCTTTAAGTTCTCCTCCTTCCTTATCAAGGAATCTTCCCCTTTTCATCAAGGTGTCTTCCATTCTTCCAAGTTTCTTGTCAAAGCTCACATCTTTACTGTAGTGTTTCCTCAACAATTGCCATTTCCCATATTGCTGATTGATGTTGTCTTTGCCTTTCATCACCACCATTCTCTGACATCCTACCCTTTTTCAAGCTGTATTGATTTAAAATACTGTAGCTTGCTCACTCAGTCCCTTAAGGCAGAACTTGCCTCATATCTGTGTCTCCATTCAACATATGCTAGCATTCCTCAGCATAACCATTGTTCATGTGAGCTGCAATCCATCATATTTAAAGAAAACTGATAGGTAACATTATTGATACTAAATAAATGAGACTTTAATAGCAGTAAACACTGTTAGATCAGGGGAGGAAAACAGTGGCTCTCCAGATGCAAGTGTAGCCAATAGTGAGAGCTCATGAGAATTCCAGTCCAATCACCACTTTGGAGTTTTCACAATACTGTACTGCTAATAGTAGAATCCTGACATATGAACGGTTCTACTTACAGAAAATTCAACATACAAATAGAAATCTTGGCTTAAAAAATTTGATATATGAATTTTTAATGGGAAAAATTCGACATATGAAAAAATATACAGTGACGTCTAGTGGCCACATCTGGTAATGCAGTGTGTTTTTGACATTGTACTGTACACATTTTTCAAGATATGAACAACCTCATGGAATTGAAAAAAATTGTATATTGAGGCTTTTACTGTACCTTCTTCTGGTGTGCAAATGGTTCTTTTTGGATACTCAGGAATCTGCTGCTTGGAGAATGAATTTGACATTGACTATGTGAGTTTATTCTGAGGGTATAAATAACTCCAGTATGTAGTATTTTGTTTTGTTTTCTTTGAACAGTTCTCAAGGTGATTTTAGTTTTAATCATGGCCTCTCTGTTGTTTGCTATTCCTTTCTTGTTCATCTTGTTTCAAGTGCATAGTAATAAATCCTTAGGATAAATCTTAATCAGTATACTGTATTCTTAAATACCTGTTTCTTAATTTTGGTTTACTCCACAGGAAGCAACGGTGGCAGAGTGTGCAAAGGAAGGCTCTAATATTCAAGTGACCTCAGGACAGAACAACTGTGACCAAACTGGGACTGGTGTGCCCCAGAATTTGATCGCTCCAGCTAGTGTTCCCACAGGTACTTCAGCGGCAGCATCCTTCTTCATAAGGTAGGTTTCCTCTTAATGATTTGTAGAATAGCTCTTTGATATTACATGACCACCAGTTGCCAGATTGTTGTGCAATCTGTGTAGATTCCGACTAATGCAGTTGAGTGTGACCAGATTGGTTGGATAAAGGAAAGATTCTATCATGAAAGCACAAGTCTAGAAGTGTTCCTAGAGGGAAAAACAATTGCTGGGGGCAAAATTCTATGGATGAAAGGGTTGAGAAAATGAGTGGTTCACCACCTCCTTCCACCAGCTAGCCATCCTGAATTGTTAGCCCAGTTGTGGAAATTAAAAGTGGTGACTGTACCTCAAGCGTTTGCAGAAAGCAAGAAAACATTGCCACTAGAAGATTCATAATGATCTGTTTGCAATTCAACAGAAGGAAGGTTCACTACTAATCTGAATAACAGGTATTACCTGTTGTAAAAAAAAAAACACCTATCTGTTATGCTAGCCATCCTGAACCCCTGTACCTGATGTGTATAAATTTATGCCATGTCTGACTAAGTGGACCTGATCCACACAAACTAACATTAAAATACAGCAGTTAGTCTTTAAAGTGCCACAACATTTTTTGTCTTTTTGTTTTGTTTACTCCCTGATATGCTTGAATCACAGACTAACACGACTACTATCTCAAACATTTCAACAAGAAGATTCTTGTTTTCTTCTCTTATTCATCAGAGGGGGATTCATGTGAATAAGAGCCCTGGTGAAGCAGTGTTTAAACTGCTGTACTGCAGCCAAAACTGCTAACATTGTGAGTTTGATCATGATGCAGTCAAAGTTGACTCAGCCTTCCATACTTTCGAGGTTGGTAAAATGAGTTCCCAGCTTGTTGGGGGCAAAATGCTAATGACCTTGTGTACTGCTATGGGAAGGTATATTTGTGTCATTGCTAATAGCTATGTGTCCTATGGACAATGTGAGATCCTATGGCAGTGATGGTGAATCTTTTAGAGACTGAGTGCCCAAACATAGGGGCGGGGCGAAGTCTGTGCTGGGGTGGGTGGGAGGAAGCGCTCCCATTGGGTTGCTGGGCAGAGGGGCGGGACGAACTCTGTGCTAGAGGAGGGAGAAAACGCTCCCATTGGGTTGCTGGGCAGAAGGATGGGGCGACCTCTGTGCTGGGGCGATGGTGCACATACCCACAGAGAAGGTTCTGAGTACCCCCTCTGACACACATGCCATAGGTTCGCCACCACTGTGTATTTTGGAGCTACCGCTGCCTCTCAGTAATTGGCAATAGCCAATCACGTTGCTGGAAATTTGTGATGGCACTGCTGAAGCAAAACATTTCCCATCTTCCTCTCTGCCTTCTACCCAGTAAGAGGAGTCTGTGGTGCCAGGGTGACACCCCCTTGCACCATAGAGAGTGGTTGCATCATAGAGAGGGGTTGCCATTTATGCCATATTTGAACAGCAACAGCTCAAACATCTCCTTGTTGAATTTCGCTGTTCTCAATGATGGTCCATTCCTCTGGTGGGTTTTTAGGGTCCCGGAAGTTTCCCAAACCTGGTTTAAAAGGAAAACTAATATACATTTTTCTCAAAGTTGGATGTAGGAAACTAGATCTGTGACTGGAGCTAGAGCAGTGATGGTGAACCTTGTAGAGACCAAGTGCCCAAACTCACCTTCGCCACAGACTCAACAGGCTGTTGTTCGTGCCACAACCTCATGTAGCATGTGAGCCGCCCACCTTACCCCAGACAGGGAAGGGAGGAAGTGCTCCCATTGGGCAGAGGGGCGGGGCGAACTCTGTGCTGGGGCAATGGCACATGTGCCCACAGAGAGGGCTCTGAGTGCCCCCTCTGATACGTGTGCCATAGGTTCGCTACCACTGGGCTAGAGGTTCTTTGACCAGTTTGTTCTCGGCACCTTCAACACAACAGAAGCACTGGCAAACTTGTTGGAAAGCAATGCCAGAGGAAAATCAGATAAGAGCAGAAAACCAATGTTTTACAAAGACGGGATGCTGACATACTTTTGTCATACACATATACCCCTAATTGAAATAGTCAGTCCACATGGTCTGCTGCTATGTCATGTGTCTTGCTTTGAGATATAGAAGCCTTAGTTCCAGTTCAGGGATCTGGTAATAAAGAAGGTCCTTGTTTAGGACTTCTGGGGGAGAGGAGATTCTGTTGCCTAGTTCTGCAGGCAGAAATTCCCAAATTTTATCTTTGATAAGTTTGAGAAATGTACCTGCCTGAAATGGTGGAGGCTCTTCTACTTTACTTCCTCTTTTACCTCTTTGAGTGTTGAGAGAGATACAAGGTTCTTGCTCTGGCACTTCTAGCGGCCTCCTCCGGTATTGTTTGGTGTTCTTGTGATATTTCTTTGATGTTATCTTTCCACCTTCTTCTGGGTCTGCCTCATGGTCTTTGTCCTTCTCCTCTTTCCACATATGTCTTGTACGGTATGGAATTCCAAGAAATTCTCTCCAAATGGGAAAACCACTTTATTTGCTGTCTTTGTATATAGTTTAAGATTAGTTCTATTCCAGTTCTTTCCCTTTTTATCTCATTCCTGATTTTATCCCTTCTATCCATTCCAATTTAGTCAACTAGAAGAATCGATGTTTTGAACTGGTATGAGGTAACTCTCCTGGCTCTTTAACTGGCTCTTTCGCTGTAAACAGAGATGAGCACTGAACCCTTGAATCGGATACGACTGGCTTTTGAACAAGGGTGACTTTTACCTTTACTTTTAATTAAAGTAAGCCCATTGAATCAGTAAGAGTTTGTTTGGTGGAGTAAGTTCCTTTGATTCAGTAAGCCTTCTCCAGCTGTGCACTGCTTTGTTAAACAATAGGATTTTAGCCCCTGTTTTACAAAGGAAAAAAGAAAGAAGTTGCATTGGTTCCCCCCCCCCCTTAATTCTTTCATAATTTGGAAGATTAGGAAAATTGCAGACTTCTTTTTTATAGGTATGAAAACGCTCTTTGAATCCTTCCAGCTATTTGCACATTTCATGCCTCCAGTATTAGCACATGCCCAGAATGCCCCTTGGATGTTTTATCTTCAAAGGAAGCCTTATTTCTTAAATTGGGATGCTCAGTCATATTTGTATTGCCTCTGTGTTTGTGGATTAAAGAATCTAATTATTCACTAATGAGCATTAACGGTACAAATAAACGGAGGGTCACTCTCCTATTACTGGCACCTGATAGTTTTGCTGATAAGCATTTGGCCATTAGATTGACCATAAAATACAGTCAATAATTGAGGTGACAGAAAGAGCAGACATCTTATCAGCCGTAAGCTTTGCAGGACAGATTGACAAGGCTCAGAACGCTGATTGAGCAGTGACTGAGCATACAATTAGGCATTTGGAATTGGGTGCCTCTAGTGAAATGGCAGGGCAGGCATCACAATATTAGAACAACTGCTAAATGGTCAGTGCGTTTTCTGTCCGCGTCTCGCATGTTTCATTACTTTCAAGAAATTGTTCATTTGGCTCTTCGTTGTCAGCCGGGATGGGGTGGGGAACAATTTCCAGGGAGGCCTTGAATACCTGTTGTGCATGGGCTAGCTCAAGACAATTTGCTCCTCAAGATACAAGCAGCAAATGGCACCCAAACCAGCCATCAGAAATTAAAATATGTGATAGCAAAGTAGCAAAAGCCGGTCAAATTGTTTCCATACACGAGGCAGAAAAATCACATTGATATGTCCCATTAACACTGCTTCACAATCTGTTTTCTTTCCATGCCCCACCTCCCAAACCTTCTGTTCTAGTCAAATGCATTGCTCTAGGACTTGGTCATGAGGACAACAGCTGGTTCTCTCTGGATTCTTGCAGATGGAAGGGTATTGTGCAATCTCTTTGGCTCCTGAGCCTCATTTTTATACCCACAGTAAAACCTCTGAAAGTTGATCACTGAAGAGACTGAAGGAAAGAGGTCAACATATAGAATTGGTCAACATGCGGAACATGTGCCTCATTTTATTTTTATTAGAGAATGTCATACAGAAACTCACATGGTGAAAACACAGGAAAATCATTCATATATTACTGTACGCATTGTGCAAAATCAATACATCTACATATGTATTGTATTCTCATGCTTTGATCATTTTTCTGAAGAAGTGTCAATTTTAGTCAGTTTCTTACTCTTTTAATGAAAGTAAGCAGAGAAAGCACTCTCAACACTGGCTTTACCGCTTTATTGTTTTTCTTTCTAGATCCATTGTTCCTCATACGCTGTTAATCACAGGGCTTGCGTGAGTTTGTCGTGTGTGTATATTTGTTCCATTTTACCATTAGCTATTTTCTTCAGTCCTGAAAAAGGAAAAAAAATTGAAAAAATCTAAGTCTTTGTGCAGTTTTTATTCTACCAATTCTACATTTCACTTTTCTTGCCCTTGGTGCAGACTGGACTCAACTAGTCAAGTTATTGTCACACAATTATAGTCTGAAACAGTAGCCCCTCCCTTCCCTAGTTTCTAATTCCATGTAATTATACTCTCAAAGGCACCCAGATCTGTTGCCAGATCTTAGGTTTTGCACAAAGAGCAGCCAGGGCTTATGTCCTACCTATAATGCTGAAGATACTTCCTGTTTTATTTACCTTACCGATATGAACACATCAGATCTTGGTTGATTTGGGAAACTAATTAGGATTATGTTTGGTTAGTACAGTACAGTACTTGAATGGGACGACTACCATGGTTCTTATGTAACCTAGGAAAGACTCTTGCCTGAAATCCTGGGCAACTGCTTCCATTCGGACTTAATAATGCAGTAATGCAATCCTACTTAGCGCCCCAAATCTTCTTGCATACTTAGGCTTCTCTTACACAAATTACTTAACTTTGGGAAATTGTCTCATAAAAGGCATTATAGACATCTGTTACATATTGAGTTACAGCATTTGGTTCAGCATTTTGCTGATAATGTTTATGGTGATTTATAAACTTGCGCTAATTGCTCCAAAAGTTACACCATTTATGTAGCTGCTCATGAGGATTTTAGCCATTAAAAGGGAGCATAAAGGTAAAGGTTTCCCTTGCTCGAAAGCCAGTTGTATCCGACTCTAGGGTTCAGTGCTCATCTTTGTTTCAAAGCTGAAGAGCCAGCGCTGTCTCCTTCTGCAGATGTTTTCATGGTCATGTGGCAGGCATGACTAGACACTGGAGCACATGGAACACTGTTACCTTCCCACCGAAGTGGTCCCTATTTATCTACTTGAAATTTCTTGCTTTTGAACTGCTAGGTTGGCAGGAGCTGGGACAAAGATGGGAGCTCATTCTGTCCTGCAGTACTTGGGAATCGAACTGCAGGCCTTCTGCCTCCCAGTCAGCATCTTAGCCATTTGAGTCACTGCTTATGTGTACATAAAATTAAAAAGACTATATTTCCATTCAACTTGTCTCTAATTTTTAAAAGAAACACCATCTTTTTAAATTCATCTACAGTGGTACCTCATAAAATGATTTTAATCCGTTCCACAGGGCTCGTTGTTGTACAAAACAGTTGCTATACGATGCATGCAAAAGTTGATCAGAGACCAGAATGGGCTTTCTCAGCAACCATGAGATTGAAAGGGAGTCATTTAGAGCTAATCTGAATAATCTATTGTTGCTAATGGCTGTGTGAAGCTCTATTGTGCTTGCTTGTCTGTCATCTTGCTTGACCACACCCTTCTCCCTTTGACTCCCTGAATTTGGTGCATAAAAACTATGCCTGTCAGTTCCACTCTTTGTCTGAAGAAGTGGACTTGATC
Source organism: Furcifer pardalis (assembly GCA_030440675.1). Taxonomy (NCBI): domain Eukaryota; kingdom Metazoa; phylum Chordata; class Lepidosauria; order Squamata; family Chamaeleonidae; genus Furcifer; species Furcifer pardalis. Next base: position 14,114,785 of record CP126894.1, on the reverse strand, counting down.
CATGAAAGCTAACAAAAATATAGCAGTTAGTTTTTAAAGTGCTACAGTGTATTTTATTTTATTTTTATTTTGGTTTGTTTATTTTGGTTTTTCCCGCTAAGTGGTTTACCCATTGAAAAATTGTTGTACAAATTTTTCCATAGGGAAAATTGTTATGCAGGATGCCATTTCCCCCCCAAACCTAATTGTTATACAATTTTGTTGCTAATCTAGATGGGGCAATTGTTGTATGAGGTTCCACTGTATTTTGTTTTGTAAGTTAATATTGAATACATTCAACTGTAAACTATAAAATTGTGATTTTCCTTCTTCCACGCTTATAGACACCTCATGATCAGAACAGTTCATCACACAACAACCCTGAAATTTTGTGAAGAGATCTGTTCCATGAACTCACCCTCATCTCAGCCCTACCGGATATCCTGCTTGCACTACTGAAAGTGAAAATGTCACCCTACGTTACTTCCCACACAAAATCCCACACAAAATCATACAGCAGCTGCAGACCAATAGTAAGTCACAACTAGACGAGGCCCACTGAATCAAAGGGGATTTGGCAAGTCAACTCCTTCATTAATTGAATGGACCTACTCTAGCTGTGACTTGAGGCTGATTTCAGCTAAAGTTATACGCATGCCACGGTTTCTGCATGTTCCAATAATAATTAGTAATTAATAACCAAGTACATTCAGCTGATAATCATTCCTGAGCTTTTGCATGGTGATCAAAATATTATTAGTGACTGAAGAGCTTCAAGAACATGATTCTAGCAATACAACCTTCAATGATCTCATAAGCTCTGCCAGAATTTTATAGGTTTAGGAGTATGTGCTTAATGCTGAAGAAGCAGTATCACTCTAAAGTCTTCTATTAAGTGAGATTTCATCTGGGGCTTAGTGGCTCCTGGCTGCTACGTTGGTTCCAATTAATAGGTAAAGAAGGATGTAAACGTTGAAGCTTAGACAAGTAGTTTTTTGGATGATCATTTCTAGAATTCCATATCTAGTACGTATGAGTCGGCCTATGCAAATGTTGCAAAAACCTCTTGTGTAAATGTGCGTGAGATTTGGGGGCGGGGGGAGTGTGCCCTTTCTTAAAGGAAATTTGGGCCACTCTGGTAATATCTGAAACTCATCTTTTGCTCTGTTCCTTTAAAGCAGGATCCCAACTTTTAGGGCCACATCACTCTCTCTCCAAGTCATTAACACATGTTCTACGCTGTCTTTGATAATGGAAACCTTTGGGCTCGGAAATGTGTACTGTTTTCTTTAATAACCCTGTCTTCCCTCTATCACATGAGCGCCTTAACATTCATACATTATTTAATACAACAAAGGATATGAACTGCCTTTTGTCTTTCTCAACCTCTTGCTGTCCAGGCTTTTCTGATGTGACCTTGGGTAGTAACCATAGAAACCTGTTAAAAGCATTAGCCAAAAAAGTAGGGAAGGAAGGAAGGAAGGAAGAATCCATACCACTACTTTCGGAATGACAAAAATCCAAATACCCAGAAAGAGGAATATGCTGTATTAAGAATCCCAGAAGCCCACATTACTTCCATCCTGTTAAACCTGGTTATTTTATGATTATCAGGGTTTTTCATAATTTTCACGGGTTGAGTGGGAAAGAAAGACAACCTGTGCAGACACGTGCTATAGAGCTTAGCAGTAGCTTGCTTTGATAAATCCGTGAAAGCTGTCATCCCAAGTTTTGGTTTAACCATTAATGCAGGTATTGTTTCTCTACTGAGCTGATGATGTAGTCCTCTGGTTTGTTTTATATTTAATAGCTAGAAACATTTGCTCAGCCCCCCAGGTCCCTTTGGGAGTAACTGGCATTGCAGTTTTGTGTAGAGCTGGCATGATTTAAAACCTGTCTTGACAGATGGAGAGTAAATAACTGGGTTAGTAGTTAAGTAGGTCAGTAGAAGCAAATGGATTCTGTGACTCATCAGATATACTGAGTTAGCCTGTTCACAGCACTGCATTTAGAATTACTGGAGGCAATGGAGTGAGCTTCTAGCCTCCTCAGGAAAAGTCTATACAGTACGTGTGTCCTTGGTTGTTACTAAGGGTGACAGTGGAGCTGTCTCTTCAAATGAAGGGTGGTTTGTTAAACAAGGGGTGGATTTTACCATGTCCAGAGCCTGGAATGTATACAGAGGGTGACAAAAAATGTACACACATTTTAAGAAAGGAAAAATCTGTATTAAAATTGTAATACTCAATATATATCAATAAAAAATGATGAATACAAGTTACATTTGACTTCTGCAATTACAAGAGGTGTTCAAAATTGTTACCATCTGTGTCCAGACACTTCTGATTATGGCGATCTACTGCTTGAGCAACGTTGACCAAAGTGTCCACTTGTGTTGCTGCACATGCCATTTCAACTCCTTCCACCTGTGTAGCCAGGTTTCTACAGTACACCATATCCTTTAAGGTCCCTCATGGGTAGAAGTCAGGAGGTATTAAATCAGGAGAATATGGGGGCAACTCAACCACATATCTTCAAAATGGTCTTGTGCTCCTCGAAGGACAAATGTACTCCCACCATTTGCTTTGACTGCCCTACCTGTCGCATGGTGAAAATAAATTAGCATTAATTCTTTTGAGCGAACTTCATACTATACATTGCTACCGTAATTTAATTCAACTTCAAAAAGTAAGACAAGATACCATCTCTTAAAATGTGTATATGTTTTTGCACCCTCTTTATATATTTTTGAAAGCTGTTGTGCTTTGTATTAACATTGTTTTTTAAAAAAATAATTTGTGTGCATTAGAAGTTGGGTAGAAAGGGGCAAGTTACATTACTTACTAGTAGCATACAGTACTGTTAATGTATTACAGTTGTACGTCGCTTAAAGAGCATAATGTGTTCCACAGGATTGCTCTTTAAGCGAGTTCGCTTTTTAAGCAAAACACCATTGTAAATGACCAACTGTGGGGGAGATTGCGAACCCCGATTTATTTGTTAAGCGAGTTTTTGGTTGGTTTTATTCGTTAAGCGAAGCGAACATTCAGAGAAAATTCTGCTCTTTAAGCGAGTTACTCTTTAAGCGAAACGCTCTTTATGCGAGGTTTGATTGTACTGTACTTTAAATTGCTTTAAAATAATTTACCTAACTCCATTTATTCAACCCAGCTACAGTTGACCCATCAAATCAACTGAAATAAAGCATTGAATTGCTATGTTTATTACAAAGTATACCATAGTTATCTCAGATGATGCAAAAAATAACATTTAAGAGTAATGTTTGACTGTTGGAATCATTGAATAATTGAGTTGCAAGGGGCATATGAAACCAGAGTCCGACCACCTATTCATTGCAGGAATCCAAATCAAAGCGGATCTGACAGATGTTTGTCTAATTTTCTCTTGAACGCCTCCAGCGTTAGAATGCTCATCACCTGAGGTCATTGGTTCCAGTTGGTTCCCCCCTCCCCCCACCGGTGATATTCAACCTATATCTGATTTCCTGCAGCTTAATTAATCCTGTTATTATCTGTCCTGCAGTTTGGGATGATCAAGAACAGATCCTACCCCTTCTCTTTATGATTATTTCTCAAGTAATTGAGTGTTTAGCCATGAAGGTCTATCTGAGTCGTGTCTCTGAAATAGTTAACTTATGTTAATAATGATGTACTATCCACATGACGGAGTGAGCTCCCATCTCTGTCCCAGCTTCTGCCAACCTACAGTTTGAAAGCAAGAAATTACAAGTAGATAAATAGGGACCAATTCAGTGGGAAGGTAAACAGCATTCCATGCACTCCAGTGTTGAGGCGTGCCTGCGACATGTCAATGGAAATGACTGCAGACACAGACAGCACTGGCTCTTTGGCTATAAACAGAGATGATCACTGAACCCTAGAGTCGGATACAGCTGGCTTTCGAACAAGGGTGACCTATCCACAGTTGTAGTTTGGCCTTCAGCAGGTTTGCAAGGAAAGGTGCACAGTTTGGTAGGACGTTAGTCCATCCCCCCCCCCCCCCCCCCCCCCCAGTTTTTGGTGTTTTCATGGGGAAGGGTCAAAGATAAAATTGTGTGAAAGAGTTTTACTTAAAATCCTGGGGAGTCATTGGCAGGCAAAGAATACCTGACAAGATGGCCCAGTAAACTGATCTGTCCTGTGTTAGTTTCCATTGTTGCTCTAACATGGTTCTTTATAAACATTTGCTCCATGTGGTCTTACAGGTTCTCCTTAAGATTATTTTCAGTGTTTTTGGTAAAGTCCTTGGATTGCTCACAGAGTTGTACTCAGGGAGGGGATAAACATGCTCCTTTCTTTCCTCCCAGTTTTGACTTAAAAAACAAAAACCTTCAAGCTCTTTCCCTCCAAAATCTGAAGATATCTGCATATTTATCTTAGTTCTGAAATGCATGAAAGGAAGCTTCCCCTAATGTCTGCATTGGCTAGAGGCAGCAGATGCTTCCAACTCAGAAGAAGATCTTGTCAGGAGGAGGAGGAGAAGAATAAGAAAGAATAAGAAATGCCAACTGTAATTCAACATTGCTAACAAAGAAGAGGTGAAGCAGTCAAAGCTTTTTGGTTTGAGAGGGAAGTGGAAATCACAATTTTGGTTTCCCCCACTTTTTGAATTTTTAACTCTCATGTTCCTTCAGTCTCAAATGTAAAGAAAGGGGCAAGTTTGAGTAAATTCTTTTTAGAAAAGAGATCACAAATTGAGCTGCACCCCATTGTATGATGCTGTTCTTGAACTGTTTTTTTTTTAAACAGGATATCTCTAGGCATCTTCTTGGACTGCAGACACAGTCAAGCCTTTGGCACCTTGTAGTGGCAGAACATGACATGAAATTTGCCCAGGGGAATGTTACTGTGTGTAGTTTCTGCGCATGACTTATATATTTATTTAATTAATTAAATTTATACCCTACCCTTATCCAAAGACTCACTGTGGCTTACAATCTACTCAGGGCGGCTTACAATTTTACGATACCTTCCAGTCTATGTTTTCTTTGTCACTGTGGCAGCCAAGTGGCATCTCTTTCTGTTGAACAGCAAACAGAAACAGTGTAATGCTTGGCATGTGTTCTGATTCCTGCTAACACTTGAAAGTTGGAGAGGTGGATGGCTGCAGTGAAGAATTATCCTTTGCAAGAGAAAACAAAAGGTTTCTGCACTTAATCTGAGCCAGCTATTGGTTCCTAAGCTAATTTTTTTTTTTTTAAAAAAGAAGAAGCCCAGAAATATGATATTTAAGTTTGCCAGTGCAGCTTTTTGAAAAGGGCTGAGGTGGCCTAGTGGTTAAGATGCTGAGTTTGATGACCAGAAAGTCAGCAGGTCAGCAGTTCGAGACCTGAGTGCTGTGTGACAGAGTGAGTGCTCGTTGTCAGTCCCAGCTCCTGCCAACCTAGCAATTAACAACAACAACAACAACAATAAATTACAAGTAGATAAATAGATACTGCTTTGGAAGGAACGGTAACAGCATTCTCTGAGCTCCGGCAGAAATGGCTGCAGACAGACAGTGCTGGTTCTATGGCTGTAAACGGAGATGAGCACCACCGCTGAGGGTCAGGTGCGACAGGGTTTCGAGCAAGGAGACCTTTACGTAGTGCAGCTTTGGCCATTTCCCACTGTGTGTTATGAATACAGAATAAGCTGAGAGTTTCCCTGCCATTATGAGTTTGCATTCTTAGGACAGGCAAAAGCCCATTAAGAAGATATGTAGAATAATAACCCAGTGAAGGCATGGCAAGAGAGTGAGTGGGAAGGGAGATTAAGGGAAGAGACCCGAGGCGTGCTGGAGTTGAATGTGTCTGCTGCAGATGGCAGTCAGGAATGGGAGGCTGCGTGAAGGCTGACAACGGCAGAGAAGTCAGGGAGGTTAATAGACTGAATATCAGGAGGGGGAATGAGCTATCAGAGAGGAGAAGGAGGGGTGGGAGAAGCAAGCAATTTCAGATGGGAAGAGCATGGAAAAAAGAACCGCCAGGAGGAGGGGGGGGACTGTGAAAGTGAATGGGAGACTCAATCCCCCGCTTGGGAAGAAGGTTAACAAGGGGGCTATGCTGAAGCAATGGGGATCATAAGGGCCACTGGGAGAGGAAATGAAATGAATGTGGGGGCAGGAAGACACATAGAGGGAGGTGTGTTTTGTGTGTGTATGTGTATATCGGTTGTGTCAACAGAGATGACAAACAAAGGATTAAATGAAAGGGCCATGCATTGAGAGTGGGTATAAGGGTTGATTCACCACAAAAGGAATGCTAGGCTTGGTTATGAATTTTCTGCTTCTCTTCCTACAAGTTTTCCAGTGCTCAGTCTCCAGGTCTGAAAAGTCTAAATTTTGGGGTGCTTCGGAAGTCCCAATAAAATTAACTCATCTTGATTTTGACCACCAAGATGTGTTACTTCTTAATTTAGCAAAGGCAAGAAATGGGCTTGTGAAGAGGAGAAATGAGGTGCAAAATTGGGTATATGGGATGTGTGGTCTGTTAGGACCACCTGGGAAGAGGAGGTTTGGGGGCCAGCCAAAATTATAAAGTGCCCATGTTGTGACCACCTGAATACTCGGGTCCAGCAATCACAGCCATACATGACTACTAGGAAAGGGCTTTGCTATACAGCATTTATTAGAAAGTGCATTCATTAGGTTGTACAGTTTGTTGTGTGGCACAGCAAGTAAACAAGAGGGGGAATTAAAAGAAAAACAGAACTACGGGCTTATTTGTGTTGGAAGCTGGGATGTCCAACTGTGGCAAGGGGAAGTCTTGGCAGAGAGTCTCTACATCAGTGGTGCCCAAGCTAAGGCCAGGTGTGGCCCCTGACACCAATTCATCCGGCCTGCCAAGCCCTCATCGCTCCTGGAGGTGAAGTAAAACACGCCAGTATGGAGCGATGAGGGCTTGGCGGGCCAGATGAATTGGCGTTGGGGGCCGCACCCAGCCCCCGACCCTTAGTGACCAGCTTCCTGAACCACATGATCAGCCCATGGCCCAAAAAGTTTAGGCACCCCTACTCTACATGGACAAAACATGGAGAGTTGTAATGAATGAAATAATCCTTGGCTTCTATGGCTCTGAGATAAAACATAATTCTTTAACTCCCAAGCATCTTCAGGAAGAACTAGGAAGTTGCTCCCAGTCAGTGTTCTAAAGTGCTTGAAGCCAAACAGCTGGAAGATCATCACTCTTTCCCTGTTCTTTTCCCTTGCAAAGCAAATGTGGAGTTCTTCCACTTGTCTGGGCGATGTTACTAAAGTAATGCCCTTTGTGATTCTGTAAACTGTCCTTGCACTTGGGCAGGCAGGGGAAGCCTTGTTGGTGAGCTTTTTGGACTGGGAATGTCCCTTTTTCTGTACAGGTCATTTCAGAAGGGTTTGGTGATTTGTTTTCCTTGAAGCAAAAGGTAGCAGTCCTCATTTGTCTGAGCCCGGGGATGGGTGACAAACAAACTCCCATTTAGTTTTTTTAAATTAAATGTCAACCAAAACAGATTAGATGAAAACTGAAATATCCAAGGGCTGTTTCAACACCTTTAGGAGAATCATCTGGTATAATCTTGAAGGAACTGTATCCCTTCAGTTTGCATATCAGCAAGTGTGAAAACCTGGGCTGGGTTGTTTATTAACCATTTATATCCTGTATTTCTGCCAAATACAGTGCTCAAAGAAGTTTAAGAAGCCTTTTGCCTGACAATATTTTATTTCTCAGAATTTACAAACAAACAAACATGCCTCTACTCATGGATAACATTTCACACAAACGCCCATCCTTGTGAAATTCAAGAGTTGCAATCCTCAGAGTAGCTAGGAGAGAACTGAATTTCCCCTGGAAATTAAGTTGCAAGCTATCCCTATTGCAATTTATTATTTATTTATTAGTTCAAATTTATATTGTCTCCCACTCGGCGTGACGACTCAGGACGGCTGACAAACAATACATTACAATACAATAGGCAAAACATTTGAAGGCGGATTGGCCTTGAATGGACAATTTAGGGCTCAGGACCAGAAAGTGACTCGCAGAACTGAATCAGTGGTACAGGTTTCACAGTATAATGCAGAAGGCAAATGGAAGATCACTGCTTTATATTATTTATTTATTTGTCACATTCATATGCCACCCTACTCGCATGGAGACTCAGGGCGACCAACATGGAGTCATAAAACAGCAATAAAACACAACAATCTAATAAGATTTGTCAATATAACCCTGACCAATATTTAAATTTAAAAGATTAAAAATTTAGAAAAGTTAGATGATGTTCCCAGGAAATCTTCATGGTTGATTGCCAATGAAGTCAGATATGGTACTTGAAAAATAAGAAGGGAGACTACAGTGGGAAGATGTTACCAATTTTTTTTGGGTTATATTGGTTTGTAGATTCAACTCTACAGTATCCTCTAAATCAGTGGTGCCCAAACTAAGGCCTGGTGGCCAGGTGTGGCCCCCAACACCAATTCATCCGGCCCGCAAAGCCCTTGTCGCTCCTGGAAGCAGAAGTAAAACGCGCCCGGACGCATTCTACTTCCGCTTCCAGGAGCAACAAGGGCTTCGTGGGCCGGATGAATTGGCATCAGGGGCTGCACCCAGCCACTGGGCCTTAGTGACCGGCTTGCTGAATCACATGGTCGGCCCATGGCCCAAAAAGTTTGGGCACCCCTGCTCTAAATTTTGGTATCCTGAAGCAAAGCCACTCTAGGGTTCAGCGCTCATCTCTGTTTCATAGCTGAAGAGCCAGCACTGTCTGCTTCTGCAGACATTTCCGTGGTTATGTGGCAGGCATGACTAGACACGGAGTGCACAGAATGCTGTTTACTCTCCCACCTTTTGTTATTCATTTTCAGCAGCTGTTCTCATCCTTAAAACTACCCTTACATTTGTTGCAAACTCCCCTTCTTGGGCCATCCTCGTCTCACCCAACCCCATTTAGCAAGCTTGTTCTCGACAGATTAACTGTTTAATCCCTCCTTTTACTTTCACCTTGTTTGTCTGACTTTACGTTTGCCAGATTTTCCCTTTCTCCCTTCCTGTTCCCTCTCTTTAACCTCATCCCCTCTGTTAGCTGCATTAACTGAGCATCTCTCACCCGCCCTCCAAGTCCCTTCTGTTCCCTTCAGTCTGGGAGCAACAGCTGTTGTGTTCACTGCCTTTGCTTCGCTGAGGATTGTGGCATTCCGTCTTTAAAGTGATAATCGTGACTTTCCAAGCGGGTGGTAATTTGACAGTGTGCACCTGCTTCACCTCCTTCCTACTGGTAACATTCCAGCTTTTGGGTACCATTACATATTTAACTATTGTAATGCCTCTCAAGGCCTGATAGCTCTGGCGGGGCCAGTGAAGAAACATCCACCTGTCACTCAGCACAAATAATTCTAGCTTTCTTATTAGTGAGTATGAGGGAGTATTTTGGCATTTGTAGTGGATACACTTAGTAGAGTCTTCAACCTGGGATTTGATTTTTGAGGGCTCCCCCTTGTTTTGCTCTTTGGTTTTAATTAATTAATTAGATTTATATGCTGCCCTCCTCAAAGAGATCCAGGGCGGCTAACAAAACTTCAAAAGAGATAAGACACAATATGAAATCCTGTCTAAAATTAATATTAAAAGAGATTAAAACTAAGCAAAGTTAAAAGATTAAAAATTAAAAATTCATACATTGAGAGAGGGAGGGGTCAGATGAGCCAACAAGCCGACACAACTGTCTGACCCAAACCCCATACTTGTCCCACCAGGTTTGCAGAATTAATTAATCTTTGCATTATCAATGATGTGATGCTATTATCTCTACAGACATCCCATATCAGGATTCGTAATCACAGTGGGAATAAGAAGGACGATGATTTCAGTGCTGTTGTTGTCTGGTTTCTTCCTTAATTTTCTCCATGTGGGATTCTGCCAGTTTTTCGCTTTCTGTTGTCATCTGTCATTGCTAATCTTCTTTAGCACTTATAGTACATCAGGTCCTTTAGATTTAATGGCTTAATCCTACAAGTTTGTTGAGAATTTAAGAACTTCATTGAAAGTATTAGTTTATCAGGTTGGAGTAGACACCCTTGGGTGTCAGGTCAGGTCCACAGACTAGGTTTTTATTAGCCTATGGCAGTGATGGTGAACCTTTTAGAAACCAAGTGCCCAAACTGCAACCCTGAACCCACTCATTTTTCGCAAAGTGAAAGCATGGCAATTTATGGTAACTTGAATACTGAAGTTTTAGTTTAGGAAAAAGAAAACCACCTCATCTTCACCACAGCCTCAACAGGCTCCTGTCCACGCCACACCCTCACACTGCAAGTGAGCTGCCTGGGCAGAGTGGTGGGGCAAACTCTGCTGTGGGGGAGGGAGAAAGTGCTCCCATTGGGCTGCTGGGCAGAAGGAGAGGGTGAACTTTGTGCTGGGGCGACGGCACCCATGCCCGCAGAGAGGGCTCTGAGTGTCCCCTCTGGCATGTGTGCCATAAGTTCACTACCATGGGCCTATGGGATCTTCTGCCTCTCTGCTTCCTCTTCCTTCCTGTTGTTTTCTGTGCACTTGCCTTGTCTGACGGTGCAATCAGGAACCAGAATGAGAGGTTAGAACAGCATCTGTCATTTGGCTTTCACTCTCCCTCTTCCTTTGGATGAAGCGGATTATCTGGACCCTTTTCAGTCAGGATTCAGGCCTGGATATAGTACCTAGACTGCATTGGTCACGCTGGTGGATGATCTCTGGCGGGAGCGGGATGGAGGTAACCTGTCCTTCCTTGCTCTTCTTGACCTCTCAGTGGCATTCAATACAGTTGATCACAGTATCCTTTTGGATCGGTTCTGAGGGTTGGGGGTACAGGGCACGGTGTGGTCCTAGTTTTCCTCTTTCCCCATGGCCATAGCCAGTCGGTGTTGTTGGAAGACGAGAGGTCCAGACCGAGACCCTACTTTGTGAGGTTCTGCAGGGCTCGGTACTCTCACCTCTCTTATTTAATATCTATATTAAGCTACCTGTTTCCACGGGGTTAGGTAACATCAGTATGCTGATGATAACCAATTGTACATCTCCACCCGTGATGATCCAAGTGTTGCAGTCAACATCCTATCCAGATGCCTGGAGGCTGTGTGGGTCTGGATGGGGGACAACGGGCTACATCTGAATCCTGGCAAGACTGAGTGGCTGTGGATAGGGGGCCCTAGTTTGTCCAAGGAGTTACCACCTTTAGTACCTGATGGGGGTCTTTTGCCCCAGACAGACCCAGTGCACAATCTGGGGGTGCTCCTGGACTCACGATTCCTGCTCCAGGAGCAGGTGACAGCTGTGACCAGGAGGGCTTTTGTTCAGGTTTGTGTGATTCACCAGTTGTGCCTGTTCCTGGACCTTGCTCATGGTCACTCACGCACTGGTCACCCCCCAGTTGCACTATTGTAACACGCTCTCCATGGGGCTGCCCTTGATGACCATTCGGAGGCTGCAGCTGGTCCAGAACGCAGCTCCCCACACGGTGATGGGTGTGGACAGTATGCCTTCACCTCACTCTTGTTGCGGAAGCTGCATTGGTTACCGGTATGCCTGTGGGTGCAATTAAGGGTGCTGGTTACCACCTTTAAAGCCCTACATGGTAGTGGTCCAGGTTACCTGAGAGACTGCGTTACCCTGAGGTTATCTGCCTGTCCCACGAGAGTGTACCAGAGGGGCTCTCTAAAAGTACCATCCATCTCCAGTACGAGAAAGAGGGCCTTTTTGGTATCAGCTCTGGCCCTTTGGAACCTCCTACCTATGGACCTTCATCATCAGCCAAAATTGTCAGGTTTTAGGAAAGGGCTGAAGAGATGGCTGGTCCAGCAGGTGTGGGGAGCAGAGAGAGGAACGGCTGCTCCTCCCCCCAATTGGCTGATATGAACATGCTAATTGCCATTTGGGTTTTTTGTCTATCTGTTTAGTTTATTTGTTATAAAGATTTTAACAATGTGTTTATGTAAGGTTTTTAATGATATATTGGATCTTTTTATGCGGGGTTGTGTGCAATGGAATTGTGAGCCACCCAGAGTCGCTTTGGTGATTGAGCGGCCTTCCAAAAAAAAAAAAATGGAGAGAGAGAGAGAGAGAGAGAGAGAGAGAGAGAGAGAGAGAGAGAGAGAGAGAGAGAGAGAGATCACATTAAGAGTTTCTCGCTTAGAGACTAACTCACTTAAAGAGCAGAATTTTCTCTGAATGGTCACCTTTCTTAACAATTAAAACCAACCAAAAACTCGCTTAACAACTAAATTGGGGTCTGCCGGAAGTCACAATTGGTCATTTACAATGGTGTTTCGCTTAAAGAGCAAACTCGCTTAAAGAGCAATCCCATGGAACACATTATGCTCTTTAAATGAGGTACCTCTATCATTCTCAGAGGCTTTAGACTAGTAAAAGATACTTATGCAAATACTCAGAGTATGAATACTGGTTCTGAGTGAAAATACCACACACTCTCTCTCTCTGTGAGTGTATGTGTAAAATTATTATTATATATTATAATAATGTGATGTAGTAGATAGAGTGATTTAGGAGGCCTGGTTTTGAATCCCCGCTCAGCCATGGAAGCTCTTTGGGGTTCATTAACTGGCATAACCACTCCTTAAATATCTCATTCACCCAATTAGGGCCATTCTAAGTGGCACATTAACAACATGATACCGATGCAGTTCATAGGGAAAGTGCACAGTGGGGCATTATATTAGTGTGATTGCTCTGCTTTGCTTTTGCTTTGATCATTATTTACTACCGTAATACAGTAGTTCCCAGGTGTGGAGCTCCAGATGTTCTTGAGCAACTATTCCTAGAAACCTTAGGCAGCATGCCAGTGGTTAGGACCTCTGGAAGTTGTAATCAAAGAATATTTTAGACCGCAAGTTAAGGAACCTCTGCTCTAATCTAGCTTGATTCTTCAGTCACTTGATATTCCTGACCTTGGAAACCTCCAAGGACCAACATCCAGATTCCTGGATTGCTCAGTGGCTTAGTTATCCGGCCACAGAGCCAAAGGTGGGAAGTTTGATTCCCCACCCCCACCCCCAATCTCCTTGGCAGGCACTGACCTTGATGATGCATGAGGGCCCTTCTATCTCTGCAGTTCTAAGACTCAGTAAAGAGCGCCGCGCTTAGAGACTAACTTGCTTAAAGAGCAGAATATTTTCTGAATGGTTGCACTCGCTTAACAACTAAAAACAACCAAAAACTCGCTTAACAACTAAATCGGGGTTCGCAATCAGCCCCGCCCCAGCCAGAAGTCACAACCAATCAAATACAACGGCAGCGGGGGTGCTTTTTTCCAAGTGTTTCGCTTATAGAGCAACTGGCTTAAAGAGCAAAACATGGCAGTGTTGTGATGAAGGGCTTGCAGACAAAATCCCAATAAAGTGAAGGATGTGTCCAGTACACGCGCTCTCTCTCTGTGCGTGAGAGATGACATATTTGCTACCCAGAAGCCACATAATGGGATGGCAGCCCTTATACATTTCGCCCACTTTACACAATCTAATGTTTTATGGGGTGTGTGTTATTTTAAAGATATCCAAGATTGCATGAGATGGACATGATTATGGGCCCATATCATGTGCTATGTGCTCCTTCTCTCTGTATATATATTGCCAAAAATAACAAGAAGGAAACAAGCAAAACCCAGTTTATGGAAGAGACTCATGTGACTGAGAGTACTGTCTCATGCATTTGAAACAAGTTCATTCCAATAAAGCTTAGCGTTGTTCCCTGTTCTTCTTGCTCCATACAATACTAAACTGAGTTATTGCAATTTCTGAATCTTGCATTGTGAAGAATTTATTGGACACCATGCACACATGTCTCCAAACCATAATCCTCTTGTTGTGGGGTTGTTTAATTTTTCTAAAGCATCGAACACCTTATCTGTTAAATGTGTTGCTATTCCACATTTTTAAATCAGTTCTGTAGCTCTTCTACAGTCTCCTTAAAACAAATCGAACTAGATAACTGTTTTATTACCCAGGTATGCAGTCTGGTACTATTTTGGATGGGTAACTCAATTTATTTTGAACTTCTCAAGTGCATTACATAAATTTGGCTTCATTGTTTTAGTTGATCAGAGATTCAAGGGGTGGTATATCCACCTTGGCTTTCTTTCTGTGTTAGAAAAAACCTGGAAACATCTGCATGGCAGCAGCTGGAATCTAGAAGAACCTAGCATGACCTAAGCAGGGCAGGCCTTACATTCTTTTCATAGGTATGCTGTAAAATAATGAAGAGCAATTATCCTTGCACTTTTCATGAACTTTCTGCAAATCTGTATGATTATTGTAAAAATGCCATTCATGGGAGCATTCTGAACTTGTTACAGAACAGGCAATTTACTAGTTATTCCCCATTCTAATTTCCTCTCATTCACAGTTTTGTTGCATTTTTCCAAATTCCATTAAGTCAGTTCCATCCTTTGTAAGAGTTGTTTTTCATGCATAGAATTGTGCATATGTTGGCTAAATGCTTATGCAAAGATTTACACACCAGGGTACCCATTTTAGTATGGTTTTCTCCTGTGAGTTAACATTTTATATATATCAGAAAACAAAACAAAATAAAAATAAAATAGAAATAAAAATAAAATAACAATAAAATAAAAATAAAATAAAAAAACACTATAGCACTTTAAAGACTAATCTTGCTACAGTAATGGGTTAGACTGTACAGCCAGTGACTCAACGTGGAGTGTTGGGCAGTGGTAAATAACCTGACTTCCTAAAGGGGTCAACAACTACAGGTAGATGGACTCCTTTAAGTGAAGTAATGGTCCCCTCAATGGAGGAAAAGCCACTGGAAACCAACATATCTGGCACAATGACAAAATGAGTGAGGAAGAGGAAGTGTGCTGACCCACCTGGGCAGGCACAGTCACTGCATGGTGGCACTACACAGAGAGTCTTGTTCGAGGATAGTCCAGATATTAAAGTCCAAAAGGCAAGCTGAGGCCTGTTTGATGGTAGTCCAAGTCAGTAGTCTAATCCAAAGGGTGTCCAGGGGCATTGTCAGGGTTGGCAGAGAAGGCAGGCAGGTCAGGGTCTAGGCAGTCTGGAGTCAAGAAGCATGTCAGTCTTCACACAAGAGTTGTACCGACAGGCTGCAAGAAGCTTGCTTATAAGCCTCCCGGCTAATCAGTATCAGCTGGGAGCCTTCTTTGGTGCTTCGCTCTAGACTGCCTGCATCTCAGGTGCAGCTGTTTCCTGGACCTCTCCCTGACTGAGGGCTGATTACTGTCAGCTGCTGGGAAAGCAGACTTGGGCCAGGTGCAGACTGAGATCCCTGGCTCAGGGCATCCTCGGGCTCGGGTGCAGGCAGAACTGGGCTGGGCATAGGGAGTTCCCCTGATCCAGGCCCTCTCCGGAGTTGGAGGAGGGCTGGATCACAACAGGAACTACTTCTGATTCCCAATGGTCATGGAGGCAGAAGAGTCCATGCCAGATGGACTGGCTGTGAAGGCGAATCTTGTTAATATCCTCAATGATGTGGCAGTCAATTGCAGTCCCAGTGTTAAATCTTGCGTGTCTTATTTCATATGTGCCACAGGAGATGTCTCCGTGATCATAGTGTGTGGGTCACTTCATGGCAAGCTGGGATCTACCTTAAACAAATTCATGCCAGATGCATTTTTCAAGGGCGGGGGGATGTATTCTTAGATATGGGTTGCAGCCAATGACAATATATTTCAATTGCGCACATTTTAGTGGTTTGCAATTTTAAAGGCACGCATGCATTCATGCACACGGATGTACTGGAGATCCTAAAAAGTGTGGAGTTCTAAGATGCTTTGTCTTGCAGCATGTAATTAGGAAATATAAAAAAGGGCATAACAGGATGACACAACTACCAGGTAGATTACCTTTTCTTATAGGATTTGAATCACTGACTTGGTTTAGGGAGGATCTTGCAGTTGCCAAGTTTGTAGTTGTACTCAGAGTTCCTAAAAATGAACTTGTGAGCAGCTCATGTGCTGACCCCTGATGTTTCCCCAAATGCAAGAGACTTGACTGCATAATTTGTGTGCCAAGGTGACTCAGTGGGGTATTTTGTATAAGCATTCAAGAGAAAATGCAGCACCTTGAGGACCACATATCCACATCTGATCATAAGGGAAGAGGAAGCTTTTACTAGGGCTGAGAAGACTAATGGGGGAGCAACAGAGGAAGGCTAACCTGGTAAAATGTAGGTTCAGTTATACTACTGTTAGATGGTTATGTACTGAGTTGGATTGGTAAACCAGGCCAGTACAAACAAATGACTTTCAAAGGGAAACGCTTAATGCAAGGGTTCTCAAGTTTAAAAGGGGCAAAAGTAAGCTGGAACATGTCCAGAAGAAAGTAAGGGCGCCCTTGCTTGAAAGCCAGTCGTATCCAACTCAAGGGTTCAGTGCTCATCTATGTTTATAGCCAAAGAGCTAGCGCTGTCTGTTTCTGCAGACATTTCCGTGGACATGTGGCAGGCATGCTTCAACACCGGAATGTACAGAACACTGTTTACCTTCCCACCTAAGTGGTCCCTATTTATCTCCTTGCAATTTCTTGCTTTCAAACTGCCAGGTTGCCAGGAGCTGGAACAGAAACAGGAGCTCATTCTGTCATGGAGTACCCAGGAATCGAACTCCAACCTTCCAGTCAGTGAGTTCAGCATCTTAACCACTTGAGCCACCACTGTACCAGAAAAGAGTAAACAGAACTGTAAAATATCTGGAAACCTAACTCTATAAAGAATGATTGAAGGTGTTGGATATGTTTAGCCTGGAAAACAGAACGATGAGAAATTAAAGGAGAAGTCTGAGAGGCTGTCACCTGGAAGATGGACTAACTTTGGCAGATGGTTGTTATGTGCCATCAAGTCATCTTTGACTTATGGTGACCATATGAATGAGGCATCTCCAAAATGTCCTGTCCTCTTGCAAACTGAAGCCTGTGGCTTTACTTACAGAGTCATTCTTTCTCATGTCATAGATCTCAGCCAGATCCATGAACTGCTAAATCTTTGCTGGAATCCTGAAGTTCACAGCTCTGGTTGTAAGCCAGCCAAATGTATTATTCAAACAAAATATGTTACACATTTTTTTTCATTCAAGGGAGGGAGGGAAATCCTGTGTTTCTGAAATTTTTGTGACAGGTGGTCTTCATTCAACATAAGACATCACGTAAAGAGCCTCTTTGGTCTCTGTTGTGTTGGTTGTGCATTTTATAAGCCATTGTTGTGAAAGGCAACAACTTTGTGTAACCAGCAGTCAAAGTGGTGGCGACTTTTATTGAAAATGGCCTCCCTTTGTGCACTTTAGCAGGCTCAAATGTCAAGTGGTCTATTTGCAGTGTTGACTTCATTAAAGAAAGGTTAGTAAGGCAACCATTACTGTTCTTTCATTAATTTGACCTTTTTTTAAAAAAAATCTTGAAAATAAAATAGATGCTATGCAAAGAATCTCAAGTAAGGGAGATGCACACTGGGGAATTAACTTTATTCGGCCCCACGACTTCCGTCTGGTCAATCTATTACCTTGAATTTGCACTGATGATGGCACTCAAGGTCTTCTGTCTGAACTGAACTGCTCTGAGGTTAACGCTATAGTGGAGTTGTAACCAGAAACTTTGGTGCCTGTGTCATTGCTTCCCTGTTGTTTATGTGTGGGTCACATAAGACTGCCATATGTGGAAGAAGATGGAGGAATGAAGAGGCCACTTTGGGGTTGAAGGCAAATTAGCTGTGTGTGTCTCTTCCACTCCTTATCTAATTCTATCTTGCGGTTTCCCCTTGTGTGGAAATATGGTGACTTAGAAGAAAATATTTAAAGTATTAGTTAAATTAATTAAAAACATACCAAGTAACAAAGTAAAACAACAAGAGAGTTTTCCCCCCCAAAACATTATTGCAGCCAGGGAGCTCTTTGGCAGTCATGGTGGTAGCAGGGTCTTCCTGGCTGTTCTTCTTCTTTCATGTCCAAGTCAAACTTTAGACTGCCAAAATAAAGCCACCTTCTTGGCTTTCTCATTGGCCAAACTTAAATCCTCATCTGTACATGTTTCTGGTAATAATTGGCAGACCAGTAAATAAGCAGGATTCTGTATCTCTTCATATCCACACAGTGTGGTGTATTCTGCCAGCAGTCTTCACTTGAGCATGTTGGTTCTGCCTGCTTTAGCTTGGCTTGTCCATTCAATAGGCTGTGTAAACATTGGTTGACTCTGCAGTAACTACATTTCCAATATCCCATTAAAGAGCCCGTATCAAACCCAGGAACTGACATATAGTTTTCACTTAAACACTGACAGCTTTGCTTACCTAAAGATTAAAGTACATGGGTTTTTGCTTTAGTAGTTTGTCTTGTGGTGAACGAGCAACCATAGGGCATAAAAGTCCAATCATGTTTTTCTTCTCCTTCGCGGGTGTGCACTGCTTTTTAAAGGTGCAGATTTGTTGTGTTATGTACACTTTTTAAAAAAGAGTATTTGATATGTTGTTTACATCAATGTTGCCTAGTTATAGATCCCACAACTTGAAAGGTAGTTAGAAATCTGTTCTGACAGAAGAACTTTAATGTGCCAGTAAAAAGCACCATGAAGAACTCTACTTGGATTTTTGACATAAACCCAACAAGACTACAGACTGAAGGAAACAGCTACTTCCAACCATTAGGTTGTTTTGCTAATTGACTTTGATTTGGCTACAATTGGTGCTACTTAGTGGGTAAATAAAAATTTAAGCAAAAACTCACAGTTTCAAAAGAAGGCCATGGAGGGCTTTATGTACATATATGCCTGGCTTCCTGTTTTTGAGGAGTGGGAGATGATATCCAGCCCACAGCTGCCTGATGGAGACTGGTGTTTTTTCTAACTCACCTTTAAGAAGCAGACCCTGGCATGGACATCTGCCATGAAGTTTTAGTATTTTCATTGACAGTTTTTCTGCACATTCAGAAAATTGCTGCATGCCTGAAACAGTGATATTCTATCATGAAAACAAAAGCAAAGCAATCACACTTATATACCGCTCCATAGTGCTTAGTGCACTCTCTGGGCAGTTCACAAGTTAATTAGCAGTTTGCCCCCAACATACTGGGTACTCATTTTACTGATGGATGTAAGGCTGAGTCAACCTTGGGTCCTGGTCAGGATTGAACTCACTACCTTTTGGTTGTAGTACAGCAGCTTAACCATTGCGCCAGTAGGGCTCCATGAAAGGCAGTCTATTGTTTGATTATTTTTTCTATGATTCAATGAAGCAGGGGTTTCCAACCTACGGCCAGTGGGCCGGATCCAGCCCCCCGAGCCATTGTATGTGGCCCCGACCCCTCCGAGAGCATTTGAGAAACAAAATGGCTATCCATTTGAAGCTGTTGGGATAGAATGGCTAAAACACCCCCCAATAATAATAATAATAATAATAATAATAATAATAATAATAATAATAATAATAATAATAATAATAATAATAATAATAATAATAATAATAGTGCAGTCAGGGGCGAAATAGCCATCTGGCCCTCAAAGCTGATTGAGAGAGCATGACCCAGCCTCTGACTTGAAAATATTGGGAATCCAATAAAGGGTCTTACTTCTGCATTTGTAATTATGTTTCTGTTGCTGAAGTAAATCAGATACTGTTTGGTCTTGCATTTCCCCAAGAAATATCCATAAGAGGGAACTCTATAGGTTCTTAGTTTCACACAAAAAACTTGGTAAAGAGGTCTAGAGTGGATCTTCCTGTGACAGATTTATGGATTAGGCTACTTTATAGAACTTGAAAATATATATATTTTAAAATACCTTGGAGGACACCTTACTCACAGGAAGCTGCTGTATGAATTCAGATTGTTAAACTAGCCGACACAAACAACCCACAGCAATGCACAGTTTCCAAGAGCTCTCACAACTGTCTCTTCTGGCTAGGGCAGTGATAGCCAAGCTTGGCACTCCATGTGTTCTTGAACTTCAATTCCTAGAAGCCCTGATCAGCAGGACTGCTGATTTAGGCTTCTGGGAATTGAAGTCCAAGAAAACCTGGAGTGCCAAGGTTCGCCATCACTGGGCTAGGGCAAAATCAGTCAAGAGACATACCACAGCTATCATTTCTAGAAAAATGCTGTTGGATTTCCATTTTGGAAATGAGGATTTGGCTTTGATGAGGTTACTGGTTACTGAAGGGGCAACTGATGGTGAGAAATACCTTAACGTACTAAAGGAATTTGCAAGTGTAATCTTGGAGGCTCTATCTATGATTTTGGAGAGGACTTGGAGATCAGGTCAGGTCTCTAAAGATTGAGGGCAGACAAATGTCATTCCTATCTTCAGAAAAGTAGAAAAAGAGATTTGGCAACTTTCAGATGATCAGTTTGACATCTACACCAAGGAATGTTATAGATCAGATAGCTGGATGTCGTCTATGAACATTCCAGACTAAACTTTCCTTCTATTTTTATGGCAAGAAGAATGTATCAAATTGCACCAGAAAGGGCCAGTTTTGTAGAGAGCAATCTCCCTTAAAGTGACATTTCCATTCATTAGAGACTCACTCCAGCCCATCCCCCAAATGAGAATCCAGTGGGTTTTTGTCCACAAAACCAACATTTGTGAGTGGGGCTTTTTGCCAGGCTTGAGTCTATTGCTCTGATATTTCATTCTGTTCCGTTCTTCATTAGCTAACTAGCTTTCCCAGGATTTCTGCGTGCCTTTATCTCTCTGTGTATGGAGCAGCATCCACTATCCTGAACAATCTAGATTGTGCAGAGGAAAGAACAGGTTAGAGGCCCTTCCCTTGTCACTTGGTATTTGAGTGGCCCTCCATGAGCCATATATTAGTTTTTATTTTCTGCCGTGACATCTAACAATGAGCAAAGAAGTCTCTGGAGCATCTTAAAAGGCAGCTTCTATTAGAGATGAAAAGAGTTAAGAAAAATGCAGACAGTAGATCTTGCAGTCGAATGTGGAAATAATATGCAGCAGCATTTTGGAATCTTTT
Source organism: Furcifer pardalis (assembly GCA_030440675.1). Taxonomy (NCBI): domain Eukaryota; kingdom Metazoa; phylum Chordata; class Lepidosauria; order Squamata; family Chamaeleonidae; genus Furcifer; species Furcifer pardalis. Next base: position 14,093,847 of record CP126894.1, on the reverse strand, counting down.
AATTGGGAAGGGGAAGAATCGCAAACCAGAACACCTTCTAGTTTAGGTATTTCTTTCTTTCTTGTGTCCTTTTCTACAAAAGGCTTCAAAAACATAAGGAAAATTATAGTGCATATACTTCAAAATTCATAAGGAGGTGGGTGATTTCCTGATAGTGAATCAGACAAGTAATCTATGTAAAAACATTATTTTGATGCTTTGTGGATTCAAGACTGGCACTTCCTTGTCTTGAAGAATTGCCAGAATTTGAACGATGAGCATGCCTAGAGAAGAGAGACTTCTGGGAACTCCAGCCCCGAAGGAGTTTGCTGAGCTCAGATGATGAGAACAAAGTATATGCCTCATAAGTGCTCAATCATCTGTGGGCTTTTTTCTTTGGAATCCATACAGGACAGCTGGAAAATTGTGGGTGATAGTTATTTCTTAGTTGCGGTTGCTACAGATGTTAGCCATTTGTGCAAACAAAAATTGCACTACCTAGCTCAACATTATCTCCATCAGTAGTGGAGAATTTCTGTCCCACCTGATGTTGTTGAACCCTAACTCCCACCAAGCCCCAATTAGCAAGGCTAATGGCCAGAAGCAAAAATGACTTTTAATACTTTTTTTGGTTCGGATAATGTATCTACTCCAGATTTCAGTCCAGACTTTACAGCAGGAGTTCTCAACCTTTTAAGCCGGAGGCTGGGTCATGCTCCCTCAGACAGCTTCGGGTGCCAGAAGGCTGTTTTGCCCTTCCTCCACCACATGGCACTTGCTGGTGTGGTGGAGGTGGTGATAGGCCACATGAAATGGAGCCACAGGCTGCATCCGGCCTGTGGGCCACGTGTTGAGAATCTTTGCTTTACAGGATTTCTTCAAGGCCCTGAACACTATCACCAGAATAGGTCAAGGAGCAACTTTAAAGTTCAGAGTGGGAATCCTACCTAGGGTGGGTTCATTACCCTCCATGACAAAGAAGTCACCTGTTATCACTGGACTAGTCTTATTGGTATCATTTCTCCAGGAATTTAAGCAGGACTTTTTTTTTGTCACTGCATCTGAGGATGAGTGCCAGGGAGCAGATGGAGCAATGTTTCTCATGGAGGCTGTCAGACACTGAATAATCCTTCACTTTCTTGTTATGGCCAGTCCTGCTATTAGGCAGAGTGAAACAATCTTTGCATCCTTCCTCTTGGCCACTATGCTTCCTGAAGAACATGTGTCAGTGGAAGAGTCCTGGTGGCACAGTGGTTAAACTGCTGTATTGCAGCCAAGACTGCTCACATTGTGAGTTCAGTCCTGATGGGGGATCCAGGTTGGGGGCAAAATGCTGATTACCTTGTGAACCTGTGATATGGTCAGAGAGTACACTAAGTGCTATGGGGTGTGGTATAGAAGTGTAATTGCTATTGCTATATGTATGGTTCCTGTGCATAGAAAACTAGCTAACTGGTATTAGTTACTAGTGTTTTTTAAATGATCTCATGAGAAGTTCGCTTTCATGGGGAACTTTCCTAATAATTCTCCCAGGTTCCTTCTGAGTGATGCTAATAATGTGGGGCTGATTTTAAAGAAAGCATTGAGTCACAAGTGCTAGACCTGCATTTCTGCATCACGCTTGCTTTTTGACCACTAAGAAGTGTATTTCAAGGTGGGAGGAAAAGGCAGGCATTTCAAGTGCCAAAAACTGCTCACGTTGTGAGTTCGATCCTGATGGGGATCCAGGTTGACTCAGAATCCCATCCTTCTGAGGTTGATAAAATGAGTACCCAACATGTTGGGGGCAAAATGCTCATTACCTTGTGACCCTGCCCAGAGAGTGCACTAAGTGCTATGAGGCAGCATATTAGTATAATTGTTATTGCTATTACTAAGTCATTTTGGTTGGGGGATTTCTGCCCCTCTCTCTAAATTGGTGCTTTTAAGCCCAGGCAGTCACCTGCCTCCTTCCTCCCCTCGCTGCTCCTGGGCTCCGTTTGTAGTGAGAAATCATAGCAAATGCACATTTACTGGCTCTGATGAACTCCAAGGCACTATTTGCCGGGCTCTGAGCAAAAAATAAATGCACGAATATTTTAAGAAAGGATTCTCTTGCTGTTTCAGGCATGGCGCCATGCTAATGTGGGTTACAGTAGAGCTTTCCTAATTCCTTCAAGGTAACAGCTGCTGCTCCTTTGGCAGCCAGAGGCTGTGTGTGTCTGTGGTAAAAGCTGCGGTTCTGTCTCTTTGAAAATTGGCTCCAAACTCAACATTTAGTCTTCAAAAAAGACTGAGGGGTCAGCTGTCTTCTATTTGATGTATAAATAGTTTTGACTTAGGTGTTCTTGAAGCTATTCTGCCATATCTATTAATCCTGAGGTTTGGAACACTGCATTTCATCTGTGTGCATCCTCTTCCTCATTTCCGTCAGGAGTACATGTCTCCCCTGAATTGGCTGTTCAGTTCCTGCGAACCATGTGGTTCGAAAGCAAGAAATTGCAAGTAGATAATTAGATACTGCTTTGTTGGGAAAGGTAACAATGTTCCATGGGCTCTGGCTTCTAGTCGTGCCTGCAACATGACCACAGATATGTCTGCAGACACAGACAGTGCTGGCTGGCTGTAAATGGAGATGAGCATACACACACACCCCGCCACCACCACACCAAGTCGAATACAACTGACTTTCGAGCAAGACAAACCTTGACCTTTTTACTAAAAAAAAAAAAGGCAGCTGCCGAGCGGAATACCTCTGTAGATTTTGCTTTGCATTCCAGCAGTTCAAGCTTAATGCTTGGGCCACCATCTGCCAGAGATTTTGCTGTATTTGAACCCATTGAGTTCAATGAGTTGAATCATGCCTAAATTTGTGTTGGATGGTGGCTTTGGTATTTATAGCCGATCAAACACCTTTGTACAATGCTTGACCTACATCTTCCACTCCTTGATCCCCTTGTGTATGTGCAGCGAGTTTAGCTATTAATGCTCAGCCTGGACGTCTGAATAAACGCGGAATGTATAAATTCAATCTTTCCTCTTTTATATATTTCTCCCAGGGGGACTCCAGCTGTAAACTGTATTGAAGCAATCATTAATCTATCAAGATCCGGTGTAGGTCTTCATAGAGAGCTTTCAAAGCATTTTCCAGAGCTATTTCACCCCACCCCCTCAGTTTGTTATTTCCCAGTTACAGCACATAATGGAAGCCAAAATACGCATAATATTCCCTATTAATCAAAAATGTAGGAAATGTCACAGATAAAGTAGGGAAAATTTTAAGCACGGTTTGGTGGTAAAAAATAGTGCCAGCAAAAGACGCCCAGACACGCATCAGCAGTGTTCCAGAACTGCATGGCCCTCTTGGACCAGCTGTCAATCATGTTTATGTAAACGCTATGTAAATTGAATGGTGCTATTAAAGTGGGTCTCATTGCTGAGGCCCTTGCTTCATGATGCAGTCTTCCCTTTTTTTCCGGTGCCGACTTTCTTTGTGCTAAAAATGCAGTTGCTAAGCCAAGCTGATCTGTAGGTCCTCTCAGGGGCAAGTGTTCTGGTACTTTCAGTAGGATGGCCCTGGGGGTCAAGTTTCAAGATGTCAGGAATCCAGGCTTGCTTGTTGCTTGCTTAAAAAATATTGTTGTATCACTTTTCTCTCCCCCCCCCCCCGCGGTAACATTTTTAAAAAAATGGCATGCAATTATGTATATACAGTAGAACACTGTATAATGAAAATAATTCATTCTATGAGGCACTTCATTATATGATGTTTTTGTTATAGGATGCATACCTTTAGCCCTGTTATTTCCTCAAACTCACTAAACTCTAATACACTCTTGGGATTTTTCAATATTACCAGTTCCTTTTTGGCAATTGCTACCAAATCTAGTCCTACCTGATCTGGTTGGTTTGCAAGCAGAATCAAGCAGTGATTGAAATTTATCATAGATTTCTCTAGCCTGGAGCAGAACCTAACATATTCTGAAGCAGCAAAGGCCTTGTGCTGGCTTCCTAAATGGGTTTAATTCTCTGGCAGGTGGAACTGGTGGGATAATGGGCTATGATATCCTTACAAGAGGTACAAATATATTTGAAGGGGGAAGAAGTACAAGGGGTGGGAGGGGTCATACTGCCTCAATATGTTCTCCTTTGGAAGCATGAATATGGATTTTTAAAGAAGTGAATTTACTGCTGTTTGAAAGAACATCTTAAGTGGATTCCCGCCAGTGGTGGGAAGCAAAAATTTTCACTACCACACCATGGGCAGAGCCTATGTTGTGGGCAGAGCCTACATGGTGGGCGATCTAGTCATGCCTGCCATATGTCCATGTATACATCTGCAAACACAGGCACCACTGGCTCTTTAGCTGTAAATGGAGATGAGCACTGCACCAGTTGGATATGACTGGCTTTTGAGCAAGGGAGACCTTGAACCACTTGCAGGGACAAAACCTGATGTCAAATTGGAATGCCAATCAGGGATCTTCTGTTATTAGGTAAAGGTTGCCCTTGCTTGAAACCTAGTCGTTACCAACTCTAGGGTTCAGTGCTCAACTCTGTTTATAGCCAAAGAGCCAGTGGACTTGATCCACAAAAGCTCACATTAAAATACAGCAGTTAGTCTTTAAGGTGCCACAATGTTGTGGTCTTTTTGTTTTGTTTACTCTGATATGCTTGTACAGAATAAAACTTTTTAAATGGTAGCTGTGTTAGTCTGGGCAGGGCAGGGAGGTAGGCATGGCCACCCATTTTTGCTACCACCCTCCGCTCGAAGGCCACCCAATTTCACCACTACCCTGCCCGAAGGCCACCCAATTTTGCTACCCCCTGCTAGGGGCGGTGGCGAACTTGTTACTGCCCACCACTGATTCCCCCTCTTTTATTTAATAGTTAAATATATATAGTAATAACAGTTACAGTTATGTACCACTCCACAGTCCTTAAAGCACTCTGAGCAGTTCACATATAATTAACATTTTTGCCCCAACACACTGGGTACTCATTTTGCCAACCTCGGAAAGGTGGAAGGCTGAGTCATCCTTGAGCCCCATGAGTAGAGTTTTGGCCGTAGTACTACAACGTACCTGCTGTGCCACGGGGGCTCTGTTACATCCCAACTTTTATTCAACAGGTTCAATGAAATGTGTCTACTTCTTTCCCATCTCCTGCATCTTTTGTCCTCTCATAGACCTTGTAAGGTGGATTAGGAGATAAATTGCGATGATTCAGGGTCACCTATGAATGTTATGGCTTAATGGGGACTGGAAGCTGGATTTATGAAATTCTAGCCAAACATTTTTACATCACAATAAAATTATTTGAAAGAGGGAAGCTAATAACAAATTTTACAGTGTTGTAGAAAATGAAGGACTGCAGGGGTTTAGTGGTTAAGAGGCTGAACTTCATGACTGGAAGTTTGTGCAGGTCGGCAGTTCAAGACCCGAGTGCTGCACGACAGAGTGAGTGCCTGTCATCTGTCCCAGTTTCTGCCAACCTAGCAGTTTGAAAGCAAGACATTGCAAATAGATAAACAGGTATCACTTTGGTGGGAAGGTAGACATTGTTCCGTACACTCTGATGTCTAGTTATGCCTACCACATGTCCACGCAGTGCTGGCTCTTTGGCTATAAACAAAGATGAGCACTGAACCCTAGAGTTGGATACAACTAGCTTTTGAGCAGGGCAACCTTTACCTTTGCAGTATATAGAAAATGAAGCTGCTTAACTTCAAGTTGGCTATTGTGGTAGCTTAACTCTGTGTCTCATGGCATCCCTAAAAGTTCAGAAGAGAAATATCAGATCACTTGTTTAAGTCTCACAACCCAACTGGCTGGAAGACATTTTTCCTTTGTCTCTTCATTGGCTAAGCTGCAAAATATTAACTTCCGTGTAAATGTTAGTGGCAGCAAAATCCATCTGGATACAGGCATGATAACATGATGAGTTCAGCATTATATGATCTAAGGTTTTGGCAATCGTTGAGTCTTATAAAGCCTTGCCAAACTTCTCCTGCTTTTAAAAGTTAGATCATACATTCAAACTCTGCCAGGGGAAGTAAATGGCATACATATATTGCCAGTTATATTTTGGCTGTCATTCCTTCGATCAGTCTCCTAGCAGTAACTTCTCTTGAAATTTGGTTACAGAATGAAATGGCTTGCTTTGTTAAATATGCTTATATTGTATTGAACAAGTTGGAATTGCTCCTCATGGATCATAACATTGTTCTTTTCCCTCTCTCGATTGTATTTTGTGCAGGGCTGCCCAGAAGCTTAATTTGTCCTCAAAGAGAAAGAAACACCATGGGTCTTTGCTGCAGTCGCGCGATTTCTCCATCTATCCTACCAATTTCAGTGGCATCCTGCAGATGTGTCCTCCTCCAGCTCCACCATGCCTTTTGAGAGCAGTGTCAAAAGTTAAAGACAACCCAGGGATTGGAAAGGTATTTTGGGGAGTTCCCATCTTTTAGTTGCACATTTTGTGATTTTTATTTTTATTTATTTTATTTATTTTATTACATTTATACCCCACCCTTATCCAAGGACTCAGAGCGGCTTACAATTCAAAACAATTAAGAACACATTGCTTACAATAAGAATTAAAAGTTTAAAATTAAAAAGATTAGAAGTTTAAAAAGTTAACTTTGGTTTCGTACTCTGTAACTATGGGTCTGCAGTGGCTAAAGTGGCTAAGATGCCTACTTGAAGGCGGGAGGTCAGCAGTTTGATTCCCGAATACTGCAGGACAGAATGAACTCCCGTCTTTGTCCCAGCTCCTGCCAACCTAGCAGTTCGAAAGCAAGAAATTGCAAGTAGATAAATAGGGACCACTTTGGTGGGAAGGTAAACAGAGTTCCGTGCACTCTGGTGTCTAGTCATGCTTGCCACATGACCATGGAAATGTCTGTGGAAGCAGACAGCACTGGCTCTTTGGCTTTGAAACAGAGATGAGCATTGAACCCTAGAGTTGGATGTGACTGGCTTTCGAGCAAGGGAAACATTGCTATTTTTATTGAAATGTGTAAACATATCTTTCACTGAGACTGAATCAGTGCAGTAGTGGAGCTGGGGGCTGTAGGATCAATGGGATACAGTATTTTGATTAGCAAGGATTATGACATCTCCCCCCCCCTTTTTTTTTTTTGCCCTCCCTCCTTTGAAAAAGATCCAAGCAACCAGCTCGATGTATCTTATTTCAAAAGTCTAAGGAACAGGATAGCAACTATCATAATTTTGTGCAATTTGAACAATAATATATTTCTCACAAATGTGACAACCCTTCTGAAAATAGCGATAGCTAATATATATCAACTCATAGGGCTATGTGAGAACCTTGTCGGGGCATGGGGTCTTGAGCAGTCTAACTAGGCAGTGTTTTCCATCTCTTGTCAATGATGTTAGGTCTGGACTAAAACTCACCAAATCATCCTCTATCAGATCCCTTGGGCAAGGTGAAAGCGTAGGGCACACATGGTCTTCCTAGCCAGCAGGTGATGTGATATGCAAATGGCTAGAAAAATTCTGCAAATGAACTTGATTTCTCAGGTCCATTTGCATGTGTGGAATATCATCATGGAGATGTCTACCAATTTGCAGACTCCTTGCTGAATAATGAGTCCATGGTATCCAAGGCAAGCATTTAGTGCACTCTGGGTGGTTCACAAGTTAATTAGCATTTTGCCCCAAACATGCTTGGTACTCATTTTACCTGCCTTGGAAGGATGGAAGGCTGAGCCAACCTTGAGTCTCATTAGGATCAAACTCACAATTTTTTGGCTGCAGTATAGCAGTTTAACCACTGATCCACCAGGGCTCCTGTCATCAACTAAAATTTTCAGGTGATGGCAGTGTCTGTGGGATTGTTATCCACTGGGCCAGAATCCTATTACAGTAAAACCTTGCATAAAGAGTGCCTCGCTTAGAGACTAACTCTCTTAAAGAGCAGAATTTTCTCTGAATGCTTGTCCTCACTTAACAACCAAATCCGGGTTCACAATCTCCCCCCCCCCCCCCACCAGAAGTCACAATCAGTCACTTACAATGGCAGCAGCGGCCCTTTTTCAAAGTGTTTTGCTTAAAGAGCAAACCCATGGAACACATTGTGCTCTTTAAGCGAGCTACCACTGTACATAGTTACCTCAATGTAACACCATCAGCATTGATTTCAATGGTGAATTCTCATAGGAATGTGTTAGCAAGTGCCTGTGCTTACTTCATAACTTGTGACAATTCACGACCAATGTTTGTGGCGATGGAGTTATAGTTCGCCAAACGACAGCATGTGCAACTAACAGGATTCTGTCGATTGTCATAATTGCAGAACTGTTCTTGGGAGAGTAAGCTGTCAGATGGATTTATGGGCTGACCCAAACAATTCACTGGATTCTTTCAGCTGCAATGAAGCTCTGATCCCATTCTTTGTGCTTCAGAGAAGAGTGTGATTTAGAGGACTTTTCATAGGTCTTAACAACAGGTCGTAAAATTTGGTACTGAAAAAGACTTCTGAAATGGTTTTGTACAAGTTTTACAGTGGTCAAATGGAGGCTCTCCTGTTTGTATTCAAGAACTCCATCCAGTTTTTTCCTTTACATCAGCTGTTTCTTACTAGCAGAAGGAGTTCTTCCAACATCCATAATGTTGATGCAGTGCTGTTGCCATACTAGTATAGATTTCCTAGCCTGGCATATCTTTAAGCTTTATTGGTACAGGAGAATGAGGGATAGTGGTCTCACCTTCATTTGTGGCATAAATCAGATACAAGACCATACAACTTGCTCTCTTCCACTGCAGCTTGAATCCTTCTTAGCTTCTTTTGCTGTAAAGTTTCAGAAGAGAATTTTGTTGATTCCATATGCAGGCAAAAACAACTAGGAAAATTATTTGGTCTGGGTGTGAAATCTAAACGTGTTATTATTTAGCAAATTAGGCCTCTATTTATTAGATTACTGTTAGTCATTAGATTTTCCCCTTCCTGTGAAATAGTGCATTTTAAAAAATCTAATAAAGGAGCAGAAGAACTAAAGAAACATATTACAACTTACAAGAATTTTCCCCAGTGTATGTATCTCTAAATTACCTTGTCAGATAAAAGCTGCTTCTGTGATTGAGCTAGAGAAAAGGTTACTGCTTTAAACTTTCAAGCTGAGTGATCAGAGACAGCTGGAAGAAAAAAGAATATAACATGTTAACATTTTAAGATCAGCTATGGTAGAATTAATTTATGGAATCATGGAACTGGAAAGAGCTAGGTTAGTGCCATTGTCACCAACTATATTTGCTAGAAGCCCATATCTAGTCATTATAGCCCAGACCATCAGTGGGGAAGATGTGTCCTACTCAACTGACCCTTCACAATACTCAGAACCTGGATTTAACAATATGTTGTTGTTGCTTTGCAAATCCCTCCTCTACTTTCCATGGGGATAGCATGGAGGAAATGTTTAGTGTAGGGTACTGCTTGGCTTGCAAGAGTAAAGGTCATGGATGGACCTGCTTGTAATTCTCCTGTTCCTGGAATATGTGGCCTGGGAGAAATTAAAGTGGTAAAGATGCTTCTGATATGAAGTCTCTCCTTGGAAAAATTATCTCAGGCAACCTGGCTGCTGCCCATCGATTCTGAAGTTGAGATTTTTTTAACCCCCCCCCCTACTTCTGAGGATTTTTGGCATTGGCAAAATATCTTTAAAGGTCTCCCTTGCTCAAAAGCCACTCGTGTCTGAATCAAAGAGGCGGTGCCATCTCTGTTTACAGTTGCCTGTGTGTGCAGACATCTCCATGGTCATGTCGATGCCATTGTACATAGTTCCTTTCCCACCAAAGCAGTCCCTATTTATCTACTTGCAGTTTCTTGCTTTCAAACTGCTAGGTTGACAGGAGCTGGGACAAACGACAGGAGCTCACTCTGTTGCACAGCACTCGGGTCTTGAAGTGCTGACCTGCCAGCCTTCCAGTCGTCAAGATCAGCATTTTAACCCCTTAGCCACCATGGCTCTTTGGGATACCTTCAGAATGTTATTATTTAAAACATTGTTTTGCTCCAGCTTTCACTTCTTCAGTCATAACTTGCATTCATATGTTCACTAATGAGATTTACTATCTTAACTGAAGCTGTGGCTTAACAGGTCTTCCAAATTCAGGATATTAGTAAATCTCATAATTAACAGAGCTGCAGATGCTGTATAAAATAACTGTGAATTTTTTGGTCAAATGCTTTTAGGCTTGTTATAGAGAAGGATTATAACCCTATTGATCTGTTGACTTTTGTGCGGTAAACACCTTGCCTTTCTCCAAATAAGTACTGGAAACCTCTCAGTCTAAATCAGGGGTGGTCAAACTTTTCAAACTGCGGGCCAGTCACGTTGTTCCTCCCAGTGGAAGTAAAATGCACCTGTGGATGCACAAAATGTTAACATAAATGCACCCACGGCTGTCATAAATGTGTGTACAAAAGCTGCAGGTGCATTTATGACAGTGTTTTGCACATGCATGGGTGCATTTTACTTCCACTTCTGGGAGCGGCATGGGCTGGATGGAATTGTGTCACAGGCCGGATTTAGCCCATGGGCCATAGTTTGGCCACCCCTGATTTAAATAAATTGAGCTGGATCCTGATTAAGAGGTGATGATCCAACAAAGAAGATTTTTCTTTTTCTGTTTCTTTTTTTTACTTCCCTGAATAATTCTTTGTGTGATCTCATTGGATACTATTAAATTCAATGTCAGACCAGTAGGAAAGATATTTGAAAGCCATTTAATATTGCTACAAAAAGAAGTTAGATTATGCTCATTTTCTGACATGAATGTGCTATTTAAGATAATTTATCAGATTGTGGCATTAAAAAAGCCATCCTTTTCACAGTGACTGCTGCGTTGCATTTTAATTTCCCTCTCCTTATCCTTTCTATAGTTGAAGGGTACGATATTCCCACCCATGTAAAATGTTATTTTTCAAAGAGTCCCAATCAGTACACGTTCAGTAATACAGCATCACTTACAACAGTAACTATAAGTGCTTGTCTTATTCCTCAGCATCTGTCACTTTTTTAAAAATACAACAATTCTTATACTGACAGATTTTGTTTTACACCTGAAGACAGAGTATGTAGGAATGAGAACAGAGATGAGGGAGACACAGAGAAAATGAGAGAGACAGATAGACAGAAAGAACTTGGATCACCCAAGTGGGCATTTGGGGAAATCCTATCATTTTTTAAAGTGACATTTGTTTTATTTTTAATTTGTTATTTCTTTATTTGTTATCACATCCCAGTCACAGAGAATGTTTTCATTTATAATACTCCTCCCCAAACTCTTTGTGTGCCCTATTCGCTTCTCCTTATGATAGTCGTTAGATGGATAACAAATAGCTATTTAATTTTGTCATCTTTATTCCTGCTTGTTTTCTAATGACTTTAATGTAGTTTCCAATATAAATAATCTTAGAAGACTTTCAGTCAAGCCCTCTAGCTTGCTTGCTTGCCTCTCTTTTCCTTTCTTTCTTTCTGTTTCCTGATGCTTCAAATGTTGAAAGAGCTAGGTATTTTCTTTTGTAAAATGTGACTATTAACAATCTCTCTCATGGGGTTGTGAAGTGGATTGAAAGGGAATGATGATAATGATGTAACAATCCATAAACACTTTGGCTTTGTAATGCTATGCAAATACAAATTAATGCACCCAGAAATATAACACCTTTGTAGTTAATAGATTTAATTGATGAATTTCTTATGTCAAAGTAAGAAATCACACAAGAATACTTTTTTTGATTCACTCTGAATTTTTAAAAATAAAATATTGTGTATGCCTTTGGGGAAGAAAATAGATCAATTCTTGCTTAATAGAGGCTACCTTCTAAAAAGAGAACAATGTGAAAGTGCTTCGCTTAGGTTTTCCCAAGAGAATTTGATAGTCTTTCATACACAACACGGTAATTTTTGCATATCAATTTGCTATATGTTATCAGAAGCAGTGTGCAGTGGATGTGTAAGAACTGTGCATGGTAAACCAATTTTGCAAGGATTGTATATCTTGTCAATTGCAATTAAACCCATGAAACACTAGTTGCAAAGTAAAGCTCTTACTCTCTTATGGTGGCATGAATTGTTTGGTTAGAATGTTGGCTATTTAAAGTGAGGAATATTTACCTTGCTGAATGGATCTTCTTTCATGTTCCAATCAAACCCTGGAATGCCAAAATGAAGCTACTTTCTTGGCTTTTTCATTAGCCAAACTTAATTCCTAATTGGTGCATGTTTCTGGCAGTAATTGGCAGACTAGTAAATGAACCAGATTCTGTATCTCTTCACATTTACACAATATGTTGTTGTTTGCCAGCAGCACACACTTGAGCATGTTGGTCTTACACTTAAGCACTCCAACCCTCAGCCTATTCAGGGTCCTCCAAATGATGGGGGGGGGGGGGAATGAGTTCCTCAGCTATATCCACCTTTAATGTTGTTTCTTGTCCAGTCAGCTTCTTCCTCCAACTTCTAATTTGGTTTTGGTCTTGTATACCCTCAAGAATGTTTGTTCTTGCCATAAAGCTCTTCCTGGATCTGAGCTGGTTGACTTGAGGCTCATATCTGTTCAGAGGATGTTGAGGGTCATTCTCTTACTTAGTCCTCTCGGTGTCTGCTGCTACTTTTCTCTTTATCTTAGGGGGAGTGATACCAACAAGAGGGTATGTTTTCTCAGGTGGTGTAGGTTTGAGGCATCCTGTCACTATGAATGGATGAATAGGCAAAAAACATTGTGGCACCTTAAAGACTAACTGCTGTATTTTGATGTTAGATTTCATGTATCAATTCCAAGGACTTGATCCATGAAAGCTAACATCAAAATACAGCAGTTAGTCTTTAAGGTGCCACAATGTTTTTGTTTTGTCTACTCTCTGATATGCTTGCATGTCAAATGAGAAGAGAAGATTCACTAGAGAAAGCCCTGATTCTGGGAAAGATGGAGGGCAAAAGAAGAAGGGGGCGACCAAAAATGAGATGGCTAGGTGGTATTGTAGAAGCAGTGGGCACAGAGTTGGGTTGGTTGAGGAGGATGGTGGAGGACAGAGGGACCAGGTGGGCAATGGTCTTTGGGGTCGCAAAGGGTCGGAATCGAGTATGCAACTGGACAACAACAATGCTTGCATAGACTAACATGGCTGTCATTTAAAAAATGTTTAAAAGAAGATCAAATAAACAGCTGAGGCAATGCTCAGAATTTCTTCTTCTTCTTCTTCTTCTTCTTCTTCTTCTTCTTCTTCTTCTTCTTCTTCTTCTTCTTCTTCTTCTTCTTCTTCTTCTTCTTCGTCTTCGTCTTCTTCTTCTTCTTCGTCTTCGTCTTCGTCTTCGTCTTCGTCTTCTTCTTCTTCTTCTTCTTCTTCTTCTTCTTCTTCTTCTTCTTCTTCTTCTTCTTCTTCTTCTTCTTCTTCTTCTTCTTCTTCTTCTTCTTCTTCTTCTTCTTCTTCTTCTTCTTCTTCTTCTTCTTCTTCTTCTTCTTCTTCTTCTTCTTCTTCTTCTTCTTCTTCTTCTTCTTCTTCTTTCTAGATCAGGCTTTAAGCTGCCAAAATGAAGCCACCTTTTGGCAAATTGATTCTGTAGTTCCTGTTGCCTGACCCAGCATGAGATAATTTAGCTGGCACAATGAGGGTGCCGTTGTTAATGATATGCCCAACTGTGGTTCAAAAAATACCACAATCTTTGAGGAAGCTGGCTCAGTAGAAGAAGATCCCTGCCAAATACTAGAACTTTGCTTTTATATTGGGGGCACTCAAGATGCTGCTGGGTTGCAACTCCCATTAGCCCTAGGCAGTATACGAGAGGATGACAGGAGTGGTAATCCTTCTGGAGGATAGCAGCTTGACTCTCCTGTTGCTGACAGTAATCCTGGAAAAGGCAGGGTTTTTTATGTATCATGTTGTTTAAACACCTTGTACATTGTTCTTTGTATATTCCTCTGCAGATCTTAATTCCTCAACATAGGAAATTCACTTGAATCAGACTGCTTTTATTTTCAATTTATGTGTTTCCTTTAGATATTTTGCTACATATGCATAAATAAGTGTTCTGAAGGGAAAGAAAAATCTTCTTGTTTTTTCTTTTCTTTTTTGCTCATGTCAGCAGACCTCCAATTAATTTGACCTTAAAATGGGAGGAATCAGAGTGAGTGTCTGTAGGCTTCGCTTTTGTGACCCCCCCCCCCCAGTTATGTTGGCAACCTGATAAATGAGATCAAAAGACATTCCTGAGATGGCTGTTACTCTTTTTGCTACACAACAATATACAACCCTGACAACATACCTGCAAATTTCCAGGAGCTTCTCAGATTGTTTATTTACATCAAATCTCTGACTCCTGAAACCTTTTCAAGATTTTCCTTCCTTCCTTCCTTCCTACCTACCTAAAAACAGATCCAGATTTTAATACAATGTTCCCCAATATTGCTGGGCTTTCCTCCTATTTCCCCCAGACTCAGACAGAAATAGATAAATCTGGGAAGTTCAGCAGTTTAATGTTAACCTACAGTGTACAAAACCCACATGAATTACAGAGGCTGTTAATTAGCAAGATAGCGGTGTGATTTGCATAATACAGACGGCCTCATGAATAAAGACAAGCATCCGTTCTTATGAGGATGCTTAGTGGGGCTGCCATGCGTGCGTTTGTTTTAGGATAATGTACAGAAATTACAACTTGGTTGTAGTGGAAATCTTTTAGCTTGATTTCTAAATAGGCTAATCTAAATTATGAATGTGTACCCAACTTGAAAGGTGTGCCTATTGTACAGATCAGTACTGTAGTGAAAAAGAAGAAAAACATGAATTTATCTTGTTATGTGTATATCCCAAAATGGGCAGTGTTAATTTTAAAGCAAAGAGTCTCATAAATGTATTGATATACAGTGCTGTCAAAATGTATTGCATTGCTGTATAAAAAGATATGAGCAGAAACCATAACTAAGGGAGGGATCTGCCCCATGAAGCTTACATACTTTATTTTGATAGCAGAAAAAGCAAGGCTGATAAGATAAAGTGTGAAAAACATGGACAAAGAGTGCTTTCTGTTTTGCTATTGCATTAGAGTTGAAAACTCTTGTGAAGTCTGGCGGAGTCTCAACAGGTTGTCTCGCCATGTCAAGGCAGTGTATCTCAACAACAAATTAGACAAACATGGGAAAAGTTCACAGCTCTGTTTTTAAGCTCTCGAAACCACACTGGTTTGTTAGGTAAATGGCAAGCCATACTATGTAAAAATGAGAAGAAAGTGTAAACATCCAAGGACATTGGTCAAAAAGGGATAGATGCCAGACTGTATTTATGGTAAACATCAGTGATGGCCAACCTTGGCACTCCAGGTGTTCTTGGACTTCAATTCCCAGAAGTCCAGGTCAGCACTCCTGCTGATCAGGGGCTTCTAGGAATTGAAGTTCAAGAACACCTGGAGTGCCAAGATTGGCCACCACTGGTATACATAGTGCCCTGTGTTAAGCCTCTTAGTTCACAGACATTGCAGATGACACATTCTTTTGACCATAATTCAGGGTCCTCCAAGTGACATAGGGGAAGTTGAGTTTCTCAGCCATATCCTCCATATACGTTATACTATAGAATTACAACCCAATGTGGTGGTTAGCATCCAGTTAACTTTTTACTCCTGGACAGCTTCCATGCCTTAAATTTCTTGGACCTTTTATTCATCGAGGAGTCCGCACATTGGTAGATGTCTCCACAACAACATTCCACACATGCAAAAGGACTTGAGAAGGTCTTTTCACTTGTTCTTCTTAACTGGGCAGATTGGGACCCCCAGGGATGCCCTTTCATTCCTAGGGGAATGAATTGCAATGAAGCAATTTTAATCATCACTAAGAATGATAAGCCTGTATAGTGGGTTTTTTAAAAACTGTTCTTCCCATTGAAAGGTCTTTTTGATTTCCATTCTTCTTTTCCTCATCTCATCACTAACACTTTTAAACTGCCCCTTGTTATAGGTCTCATAGCGCACAGAAATCAAGAAAGCCCCTACAAGAAAAAGTTAATATGCTTAATCCACACAGCCATGGGAAGTACTGTTTTTATGTAATCTCCTTAACAGTGCTTGTCTGAGGACATGTCTGCATTATTTTAAAATTCTACATTTGGGTCAGTTTTGCCAGGTTTAAAATCAATTGAGAGTTTGAAGAACACAGAATACAAAATGTGTGTTATATTGCTGAAATGCAAGTTATTTTAAACGATTTGCCAAGAGCTGCTTATTTTGCACTGATTCCGGAATGGCTCTATTCTTTTTCAATTTATGCGTTATGTGTGTGCCAGGTGTATATTGTGTCTCTTGGTTTCCCTCCATGAAGATAATATATTTCAAGCTCTAGGATTCTTTGCAGCCCAAAACATTTTTCTTATTTTTCTTATCTGTTACAATTATAGCACTACAACACTCAGGTACAACATTTACTATTGGCATGATGCCATTATAGCAGTATTATACTTAGTACAATACCATTATAGTGCTATAATACTTTTAAAAATATCACTTAGAATAATTTTTTTCAAAGAAATTTTTATTAAATTTCAAATAAAGATACAAAAAAAAACCCCACTCCACACAATAACATGAAAGTCAATCAAAAAAGAAAAAATCCACAAAGTACAAAAACCATATGAGACTGCAGTGGCTCAAGTGGCTAAGATGCTGACTGGAAGGTGGAAGGTCAGCAGTTCGATTCCTGAGTATTGCAGGATGGAATGAGCTCCCGTCTTTGTCCCAGCTCCTGCCAACCTAGCAGTTCAAAAGCAAGAAATTGCAAGTAGATAAATAGGGACTACTTCGGTGGGAAGGTAACAGCATTCCGTGCGCTCTAGTGACTGGTAATGCCTGCCACATGACCACGGAAACGTCTGCAGAAGCAGACAGCACTGGCTGTTCGGCTTTGAAACAGAGATGAGCACTGAACCCGAGAGCCAGATATGACTGGCTTTCGAGCAAGGGAAACCTTTACCTTACAAAAACCACAATTCATTTAAAAATGCATTTAAAACATACAATTATTTCCACATTTATACTCTATTACCTTCTAATTACACTATTTTATGACGTACAATTTTAACCACTTTTTCTAATTCATTAGTGTTCAGTGTAATATCCAGTGTTCATTATAGTAACTAACTCAGAATACACACCTCAGTGTATGTACAATGTCCGGAGGTTACAGTGTATCACAGTGTTCTTTCATTGTTTCCAAAAACTCATTTGATCTGGTGCTGGCTTTATACCCTCATCCCTACTTAGTGTAGATTCCACAAATAGTTGCCAAATTTTTCAAAATCTATTTTCTTGAACTATGCCTTTTTAATATTTAATTCCCATATTAATTTATCATTTAAGGCAAGTTCCTAGAATAATTTTTTAAAGGTGTGGAAATTCATATTTTAAACCAGGAACAATGATTTCTCTGCAGCAAAAAACACAACTGCCATATTGATTTTAAAGAAAACAACTAAGAAGCCATTGTAGTCCAATGTATACTATACAGAAAAAAAAAGCTGATTGGACAAGATTTCACAATGGACACACACACCAACTCAAACACCTCATGACCTTACATCAATTCCACAAAAACCTGATTAAAAAAACCCCAATCTATTTGACAGTCAAGACAGCCTTTCCCCTTTGAGACTCAGTTGTGAAACTCTGTTAAAGTTTAGGTGAAAAACAGCAGCCTATAATCCAGGAATTCCCTCTTTCTTTTTTTAAACTGAAATTTTGAGGGTCCTTGCTGAAATCACAAAATGGCTGCTCTGCTGAAGTGCTTCTTCACAATGGACACCATGGTCAGTCACAGAACATCCCAAACAACAAGGGAAGCTTAATGAAATTAAAGACTGTCCCTTCAAGGTTTTGTGAATATGTTAGCAGTAGCCCAAGAAGAGTATAGTAAAATTAAGTGCCTTCATGGCAACCACCACCTGCCCTAACAGTACTTTTAGGCCCAGAGGCATTCTAGGGAAAGAAACTAAAGATGGTAGTTTTTAGCTTCTAGCCATCCAAGCTAATTAAAAACAGATAATAAAAACCAGCATGAGCATGATAGCTTTAGGTGTTATAACTTGCCCTTGCATGTGAGGGCAGAGAAACACAAAATCATTCTCCTTCTCTTCTGACTGTATTTTGTAAGATACAGTATTTGCCAAAAAGATGAGAATGAGAGTAAGAGGTCCCCCCCCCCCCAACGCTTTAATACGAATAAGGTGAAGTAACACAATGTGTAGGGAATGGCAGGGGCTGCTGCCTTGTTAATAAGAATAATGTTGTGCCAGAAATTATTCTGGGTTGAAAGGATTTTTGCAGGAAAAACTCCACTCAGTGAATGCCCAAATGAGGCTCCTTTGATGTCCCTGAGAGCTGGGACAGAGATGGGCACTCAATCCATCATGCAGTACCCAGGTCTTGAACTGCCAACTTGCCAGCCTTCCAGTTAACAAGGCGAGCTTCTTAATCACTGAGCCACTGCAGCCCCCTTGCTGCCTTGATGCACATACAGTACATTTGAGAATGAGAAATATTGATGCAGATATTTACATTTTTTAAAAACAATCAACTAGTTTTCTGCACCTTCTCTGGGTGTTAGTGTGTGCATGTGCGCGTGTGCACATCTGTTTGGCAAGCCTTCAGTATTTCTCAAAGAGAAAGTATATTGCTTTCCCAAATTACAGAGATAATTTAACACAATAAAGAGAGAGAAAAGAGAGAAATGCCAGAAATCTCACAAAGCTTGATAATTTCTCTTTGAAGTATCCTGTTGAAACAGATCTGGTGGCACAGTGGTTATACTGCTGTACTGCAGCCAAAACGTTGTGAGTTTGATCCCGATGGGGATCAAGGTTGACTCAGCCTTCCATCCTTCTGAGGTTAGTAAAATGTGTACCCATCATGTTGGGGGCAAAAATGCTAATTACCTCATGAGCCATCCAGAGAATGCACTAAGTGTTATGGAGTGGTATACGAGTGTAATTGTTATTGCCAATTTAGCAAGTATTCCTTACATATCTAATCTTGGTGGATGCTTGTGTTACCATGGGTTCCACAGACTACTCTGAGGGCTTCTGACTTAATGTCTGGGTTTTAGTACATAGGAGATTAACTGAAGACAGCAGCTAGATCCGGGTTTCATAGCTGCCTGAAATAGAGTTTGCATATTTTAAAGTGTTTTTCTCTCAGAGCGCTTGCAGCGGAACCACTTAAGATGTTGAACACCAAATTGTAATACATAATCACTCGTGTGTGTGCATGCATGCATAACATCTCTCTCTCTCTTCCTCATATTTGGAAAATTGGTCTTGTTTCTATGTATTTATGTAGATGTGTGTTGCACCTGACTTATGTAGATTTCCAGGAATAGGTCTGCAACATTTTATCATTCATTCTCAGGAGAGGTTAATATATGATTTTCTTCCTCTTCCTTTCTACTCCCTCTTTTTCTTCTTTTAAAAGCAAACATTAAAAAATGATCCTTCAGATCTCCAGCAATCAAGACAAGAACAAGGAAAATACACTTTTCTCAACGCATGTTTAGAGGCATTGTCTTCTTTCTCCATCAGTTTCCATGACTGAGTCTTGGCAGGTTGTGGTTCCATTTAAATCTTGATTTTCCCCATTCCTTCCTTGCTTGAGATTTGCTATTTCTTCTTTAGTACCATGTTTTCAATCCTGGCAGAGTGGCTTAGTAGCAATAGCAATTGTACTTATATACCACCCCATAGCGCTTAGTGGGTGTTTCACAAGGTAATTAGCATTTTGGTCCCACCATGCTGGGTACCTATTTTACTGACCTTGCAAGGACGGCTGAGTCCTTGTTCCCCATCGGGATCAAACTCACAACATCAACAGTTTTGGCTGCAGTATAGCAATTTAACCACTGCACCACCAGGGCTCTTGCCTTTGCAATTTTCCTATACTAGGTATATGCCAGGATACTTTCTGAAACATCTTCCAAAAATCCTTTTTTTAAAAAAATCCAATAGGCTGTACAGAAGTTTCTCGATGATCATGGCTGCCATGAATTCCCATTTTATCCTTGTTGGAGACTCCATATTGAATTAGATCAGGGATTGGCAATGGTGCTTTTTCCAGCATGGGAAAGGTGGATTGTAATTCCTGTAATCCTACAGATGTGGAAATTCATCATTTAAGTGATGAACCTTTTCAAACTGGGGCCTGGGTCACGCTCTCTCAGTCAGCTTCGAGGGCTGCATGTCCATTTTGCACTGCCTGCATGATGGAGGTGGCCATTTTATCCCAACAGCTTCAAAAGGGTGGCCATTTTGTTTCTTGAATGTCCTTGGAGGGGTGTTGGGGCACATGAAATGGTGCCATTGGCCAGATCCAGCCCACAGGCCTTAGGTTGGGAACTCCTGGTTTAAATGGTCAGATATCCCCACTGCATGACTTAAAATTCCAACATACCATAAAAACAAACAAACCACAACTGGACTGCTAGCCAAATCCCATTTCCCTTTTCTCCATGGTAGTTGCAGCTTCCAGAGGGGAAACAAAAAATTGATTGTCAGTAGCACTAAAAGTTGCCTGTCCCTGGACTAGATAAGCATTTACTGGGGTGGTTTGGGAGGTCCCCAGATGACATGTTGTGATCCTCCATGTGTGGTCTGTACAATCTGATGCAGTATCTTCAGGTATGCTCAGAGAATTGTTATGTGATTATAAATTCCTAATGGGTAATCCCATGCATTTTTAAAGTGGCTTCCTCTCCTTTGTAAATTTTTGCACAGTGAAGATTGTTTTCTTGATTGTGCCAAGGTCAGAGGAAACTGTGTAGCACACACCAATAGAAGCTTCATGTAGCTTTTATGGAAGAATGTCCTTGGATGTGTCACCTATAATACATTCCCTCCCTTCCTCCCTTTTTGAAGCAACTGCTTCTTTTATTTTAAGGTTCGCTTCTTTTCTAGAACTGTCTTTTCATATTCATATCAGCGTAGGTGGTGGGGGAATCAGCAGAGGGAGGGAAGCCAAACGCTAAAATAAGATAGCCACTTTGCCGCTAACGTGATTGAAGGATGCTGTATTCCTTGGCAGCCAAGTATTTCAAGGCAAAACAGATTCAGGAGACGTTTAACCCTTTTCTCCTTTGAAGGAAGAAGAGGGGTACCACCTGCCGAGAAATATTTCCTGAGATGCAATTAAATTGGGTGCAACCTACCATTCAAAACTGATATTTATTTCAACATTATGTGCTTGTTCCCTCCCCTTATAAATATACCGATCTCGAATGCTTGCTCACCCTTTCTGAAACTGAGGGGACTCAGTAGCATCTGATGTAAGATGGAGTTGGTCATGTACATTTGGTTGTATCTGTAATCTTTCATCATGTAAAATAGGAAAGAACAAATGGGAAAGAACAAATGGGACTTTTCTGTTATCCGTGAAGGCACCTGCTTTCCACACAGAACAACCCAGGTTTCCACCTCCGAAAAACCAGGGTTTTGACTTACAGGAAGCAGGACTTTTATGATGACAGAGAAATGCAGGAATGGCCAAAGTGCTCCCTTTTACATATGAATACTCTAGTAAAGGTAGATGTCTTGCTTGCTTGAAAGCCAGTCATGTCTGACTCAAGGGTGTTCATCTCCATTTGTAGCTAAAGAGCCAGCGCTGTCTGCATTTGCAGACGTTTCTGTGGTCATGTGGCAGGTATGACTAAATGCCAGAGAGCATGGAACATTGTTAACTTTCTCACCGAAGCAGTGGGACTTTATCTCCTTGCAGTGGGACTGCGGTGGCTCAGTGGTTAAACTCGCCTTGTTAGTTGGCAAGTTGGCAGTTCACCCTGAGCCCCCAACACACACACACACACACACACACACACACACACACACACCATTTCCCTTCCTACTGGCCTGGAGGAGCTGCACGGTGTGGGTGAAGGAGGGGTCCTGGCCTTCTTCCCTGTGCTTGGCCAGAGCAGCCCCTGGGAAAGACGCAGGCAGCCACATGAATGTGCCGCTTCCGCTGCCACCACCTCAGTCCTTGTCCCTTCTGCTTGGCTTGGCGTGTCCCTAATGGTGCTCCATAGCATGGTGGATGTTGTAAGCACAGTTAGGGACATGCCAAGCCAAGTGGAGGGGACAAGGATTGAAGTGGTGGTGGCAGTGGCAGAAGCAGCAACAGCGGGAGCAAAGTTGTGGGCTGGATGGAATGGTGCCGCAAGCTGGATCCGGCCCATGCACCGTAGATTGAAGGACCTTGCTGTAGACGACAGAGGAATGTGGACCCATGGTTTAGCTGGATAAAAGGAATCTTTTTCAGATTTTTTTGTGTCAATTTCTGATACTGGCTTCTAAATATATGAGAGATTAATTGAGAAGTTCTGCCTCTGAAATGATATGATTACTGTATTTCATTTCTCCCCTTTACTTGGCTCATTTATTAATCCAATTTATCACTTGATGCAGTGATAGACATATATGTGCACATGTATGTAACCTGCTGCCATCCTATGTCCTTAAGGCAGGGAGCATAATTTCTAGGGACACATGCACGTCTTTTGCTGTACAATCCCTAATGTTAATAGAACATTCCTTCCTTGTTTGTGTTCATGTGATCATTTGAGTTATTCATTGTACCCAAAAATTGCCATACATAGGGAGAATGGGAGAGTGTAGCTAATTGTATTTATATTGATAACATATTCATTACAAACACACACACACAGAGTCTTCTCCCCCACTCATGGCAAACACATTCCAAGAGATCTGTTGTTATGTATGGTGACTTTTGGGACACTCTGTAGAAGGGAAGGGTAACTCTAGGCTGCCAGATTTGGGGACGGCTGAGTCCTTGTTCCCCATCCTGACTCTCTAAAGGGACTCCCTTTAGGGAGTCAGGTTATTTACCACTGCCCTACACACAGCATTGAGTTGCTGGCTGTATGGTCTACTCCATAACTGTAGCAGTATGTCCAGTCAGACAGATATGTTTGTAGCAATAGCAATAACACCTATATATTGCCCCATAGCACTTAGTGCACTCTCTGGGCAGTTCTCATGGCAATAGAATCTCTACCCTCCGCCTCCCATATACTAGGTACTCATTTTACTGACCTTGGAAGGATGGAAAGCTGAGTCAACTAGGAGCCTTCTCAGGTTTGAACTCACACCATCAACAGTTTTGGCTGCAGTACAGCAGTTTAATCACTGTGCCAGAAAGGCTCAGTGTAAAATGGTCCAGATTAAATCCTTAGCATCTCTGTGTTGGGGTTAGAAAAATGACTGTTTGGAAGACTGGAAAGTTTAGATCAGTAGTTCCCAATGGGGAGGGCATGCCCCCACAGGGGAACTTCAATTCCCAGAAGCCTAAGTCAGTACATTGGCTGATCAGTGCTTTGGGGAATTGATTTAGGCTTCTGGGAATTGAAGTCCAAAAACTAAAGGTTGGGAAACAATACTGTTTAGACAGTATTGAGCTAGATAGATTTAAGTGTCTCATAAGGCTCTTGTGTTGATGGAGAAATGATTGAGATGCAAAGCAGAAAGATATAATTCAATTTTCACTTGGCATTAGAAATGTATATTACCTATTTTTTTAATTACTGCCTCAGGTAAAAGTGATGGTGAGAATCTGTCCGTCAGAAGGAACGCATGACACATCGGAGTCCATGTCATTTCTGAAGGTGGATCCACGGAAAAAGCAGATTACGCTTTATGACCCATCCACAAGTGGTCCTTCCAATGCAGGTCACCGACGAGGAGCTGTGTCTGTCCCAAAGATGTTTGCCTTTGATGCAGTATTTCCTCAAGATTCTTCCCAGGTACAAGAGCTGAGCATATAATGCTAATAATTTGGGTTGCTGCCATGGCATTTTAAATCCAGCAAGAGAATTCTTTGCAGCTTTTAGGGTTTCCCCCCTCCTTTGAATTACTTGGTTTAATTACTGGGAAGGCATGCTAATTAATAGACAGTTCGCAAGGTCTCATGCTGTTTTAATTTAGCCCAGATGTGAAATTAAGAAGCAATATCTACGGAGATAATTCTGCTCAGTGAATACATTTGCTCTGTGCTTCTTTCTGCTATTTAAAGCAAAACATACACACATACAGTAATTTGTGACTCACTGTTTCATCTTTCAAAACGATGAGCAGTTCTTAAATCTTAGGTTCAGTTGAATATATTTCATCATGTGTTTATCTGTGGTGGTTCAAGAGGTGTTTCACATCTAAGAGGTCTATGAGTATTGAGCTGAATAAGAACAAAATAGAGGAAGGGGGTTTGATATATAGTTGTTGTGACAGAAGTTCAGGAAGTAAGGAAATGAATTAAAGGCATAATGAGCAAGAGAGTAGAATCATAGAATAGAATAAAGCAGGGGTTCCCAACTTTTTCAAGCTTCGGGGGCTGGGTGGCCATTTTGCCCGGCCTTCACAATGGGGGTTGCCATTTTGTCCCAACAGCATCAAAAGGACAGCCATTTGTCTCACAAATGCCCTTGGAGGGGCAGGGGGCCACATGAAATGGTGCTGCAGTCCAGATCCGGCCTGCAGACCTTAGGTTGGGAACCCTGGAATAAAGACTTGAGTATATGGCCATCATGAATCAGGCTGGATTGGACAGAGTAGGGTTGCTGGGAGGTCCAGTATGCCATTTCATGTTGTTCTTGCACCTGAATGGCATATGGACCTCTAGTGATCATATTTGGTCTGCAGCAGCCTCATGTCAGTTTGCCAATACAGTGGTACCTCGCTTAAAGCGCATAATGTGTTCCATGGCATTGCTTTTTAAGCGAGTTTGCTCTTTAAGCAAAACACACTGTAAATGACCAATTGTGACTTCTGGCGGGGTGGGTGGGTTTGCAAACCCCAATTTAGTTGTTAAGCAAGTTTTTGGTTGGTTTTAGATGTTAAGCGAGGCGACCATTCAGAGAAAATTCTGCTCTTTAAGCGAGTTAGTCTCTAAGCAAGGCACTCTTTATGCAAGGTTTTACTGTATTTTGAAGTAGCTTAAGAAGAGAGCCACTTCAGGATACTGACAAATTAAGTACTTCTTCAGCTCCATGATTGGGCCAAGGAAGTGAATTTTAAAGTGGCTAGCATCTAAATGCTAATTACCTTGTAAGTGCTCTGGGGTGGTATATAAGTATAAGTGCTAATTGCTATTAGGTTAGCAAATATATTAGGTTTTTAAAGTTATGCAGCAAATATGTGTTGATTCACTTTGAAAACAGCAAGGATTATTAAGTACTATACAGTATACCTAATATGCAGACCTAACCTGTAATACACATGCTTAGATGCTGATTTTAAAGTGATGCAGTGCATAGTTGCTGCTTTATTCCACCACCACCATCACCTTCCTTGGCTCCTATGAGGAATTTTTAAATTTACAATGTTGTGCAATGGCAGTCTTCATGATGGTGTCAAATTAAAAGAGAAAAGGTTGTTTTGGTTTGTTCGGAACCTGATTGCACCAAAAAGTAGAAGCCCTTGACAGGAGCCAGAAAGGTGAGGATTTGAATGTTGTGGGGATAATTCGGTTTGCTCCGGTGATAACGTTGTGTGTCATAGTCAAAAGAAACTAAAACAACCTGGCCCCTCAATATTCCAAGCAGTGGGCTGAACCCCTGCTTGATTGTGCTCTAGCAGAACCAACAAAATAGAATTGTGGAGTTGTAACATTGAAAGGAACCTATGCTAAACTTTGTTTAAACTATCTTCAATAAAGGACAGCCCACTCTTTTCTAGGATTGTCAATCCCACCATCAAACAGGTGTAACCATCAGGAAGTATTTTGTAATGCTCAGTGTGCTTTTTTCTACTTTGTTCAGGACTCAATCTCTAGCATGGCAGAAAAGAACATTGCTCAATCTTCCACATGACAGTTTCTCAAATAGTTGAAGATGACAGTCATATCTTTTCTTCTCCAAGCTTAACATTTGTAGCTCCCACAAGCATTCCTTATAGCAGTGTTCCCCAGCCCTTTGGCTTTTGAACTTCAGTTCCCAGAAGCTTAAGTCAATTTCCCAAAGTACCGTAAAACCTCGCATAAAGAACGCCTCGCTTATAGACTAACTCGCTTAAAGAGCAGAATTTTCTCTGAATGGTTGCCTTGCTTAACAACTAAAACCAGCCAAAAACTCACTTAACAACTAAATCAGGGTTTGTAATCCACCCCCCACACACACAGAAGTCACAATTGGTCATTTACAATGGTGTTTCGCTTAAAGAGCAAACTCGCTTAAAGAGCAATCCCGTGGAACGCATTATGCTCTTTAAGCGAGGTACCACTGCACTGATCAGCCAATGTACTAACTTAGGTTTCTGGGAATTGAAGTCCAAAAGCCAAAAGTTGGGGTACACTACCTTGCAGGGCTTGATTTCCAGACATTTTACCATCTTTGCTAATTCCAGCTTGTTGGTATCCTTCTGAAAAAGATGAGGAAGAAGACAAAACATATTTCTAAAAATGAAATCATAGTTTGGCTCTGACACATGTACCAGGCTATGATAGCCCCATAATTAAAGGTGTGAAATCAGCAGGACTTGGAGGGCTTTTTTGGACCTGAAGCCCTCAAATATAACAACTGAGTTACTTTTTTGGACTGCAGCCGTCAAATATAACAACCCTTGGGAATATGTACATTTTATTCACCTTGTGATACCTTGTATGCCCAACACAACAGAGAGACCAGAATGTATATGAAGAGGAAATACTGTACAAATGACTTGTACCTCTAGGAACTGTATCAAATGCTCCCTATGGTCTTTGAATGGTATGTTTCCTACAGCCAGGGTAAATCAGAAGCTGTTGACAATCTTCTTTGAGGACTCTTAGCTGAAATCCAATAGTAATTCGGAACTAGAGTAACTGAACTTGCATAAGTGTAGACTCATCAGATTTCAACGGACTCAATAAGCCTACTCTAGTTCTGACTTAACTGTTGTTAGTTTTATGTCCCTCCCCTATACTGACTTCTAGGACAACTTCTTTGCAGTAAATCTGCTGCTATTACTAAGAAAGCACGGCTGAGCTATTATATTAGTTCTATGCTTCAGTGGATAGAATTTCCTTTGTTACTAGGATTGTAAAATTGATACTCCATGAGAGAGTAGGATAATAAGATAAGAAACTATCTCTGGCTTATACAGTAGCTTTTATTAGACAAAATAAATGGAATATAGGCTCTAAAGTAATTTGACTAATGCTGTGAAATGTGCAGAAACATTGTGTTCAGAATCAACTTTCTCATGTTAGAGGGACAATAAAGTGCATACCAATACATGATCTGTGAACTGGTTTCCCATCCTGTCTTCTAGGCTGAAGTTTGCTCTGGAATGGTAGCAGAAGTAATCCAGTCTGTTGTGAATGGTGCAGATGGTTGCATCTTTTGCTTTGGCC
Source organism: Furcifer pardalis (assembly GCA_030440675.1). Lineage (NCBI taxonomy): Eukaryota > Metazoa > Chordata > Lepidosauria > Squamata > Chamaeleonidae > Furcifer > Furcifer pardalis. The sequence continues at coordinate 14,066,495 of CP126894.1, read as the reverse complement.
ACGTCAAGCTTGGTGAGCTCCCAAATTCATTACAGTTAATTACTATGTCAGCCTGGTAATTCCATGCTGTCAGCTCCTGGAACAATAAACCTGGAGTGTATGAATAGATTAGAATTTCTTTTTAATTAGCTCTGCAAACTTCTCCTTCTTTATTTGTGCACTGGGACCTTAAGTTTTGTGTGTGTTTTTTAAATGCATTTGGGGGGGCAAGAGAAGTGGAGATCCTTCTATCTATCTATCTGTCTGCACATTAATGTCTTCAGAAGCACACTTTTGCAGTGACAGGTGTGACGAAATTCGAAAGATTGGAAAGGCCTTAGGAAATTAATTAGTTTTGGGCAGAAAAGTTAGCCAAGATAGAGAAATTAATTGACTAAGTACCAAAGGATTAATAATGAAAGACGTAAAAGCCACTTTTTACATCTGTTCTCTTCCATTCTCTACTCCAATATGTGGCATTAACTATAATCAGAAAGGCATGTTCAAACAGGTTATATTTTTCAAGGTCCCAGTAGCCTCTTCTGGCAGGCCAGGTGGCATCTGCTTGTTGGCCATTTTGTATCCCTTACTTGTTCAGGAATGCACCATGTGAGATTTGCACGAGTACTTGGGGTGATAGAGTTGATGTTATGTGTGTGTGTGTGTGCTCATATACTATCAAGTCAGAACCAACTTATGGTGATCTTAATTGGGTTTTCAAGGTAAATGAGATGTTTAAGGAGTAGCTTTCCAACAAGGATGACCTTTACCTTACCAATCCCATGATTACGCAAGGATTCAAACCCAGGTTTCCTGAGTCTTAGTCTGTCAGCCTGTCAATTAGGTAAAGGTAAAGATTGCCTTTGCTCTAAAACCAGTTGTATCTGACTCTAGGGTTTGGCACTCATCTCTGTTTACAGGCAAAGAGCCAGCATTGTTTGCAGTTGCATACGTTTCTGTGGTTATGTGGCAGGCATGGAACGCTGTTACCTTCCTACTGAAGTGATACCTAATTATCTACTTGCAATTTCTTGCTTTCAAACTGCCAGGGTGGCAGGAGAATCTGTCGATTACACCACACTAAATACTGGTAGAATTAATCACAATTGAGAAGTTGGTGGGGAGAGAACTTGAAAAGTACAGTATTACAGATTCCTGGAAGGCTTTGTGAGGGTTGGAAAGGGGGGAAAGTCTGGCTTTGTCAATAGGGGAGAACTCTGCTAGCAGTAGAGGACATCTTTGCCATGAGAGATCTGTGACATGGTTGGTGGAATAGTCAAGACCAGTGCTTCTCAATCCTGGGATCCAAGAAATTCTTGGACTTCAATTCCCAGAAACCCTCATCAGCAGGTATGCTGACCTTGGGCTTCTGGGAATTGAAGTCCAAGAACACCTGGGGACCCAAGGTTGAGAAACCTAGCACTAGAGAGGTTGGGTTAGGTCAGGAGTAGCTCTGGATCTGCTTGTTCCTCCATGTCTCTCTGAGGCTTTGGAATCAAGGCTGTTGCTCTCTTGTCTCCAGACTGTCACTAAGGCTTCCTTTCCCGTCACCAAGTTAGCCATTATACAAAGACACTCTGGTTAGCCCAAGAGAGAGAGGCACAGCATTTTAGGGAAGCTTTGCCTCAAAGACAGTACAGAACAAATGTTCATAATGATCATCTTCTTCCTCTTCCATATCCAAGTCAAACTTTAAACTGCCAAATGAAGCTACTTTATTGAGTTTGTCGTTGGCCAAACTTAAATCCTCATTGGTACATGTTTCCAGTAGTAATTGACAGACCAGCAAATGAGCTGGATTATGTAACTCTCCACATTTACAGTGTGTTGTTGTTCACCAGCAGCCCCAACTTGAGCATGTTGGTCTTATATGCTCAAGTTATTTGCATTAATAAAATAATAATAGAAGTCTATTTGGACAATGATCCATCTGGGGAAACCTATCTGAATATGAAGGAGTATAGTTTACTGAGTTTGAGCATGGGCCAGGAGTTCAAATCGGTAATGCTGTGCCTCCCAGGAGAGGAATCTGCTAAGACCACACAGAACATCTGTGGCTGGTGGAATTACATGCCTTGTCACTTATATGGCCTTAGGCAAGCCATATTGTCCCAGAGCATGAACAAAAGGAGAGGCTAGTAAAACTTGAAAACCCTGGAGGTCACCATAAGGCAGAACTGACTTGACAGCACCTAATTATTTGTCCTGGGTTAAGAACGGGGAGAGTGGAAAGCACTGCCTCCTCTTTTGACCTGGTAGGAAGAAATGTGGGAGTGTCTATCCCAGGAGTGCCCAAACTTTTTGGACCGCGGGCTGATCATGTGGTTCAAGGAGCTGATCACTACGGCCCTGGGGCCGGATCTGGACCCAATGACAATTAATCCGGCCCATGAAGCCCTCGTTGCTTCTGGAAGCGGAAGTAAAACGTGTCCGTACGGGTGCATTTTACTTCAACTTTCAGGAGCAACGAGGGCTTCATGGGTCGGATGAATTGGTATTGGGGGTTGGATCTGGCCCCCAAGCTGTAGTTTGGGCACCCCTGGTTTATCCCTTCTGTCTCAGAGACCAAGCTGATGCCACTGTCTGTACTTGATGAACCAATGCAATTTTCCTCTTTCCTTCTCTTTTAGGCAAATCATACACAATGTTTGGAAAAGATAACTCCACGCAGAGTCTTGGGATTGTGCCATGTGCTATCTCATGGCTCTTCAAACTGATCAACGAGCGCAAAGAGAAGACCGGAACTCGTTTCTCAATACGAGTATCTGCTGTGGAGATCAGTGGCAAAGATGAAAACCTTCAGGATTTGTTAGCTGAAGTAGCCACTGGCAGTCTTCAAGATGGGCAGTCCCCTGGGGTTTATTTGCAAGAGGATCCCATCTGTGGAACACAGGTATCAGATCGCAAGACAAGTTTGGAAGCCTGGCTTTTCCTCCCCCACTCCCATTTTTTTTAGAATCTGAGAACAGCTCCAACCACTTTTTAAAAAATTATGTTTTATTTGCTGTTTAAAATTTTTTATCCCCAGTCCCAGAGCGAAAATTAGCCGTCTCGAGACTTCCTCTGTTCAGAGTGGGATAATTGTTCATCCCATCTTAATTAGCTGTTTGCTTCTTTATATTCCAGCTTCAGAATCAGAGTGAATTAAGGGCTCCGACGGCAGAGAAAGCTGCCTTCTTTCTTGATGCAGCTCTGGCAGCCAGGAGTACTAGCAAACCAGAGTGTGATGAAGAGGATCGCAGGAATTCCCATATGTTTTTTACCCTCCATGTATATCAGTATCGTATGGAGAAGAGTGGCAAAGGAGGAAGTATGTTGAACTGGCTCACTTTTGTTTTGTACCTTTGTGGTTTTAAAAAGAGATAATAAATGTTAGCCAAGATGGCTCCAAAGTAAAGTACAAACTAACTTTTGTACTTCCACTTTGGGTAGCCCCAATATATTATTATTCTGTCCTTCTTTCTGTTAAGTTATTTGTAGCAGCTGCACAGCAAAGCGGGGCAGCTTTTAAGCAGTTGTATGTCTGAATGCAAGTCCCCCTGTCCACCCTTTTTTAGCTCAGCTAATAAACACTCTTGGACTGGACACTTGAGAGGAAGAAAAATATCATTCACTCACAAAATGAGGTCAGAAGATACATGTCTTGGTGAAATTGGTTTAGAAAAAAATAAAGTTTTTCTTCAAGCCATGTGGCCTAGAAGATGGAGGAGTTCAAAAAAAGACATATTTTCCAAAGCAGAAAGCAAGAGAGAGGCCACAGCAAAGGCCTTAAATCATGCAAATAGGGTCAGATGACCTCTGAGGCAGGAAATATCCTTTTAATTAGAGGCAAACAATGCAAAACATCTTCCTTTAGGTCAGGCTAGTCTTTCCTGTCTCTCTGGTTACTGCATGCTGGGGTTGCACTAGAATATTCTGCACTTCCAAGGATCTTGTGCTGAATGGGATTTGTCCCGTTCCCCCGTTCCACAGAGAGAGAGAGAGAGAGAGAATCTTCAAAACACCCCTGAGAGGTAGATTAGACAAACAATAGCAATTGGACCAGTATCACTTAGTGAGTTTCATAGCTCAGCAAGGAATTGAACTTTAGTCTTCCCGATTCTAGTGTTCATACTATTAACTGCTAAGTCAAATAGGATTTCCCCATGTTGGCTCCAAATGAGTTTACATAATCGGCAACTAGGTAAGTTTAATAAGTAGTGGCTCCGGGTAGGAAGATGCATTTGTGGGTGAATCAAATTATATATAAAGCAGTGTGGATTCTCATCCATTCATCCAGTACTTTGAGATCTAGAATCTAGATGAGAATAATGTATTTTCTTTAGGAATGGAGGGGCTCACTTCTGGATGAGAATTCTTGTGTATTCACTGCAGGTAGTCCAAAGATCTCTAAAACTGAACAGTTTTTTTTTTAAAAGTTGTTTATCAACAAATTCTGGCTCTTGCAACATTTGGCACCATCCTAGTAGCTGATGTTGTCCTTTGCTATCTGAAAACAAGTGGAGAACTTTGGGAGTTTGTGACTAAATACAGACTATAAAAATTGGAGGATGCTTGTGATTCAGGTTCTTGAATAAGTCAATAATGTTTACATTAGAACTTTCAAAATAACACTATTGATACAGATTTGGATTAAGACATCCAAGGTTAAGTCCTGGAAATAACCACTCCTAAGAGACTTAGTATTTGTGTACTCTATTATAGAAATGGCTTAGTTTCCTGCCTATTGTTAATTGAAGTAGCACTCTGTAAACTTTGCTCTGTTTTAAAATAATTCATTAACACATTAAACCCAAGGCTTCATTTAATGTTATTGTGTGTTAATTTTATTAACAATCATCTTGTTTTTGGAACACCTACTTGTTTTCCCCCGGTCCATAAATTATGGCTGATCATTTTTATTCATTTGTTAATTATTTTCTATATTTATTTTGACATGATGACGAGCTGGCCAGAACTAAGCAAATAATGCACTATCTGTGTTCAGAGTTTCTTTCTTTACAATACTATATATTCCATTTTCTTTTGTGGTTTGTTTGCTAGTGTTTCTTTGCCTGTGCTGCTTTATAAAGACATCCTTGTTTATCTGTTGATTTCAACTACTTTGGCTGTTTTACTTTGTAGTTTGCTTGTCAGTTTGTCACCTTTTGGCTATTGAGCTCATGATTGGCAAATAACCTTTGTCTGCATTCGTCTGCATTTCATTTTCTTGTTGATTCCACATTCCAAGAAGAGTTTAATCTATGAATAACCTGGGCTGCTGTTGTTTTTCAGTGTCGGGTGGACGCAGCCGCTTGCACCTCATTGACCTAGGAAGCTGTGAGAAAGTACTAAGCAAGAGTCGAGATGGAGGGAATTCCCTCTGCCTATCTCTGTCTGCCTTGGGCAGTGTCATTCTGTCCTTAATCAATGGTGCCAAGCATGTCCCCTACAAGTAAGTGAATTCTTCTGCCCATCTCAGGCTCACAATTTTTGACCTGATCTTCAGATTATTGTTTCAAAGCACTGCCCTATATAGCTAGGTCTGGATAGTACTTTAAGGCCACTATTAAGTGGAGCAAAGGCACTTCCAACATCAATCACTTTCTTCTCCACATGTCTAGATGAAACACTATTTTGCCTGAGTGAGAAATGTGCAACATTTAGGTGGTAGGTAAAGATAAAGGTCACCCTTGCTCAAAAGCCAGTTGTGAAAGGCAGTTGTGTCTGACTCAAGGGTTCAGTAATAACCTGTTTACAGCCAAAGAGCCAGCATTGTCTGCATTTGCAAACATTTCCGTGGCCATGCGGCAGGCATGACTAGACGGAATGCTAGTGTACAGAATGCTGTTTACCTTCCCACTGAAGTGGTACCTATTTATCTACTTGCAATTTCTTGCTTCCGAACTGCTAGGTTGGCAGAAGCCAGGACAGAGATGGAAGCTCACTCCATCATGCAGTACTCGGGTCTCAAACTCTGACCTTTCAGTCTTCAATTTTGGTGTCTTTTCCAACCAGCCCCAACATTCCTCATAGCCTGTGTGGCCCCCAAATATCCCAAGAGCAAAAGAATGGCTCATGTACCTGCTGAAGTTGGTCATACAGGCCAACGAAGTTGTCATTATCAGAGGGGTAGCAGGCTCATGTGGTGCAGTGGTTAAGCTGCAGTATTGCTGCCAAAACTGCTCACGTTGTGGATTAATTTATGAGGGGCTCCAGGTTGATTCAGCCTTCCAGCCTTCTGAGGTCAGTAAAATGAGTACCCATCTTGTTGGGGTCAACATGCTAATTGCATTGTGAGTGCTCAGAGGGTGCTGAAAGCGCTATGGGGTGGTATATAACTGTAATTGCTATTGCTATTTAACATATGTACTGCAGCCTATTGAGGTTCATCAGGTGATGCTCCACAGTAACTAAAGCCTTTCCTTGCCATGTTGAGAACAGATGGGTGTGGGTTCCAACTAGGGGGTGTTTCTGCCACCAGCTAAAGGTGCATGTATTCTCTCATGCATTTTCTCAATAGCTAAGAATACAAACCTCTCCCTCCCCACCCCCTAGTATAATTGTTGGAGTTTATTATGAGCTTTTAAATTTTTGTTATTTCAAATGGATTTGTTTACTAGTTTCTGTATTTGTTTATTTATTTACTTAAGTATTGGAAATGCCTTTAGGATTTTTTTAAATGAAAAGATATAGTCAGTCAGTCAGGTTTTTTCCATTATCTAGTACCAAGAGAGGCAAACTCAGATGTCTTGAGAACCTGATTATTGTTCTCCAGTTTCCACTGTAGGCCACATGGTGCATTTAAAAAGAAAAAAAAGAAAAACGTAAATTGGAATTGCTTGGATACACTTTTCTAGTTTCTTTATTTTCTTTACAGCTTTATTTTGGAGGGTAGATGGGTCTTATGGGTCCCCAAAACTTCTTATCCAAAACCCACTGATCCTACAGGCCTTCAAGCACAGAAACAGGGATAGTTTTTTTAAAAAATGTAAAAAACCTTTTTAAAATGAAGACGATGCTAGATGGGAGGCATGTAAAATATGGGTTCTCTGCTGCCCACATATGCTTATTTTGCTGTTCAGAAATTAGGACTAGATTGTTTTCTCTCTCTCTCTCTCTCTCTCTCTCTTTGAAAGATAGAGCCATGTTTCTTGTGAACATGAGATTTTCATATCTGGTCCTGTGATCAGGCAGAAAGAGTGTGTTTAGAAAGCCCGGTAAATATTTGAGAGCCCCATTTGTTCCATTCTCATGTCTGTAGGGAGAACAAACTGACAATGCTGCTAAGAGAATCGCTTGGGAACATTAACTGCAGAACAACCATGCTGGCTCACATATCAGATTCCCCAGCAATTTATGCAGACAGCCTCATGACCCTCCAACTGGCCTCTCGTATCCACAGAATGCGGAAGAAGAAATCCAAGGTTGGTATTTGGAAGCAGCAAAGCAGGCATCAGTTTGGAAAGAACGATCTTCTTTCCCCATCTAGAAACAAGGAGAGAAAAACACTTTCTTGATAGTAAATTTAGGTTGCTTGACCTCAAGACAGTGCCTGTAGTTTTTACTCCTGTAAGGAAAGGTGATAGCAGGTGGCAGCAACCTCTCCTGAGCAAAACCTGCAAGATTTCTTTTCACACAACCATCTCTGTTGCAAAATACTTGATTAAATCATCCAAGTCCTATAGCTGCAGCATCTTAATTCCAGATCTGGAGAACAGGAGAAATGGAGTAGAGTGAAAGGTTGTAAACTGTTGAACAGGCTTTCTGTATTGCTCTTTTAAGAAGGCACCAAAGACATAAGTGTCTTTTAAAGATCATCACTCCATTCCTTCATGGTGGCTGCCTTAGAAAGCTGACTGAGATTTTTGTCTTGTGGCTGGAAAAAAAAGGAGGGAAATAGAGCCTAGAGCACTCAGCTTTGAAGACAGCTGTTGGTACTCTCTGTTCTGCTGTAGTATTTAGTCTGTGCCTAGACTTGCTGTTAGCATTGCCTTATTTACAGGAAGGGGGGTCTTCATAGAGAACTGGAAATGCACAACCACAATTATGAATGTAAACAATATTGGGTTGGAATATCACCAGAAGGATATGGAGGAGGTGGCCACAGTCTGTGTACACTTTATTTGGGCACAGAACCATTTTTGTAGCACTCTGCCTAGGCCTAATTCCAGTGATTAAATTATATAATCTACATACTCTGTAGCCTAGGGCATGGGGACGTCCACTCAGAAATTTGGAGATGAGACACATCCCTAAGCAGGCCATGAGTTGCCCATGATCCCTTGAATCTGTTGTGAGGAGCCAAACAGTTTTATTGCACCATGGTTTTCTTCCTCAAATAGCACACAATGTTAAATATAGGAATATGGAGACACCGAGGTTTTCCATCTGTTGTAGGCTCATAACCCCCAAAGACATTATCCATGATCATTTGAACTGATGGGGGTTGACGCTCAAAAGACGTCTGTGGAGCCACTGGGTTTTCCACCACTATTGCCACCATCACCACACTACTGTAGAAGGCCCTCATAATTTTTTCTAGTAGATAACACCAACTGGGTCCTTGGCCTAATAATTTCTTAGTGCATTTTATGCTGTAATGCCCTTTTTTTGTCACTGACAGTATGCATCCAGCTCATCTGGGGGAGAAAGTTCATGTGAAGAGGGCCACATACGAAGACCTCCTCATCTGAGACCTTTTCATCCAAGGACCATTGCTCTGGATCCTAATATCCCTGTAATGAATCTTTCCAATGAGCCTGACTATTCTTCAAGCAGTGAACAGTCCTGCGATACCGTAATCTATGTTGGTCCCAATGGTACAGCCTTGTCAGACCGGGAGCTGACAGATAATGAAGGCCCTCCAGAGTTTGTCCCCATCATCCCTTCCCTAAACAAGAAGAGAAGCAAAGACAACCCTGGGCTTATGAAAAGCTCTGACAGAGATCTTTTTAAGTGCAACACATTTGCGGAGCTGCAGGAAAGGTTGGAGTGTATTGATGGAAGTGAAGAGCCTGTGAAGTTTCCATGCGGGGAAGCCCCTACTGCATCTTCTACCAACACAGGACTGCCAAATGCAGAAAATGGTCAGTCTAAGTCCATGCCATCCTCTCCTCCTGGGGGGTCTAAAAAGGCAGGCTTACAGGACATGGGGCCTATGAAAAAGGGCCAGAACCTTTATTTCCAGCACAATGGAGGTGGCTCTGAGAAGAAGATACCTTCCTCAATAATCGAACATGTCAAACAACAAGCTAAGCCTGAAGGCAAGAGAGCAGATTCAGATGGAGAAAAAGAGGTGGTTGATGACTCCAACCAGGTACCAGCTTATAATGTTGGTAGAGGTCACGATTCAAGTCAATTTGCTGCAGCTGAATTGGTGGTAAAAGAAAAATCTTCATATGCAAAGAGACCTTTGCCTACACCTGCACCTCCTCCACTGCAACAGAAATCTCCGGTGAAGAGCACGCTAACTTCTCTGAATGGCAATGCGATCAGGATGCCCCCTGTGGGGATGAGTAAGCAGGAATCCACACCTGTCCATGAAGGAAACAAGTTTTCTGCAACCAGCAACACAGAGCATCAGGGAGATGGGATAGAGGTCCATAGGTTTCGGTCCTCTTTCCGTGGCACATGCTTTGACAGGGATATCCTGACAACGACGGTGACTTTGCAGCAGCCTGTGGAACTCAATGGTGAAGATGAACTTGTATTCACAGTAGTCGAAGAACTGTCCATCAGTGGTATCATGGATAATGGAAGGCCTGCCAGCATCATCAGCTTTAACAGTGACTGCTCTCTACAGGCCCTTGCCTCAGGTTCGAGGCCAGTTAGTATTATCAGCAGCATAAACGATGAGTTTGATGCATATACCTCCCAGGCAAGTGCCACTGGTGTCAACATTGATATTGTTGTCCCCTTTGCTGAAGACCCATTCTCTAGCAGCAGACGTTCCTCCATCAGCTCATGGCTAAGTGAAGTCAGCATCTGTACCATTGGAAGTGATGGAGGCCACCCCGTTGATGGCTATCTGACTCAGTCCTCTTACAGTTGTGGAAAGTCTGAGGAAACTTTTAACTTGGGTTCTCCTAATGATCCCTTTCCATTGAAAGCCACCCTAAGTGACAGTGGGTTTTGCTTTTCAGAACTCGAGAGTGGGAGCAGCATGTGCTCAGGCCAAACTTCATCAGGGGTCAATAGAAGCCCTCAAAACTCTGACATTACCAAAGCATCTTGGACAGAAAGTGCTCTTTGTGTTACTGATCAACCAGCAAAAGTTAGGCCTTCTAACTCAAAAAATACATCAGCGATAGAAACCATACACTCAAGTCTTCCCCGGAGAACAAAAACTACCTCATCTACAACCACCACTGCTACCACCACTCCAAGTTATAAGGAACTGCAAAAGCCACCTGTGATGTTTGAAGATCCTTGGTTGGTACGTACCGACAACCCGTTGGAAGCAAGTTCAGTAGACGGATCGCCATCTCCAAATACCCGAACATTTAGTGCTGAGAAACAAGCAGCGAGGTTCCAACAATGCAGCGATTCTGTGAGGCCAACAAAATCACAGACAATGCTGGCCTCCTCACAGAGAGTTGTAGATGGTTGTGAAATGGCCTGCAAGTCCTCCAGTGGCATTGCTAAAAAACCAGAGACTGTCGCAAAAATGCCGCAGCTTAGAAGAGGAGCCACTACATTGGGCGTGACCCATAACAGTAGTGGAGCTACAGAAGGTATGAGCAGGGGAAGTTCAGAATCTATGTTTGTTACTGGTAGCCTGAAAAAAAAGAATGGGCAGCAAAAATCAAGCATGTTGCCTAGACCAAACGGAACAGTGCCTCCTACGCCGCCTGTGCGTAAGTCAAGCCTTGAGCAGAAAAATGGCGGGATAACTAATGGAAGTGGCAAAGCTGCAGGGCTGGAGCCGGCTAGAACTGCTCCATCAAAAAATGAGGATGAAATTGATTTACGTCTGAGAGCTGGATCTTATGCAACCGAGAGCATGAGTAGCAAATACAGCTTCAAGGGGGACCACTCTTTACCTAAAGCAACCTCGAGTTTAAAATCCAAGGCATCAAAAAGTGAAGCCATCCATCGCTATGGGAGCCACATGTCCCTTGAGAGATGCGAGAGCCTGACATCTGTCGGGCCCAAGGCCAGTCTGAATAAGGAAATTGGCAGCAGTGGAGGCAGTGTTAGCAATGGCAGAAATGGCCGACTGGTCCCAAGACTAGGGGTTCCACCTGTTGCTTCTGGCTTGACGTCACCTCCTTCTTACATCACATCTTCACCCTGTAAGAACAGTCAGGCCAAGAGCAGCGTAAATCAAAAGTCTCTAGCTGGTGGGAGTAAGAACCGCAGCCTTTCAGCCAGTGGGTCTAAGTCTCTGAGCTCCTCGGTGAAATCGTTAGCTCAGCCGCTTGGAAAGACTTCTAGTGTTCCCTTGTCTGGGAAAGCGGCCCTACGGTCCGTGCAAGGAGTAAGCAGCAAACCTGGTCGGGGGACCATCATGGGGACCAAGCAAGCCATTCGGGCAGCCAACAGCCGTGTTAATGAACTGGCCTCGGGCAGTTCAGCCAAGATGAGCCATTTCCGGGGCTCCACAGACTCCGACAGTGGTAACGACAGTGGAATCAACTTAAGCGACGAGAAGTCACAGGTCATGGCACTGCCCTCTCCCTACAGCAAGATAACAGCTCCGAGGAGGCCTCAGCGCTACAGCAGTGGACACGGGAGTGACAACAGCAGTGTCTTGAGTGGGGAGCTACCTCCTGCAATGGGCAGGACAGCTCTCTTTTACCACAGTGGCGGCAGCAGTGGGTACGAGAGCATGATCCGTGACAGCGAAGCCACAGGCAGCGCCTCCTCAGCGCATGATTCCATGAGTGAGAGTGGGATGTCTTCACCGGGACGCATGAGAAGTTTGAAATCACCCAAGAAAAGGTCAACAGGTAACCAGAAACACACAAAGCTTTAGGGGGGCAGGTATGGATGTTTAATTGGCTACAAAGGGTGCTTAACAGGTGTGTCAAAACCATGACCTCTGGTATCCTTCAGAGTCAGGGATGGAAAGAATATTCACAACATTACTTTATGTTAGGGGTTTCCAACCTAAGGCCCATGGGCAGGATCCAGCCTGTGGCACAATTTCAGGTATCCCCCACCCCTCCAAGGGCATTTGAGAAACAAAATGGCCACCTATTTGAAGCTGTTGGGACAAAATGGACATCCCCATCATGCAGGCAGGGCAAAATGACCATCTGGCCCTTGAAGCTGACTGAAAGAGCATGACCCAGCCCCCGGGTTGAACAGGTTGGGAATCAGTAACGTCACATGGATTTCAGCCACCCAGAGCTTAAACCAAATTTGTCACCCCCTGGTGGACGCCAGCGCCCACTCCCACTAGGGCTTCTGGGAATTGTAGTCTAAGAACACCCATAGCCAAAAAAGCGCTGCCCGGGGCAGGGGGGTCCCTGCCCCCCCCCAATCGACACCACTGTTGGAGACCTCTGCTTTATGCCATTGGTTTAGGTTTCCTCGGGATGACAAATCTGAAAGCCCTGAGAAAGTCCTTGACTTCATCCAAGGGCAAGACAAGGTGCTTCGTCTCACTCCATATGTGTAAATGTCTGGTGTTTTTACCCTTTAAGAAGCAAACAAGACATACATACTGTTACCTATGTAACATACTGTTACCTGTTACCTGTGTTACCCTCCAAATCGTCTGGCAGAGTGAGAAATAAATAACACCCCCCCAAAAAAAAGTTTTGCAAAACAGGGAGCACCATGACTTTACATTTGTCCAAATCAGGTGCCTGTTTTTATTAGAAAATTACAAAGCTTAAATAGGGGGTTTGATGTGTAAATTATTTTCATTAATTGATAGGTTGATTAAATAACATCAGAAAAGAACTGAAAGTATTCTATATGAGCTGTTCCTTTTGTGTCCTTGCTCAATAGAACTTCTTAAAAGTTGATTAGTTTGTCTTATCACTGCGAGGAAAAACCAGAGAGCATCATGACCCTGTGTCTTAGCAACAGGACTTGCCTGATCAGAGGGTAAAGCTAAATCAGTGCTCCTAGTAGCATGGTTTTCTAAAATGTTACAATACTTTCATAATAGTACATTTAAAATTGCAAATAGAAATACATGTAAATAATAATTTTTACCATACATGCACATCACCAAACACAGAAGGATCAGTGGGTTATGCAGCAAGATGTCAACAACCCATCCAGTGCTTTAGTTACAGAAATAAAACAGTTGTTGCTATAGTTCTGGGCAATTTACAATAAACAATTTTTCACAAAAATGAGCAAATATTCTCATCAATGTGAGAACTCTAGTGAGCTCACCAGAAAATGCCTTACTTTCCTTAACAGTAGAGTAACGAAAAGAAGGTTATTATCCGTCATCCTTTTCTGTGAAGATTAGACAGGTAGAATATACAAACGTTTAGTCAATAAAATGTTAGATAAAGCCATCAGATTGATCTCTGCAGCTGAAGAGGTCTGAAGTAGAAGCAGTTCTTTAATTCATAGATGGTATGTGGGATCTAGCTTCAGAGACTGATGAAGAATGTTGATCTTCAGTTTAAATGTGGAAAGCAAAAATGACAGATTCTACCCATTGCTAGCAATAGGTATACTACTTGGGAAGGAGAAAAATTGAGATATTAGGATAGAGTGGTAATGACTGAACAGGATACATACTGTATATGCTGGCGTATAAGACTACTTTCCCCCCCTGAAAAACATGCCTCCAGGTGGGGGGTTTGTCTTATACGCCGGGAGCACTTGAGTTGGGATAGACATAGCTGCCCATAGTGGCCTCCCGATGTTCGCCTGGTGCCTATAGTGGCCTCCCAATGCCCACCCACCTCATTCTACATACCATCCAGTATCGCGCAGTATCCAGTATGGCTGCGGCGAGCATCAGCAGCGAGACAGGGGTGCCAGCCTTTTCGGCATGACCGGCCCGTTCTGCTCGGCAGGAAGCAGCGGTGCTCCGCCTCACCCTTTGTCTACGCAGAGCTTGCACATGCGCACTTGCACACTAGTGCCGGCCACAGGGAGATGTTGAAATCAAATCTGGTGTTCTTTTATGTTTTATTTGGTGTGTGGAAGGTGTGTGGAAGAGGGGGTAGTCTTATATGGCGAGTATATAACAAACTATATTTTGAGTGGAAATGTTGGGGGGTCGTCTTATACGCCCAGTCTTATACGCTGGCATATACGGTATTGTGTTGATAAGTGAGGAAAGAAGTATGGATGGCTTACAATTATTGGATAATTGCTAATTATCCTTTTAGGGGATCTTTGTGCAAACTTTTGATTGACAGGTCTCCCAACTATATAAAATAGGAGATAAAAGAATTTGGTTTAAAAAAACACAATGCACTAAACTTTGTGATTAATGCTACTAATTAGCTACAAACCTAAGGCTTTCATTAGTTTTACAGCACATTTAGACAATCAACTGAAATTAGAAATAGATTGGAGATTCACTGGAGTAATCAGTTCCAAGAGACTTCCTTTTACAGAAGAGTTTACTAAGTTTTCCATATCCTCAGAGTTTAAGGGGAAATGAACAAAGCTTTTATCAAATTTAATAGAGGGAAAGCCAATTTAAAGAACAAACCAGATCCTAGGGAGTCTTCAGTCTCTTCCAAAGTAGATTTTTTAATACAGCAATGATTTTTCAGAAGAAAAAGTGCACCAACAAAAGAATGGCAGGAACAAAGACAATATCTTCTGCCCTCCCCACACCAGTCTTACAGCATATCTTAAAAGAATAAGTCCATTGTGCCTTTCTAAAATACATGCCTTCACTCTTTAAAAACCATATAAATAATTTTGCATTTCTTGGAATAAAACATTTAATGTAGCTGGTGCTGGGAGGTAATTTTCAGGTATATATTTTTTCAGTTACACCCAAATTGAACTTTCATAATTTTTATATACAGGGTGTCCCCAAAGTAACCACACATAGGGAAAATTGGAAATTGTAGCTAAATGTCCCTTAATGTACAAAATGTTCTTCCCAATTTTTTTACAAAATATTTAACAAAATAGTCTCTGTGTTGACCAACTCTTTCTAAACACACACAAAGTCTTCTCCCTCACTCATGACGAACACGTTTTAAGATATCTGTTATTATGCAATTTTGCCCATGTATGGTGACTTGGCTGCAGTGGCTTAGCAGTTAAGACTCTTAGCTTGATGACCAGAAGGTCAGCAGCAGTGGTGTGCTGGACCCGGTGTGCCCTGGTTTGGGTGTAATGGTAGCGGAAAACCTGATAGGCCATGCCCACTTGACCGGACACTTCCTTCTGCTCAGTGTGCATGCACTACTTTATAGTTTAGCACATGCATGCTAAGCCAAGTGACCATTTTCTGCGCCTGGACCAGACGTAGAGCAGAGGCGGCGGTGGCAGAGGAGACAGAGGTAGCGACAATAAAAGAAGCGGTGGCAGGAGCAGCGGTGGCGGCGGCCCGAGGAGCAGCGGGGGCTGGAGTGGCGCTTGGGTTGTGGGGAGGAATGGGCACGCACACCTATTCCTGGCTCCAACCCAAGTGCTGATGGCAGTGCAGGGGCAGTGTGGCTGGGAAGCCAACCGAGGAGTCCCTGTTCATCTTCCCAGCCACGCTGCTCCTACAGCAATGGCATGTCTGGGAAGATGAACGGGGACTCCCCGGTTGGCTTCCCAGCCACACCGCCCCTGTGCTATGCCGCCTCTCCTCTGTGTCCAGTCCAGGCGCAGAAAATGGTCGGTTGGCTTAGCGTGCATGCGCTAAACTATAAAGTAGTGCATGTGCGCTAAGCAGAAATAGTGGCCAGCCACGCCCACCCAGTCACCTGGCCACGCCCATACTTAGCCACACCCACAGTGTGGTAGTAAAATATTTTTGAGCCCACCGCTGGCCAGCAGGTCAGCTGTTTGAGACCCAAGTGCTGTGCAACCGAGGGAGTTCCTGTCGTATGTCCCAGCGCCTGCCAACCTAACAGTTCCAAAGCAAGAAATTATAAGTAGATAAATAGGCACTTTGGCAGGAAAAGTAACAGTATTCCATGTGCTACAGTATCTAGTCACACCTGCCACATGACCACAGAAATGTCTGCAGACAGACAGTACTGCCTCTTTGGCTGCAAACAGAGATGAGCACCACCCCCAGAAGAGTCAGACACACACACACACACACACACACACACACACACACACACACACACACACACACACTTATAATGGTCAGAAACTACTTGTGGAAAGAGCTTTGGGTTCAGTGGATGATTCCATTAGTATTTTCATAATCAGATGTTTTATGAACAAACAGTAATTTCTTTCTTCAAAAGGAAAGAAGTTTTGCACAGGAGCTGAAGAAGAGAAGGAGATTTCATTTTTGTAAAACAGCTTTTCCTCTGTTTCTGACTGTGGCGGACCACCTCTGCTAATAAATGATGGTTCTCTCTTCCACAACTATCCCCCCTTTTTTTTCCTGGACCTCCTTGCCCACCCATTCCACATGCACAAAATCTGTGCCCTTCTTTATGTTCATTGTAATGCACTTCTTGACCTGAGTGGCCATTAAGCTTCCTTGTGCAACCAATCGGTTTAAAGGCTTGGGTTTTTTGCCTTTGCATCTGTTCTCTTTTCATAGCATGTCACCTTCTCAAGCCTTCTTAAGTCAGTTCTCTGAATCAATATTAACAGCTGTGCAAAATTGCACCCATATTGAGAAGGCATTACCGGATGATGGATTTGTGGTCAGTTTTGCCTCAGGAAATGCTTTCTAAGGGCTTTCTTTTTTAAAATGACAAATAGTTCTTTTTCCTGATTGAAATTGTCCTTTGCCAATAAATTGTGGCTCGGCCTTTGGGGTGCTTCATGCTTTGAGACTCCCAGGTGATCTAGATTTTAGCTGAGGGAATTATTAGCAGGACAGCCAAGTTCTGTACAGAAGTAAGGCTCACTCAGATGAATAATATAAGAGAGTAAATAAAACAAGACAAAAAACTGTTGTGGCACCTTAAAGATGAACTTTTAATGTTAGCTTTTGTGGATCAAGTCCACTTCATCAGAACTGAACCAAATTCACTCCATCACAAAAGCTAACATTAAATTACAGTAGTTAGTCTTTAAGGTTCCACAATGTTTTTGTCTTGTTTTATTTACTCTCTGATATGCTTACACAGACGTAACACAGCTATCTACATTATTCAAAAAAATCAGTTGAATAAGACTTTCTTCTCTTCCTCCTCCTTCTTGATAAGACATGAAACTGCCAAAATGAAGCCACCTTTTGGTGAGTTCATTGTGCAGTTTCTTTCGCCTGACCTAGCGTAAGAAAGATTAGCTGGCAACACAAGGTTGCCATTACCAGGGTACGCCCAAGTGTGGTTCAAAAATACCACAGTCTTCGAGGAGGCTCTTTTTGTGTACTCCAGACTCTTCACTGAACTATATATAAGATTCCTGTAACACTGCATCACAAAAATAAATATTGTCTGCTACTTGGTCTAATCCATGTATCCTATACTAAATCAAGTGTGCTGAATCCAAATCTGAAGTCCAATTCTGCCTAGGATGTCAGGATCTTAAATTAAGATGTGATTGTCTGGTTTATTATCACAGCTGCACCTACTCTTCTTTAGCTCAAAACAGACTCACTATGGCCTAGCTGTACTAGCCAATAAGATGGTTTCGCACTACGTTTTGTCAAAGAACCTAAAATCTGTTTTTGAGGCAAAGGACAAGCGTTTACTCTGAATTCTGCATAGGAAAAACTGGTTCTCCAAATTCTCACCTTGACAGAATAGTGTTCTCAAACCTATTTGCAGTTTCATTTCATGAACATGCTTCACTAGAAGTGGAGAATGTCCATCTCAAGATTTCGATCTAACCACCCTGGAGTCTCATTCTGCCCCCTCCCCTGTGACACCATCATCTGATGATGTGCAGCTGTTGAATGTCCACTCCCTATTTAATATGCCTCTATTGGCACTTAATTCCTGGCATTAAAGCTTTAAGCTTGAGTATGTTACTATTTTTGGGACCTGATGTTTTGACTTTGGTCATGTCCTCTACTGGAACAAGCAGCCTCAGGGCCAGATTTCCCAGACATTTAAAGCAGTCCATTGCCTGAAAGAGATCTTCCACTCTTATGATACGATCAGCAATATAGAGACCCAGTTGTTCACTATGAGAAAGAAATAGTTATGGTAGAATCAAAATACTAATTGTCTGCAGCCAGAGGGAAGCGTTGCTGAGATGTTTATGCTTTGAGAGGTGATAAATACACAAGAGACACCAAACTTTTTTCTCTCTCCCCCCCCCCCCCGGTCAAATCCCCACCGCAGGTTTCCAGCGACGTCGGCTGATCCCAGCCCCTCTTCCTGGTTCAGCCTCCCTGGGGAGTGTTGCTGGCCAGTGGGTTGACCTACCACCCTTGCCTGGCACATTGAAAGAGCCATTTGAAATTAAAGTTTACGAGATTGATGATGTGGAACGATTACAGCGACACAGACAAGAGGAAAACGAGGTCAGCACATATTTTACTACATGCTGGACAATTGAAATCATACCTAGCCCCCACTCACCTTCCCACCCACACATACACCGCAGACAAAGATTTGGATCTCAAAGATGGCATTATAAAAAGATGGACCTGAGCTAAAAATACAGTGTTGTAGGTTGGAGTGCCTTGCCTATTGAAAATAATTGCTGCCTGCCATTAATTGTGTTTAATATAGCTGATGGAGTGAGTGGAGAATATCAATTAATACATTACGAGAAGGCTTTATAATCATTGCCTGCCTGATGAAACTTTATGGGCCTTCGTTTGCTATAGGATCATTAACTCTTTATGTAAATGGCATAAAGTATCCCAGTTAGAATTCTATTACATTAAAGATGTTATGAGTTTAATTTACTTGTAATTGGCAAAACAATTGTGTTAATTCTGAGCTGGTGACAGGAAGAGCTGCCATTAGTTTGGTACCACTTTAAAAAAACAAACCACTTTTCCCCCATTTCTTTTGCAGCAACCCTTCCAGGACGTTGAAAAGGTAAGACGTGTTTTTTGGATCTGCTTTAAGTTAACCAAAATATAGATATTTGTAGAAAAATAGAATTTCCCATTACTGTGTTGATTGTTTAAATTCTTTATAAAATATATAAGATTCAAGGATATTAGCCAAAGCCCAGTTTGTTTGTTTGTTTGTTGTTGTTGTTGTTTTGGGGGGGGGCAATCTGAATGTGGAGTGGCAGCATCCTGCAGGCTCCTGTGATCAATGGTCTTGAGCAGAGGTGGCCAAATTATGGTCCACAGGCCGGATCCAGCGCACGGCACCAAATCATCCAGCCCTTACTGCCCCTGGAAGCAGAAGTAAAACACGGCCGTGCATGCACAAAACTGCCGTAAATGTACCCGCAGCGGTTGTGAATGCATTTATGATAGCTGCAGACATGTTTTACAGAGGGAGGAACCACATGACTAGCCCACTCAACCACATGACTGGTCCATGGTGTGAAAAGTTTGGCCACCCCTGGTTTTGAGATTAATTTGCATGCTGGATTCTGCAGATAGCATGGCATTGTTCAAAGGAGATCCTGACTGTGGTTCCAGGGAAACGGTAACACAATTTCCTCTTACATAGGCATAAGAGCCTAGGAATCTAACCATTAGAGCTAGTAAAAAATTAAGTAGTAGGCACCCATTAATTCAAATCGAAAGGGAGCAGTTTTAGAAGAAAAGTCACAAGAAGATAGCATGAATTTGTGTGGGTGAAAGCAGTAGGAAGGGAAAGAAGAATTTAAAATACTTCCCCCCCCCCTTCCAGTCTTTTAATATACTTTGTGTTTTACAACTGCCAAGCTGAAAGTTGTATTTTAGAGTGGCCTTTATCTCTGTGGACACTTTAAGGACTCCCTTTGAAGTTTTAATGGTTGTTACTGTAAAGTTTTGTTGCATTGCTTTGTTTAATGATTATAAGAGTGGTTTGGTTTCCATTGCATGTGCTGTTGGTTTTCAATTTTGTATACATGCACCTGACTAAAGGGTAGCAATATTTTGCCCTCCAGATGTTTTGGAGTACAGCCTCTATTACTCCAACCTGGCCATGCTGTTCAGGGAAGATAGGAATAGGAACACCAAGTACACTTATATACCACCCCATAGTGCTTAGTGCACTGTATGGGTGGTTCACAAAATAATTAACATTTTGTCCCCAACATGTTGGATACTAATTTTACTGACCTCAGAAGGATAGAAGTCCTGAGTCAACCTTGAGCCTAGCCAGGATCGAACTTACAGTGTCAGCAGTTTTGCTGGAGTGCAGCAGCTTAACCTCTGCATCACTAGGGCACTGCAGCCCAACTCCTCTGGAAGTCATCCCATTGGTGAGGGGTCCTGTAGGGTGACACATAAGGCAAATGATCAAACAGAAATAATAAATAACATTGGAACAAAACATTGGTAGGGAAGAAGCCGTGTTGCGGGATTGAAGTAAATAATATACCTCCTCTACCCTGTGTGCCTTCTCCTTTCTGTAGCCCAGGGGTGACGGAACAGCTGAGTGGCTCGGACCCCACACCCTGGAAGCGGAAGTGGGCACATTTATGGCTGATGTAAATATGCCGACATCCACATTTACATCAGCTGTCGGTGCATTTGTGCAGGCCCAGGTGCATTTTATGGCTGCCATAAATGTGCCTGCTTCTACTTCTGGTTGTGGGGGAGACAGCAATGAGCCAGTTGGAATGACATAATGGGGCAGGTCTGGTCCACAGGCCGTAGGTTGGGAACCCCTGCTGTAACCCATTCCCCAGGTTAAGATAAATTGCTAAAGGGTATTTGGGAGCATGGATTGCAGAAGAAAAGAGACTGATGTGGTAACTGCCTCTCCACCCCCGGTACTCCTTGTTTTTACAGCAGGCAAATACAGGGTGATGCACCTGTAATTCACCCACAGCTTTTTCAGTTTTCCTCTTCCTTATTTAGTCTTTGCACAGGAGGATGGAAGCCATTTCTGTGCCTATGGTTGTAATTTAACAGTAGTGCTGAGAAGAATGTTAACTCAGGGAATGGCAATAGCTGCCTTAAGTGCTTGTAGCATGTTGCTTTTATTAGAATAGCATCTATGAAAGCCCACTTCTAGCAGGGGTTGGAGGGTGGAAGAGAAGGACCCTACTGCTGTTTAAGGTGCCATGCTTTTGTTGTGGAGCAGTAGTCGGAGCTTAATGACTGAGAGACTTGAAGGAAAGGGAAAAATAGAGGCGGATGACCAACGTGAGTCACTTTTCTGTTCCTGAAAGGGTCTGATCTATTTTAATACGAAGCTGAAAATCCTGGAGAGGCGCCACCAGCGGATTAGAGAAGTGAAAGCAAAGCACGAGCTCTTGAAAGAGGAGTTGGAAGAAACCAAGTGCAGGTTGATGTTGGACCCCAGCAAGTGGAAAGATGAGTGTAAGTATTTCTGAGGTGATAAAGGTGGGGAAAGGACTGGTCATGGGGAGAGGTGCCAACATTGAGAGCTAGTAAAGGTAAAGGTCTCCCTTGCTTGAAAGCCAGTCGTATCTGACTCTAGGGTTCAGTGCTCATTTCTGTTTACAGCCAATGAACCAGCATTTTCTGCATCTGCAGACATTTCCATGGTCATGTGGCAGGTATGACTAGACATCGGAGAGCACAGAATGCTGTTACCTTTCCTGCCAAAGTGGTACCTATTTATCTACTTGCAATTTCTTGCTTTCAAACTGCTAGGTTGACAGGAGCTAGGACATGTGATGAGTGTTCACTCCATTGTGCATCACTCAGGTCTCGAACTACTGACCTGCTGAACTTCTGGTCATTAAAGCTCAGCATCTTAACCACTAAGCCGTGGCAGGTCACCAGAAAAGGCTAAAGGTAGCCAGTGTCCTGTTGCAATCTCCTGATGCAGTTATAAGGCAGAGCATCAAAGCCAGTAAGAAGTAATTTGGGGCCATCCCTACGGTTAGTCAAAATGAGGCAGTTGCCTCAATTCATCAGAGTTAGGGAGTCATGAATGGACAGTACAGCAAATTTTAATTATGAAATTACTGTTTTTGTATATTTCCTGCCAAGGATGAGGGGAAATGCTTATTCCAGAAAACCTGATTGGCTTTCGGTACTGTTTGCTTTGACTGGGAGACAAGGGTGCCATTTGTTGCCCTCTGGAGTACAACAAAATATTTCTTGGCCTGATTCTGTACCTTTACTTTACCTTTACTGGGATAACATGTATTGCTGCCTGTTTGGAGAATGCTGCTCACAGTTTTCATTCCAAGAGCAGTAGTGAATCAGGGCTTAAAGGGTCGGAGCCCCATTTCTTTTTGAGTAGCAGGGATGATGATATCACCCACCACTCTGTTCACACTTTCCTTTAAGTAATGCAAAGAATCAAACAGTAGTTTTGCATCAAATCGGCAAGTAAGAGAGATTAGCTTTACCAAAGCCCCACTCCTTTTTTGTTAATATGGAATAATTTCTCTCCGGTTTTGGATTCTCCTTATATTGTTAGGGGACTGTGGTGGCTTAGTGGTTAAGACACTGAATTGGATAACTGGAAGCTCGGCAGGGCAGCAGTTCGAGACCCAAGTACTGCATGACGGAGTGAGTTCCCGTCTCTGTCCTAGCTCTTGCCAACCTAGCAGTTCAAAAGCAAGAAATTGCAAGTAGATAAATACATACCACTTCAGTGGGAAGGTAAACAGTATTCCATGCACTCAGGTGGCTACATGTCCAGGGAAATGTCTGCAAATACAGACAGTGCTGGTTCTTTGGCTATAAGCTGAGATGAACACTGAACCCTAGAGTTGGATACAACTGGCTTTCAAGCAAGGGCGACCTTTGCCTATATTGGTAGACTAGCTGTGGGTACTGTTGTGATGAGTAACTTCATTTCCACCTTCACCAGTACAATAGCATCTACAAAGAGCATTGTTTGATAGTGACAGATATCCCTTTCTCTCTTGATGTTAACAGTTGAAGTTGACCCTGATCTTGACAAGGAGTCACAAGATTATCTGGAGGCACTCGAGCAAGTGACGGATGAACTGGAACAGTGTGTGAATTTGTGCAAGTCGCATGTCATGATTGTCACCTGCTTTGATATTGGAATGATCTGTGACACCCAAGAAGGAACACGTGAGGTGGAAGTTTGAAGGTGATTTGTAAAGGAACTCACAAAGATGGAGCTGAACTAACAAAGGCTGAGGGAGAGGAAAAATTCATGTGTTGGAAAGTGGGAGGTGGAAATGTGAAGACTCAGCATGGACAAAGAATGTTGTTAAAGACTGAAACTATCAAGGAATTAGAATGTCCTAAACCTTAATGGTGCCTCAGCAACCTATGAATTGTACAAAGATTGACCTGAGATTTCTAAGGGATGAAAGCAAAAACAAAACAGAACAGAACAAAACCTATTAAGAACCAACTCTGTAGCAGAAGTGCCTTTTCTCATGCATTTGTGTCTTGTTTTCTTGATTTTTGTATTTTTTGCTTAGAATTGAAACCAGCAAACCTAAACAGACCATAAAATGTATTCCTATGAAAGATTTTATACTGTATAGTGTAATTTATGACTATATGTAAAAACAAAAGAACCAGAAGAACAAAAATTGTAGCAAAAGCAATAAGTAAATTATGTTCTCATACCTGAATTTGCCTCCTTGTTTCACGGAAAAGCTGGTTTTATGTAGCAGAACAAAAAGAAAATAAATTGTATTATAATTGCTTTTCATGGTTTAGGATTTGAGATATTTTTATGAACATTTATCTACTGGAAAGGTATATTATGAAATTTCAGAATGCTTGGTTTGTATTCCGTTTTTGTACTCTTCGTTTTGCAGAATACAATAAACTTGAGTTTTTCCCTCATGTTTTTTTTTACAAAATGTTAGGGCTGAAATGTTTGGTTGATTAATCAGTTAGATTAATCAATTAAAAATAACTATACAATTGATCAACAAGGTGCCTCCTGAATTACCATATAGCCAATTTTTTTACATGCTGTTTGAACGTATTTTTAATACAACTGTTTAGCAGAATTTGGGACCGGCAGATCTTGGCACAGAAGAAGATTTCTGTGTTCTTTCTTTCAACTGTGCAGGTATGCCTCTCTGAAGAGGACACATTCAAGACTTTAACAAGCAAGGTGTATATGCATTTTCTTTCAGGACTATTGTGTTTGGTTCCTGTGTGAATGTGTGCCGTTTTCACCCATCACCCCACGGACTGATGGGCTAAAACTGTACGGTAATTTATCAAGTGTTCTTTAGTTGGGTGTCAGTCTTAATAAATCAGGGGCCATGTTTCCAAGGCTGTTTACTCTCAATCAGGGTTCCTCCAATGTGGCTCTCCATATGTTCTTGGACTTGAATTCCCAGAAGCCCTGTTCAGCAAGTTTGCTGGCTTGGGCTTCTGGTAATTGAAGTCCAAAAACACCTGGAGAGCCAAGTTGGAGAAACTCTGCTCTAGATCAATGGTGAGGAATTTTGGTGGGTGGGGGTGGGATACAGAACTGTCCCCCTCCTAACCTAGCTCTTGTTGCTACAAACTATGGCTTCCACTAGAAGAGCTGCCAAGCTGCTGAAATCTGGTAGCAGTGTGGCAACAGGGGAAAAAAGGCTGCAATTTATCATTAAAGCAAAACATGCACTGAAGCATACATGATTTTCTCAAGTTGAACCCAGAAGGCTTCTGGGATAAGTTTTCAGCTTGAAAACAAATCTTGCATTCCCCGTGCACTTTGTTTTAAAGGGAAATTGCAGTTAAAAAAAAACACTGCCAAAATTTAGTAGCACTTATTAGATGGTACTATCAGACAATGGGGACCACATAAATGGGCAGGAGCGACATGAAGCCTATGGGTTACATGCCACTCCTCTGTTCTCAAGGTGGTTGAAATGAGTCTCCACATCCATATATGGCCTCTAGAAGAATTAAGCATATTGTATATGCATTATTATGCTCAAGAGCCTGCATAAAAAATCCCAGTGACTTCTGCCTTGAATCAAAGCTGCTTTGGGTGTGGGTGTCTTAGCAGTGAAGTGTTGGTGGGTAGATGCTTAACTCTTTCGCCATCTGCTCCCCTCCCCCTCTTTCCATGCAAACTGCAACACTACTTGCTCCATCCTGGAGGTGCTTTAGGTGTGTGTGTTGATCCTTGTCAACAACACATCTATGGAAACCTGCAGTTGAGAAGGCTACTAGAAAGAGGAGTAGATGGAAGAACTTGGCAGCATGTGGGGGTTGGTTAAGCACTGCCCATTGATGCTTACTTTGCCGGAATCTGTCTCAGGTAGCTTTGACTATATCAAATGAGTGGGAGGGCTTCTTTTTTATACACTGATTTGTGTAATTTGTCTCTAATTTTGCTATTGACCTCATTCTTCTCTGATCAACTTGGCTAGGAATTCTAAGGCTGGGACATCATAGACCCAAGAAAGGTGTTGCTTTGGAATGGATCGGAGATTGTGAAAAGTCCATTTCTTTTATAGCAACTCACAGAATACCACATAGTTATGCTGACTGGGAGCTGTACTCCCAATTAAAAGAAAAGAGACTTTCCTCATCTCTGGGACTGATGCTCAAATTCTGACCACATTGCTGCAAGGCATAGACTGCCTTGATGTGTCCATGCTGTCAGGGGTTCAAAGTTGCTGATCAGTCCCTGCCTTAATTTTACCCGAAGAAGTCTGTAAACAACACTGTGGCTTTCCCCCCCTCTTTTCTGTGTGCAGGAATTCAGAATGATGGGTTGAATGCAGATCTAGTCCTAGGTAGAGTAGACACACTGATACAGAAATGTTTTAACATGATGAACAAATTTATCTGCTCTACACTAAGTCTGGATTCAACTCTCCATTTACTACCAAAATCACAAGGAAGTGGGGTAAAAAGTTATCTTTCTCTCTCTCTTTTTGGGTAAATATTATGTTACCGTCCATATTTTTATATAGTTTTGACAATAAATATAGCATTTGCATTTTTATGAACTTTGGAAGACAAATGTATCTTTTTAACAGTTTTTTCTTAAGGAAGGCAAACACTCAGGATTGTTTCTAGACATGCTGCATGAATCTTGTGCATTTCTTCCTCTTTTCTTAAAACAAAATGAAATCCACTGTTTCAGGTGGAGACTGTTGATAAATTGTTGCCAAACAAAATGACTTTTGAAAAAGTTTGATAGTGTATGTAATGATCACATTTCATAAGGAACCATATTTTCTGATCATCTTGCTTTGTATGGGGTAGTGGGTTTTTTTTGTCCCCGAATCCTTTGTAAAAAATGTATACTATAATGGCTTGCTTCAGCTTTTCCATGTGAATAAAAAGATGCATCTATTGTTAACCTGGCTCTTGCTTTTTAATTCCTGGGTATTTTTTCTGTCTAGCTAATGAGAAATAGGATATTTGCTTTTATTTCCCTTAAAACACAAATAACTTAAAGC
The DNA here is from genome assembly GCA_030440675.1 of Furcifer pardalis. Lineage (NCBI taxonomy): Eukaryota > Metazoa > Chordata > Lepidosauria > Squamata > Chamaeleonidae > Furcifer > Furcifer pardalis. The sequence goes on along the minus strand of CP126894.1, from coordinate 14,040,059 downwards.
ATACATAAGTATAGTTAAGCATGGGGAAAGCCCAGTTTCATTTGCATAGATTTCTCTACTCCCAGTTAATAATAATTTCATGTCAAAAATTATTCTGGGTTGAGAGGATTTTTGTGGAAGAAACTCTGCTCAGGAAATGCCCAAGTAAGGCTCCTTTTAGTCCCCAAGAGCTGGGACAGAGACAGGCGCTCAATCGGTCATGCAGTACCCAGGTCTCGAACTGTCGACTTGCCAGCCTTCCACCTAACAAGGCAAGGTTCTTAACCACTGAGCCACCACAGACCCTACTCCCAGTTAAAAAATATATTTTAAAAAAGTGGAATGTGACTCTTACAGCCTATTCTGTTCTGAGACTGGGATCCTCTCTACCAAGCTACTGTGGAGATACAAAGATAGAGGAATGGCGGAGTCTTCTCCCTCCCAGCTCATTTGGCCACCGAAACTATTGGGAACATAAAGCTCTGGCAATGCAACCACCAATTGATTTAATATCAACCCCTGCCTTGGCATCTGTGTCAACCCACAAGAGCCACAGCAGTGACCTCTCATGCATATTTGGCACTGGAGACATGAATGGCAACAGGTACACTAAGGGAGGCTCAGGGGAGTAGGGCTTTGGAGCCTAGTTCCTGTCACTCATATTTACCAAACTTCCCTTATGTCACACAGAGGATCCTGAAAAAGCTGAGGGTCAGAGTGACTAAGTGAAAGACCAATATGTTCAAGTGGGGACTGTTGGAAGACGACAATACACTGTGTGAATGTGGAGAGATACAGAATCCAAATCATTTGTTGGACTGCTGATTACTCCCAGAAACATGTACCTATGAGGATTTAATTTTGACCAACGACCAATGCCAAGAAAGTGGCTTCATTTTGGCATTTTAAAGTTTGATCTGGACATGAAAAAAGAAGAACCAGCCCAGTCCATGTTGTGTATTTGTCTGGGAGGTAAAGGTAAAGGTCACCCTTGCTCAAAGGCCAGTCATATCTGACTCTAGGATTTAGTGCTCATCTCTGTTTATAGACAAAGAGCCAGTGCTGTCTGCATTTGCAGATGTTCCATGGACATGTGGCAAGCATGCCTAAACACTGGAGTGCATAAAACGTTGTTTACCTTCCCACCAAAGTGGTCCCTATTTATCTACTGGCAATTTCTTGCTTTCGAATTGCTAGGTTGGCATGGGCTGGGACAGAGATGGGAGCTCACTCAGTTATGCAGTGCCCAGGAATTGAACTCTGACCTTCTAGTCTTCAAGTTCAGCATCTTAACCACTTGAGCCACTGCAGTACAGACAAATAAACAACGTCAACATAATAAGATAAACAACAAAATAAATACCTAATGGATCTGAGGGCAAGCAAGCTCAAAACTGACCAGCTAACTTATCATCAAGAATCTCTAAGCTCGGCTGGCTAGTGAAGACCCAGAAAGGCCAAAATGCTAGGATAGAAGATAAGACCCAGAATAACCATAGAGACCAGGAAAAACCAACTTACTGTTGTGTTTTTTGTAAGAAAGGTACAGAAAAACAGCAGTAGATGGTGCCGGAAGAAGCAGGAAGAAAACGGTGTGTCTGAGGGGAAATATCTTGTGGGTGATGACAAGAAACAAGCAGGTTAGAGGGCTACAGGTAGGGGACCCTTGCAGTGTAAGAAATGGTTGACGGAGCTGAGTATGCAATAAAGGTGTTTAGGAAGGAATTCTTCATGGCCAGAGCAGTTTGAAAGTGGAATAGATGGTACAAATCATTAAAAAAGAGATTGGATAGTCATCTGTGATGAACACGAATTGGACTAGACAACCCTTAAGGTTAGGCCCAATTTTACTATCCGCTATATGACAAAAGACAAGCAGGAAGATAAGTGCCGTCAATCTAATTTTTGTGGAATTATGAAGGAATTTGTGCAAAGTGGTTCCTGCAGCACAAGATGGGCCCCTCCCTTTATCTGTGGAGCCTTTTTTTTCTGTCCCTTGTTCTCGCTAGATCCAACAACTCACACCTCAGCCTGGGATATGCAAGACTACAATCAGGTTAGACAAGCCGTCAAAAGCGGAGTGGGATGGAAAAGGCTCAAGAGGAGATTATAAAATTAAAGCTATGTAATTTTAACTTTTAATGGATTTAAGCTTCTCATTCTGTCTTTCACTTGAATTATTCACTATCTGTCACTTAATTATACATAGCTACCCAGAGGCATTTGGTACATTTGGAGAGAAGCAAATTTCTTATCCTCTCACCCCCCTTTTTTTCCTGAACAGCTAGAGAACTGTTGTGATGTTGACTCGGAATATGACTCAGAATTCCTGACTTAAAGTTGTCACTGGCTAGGGTGGAAATGAATATTTATTTATTTATTTATTTATTTAATCAAACTTATGCCACCCTCCTCACAAAGACCCAGGGCGGCTAACAAACTTTAAAAACACTTAAAACACAGTAAAAACATGGTATAAAAACATTATTAAGCAGGATTTAAAAGTTACAAAAATTAAAAGAGATTAAACAAGTCACACAGAGGGAGGGATTAGATGAGCCAACAAACTGAGGCAACCGTCTGGCCCATATCCCACACATGCCCCGCCAGCCAGGTGTTAACCCCATTCCTAAAGGGCAGCAGCTCCATCTGGAGACACAGTTCACTTGGCAGGAGGTTCCATAGGGCTGGAGCAGACACGGAGAAGGCCCTCCTTCCACTGCTAGAGAGGTGCGCCTCTCTAGCTAATGGTACAACCAGAGAGCCTCTCCGGTCTGCTTTGTATGAGGTGTTTCTTTGTGCTGGTCAGTATTGCCTTATGTTGTAAGAGCTGAGCTAACTGTCTCAATATTTGGGAGACCATGTAGTGGTTGTAGGTGTTTATTTTTTTGTGATGCATGAAGATAAAATGGAATTCTAATAGTATAAAATGAAAATTCTCAAGGAGATTGGACTGCTCATCTCAAAATCTTGATTTGTTCCATCAGGTACTAGATTCCTCCTCACATAAATTCACCTTCTGTAGGATGTACATTGAAAGCATGGGGACTGGATGATACAGCCTCTTTACCTTTATGAGCAAGGTATTTTACAATCAAACTGCCAAAACAGAGCAGTGTTATGAAAATCAGCAGCAAAAGCAGTGAGCACAAAGTATCTTACTATGTAATAAATTGAAGAATGTAATGAATAGTTCACAGATATCAAGTCCAGTATCCAACTGGGTTTTCCAAAGTGTAATAATACAGTGATGTAGTACTCTGATCAGTCTCAATGATCAATACACTCACTGTATGTTCCAGCAAGCCAGAGATTCCTCTTGAAATAAATGGGTCTTTACACAACTATGAAGAGGTAATGGATATCTAAAATATTGCTCATGCAAGGGACAGAACAAAGAACAAGGATAAGATATAATCCAACACACATTCTTGTAGTTTGAAGAATAAACCAATCTAGAGGAGAGTGAAAAAAGCACACCTTATTTTCTTGGGATCATTGTTTTTGGTAGCCGTGGTGGCACATCCTTCCGAATTCAGTAAAATTAGTACCCTGCATGTTGGAGACAAAATGCTAATTGCCTTGTGAACCACTCAGAGAGTGCACTAAGCGCTATGGGGCGGTATGTAAGTGTAATTGCTACAGTTAAGGAAACATAGGGGTTCCATGTGCATTGAAAGGAATGCATCCATCCCAACCTCTCTGTTATCATACCTGAACATAGAAACATGGCAATGTGAAGAGGGAGTTCCCATATCCATGTCTTTTGATGTAAACAAAATCCCTACCAGAATCAGGTTCTGCCTCACGTTGAGAGTCTACTCAGGTACAACAGCATCTCTAATTTCATAGTCATATTCCTACATTCAGATTGATTAGCGGATTGGCTAGAAAGCTACTAGGGATGTGCAGATATATCCAGTCAATTCCACCTTTCCATCCCTCCATGTCTTTTTTTTTTTTTTTGGCTATTCCATTCCCAGTTTTGTAAGGTAGAGAAGAATGTGTATGCCTATTTTATGCACATTGTGCAAATGTGCATTTATTTTATTTATTTATTTATTTAATCACACTTTTATGCCGCCCTCCTCAAAAAGACCCAGGGCGGCTAACAAACTCTCCAAAACACAGAATAAAAACACAATATAAAAATCAAGATTAAAAGATTAAAAAGATTAAGTAAAAAGATTAAGTAAGACACAGAGAGAGGGAGGGAGGGAGGGAGGGGGTCAGATGAGCTAAAAGACTGGGGCAACCGTCCAGCCCATACCCCATACATGCTCTGCCAGCCAGGTCTTAACCCCCTTCCTAAAGGGCAGCAGTTCCATCTGGAGACGCAGGTCACTTAATGGGCAGACCCAATGCCAAACATCAGGTAATGGTTAACTATCCTGACAACCTATTCAGAAAGGTTCTTCTTCCATGTCTAGGCCAGACATGAAACTGCCAAAATGAAGACACCCTTTCGTGAGTTCAATCTGCAGTTCCCTTTGCCTGACATAGTGTGAGAAAGATTAGCTGGCATCATATGCCCGATTGTGGTTCAAAAATACCACAATCTTCAAGGAGGCTCTTTTTTTTGTACCCCTTCAGAAAGGTAAAAAGTGTTTTTCAACTTTGCACATGTTGCCAAATCAATTTCTAAAGATGCATGCGATTCATTGCAGAAGAATCTCTAACTATGTGGTAAACCTATTAAAAATTACCATACACAGTGCTTCCCTTCGTAAGAGCCCGTATCATAATTTTCCATGATGAATTAGCTAGATAAAGCACGAATAAGAAGCATGGATCATCCTAGACTTAGGAAAGTTTTTAAAAATCCCATAGGGTACTTATCTGCACTTCTAACTGTTTACACCATTCACCCAGGGCCCCCACCTAGAACATAAATTCCAATTATTTGTCCCTTTGTATTCATACAGTTATTTGCAGAGATGGCAATTACTCAGAAGGTGAACAGCCCAAATTACAAAATCGTTATGCATACAGCTATCAATTAAAAGAGATCAATCTCCCTGCAAAAAAGGAACCACAGAGACAGATAGATCAATTGAGCGGATGCCTATTGGGGAGAAGGGAGAGAAAGCAGTGGATTCTGGGGAGTTTAAGAAGTGAATGGAAGGCTGGCACTGTGACTGGACCACATGAAAAGCAAATTGTTCAAGGGAATTTGAGCTCTAGCTAGGAGCTGGGAATCAAGGACGATTGGAAGAAATCTGTTGTCTTCAGCAGTTCAGGAATTACGAATGACCGTGGACTGTGGTGATAAAGAATATTTAATAAATCCCACATTCTGGTTGATCTAGGCCAGTGATGGTGAACCTTGGCACTCCAGGTGTTCTTGAACTTCAATTCCCAGAAGCCCAAGTCTCTGTGAATCCACTGCACAGTAAACCTATTCGTGTGGATTCACAGAGACTTGGGCTTCTGGGAATTGAAGTCCAAGAGCACATGGAGTGCCAAAGTTCACTATCATGGATCTAGGCTCTTTTTTCTGTAAGAGAAGCTTCTATAGAATACCTCATGGGAGCTCATGACTTTCTGTCTCTCTGCCCCAGCTCATTTTAAAATATTTTTTAAATAATTGATTCCTGTCATAAATAATAGTTTTTGAAAAACAGCTCACTATGATTATGGGTTAATAAGAATTGCATGTCATCAAGTCAATTCTGACTTAGGGTGGCCCTTTCCATGTTTTCTAGGTAGAGAATACACAGAAGGGGTTGACCATTCTCTTCTTCTGGGGTGGCTCTGGGTCTGTGCAGCTTGCTTTTTTACTCAGGAAGTACAATGGAGGATCAAATTCCCAACCTCTTCCTGTGCAATCAGATACCTAAACCACTAAACCACTAAACCACCCAGTAATTATCAGGTAAGATAAAGGTAAAGGTCTCCTTGCTTGAAAGCCAGTTGTTTCCAACTCTAGAAGGTGGTGCTCACAGTCAAAGAGCCAGCGTTGCCTGCATCTGCTTCCATAGTCATGTGGCAGGCATAACTAGACACCGGAGTGCATGTAATGCTGTTACCTTTCTACTTGCAATTTCTTGCTTTCAAACTGCTAGGTTGACAGCAGATGGGTAAGAGTATCGAAGCTCACTCTGTCACACAGCACTTGGATCTTGAACTGCTGAACTTCCAACCTTCTGGTTGTCAAGCTCAGCTCCTTAACCTACTAAGCTACCATGGCCTACTTACTGGGTAAAGATAAAGGTAAAGGCCCCTTGCTTGAAAGCCAGCGGTATCCGACTCTAAGGTTCAGTGCTCATCTCTTTTTATAGCATAAGAGTCAGCGCTGTCTGCATTTACAGAGATTTCCATGGACATGTGGTAGGCATGCCCTACCACATGTCCAGAGGGCACGGAATGCTGTTTACCTTCCCACCGAAGTGATCCCTATTTATCTACTTGCAATTTCTTCCTTTCAAACTGTTAAGTTGGCAGGAGCTGGGATAGAGATGGGAGCTCACTTACTGGGTACAGTGCCACAAAAGGAACTCATGTCAGTTGATATGTTACTAGTTTCTTTTTGGTTAATTTCCACTTCTAAAAAAACTATAACATACCGTATTACCTTCATAGGATGGACCATGGGTTGCTAAAAGGGACACCACCCCAACATTTAGGAATCCCTCTCCTACCCTAGATCACCTTCCCTCTCCATTTTTACTTGAGATCAAACCCACTGGTTCTTTGTCTGACACAAGTTTTGTTTGTCTTTGTTTATTTGTGAGCAAGAATGACCTTTATAGGCTGGAGAGCAGCAGCTATGAGGGTCAAAGAGGGACACAGCTTGGGTGTACAGGTACTTTGAAAAAAATAATAATAGTAGTAGAACCATTAAACCTAGTGTAAAAAAAAAGCCCAGATGGCTGATTCATCTCTTCTGAAAATACACACGTAAATTCACTGTGAGACAGAACTGCAAATGTTAACTAGCCAGTGAAGCAGCCTTATAAATTACAGGATAACTGGAAGAACAAGACCAAGGGATAATTTACCATCTCCAGACTACAGGATGACAAACTGTAGACTTTACATGGAGGGAGTCCTGTTCATTTGCTGTGAGTCTCGCCTTCTGTGGCATCTCTGTATTATATTTCAGTGTCACTGGTGAGAGTGATGGGTAAGCTACGCAAACAGGATGCAGCCTGAAGGAGGAGAGAGCAGAACTTATCAGGATGATAGAAGAAGAAGAACCTCAGGTGAATCAACAGAAGCTGGTACACTGCTGTGACAATAGAAACCACCTGCTACCTCTGTGGGATATTTGTTTGTTTATTGGTTTGCATTCATATTCTCTCTTTCCTCTAATGATTTCAAGGCAGCACTCACAGCCTTCCCTTTTCATTTAATAATTAAAACAACAATCTTCTGCTGTTGCTGTATCTGATTCCGAATATTGGTGATTATCATGGTGATCAGCCATGAAGACTGTCCTGCAAATATAATGCCATGACCTTTCATCTGCCTTCTGCATCACAGTGTGACACCCATATCACTGATTCAGCTCCATGAGTCACTTTCTGGTCCTGAGCCCTTTTGGCACACAAAGTCCACATCGGCCCCAGGTCAGTACTGATGAAGCTGCTGCCCTCCATCAAGATGGACTCAAGTGGGATTTAATCCACTTCTGGACCACTGCCCTACCCTGTGAACTTTGGCACCATTAGTCCTTAGGGTTGTCAGGATAGTTAACCATTGCCTGATGTTTGGCATTGGGTTGCTGGCAGTATGGTCTACTCCAGGGGTTCCCGAACTTTTTACACCATGGGCAGCCAACAAAAAGTTTACTACTGTGGGCAGAGCCAACGTCATGACATCATGGGTGGACCCAAAGTCATGACATCATGGGCGGAGCCAATGTCATGATGTCATGAGCCTAGCCAATGGCATGGGCGGAGCCAAAGTAAAAAACATAAAAATAAGTACACAAAAATACAAATTAAATAGACAAAAACACATAAAATACACATTAAATATACATAAAACACATAAAAATACACATTACAAATAAATACACATTAAATGTACATTAAAATATACCCACCCACCCCACACCAAAAGGCGAGTCACTTATCCTGGGGAGCAGGCTGTAGGGAGCTTCAGGCTAGCAGCTGCTCTTCCTCCTCCCTGCTTGGGAGGACAGCAAGGAGGGCACTGAGGGCCTCAGCAGCAGCCACTGGTTCCTCCATAGCTGTGTGTGGCCACCCAACGCTCTGTGCTGCCATACTCCAAGCAGCAAATCGCTGCTTGGCTCAGCAGGCAGATCGCTGTATGCGCGCATGTGTGCCAAGCACTGTAGGCGCGCATGCACAGTGGGGGAACTGGCAAAAAGGTAAGCCCCTGAGGTGGTTCCCCCCAAAAGCTGCTACCGGTTCTTTGGGACACTGGAAAAAGCTACTACCAGTTCTGGCGAACTGGTGCGAACAGACCCATCACTGACCATGGGCCTGACCAAGCCCCTGGACACCTGAGCGGGCTGGATCACACCCCCTGGAAGTGGAAGTAAATGCACCCGCTTCTGCATTTATGACAGCCATGGGTGCATTTATGGCTGATGTAACTGTAACCGCATTTATACATGCACGGGCACGTTTTATGGCTGTCATAAATGCACCCGCTTCCACTTCCAGGTGCGGTGGAGGCAGGGCACATGAAATGGTCCTGCAGGCTGGGTGCAGCCCATGGGCCATAGTTTGGGAACCCCTGGTCTACTCTATTACCATAGCAGGATAACCTGGCCAGACTAGTAAAACAACAATAGAATAGATTTTTAAAAAACCACACCCACAAATGTTCTTTTATTCTTTACTTCTATTGCTACATAAAAACTAACTCCCATGTTTTTCTTAAACTTCAGATTATTCTTTTACTTCTGCACTGAAGGGAAGTGGAATCTAGTTCAGAAACTATATCTGTTTCATTGGCAGACAAATTGTCTTGAGTTTCACATCCAGATCTCTGTCGGAGACTGAGCTCTCCTGGAGTCTTTAAACAATGCAACAGTTGGAAAGCTCTTGGGTCTTCTGCATACTTATTAGGAAGAAAGCCACACCAAACTTGATCAGCCTTACTTTATATACTAAGGCTCCCTGTGAAGAAAATGGCAAGGTAAACTATGGGTTTTGTGGAATTTAAATAAATGGAATTTTTCCTTTGACAGCTAAAACTGGCACAAAATAAATTCCTATAGTACAGAATTCACTGGAATAAAGAGCTATTTTGCTGATCCAACTAAGCCTATTCTAGTTGTAGTATACTGTATCTGTATGTTTGGTTGTCTAAATGGTCTATTATCAATAATTCTCATGAGCAACACTAGCAATTATTTCCACAATCAGAATCATCCATCCATCCATCCATCCATCCATCCATCCATCCATCCATCCATCCATCCATCCATCCATCCTTCCTATCTATCTATCTATCTATCTATCTATCTATCTATCTATCTATCTATCTATCTATCTATCTATCTATCTATCTATCTATCTATCTGGCTGGCTATAAAAAAATTGAGGAAAAAATATTCCACTAGAGCTACCCCTTTTTTGTCTTGGAGACAAATAGATTCAAACATAAATTAATATAAAATAACCTATAAACATAAATTCACAAAACTCCATTGCCAAAAGCTGATGTTTCATATAGTCATCCAACAGCCTGTGGTTTTTGAGTCACTTGGGTTTATTTGAATCCCTGCTGTATGGGCATCATCTTTCAACCGCCCCTTGTTGCTAGGGCAATCCTGGACTTGTTTGCATATGTTTAAAAGTTCTCGCTTGTGGCTCTCAGTCCTGTGGGATAATATTTATACAGTTCACTAACACCAGTCCAGTGATGGATGTGCTGGCTACAAGGTTTATCCAGACTCTTACACATGACCATAAAGGAAGCCATGCAGTAACAAAAAGGAAAACAAAGGAGGAGATTAGCCTGCATCTAATTCCATGTTCTTGTTTATATGTACTGATGCAAAATTAGAAATTATTTTTGAAATTTATATCATATTGCAATGCATCTCATGCAGGCAGGAAAGAGTATGGTCAGATGACCTGTGTGTAAGCTGAATTTATTGTTTAAATGCTGCTCACTGGAAACATTCATGGCCCATAATAATCTTAGAATTGCAGAGCTAGAAGAGATTATCTGGATCATTGAGTCCAGGCTCTGTCAAAGAGTCACAGTGGGGAATCAAACTCCCAACCGCCGGCTTTCACTGGGCTATCCAGGAGGTCACCACTGAGCTCTCTTCCTCCTACGGCTTCTATGTTTTTAAAATTGATAGCCTGGATGATCTTCAAGAGGAGAATGCCTTCAAAAGCTAGATTGCTAGGTCTTTAAATGGAAGACTGTCTACCCTAAAAGAGGACACACGTCCATCACATGCAAGGATCCACAACCTCGAATTCTTCTGCACAGAATCAAAGCCAGGAGCCAACAACCAAAAGTCAGGAGCAAAGTGTTGTATTCTTCTTTTTCCATTTCTAAGCCAGATGTGAAACTGCCAAAATGAAGGCACCTTTTGGTGAGTTCATTCTGCAGTTCCTTTCGCCTGACCCAGTGTGAGAAAGATTAGCTGGCAACACAAGGTTGCCATTACTTGGCTAAACCCGATTGTGGTTCAAAAATACCACCATCTCCGATGAGGCCCTTTCTATTTAACAGGTCAAAATGTCCAAAGGCCATCGAAGCCCAATACTAGACCAGGTGAAGCCTTTGCCCCAATTGGCAAAGCATCAACCTTAGAGCACATTTGGGACCGTTTTGTTTACCTCCATTTTTCTTGTAGTTTCCTGAGGCACTGTTTTCCTCAATGCTTTTGTCCAGGGGTGAATATCACCCTACCGTTTAACCAGTGGTGGGATGTCAAAAATTTTACTACCACACCATGGGCAGAGCCTACATCATGGGCGGAGCTGGTGTCATGATGTCATGATGTTGTGGGTGGCGCCAAAGTAAATAAAATAAAATAAAATAAAAATACACATTAAAATACAAATTAAAATAAATAAATATAAATACATATAAATTAAAATAAATACATATACACATAATACACATAATACATTAGATACACATAAAAACAAACTACATAACACACACTCCTCAACCCACCCACCCAACCCAAACCTGTCACTTACCTTACCCTGGGGTCGGGGAGCAGCAGGTAGGCAGGCAGGCAGAGCAGCGGTCTGGCAGCATGGCCTTGCCTGGCCAGGCCAGCCCCGGCAGTGCAGCGCAGCCTAGCCTGGCAGTGCGGCCTGGCCCGGCCCAGTGGTGGACCGGGAAAAGGCCGCTGCTGCCGCTCCTCCAGGCGCTGCCTGCACCCTTTCCAGGCAGGCCAAAATGGCTGCTCGGAAGTGTGCATGTATCAAAACTCCATTTGACACATGCACACTTCTATTTTTCAGTGCGCATGCGTCAAATGGAGATTTGATGCATGCGCACTTCCGAGCAGCCATTTTTGGCTGCCTGGAAGACAGATCTGGAGGGTGGCCGAAGAGGTGACCAAACCGGTCGCCTCGGGGTTTACCACCAACCTTGGCGATCCCCTCCAGATGGCTGCTACCAGTTCAGCCGAACCGGTCCAAACCGGGAGCAGTCCATCACTGGGTAAACCCCCGAGGTGGTTCCCCCCCCCCCAAAAAAAAACAAAAAACAAACCACTACCGGTTCTCTGGGACACTGGGAAAAGTTACTACCAGTTCTGGTGAACTGGTGCAAACACGTTACATCCCATCACTGCATTTAACATTTACCATAAGAATTGTTCAAAAGCAAAGCATCTGCAGCTTGTTCAATGAAAAACTGGGTTGCTTTCACACTCTATCTATGCTTTTTGATCACAAAAAGTTCTTTCCCAGACATGTGCAGATATTTGAAAATGAACAACATCCCACTTTACAGCACCTTGTGACTGCTTGGTGATGGTTGTGGGAATCATTTACCAGCTATTAAGCACAATGTTTAGTTCATGGAAATCAACTGCTTTTCTTGGCTTTTTAGTTCAAGGATGGGCTCAATTCATTTATTAATGTTCCCTTTGCAAATAAACCACAAAGAGAAACACTGTGAGTCAGCAAGCTTAGATTGAGTTCATTTTATGCTCTTGGCATTTACAAGAAGCTTGGGGAAAACTTGGCATTCATTTCATTTCATGTTATTTGTTTTTATTTTTTGCTGTGGGATCCAGCCAGAGGGTGGAATAATAATGTGGTTTTATAACAAAACAAAAGTGAAAAAAATCAGTGGCAGAGTTTTAAGAGAACAACATCCCTACAGGTATGAGATGTCATTGATATCTTTCCAGAGACAAACCATGGATGGTTTCTTTTCTCTTTGAAAGATACTCTGTCTCCAAAGAAAATTAGCTAAGATTACTCTCGTTATCCATTCCTGAATGTTGTGGTCACATCCTGGAGCTCCTATCTGTCTCTTTATGAGCAGCTTCACCCAGTCATCTCACTTCCTGTTTTCAGAAGAGATCAAATATCCTTCTTTCCCCCTACATGCCACCTTCTCCCAAATTTGTTACACAGCTCCAAACCAGAATGAACACTCCAGATCAATTGTACTCAAAGAATTTATAGATATCACTTTCAAAAATATCTGTAATCTTTGAAAAGTCTTGGAGAAGAAAGGAGATCCTTGAGGTGGGCTGCAGAGGTTGCCAGCATTTCCATCGCATTCATTAGTTTTTGTGCTGCTGGTTGTGTTTTTGGAAATCTTGCAACCAGAGCACTCTGGGAATTATTTTTCCAGATCTCTGCTGCCAAGGTTTGTGCAACAATTTATCCGTTGCTGTTCTCCCTGCCTTGCTTGAATAGGTACAATTCAAAATGCTTGCACCTCCAGGCTTTCTCTCTCTCCTGTCTCCTCCTTTTGCTCCTGCTTATTTGTTGCACCAATTTTGTGCACATGTAATACACAAATGCCTTTCCATCATGACAGCAAACTATGGTGTCAGCTGGGAACGCGCGGAAATGGGCTGACAGGCTTTTAAGCCATCTCAAACTAAACTTTCTCCTCCTCCAATTAAGATCTCTTTCCCCACCTAGAAACCCAGAGAAACATAACAGGTGCCATCTTTTCAAGCTGGAAGTGCCTTGAAATCAAGAGATATGCCAGTAAGAGATAGATTCTGCCAAGGTCAAAGAGACATTCAAACCCAAGCTGATAGACAGGGGATATATTGTGCAGAGCCCAAGAAGCAAGTGAAAGAAGAATCAGATTCCACTCAGGCCATAAATCAAAGCCGTACAAGATCAGACAATATAGACATGGAGAAGGCAGAAACAGTGTCAGGAAGCATTTGGGTCAAGGTCTGTAGGATATGTACTGAGCCAAAAGGCCAGTAATTCTTAGAGCCAGGATTAGCTCAGATCACAGAAGGAGGTTGTTGTCAACCCTGCACTGATGTTTGGGATCTGTTTTTATCCAACTGCAGTGTGGGTGCTTCCATTCCACAGGCCAGCACATCTGTAGGGCATGAGGTCAGGGAAGGTAGAAGCCTTTCTCCACTAATAACCTATGCAACCCATAGAGATATCTAATGCTGCATCACTCTGAATGCCCACCACTAATGTGTCTGAGCCTACCCCTTAGTAGCTGCAGATGGAGTAAAAAAAACCCTTAAAAAACCACACACACACACCAAAAACAATCCCCGTTCCACTAATTGTGGAAGCCATCTGCTGGGATCAAATTGCTAGGTATTGTCTTAAGTATACGTAATCCAATTTTTGTGTGTGAATGTTGCCTTTAATCTTAGCAAGGCTCACAAAACATGGCATCTGTTTCTGAATTTAAGTAGCTGAAACTAATCAGACTAATTTGACTTTTTTTCCCTTGCAGGAGACTTAATTGATCATCCTAATTTTGCTGCAAAAAGGAGCATAAATGGTTTATGTACATATTTTAGGGGTTCCCTCCTGCAGAAATAGCATAGAGAGTGAAATCTGTTAATCACTTTATATGGGCTTATTCACAAATAAATAAATAAATTTGGTACTTAACACCTTCCTTCATAGAAGGGAATTGTGTTTGGATGCAATGTGCACAGAGTTTACCAACCTCATTTTCACTGGGACACAATTTTACTCTTAAAGTAGGTTCAGCCTGTGACTGGGAGAGCTTTTCTTTATAGACATCCTTCTGATTCCATAGGAAAATTCAGAACAAATCATTTCAAGTATCTGGAGACTCCATTTCCCATCTTCTTACTATAGTTTGCAACCAGAGAGGGATGCTGAGATTTTGCTGATTTTTCTCTGGAGTAGCCAAATTCCTACTAGAAACCTTTCCCTCAAAAATATCCAACATTTTCAAATTCATCATGTCTCCAAATTTCACATGCATACGTCAAGTCTCCCAAAGTCACTGCTGTTTTTGTTTTCCAGTACATTAATAAATGTAGAAGTGGGTTTGGATGTACAGCAACAATCAAATTTGATGCAAATTTATTTTTAAATTTGCTTTACTTCACTATAGAAGAAAATCTTGGCATTTTGCCTTGAACTGGACTTCATATTGAATTGATTCAAATCAGAACAATTCAGGTAGTAATTTGGACTTCAATTGAAGTTGGTGCATCACTCTATTAAATATAGAATTGTACATTGCTGTGAAAACCAGTTTTACTATTACTAAAAGGGGCCTTTAAGCATGCCAATTGTTCCAGTTAGAAGCAAAGCAATTTACTAATCTTCTTGACAAGAAGATGCTTAACTTGATATACCTTGAGAAATTTCTCTGCCTGTCAGTCCCATCATGTAGCATATGTTACGGTTTGTCTGTACTCAGTGATATTGTTTAAAGTCTGGCAGGGTTGAACAGGTTCAGTGTAAGGTCTTGCATTGTTGAACAGTGAAAGAAGAACATTGAAGCATGTTACCTTCTTATTTTGTCATAGCGCAATGTACTCCTCACGTATGAGATTCCTGACCTTAGAGCACATCAGTGTAATTGTTGGCCAGGATCCATTTTTTAAAAAAGAAATTGTTTAACAAGACAATAATTTGATATTCTCTTTAATCAATGTCTCTCAAAATAAGCTACAAATTTTGACTTAAGCTCTTTCTTGTAATGAACGGTATCTTATTTTTCTTGTTGTTGTATGTCATTGAACCATTTCCAACTTATTGTATTATCAACTTTCCATGGCCAAGGGGTGGGTGGGTGGATTTAAATGCTGTTCCCCTGTGTCTTTGTTTTTCTATCCACTACATCACACTGGCTATTTAGTTTTGTAATAGGTAGTTGCTATCAGTGACCATAAAGACATGAGGCTTTAGAGGTTATTAATAAGTCAAATTTGGATCCCATGTATTTCAAAGAAGAGTCTAGTGACCCCATTTCTTCCCAAACTTTGAGCAACTTCCTTAAGCCAAGAATACTTTGTTTGTTTGTTGCCAGCAAACCTGCTGCATTCTCAGCCATTTATGACACAAGATTATTTGCTATTCCAAGGAACAAATTGTTCAAGCATGATTACAAACCTACTGTTGAAATGTTTCTCTCTCTCTCTCTCCTTAAACCTGTTGATATGTAATTTCTTTCACACATTTCTCATTCTGTTTAATTTTATACAAGCTCATATGCAGCTGTTACTTCTTAAAATATATGTATTAGGAAGTTGTTTCTATGATTTCCTGGTTCTGCTTTGTTCTGAGCATGTTCATTTGTTTAGACACTTCAGTCTATGTCACTATAAAGGGATTGTACATGTATGCAGGATATGCAGCTTTATTACGAATATGTACCATGCTGTATAGTAGGGGTACTTGAGCAACATATGTTCTTGATATGGATTGCTCTTTAGGGTCTTTTTTGACTGGGGTGAAACAATTTTTGCCACCAAAACAGCGGCACTCATACTTGAATACTGGAAACTGTTGGAAGTTATAAGGACAACTCAGTTTACACTCCAGAAAATGCATCTCTTTGCATGAGGAAGAGCAAAATGAGAGGATATTTTAGACTATTCTGTTCCTGTTCTGACTTGTGCTGAACTTTCTTCAACTGCAGATTATGTCTTAAATTTGCTGATGAACCTTCCTAATTTCTCACACCTCCCTCTTGTCCCTCCAAGGAGGAGACATCTTGTTTTGCTCAGTAGATATGAAAGGGCCAGCCATGACTGTTTACATCTCCAACTAAGTTAGAGCTGGGACTTCTATTACCTATCCTATCAGAAATGTACTTTTCTAACAAACACTGGTTTTCTTAGGAAAATAAAAAGGAGTATGATTCCTTTCTAAAAGGGGAAGTGTGCTGAAGTGACCATTCTCAGTTTCAAAGGGCTGAATCTACAAGTTAGTGCAGAAATTGAGGGAATTATTTTGGCTCACATTAATTCTTTGAGCTTGGGAAACAGATTTATGTGAAGGAAAAAATACATAACTGGTCAATGCATTCACACTATTGTTGATGTTCCTTTCATCTACCTTGCCTTTTCTCCAAAGACCTCAAAATTGTGTGTTGGTTTCTTCTTCAGTGTTCTTCAATTTATTTACCTTTATTTATTTACTTATTTATTATTCATATTTATCCACACAATAACCTGTCTCTGTGAAGTAGGTTAAACTGAGGGTCAGGGACTAGCCCAAGATCACCTGATAAACCTCCTGGCTGAGTGGGAAAACTCTTAATTCCTTTTGTTTGACCAGGTTTGAGAAAGATTAGCTGGCACAACAAGCATACCATTCCCAGGGTACACCCAGTTGTAAATCAAAAATGTAAAATGTAACACAATCTTCAAGGAAGCTCTTTCTGTATATCCATGTACTCTTGCTTTATGGCAAGAATAAACATTCTTGAAGGTATGCAAGAGCAAAACCAAATTAGAAGATGGAGAAAGGAGCTCACTAAACAAGGAATAACTTCAAAGGAGGATATAGCTGAGGAATTCAACCTCTCCTATGTCACTTGGAGGACCTTGAATAGCCTGAGGATTGGAGTGCCTAAATGTAAGACCAACATGCTCAAATTGGGGCTGCTGGTAGACAACAGTATGCGGTGTGAATGTGGAGAAATACAGAATCCAATTCATTTCCTGATCTGCTGGTTACTACTGGAAACATGTACTGATGAGGATTTAAGTTTGGCCAATGATAAAGCCAAGAAGGTGGCTTCATTTTGGCAGTATAAAGTCTGACCTGGACATGAAAGGGGGGGGGGGGGAGCAGAAACTCCAGTTGCTGTATCACACTGACTTTAATTAACAGATCGTGAAATTACAATTGACAATTAGGTTATTGATCCTAGTAAGGTTAATGAGGCTGCAAAGTCCTACAGCCAAATCTGGAGGAATTAGGAGTTAGAACAAGGGTTCTCAACCTATGGCCCATGGGGCAGACCTGGCCCATGGCACTATTTCAATGCGGCCCACGTGGTTGCCGCTGCTGCCACTGGAAGTGTACGCATTTACAACAGCTGTAAATGCACCCGTGGCTGTCATAACAAGTTTATAATAGCCACAGAAATGTTTTACAGCAGTGTTCATGGTGGGGAGAACCACCAGTCCAGCCCACTCAGTTGTCTGTGGGGTTGTGCTAGCCACTTTACCATCATCATCACAGGTATACTTCTCAATACAAGCAGGATGGTTCTATGACAATAATCCCACACTAGTGGGCTTCCCTTCGGCATCTGATTAGCTACTGTTGAAGAACAGGTTTCTCTTAAGGTTAGGGAGAAATGTCCAAAACATTAGTTCTGCTCAGACTGAGAATTAATAAATTTTGTGATTTTCCCACAAAAATCCTTTCAACCCAGAATAATTTCTGACATGACATTATTATTACAGTATATCTCTTTCCCCTTTTCCTCTCTGTGTCACACTAAACACTTGTACGCTGCTCACTCTTTCTCTCTGTGTATAAACCCTCTGGAGTGAAATCTAGGACTAACTGCCCACCTCCTGGCTCCTGTCATCCCTGGCTCACCATAAATGTGCCACCCCAGTGGATGTGTTCCTTTAATGTCCCCAGTATTTCCAAGCCTCTGGAGACTAGAATGTGGAGCTTGCTTTTGCTTGGAACAGCAGCTGGCAAAACGTTTGTGCCTGAGTCTGTAAAGTAAGGAATCTTTCTCACTCTGAATAAATTACAAGATGTGTTGAGAAAATCAGGGATCTAATTAAAATTGGCACCTCATTGGTGCCTGCTGGTTAGCAGCCCCTTGATGGAAAGTAACATAATTTACGACAGAGGAAGCAATCACTGTGCTGCTTATGGATCAGAAAGGTGCTCCATCCTACTTTAATGTGGGTTTAGTATATATGTTTATGGCAACCGCGAATGTGTTTATGGCAGCGTTTACACCAGTCCAGCTATCTCAACTGTCTGAGGGAACATGATCTCACCCCCGACTTTAAAAGGTTGCTGACCCCTGGACTACACCAAATCCTTTGGTTGCATGGATCACAACAAACTGTGGCAAGTTCTGAAAGAGATGGGAGTACCAGACTTTTGAGAATCCTCTGGACTGCAAGGAGATCAAATCTGTCAATCCTAAAGGAAATGAACCTTAACTGCTCCTTGGAAGGCTAGATACAGAAGCTGAAGCTCAAATACTTTGGCCATCACTTGAGAAGAGAGGACTCCCTGGAGAAAGCCCTGATGCTAGGAAAGATCAAAGACAAAAGGAGCAGGGGGTGGCAGAGGATGCGATGGTTAGGCAGTATAGTTGACATGGTGGGCGTGGATCTGGGTGTGGATGACAGAGGTAAGTTAGGTAAGACTGCCTGAATGGGGAATAAAAGGGTTTCTAGTCTAAGAAATCCAAAACATTTATCCTTAATCATTCTAATTCTTGTCTTCTCAAAGCAAAGAGATTTTTTAATTGAGCTTTCTCATTGGGCACACATAGATTAACCCATTTAAGATTCAGCTCTGAAGGGGACCCTGGATGGATTGTTGGTCTTCCTGAGTAGAAGACAGAGCTAAATGTTCTTCTTTAATTTTTGTTCTTGTTGCATCCGAAATTCCACAGGTCTGACTAAGAGGAGAATAATCAGAGATACTTGAAGCTCTAAATGCTGCTGCTTAAGAAGATTTTCTGTGCCATGAGGTCATCCTGATGAATGACTGATCTCTTTGATTGCTATCCAAAAAAAAAAAAAGGCACTATCCATGTGCAGTATGATCAGTGGTACGTCTTATTTTTCTATATTTAGAAACAGAATGACATGAAATGGGGAGGTGATGTTGATTTTATAAAAACCAGACAGATTGGGTGAAAGATAATCATCAGGAGACACATTATCTGCAAAAAATTATGGTCCCTGGATTCAAAGAAGTTTAAGTCATCAGGAAGTAAGTAAGAGAACATGTTTCTTTTTTGTAGTAGTAGGTTTCGAGCGAGAGGGAGAAAGAAACCACAGCCTTAGTTATTGATGTTTTCCCATGTCTAACCCAATCAACTATGGGAGATCAAAAATGGGCAACCTTCAGAGGTCACACATAACTTTTGTTGGGTTTGTAGGGCTAGCTCTTCTCCCATAAACCCCACCCCATGCTTTGTAATCAATGCAAAAGTACCCTTGGACCCTTTATTGGACATTTTTAAAAAAAAAACCACGATGTGGAGACAGAGGTCCCCCTTGAAACATGTCAAAATTGCCTTCCACACTCACACTCACACTCCCCAACCTCTGCCGAAAGCACAAGGAGACATTTGGAATCAAAACTGAGCAACAGCAGAGCAACTGGTTAAAACCAATAAGTACTAGGCAAATTATTCAGTTCTGCTTTCTTTCACATTCAGTTTTTGGTTCAGATTTCAAGCTGTTTCCCTTTTGGTGTATGTGAAATTTATGAGATGTCTGTAGTTGGGGGGCGGGGTGGGGGGAGAGAACCAAATTTAGCATTGGCCAAATATCATGGTACAATTCTTCTCTATGTGGTAAGGGTTGTGTTGCATTTGCCCATAGCTTGGTCATATTTTTCTAGACTGCAGCTCCTAAACCAGTGAGGGCAAACCTTTTTAGAGAACAAATGCCCAAACAGATGGGCGGGGGTGGGACTGTGCTGAGGGGAAATGTATTGTCGATATTTGTTACTGTATTAATTGCACAATATGTTGGAGGGAGAAGGCATATGAGAGGTGAAAGTCTGTTTTATTTAATTGTTATGTTATTTAAGTACTATGTATTTTTTTTATGTAAATTGTATTATTTTACTGATGTATTTTGTGTTGAGGATATGCTGTATTTTCATCTTTATTAATTTATTTTGAGTTTATTAATTGTAAGGTTAGATTTATTGACTGTATTGTGTTGCATTATATGCCATATTAATGTTGTGTTGTTGCACTTATATTTGAGATTGTAAGATTGTACTGTATGTTACTTATGTTGTTAGCCACTCTAAGTCGCTTCAATGAATAGAGCGGCATACAAATCCAAATACAAATCCAAAAAAAAAAAAAAAAAGAGGAAGTATTCCCTTTGGGCAGAGGTGGGGTCAGTGGTGGGATGTCAAAAATTTTACTACCCCACCGTGATGTCATCAGTGTGGGTGGCGCTAACATCATGATGTCATGATGTCATGGGCTGGGCCAAAGAAAAATAATAATAAAATAAAAATAAGCACGCACACACACACCCCTCAACCCACCCACCCACAACACAAACCCATAAATAAATTAAATGAATTAAATAAATAAATAAATAAAGGCCAGGCCTTTTTTAGGAACTGTGGTAGTACGTCAATATAGGTAAAGGCATTAAATACACATTAAAATACACACAGACAAACCACATCCAAAGGTGAGTCATTTATCCTGGGGATCAGGCTATAGGGAGCTTCAGGCTAGCAGCTTCTCTTCCTCCTTCCTGCTTGGGAGGACAGCAAGGAGGTCGTGCATACGCGCCAAGCATTATAGGCGTGCATGCACACCAAATGCTTGGCACGCATGCGCAGTGGGGGAACCAGTGAAAAGGTAAGCCCTGAAGGTGGTTCCCCCCAAAAGCTGCTACCGGTTCTCCAGGACACTGGGAAAAGTTACTACTGGTTCTGGCGAACTGGTGCAAACCTGTTATGTCCCATCACTGGGCGGGGTGAATTTTGTGGTGGGCGAGGGAGGAAGATCTCCCATTGGGCTCCTGGGCAGAGGGGCAGGGCAAACTCTATGCTGGGCTATGAGTGCCATGGCTGGCACATGTGGCAAAGGTTCGCCACTGCTGTCCTAAACTCTTTGGGTGTCATGGCCGTTTCACCTAACATGTAGGTGGCTATCAGAGAACAAAGAAAAAAGAGGCAACTGTTGAGAAGGACAGGGTTTAAAGATAGTTATAAACTTGTGTTAAGATAATGCTAGTGCTCAGGATTGTCTTCCCTGGATGGGCAAGCCTGTTGGTTAAGTTTTTTTTTCTCTTTGCCACCTTTCATCTTGAATTCTTTGCAATCCAATTTAATAAGGAATTTTGGACAGTGCTCAAACAAGCAAAGACAGAAAATAAAAGGAAGAAAGAAAAAAGGGGGCAAACTGCTGAGAAAATGCAGGCTATGCCAAATGTTTTTTGTTGTATTATTGTCCTCTTTTCTGTTGTTGTTTCCTGCTTCTTCACCAGTAGACTAGTTCCCACTGAGGCAACCGGCTGTTCTGACTTCGTTTACCGGATGCAGTCATGTCTGCCATCATTGTCAGTTTGTTTGGGCTAAAATAGCAGAGATGGTAACAGAAACCAAGGGCCAGTGAAGGAAAAGAACAGGAAAAGAACTGAGAAGAGCAGCATTGATCCAACTTGAATAGTTTGCAGGGAGCCCTGAAAACCACCCCCAGTTGGAGGTTTTTCTCAACTATTGTCAAAATGAATGTGAAACAGTGAGGAACTTGGCCTGAACTGTAGCTTAAGTGAGCAGCTGTAGTCTGGTGTGCTCAGCTTTGGCTAGAAAAACCTGTCAGTAGTTTACTGCCATTTGTAAGTCTGTTAAAACTGGAATTGTGTATATAAGACTCAGTCCTTTTCTCTTTTCGCTCGCAGGATTGTGGCCAGCTTTGTCTGTGATAAATACCATCTCTTCACAAAATCTTCACCAGGGATGACAAAGGTGTTAGATTCTCAGAAGAGCATTTTAAGAGACAGAAGAAGAGGATCACTGTATTTTTACAGATGGGCTGTCAATTGAGAGGCTATTGTAGCTCTGTGGAGTGCATTATTTATAGTGCTTGGGCTTTGTGAATAAAAGAATGTATAAATCTCCACGTCCCACTTCTAACCCTCTTCCGTTTATACAGTTCTTTTTCATTGGAATAATTATTCATCTCCTTCATATATTGTAGCCTTAAATGCTCAAAGCCAGAAATGCCCTTCCAAGACTTGCCCTGCCATAGGGATCATACCTGATAGTTTAAGCTGTTTGGTGTATAGGGAACTTTCTGAGGCCCACATAAATGGTAAATAGAGAAGTAAATCCCCACTTTCTCTCTTTCTTACACTTGGAAACAGAACTACAATATCTCCCTCATCACCTGCAAATTGACCATATATATTCTATATGTGGAGAACATGTATTGAATGTATCTCTTGTGTAGAATTCTCCCTTGTTCAAAAGCCAGTCCCGTCTGACTCTATGGGGTGTTACTCATCTCTGTTTACAGCCAAAGAGCCAGCACTGTCTGCATCCGCAGATGTTTCTGTGGTCATGTGGTAGGCATGACTAGATGCTGGAGTGCTTAGAATCCTGTTACCTTTCCCGCCAAAGCGATACCTATTTATCTACTTGCAATTTCTTGCTTTTGAACTGCTAGGTTGACATGAGCTGGGACAGACTATGGGAGCTCACTCCATTGTGTAGCACTCATATCTCAAACTGCTGACCTGTCGACTTTCTGGTTGTCAAGCTCAGCATCTTAACAAATAAACCACTGCAGCCCATTACACACTCTAAAAAGACTTCTGCATAATAGTCAATATCTTATTGCAGATTAAAGGAATGATGGCACTGTCAGTGGCAGATTGCCACTAATTAAAGAGTCCCTGCTTGTATTTTAAGGTGTGGACAATTTGCACGCAAGAACACAAAGGATCATCATCCTGAAATCAAAGCAAGGCCTTTGGCAGCCTGCCACTGGTGGTGATGTCATTGCTGCTGTTCCAGCAGAGGTTCTGCAAGAAAATATTGGCCACTGTGTTTTTATGTTGCCAAAGTACTTTGTGTAATCATTCTCATTGTGGTTTTACTTCCTGCTTTGTTCTGAGTCTGTTGCTTTATGTTTATGTTGCTTTGCTAAATGTATTTCTGTGGACAATTGGATTTTATAACCTTTTCCATTCTTTTTCTAAATTGCTTGGAGAACAATTGTTCCCAAGCAAGTAACAGGTTCAGTCCAACCCATTCCACTCTATGCCATTCCATTTCATCAACTGGTTGGTCAACCAACCAACCAGCCAGCCAGCCAGCCAGCCAGCCAACCAACCAACCAGCCAATGAGGTACACAGAAAGAGCCTCCTCAAAGATGGTGTTATTTTTTGAATCACAAATGGGCACACCCTGGGCAAAGGCAACCTTGTGTTGCTAGCTAATCTTTGTCACACTGGGTCATGCAAAAGGAACTGCAGAATGAACTCATCAAAAGGTGCCTTCATTTTGGCAGTTTTACGTCTGGCCTAGACATGGAAGAAGGAAAACCAACCAACCAATCAACCTGTATAGATATGAAAGTTTGAAAACTTTGGCTTTTTTTCAGTCCTCATGAAGATGGAACTCCAGAAGTGATGTTGTAATATCTAGTGCCCACTGACACAACCTGCCTCCAGATAGAAATGCTGGTGATGACTGCTTCTTATGGAGCCAAGTATGGCAAGGACAAAACTATTTTTGGAATAAGGTTGGGGAAGGTCACTCCTCACCTTCTTTCCTCCACTCTTTCTTTGTGGCTTTGGGGCTATAGACAGTGACAAAATAAAGAACACACCCTGAGAGTGAAGAGAAGGGCCTGGCAGGCAGAGGCAGCTGCAACAGGATCAGCCAAAGACAACGAAAGTGAGGATTATATGTCCCTCTGTGTGAGCTTTAGTGACTCACATATCTGAGCTCAAGCTAAACTGAGGTGCAACAAAAAGATGGCATGGTTGGGGCTGAGCTGAAATATCTCAGAAGATTTTAGAAGAAGGAAATGGTAAACCACTTCTGTCTATTTCTTATCTAGAAAACCCTGGAAAGGGTAACTGTAAGTCAGAATTGACTTGATGGCATGCAAATGTTATTATTCTTTCTTTATTGCTAACCTGTCCTGCTTTTTAATGATGCAAGAACTGAGGCAGTGTGGAAGGCTTCAAATTGCAGCGGTTGTGGATGGCAGTAACGAAAGCAACCTACAACACTGTCAAAAAGAATCTACTGTAATGGATTTCTTCTCTTCAGGGGAAATTTAGTCACCTCCTATCTTATCCCTAGAGGCAGAAAGACAGTAAACTTCCCAATTGGTTAAGTTGCCCTTGCTTGAAAGCCAGTCATATTCGACTCTAGAGTTCAGTGCTCATCTCTGTTTATAGCCAAAGAGCCAGTGCTGTCTGCATTTGCAGACATTTCCGTTGATATATGGCATGCCGCCTCAACAACGGAGTGCATGGAATGGTGTTTACCTTCCCATTGAAGTGGTCCCTATTTATCTACTTGCAATTTCTTGCTTTCAAACTGCTAGGTTGGCAGCAGCTGGGACAGAGATGGGAGCTCACTCCATCATGCAGTACCCGGGAATCAAACTCTGACCTTCCAGTCAGTGAGTTCAGTGTCTTAACCACTTGAGCCACCACAGCTTAGGGACAAAACAATATAAATAAGTTCCTTTAGTTTAGGCTAGATTTCTGTCTCTACAGTTATTGCATTAACACTCACTGCATGCTGGAATTGCACCACAATACTCAACAACAATTTCCCTCCTCACCCCATTGTCTGTTTCTCTCTCCCTCAACATTCTCCAGGTTAGCTTCCTTAATTTTTCCAGCCACATCAGAAAAAAATCTGCTAAATTCTTTCAAACATCCAGTTTTCAGATCACAGGCTGTAGTGAAAGAAATAAGCAATCTGCATTTGCGAGTCTGTCTGAAGAGAGATTTTATGAGCCTACTGTTGTTAAGTAATAGCTGTGATCTTACCTACCAAATCTTAAAATAAAAGTGTTTAAAAAATAAGGAAAAGGAGAAGGGTAAAAAAGAAAGAAAGATAGTATGATCATATAAGCAGCTGAAGATGATTAGTTCAGTTGCATTATTACTTTAACTGGAGCCAACAAGTTGTTATTTGTTTTGCTGCACCATCAATACTTTTTGCAAACTGTAGAATGAAAAATTAAATGCAGATGTAATGTGGAGGGGGGGAGGAAAGGAAATTGTGGTGGAGTCTGCAGTCAAGCAAACAGTGAACAGGACTGTTGGTCCCTTGTCTAATCACTTTTTGTGGGGTGATTGCAAAGAAGTGAATAGAGTATAGGGCATGGAACCAAATACCTGCAAGCTCTCTGTGTGGCTTGGATGAATTATCATTTCTCATCCTAACCCATCATATGAAAAATAGGTGCTGCCAAATTTTACCTGAAAATGAAATTAAAGATGAAGATTGCATTCTTCTAAGAACCTATTCATTCGTTGGTTTACTAAGAGCTAGAGTTCCTATTGTTGATTTATACTTATAAATGGGAATATATCCCAGATGGGCGGGATAGAAATGTATTAAATAAATAAATAAATAAATAAATAAATAAATAAATAAATAAATAAATAAATAAATAAGGAAAATAGTGTAATGATGATGCATCTACATTGTTAAAGCTTCCTGATTTAAAGATTGGTGTTTGCAAGACTGAAGGAACTGGGCATGTTTAGCCTGGAGAAAAGGAGACTAAGAGGGGATATGATAGCACTTTTAAATTTTTGTTGTTGTTCAGTCACACAGTCGAGTCCAACCCTTTGCAACCCCACAGACCACCACACACCAGGCTCCTCTGTCCTCTGCCATTCTTCACAACCCACTCAGATCTACACCTATTGTGTCAACAGTACCATCTAGCCACCTCATCCTCTGCCATCCCCTTCTCCTTTTACCTTCAGTCTCTCCCAGCACCAAGGCCTTCTCAGGTGAGTCCTCTCTTCTCATTTGGTGGCCAAAGTACTTGAGCTTCAACTTCAGCATGTGTCCTTCCAATGAGCAGTCAGGGTTGATTTCCTTCAGGATCGACTGATTTGATCTTCTTGCAGTCCAGGGTACTCTTAAAAGTCTTCTCCAGCACCACAGTTCAAAGGCTTTTATTCTTCTGTGCTCAGCCTTCCTTATGGTCCAGTTCTCACAACCATACATTACTACAGGGAAGGAAGACCATTGCTTTGACTATGCTGACTTTTGTTGGCAGGGTGTTGTCTCTACTTTTTATTATGCTGCCTAGGTTTGCCATAGCTTGCCTCCCAAGAAGTGTCTTTTTATTTCATGGCTGCAGTCACCATCTGCAGTGATCTTAGATCCCAAGAAGGTAAAGTCTGTCACTGTTTCCATTTCTTCCCCTTCTATTTGCCAGGGAGTGGTGGGGCCAGATGCCTGGTAATCAGAAAGTGTAAGCGAAGGATCTGTTCTTGATCATGCTAGAGTGCAGGATGCATAATAATGGGCTCAAACTAAAGGAAGCCAGATATAGGCTGAATATCAGGCAAAAGGTCTTAACAGTTATAGCAGTACAACAGTGGAACTAACTACCTCAAGAGGTGGTGAGTGCTCCAACACTGGAAGCATTCAAAAGAGAATTGGACAACCATCTGACAGATCTGTTTTGATTAGGATTCCTGCAATGAGCAGGGGGTTGGACTTGATGGCCGAAAAGGCCCCTTCCAAATCAGTTATTCCGTGATTCTATGACTGCAGCATTTTGGCCTCCAGCCAATTTATTTTAAACCACTGGCTGAGGGTTATTTATTTTACATCAACATTTCTATCAATGTAAAATACATCAATTTGCGCTCCATGCCCACTTGTATTGTTGATTATCTGGGGTTTCCCCAGATAAACTTACAGCAGAGACAGTCTCCAGCTGATTAGTGCACCAAGAGCCTTCCTGCACCAATCAACTGGAGCCTGTCCAGCTGGTTCTTGGCATCTAGCTCTGGAGTTCTCAACCTTTTAAAGCTGGGGACCAGGTCATGTTCCCTCAGACAGCTTCAGGGGCCAGATGGCCATTTTGCCCTTCCTCCACCACATGGCACTTCCTGATGTGGTGGAGGCAGTGCTGGGCCACATGAAATGGCACTGTGGGTCGCATCCAGCCCATGGGCTACAGGTTGAGATTCCCTGGTCTAGCTGGTTCTTGGCATCCCTTCTGCCACAGCAGAGATCACTGCTGCCAATCAGCTGACTCCTCTCTGCCAATCTCTATTACTGCTGTGGATCATTTAAAAAAAATATTTATTTGAAGTGACACAACACTATCCCTGTTCAAATGAATATTTATTTTAAAAAAAATCAGCTACAGCAGCTAAGATAGGCTCCAGCTGATCAAGGACAACTGACCAGAGAAGACTGGTATGATACACACACCGACTCAAATGCCATGTGACCTGAAATCAGAGTTTTAAAAACCTCAATTTCAATGTGGCGTGTGAGCCAGTGTGGATGCACCCAAGCTGTGTTGAGATATTGCTGAACAGGTGCTGGTTGCGTTCACTGGTATGTGCCCAATCATATAATCAGATTCATGTCCAGGAACACATCTAAAAACTAATATTGCCACTTTTGCACAAAGCCTATGCCAAAATTCAACAGTACTTTTGCTTTATACAGAACGCTACTATTATTTTTTTCTGTCTACCACTACCACTCCAATCCCAGGAAAAAAAATTATGACAAGATTGTCAGCAGTATTGGCTTGAAATTTGCTTCTGCTTCTTTTTTTAACTTGGTTACTGTATATGAGCCATATCCAGGTACTAAATCTCTGGTCCAAATCACAGACTATGAAAGATGAAAGATTTCCCAAATGAGATTTGTTGGAACAGTCAACTGCAGAAAAGGCAGCATTTAAGGATTCTTGGCTTGCATCAGTAATTATGTGTATTTATTGCTTTGGGTTGTCAGAGATTTATCTGTTGTAGATAAGTCTTATATCCAAGGTGCACAGCTAAGAAATTTGGCTGCAAGACATAGATATTTAGCAAGGTGTGGTTGTGATTCATAGCTCAGGTGGCCTTGGTGATATTTAATGCTTGAAGCACCCTTGGCTTCAATTGTCCATGCAAATGAAGAAGATGGGGATGAGAAACATACACCATATTTTTAGAAAAAGTTGGTCTCACTGTTTGAATAGAAGAGCATCGAGACCAAATCATAGTCTGTGATCTGGACAAGACTCTATCTAGACTCCACTTCTGTACACTGAGTTGGTGGATGACCTTCCTCACTGTCTTCTCTGAGATAGCAGGACACACTTCTTCTTGAGCAGAATCCAGTGATTACCAGCTGAATCTTAGTGCTAACTACATATTCTGATAAATGCATCTCGTATCGCTGAAAGATTGTTTGAATCTTTAGAATTACAAATATGTGCATGAGTGGGGGAAGTTGAAATCTACCCTGCACCCATGGTTTTTAAAGCACATGCATCCTGCAGGAATTAAAATGAAGTGTAGAGTCCACATTGATGCTAATCAAGGGTATTCCACCCTACCTGCAGTTTATAGGTTGATTAGGTGAAAAACAAAACTGGGGAGGGAAGTTTGATGTGCCCAGGCCTGGTCAGGGAAGCTAACCTTTCCCCCATAACTCTTCCTAACCCCAATATCCTGTTTATAATGTGATTAACTCACATTCCCATAGGACTGATCTAAAAAAGACATAAAGATGTATTCTGCCAAAGAGGAATATATTATGGTTGTCTTTGAATGGATGAAAATCTTTAGGCTGCAGTGTGAAACAGGGAGAGAGAGAGAAGAGATGTCCCATGTAAGTACTGTATTTAATGTGATGAGGCAAAGGCTAAAATTGAGGAAGGGATGTTCATAGTCTGTTCCTGCATCTCTATCTCTCTTTTGTTCTTATGGCAGGTGGGCATAACCCCATGATACATCTCACACTATACGTGCAAAAGATCCCAGGTACAATTGCCAGAATTTCCAGGCAGGGCTATGAGCAAGCAGCTTCTTCTTCAAGTGCCGTATCTGATTCAGAATATTGGCTATCATCATAGCGATCAGCCATGAAGATTGTCCTGGGAACAATACAGTGGAGTAGTCTTCCATTTGCCTTCTGCATTACAGCATGACACCCATACCACTGATCCAATTATGTAAGTCACTTTCTGGTCTTGAGTCCTTTTAGCACACAAAGTCCTCATCGGGTCCTGGCCTACTCTAGTTGTGACTTACTGCTGGATTTTATCCATAAAGAAACCAACCTGTTACAAAGCTGTTTTAGATCCCAGTTTGGGGAGAAGAGTGGCATTAAAATAAAATAAAGAGTGACAAATAGGTAGTGCAAATTCATGTGCAGCTTCAACATCACCCCTGGCAAAATAATATTGATGCAATAGGTTGACTATTTCCAGCAATATTTTGGGATTGTTCATTCATTTTCATGTCAGAGATTACTCTGGGTTGAAAGGATTTTTGCAAGGGACACCTGAATGAAGCTCCTTTCATGTCCCCCATCGTGCAGCTCTCAGGAATCGAACCCATCTTTCCAGTTTCAAAGCCTTAACCACTAAGCTACCTGGGGAGCTGCAAATGAGATAGAAAGTGTTCAGTCTAGGATTTTCTACTAAGGTACGTGCCCTCAGTCTTCACTGAATCTTGAAACTCACTGTGTGATAACAGCACTTTGGTGTTTACTTTTGTTCACTTTGGGCCACTTGCATACTCTAAGCCTGACTGATCACAAAATGTGTTTGTGGGAACAAAGCTAGGAGAAAGAGAGCTGTGTGAGAGACCCTGAGCTTATTGAAACAAAGGCAAGATAGAAATGTAAATAATAACAATAATAATGAAATATAACAGATACCCTTCATCAATTATATTTTAGTGTGGAACTCAGGATTAAACCAGACTCCACCACATCATTTTAAATACACCAAATCATGTCTGATTTTGAAAGCTAAGCAACAACAGGGTTGGTTAGACCAGCAGGGAACACAAAGCATCTCCAAGTAGGTCTTTCTGTGGGGTTTAAATTAGTTCACTTAAATGTAGAAACCACTGAATGATTTGTAGTTGTGATAAAGTTAGCTTCTCAGTTAGGGTTGCAGTGCCTTAGTGGTTAAGATGCTGAACTTGACAACCGGAAAGCCAGCATTTCGAGACCTTAGTAGTGCGTGATGGAGTGAGTTCCCGTCATCTGTTTAAGCTTCAGCAGGAAAGGTAACAGTGTTCCATGGACTTTGGCATCTAGTCATGCCTGCCACATGACCATGGAAAGTCTGCAGATGCAGACAGCGTGGGCTCTTTGGTTGTAAACGGAGATGATCAACACCTTCTAAAGTTGGATACAACTGGTTTTTGAGCAAGGGAGACCTTTATCTAAGCTTCTGAACTAAGTAGTGCCCTATTTGTAAGTGAATGTGAGTAGTACTCAAAATGTCTTCCAACATTCTCTGTGTCAAGATTTACCATTTTGAAAAAAATGTGGTTTTCTGCTTGTAGGGTCCTTTACTAATGAGAAAAAAAATATCTGGAATTAACAAATCAAACATTCTTATGTACAACGTGGACAAAAGATAAAAGAGAATAATTCTTAATCTGACTTTTAAAAGCTTTTAATTTGAGTAGGGGAGTAGATCTCTCCATTACCAGCTTTCTGCAATAAGGGTCTATTATGGGTCTAATGCAGAGGTTCCCAATCTATGGGCCACTGGCTGGACCCGACACGTGATGCCATTCCAATCAGCCCGTCACTGTCTCCCCTGCACCCGAAGGTAGAAGCAGGCACATTTACATCAGCCATAAACCATGTCTGTGCATGTGCAAATGTGCCCACAGCTGACATAAATGCGGAATTGGATGCATTTACATCAGCCGTAAATGCGCCTGCTTCCATTTCCAGGGGCATGGTCCAGCCCACTCAGCTGTTCCAGGGGTGTGGTCAGGCCTGTGGCACAAAAAGTTTAGCCACCCCTGAACATGTTGCTGGACTAGACAGAGAAAGTCCATATCATAAATACATGCCCTCCAAATTAAATGTGCAGAATGAACATCTGAATTAATTTTCAATCATATTTGTTTTAATAAACAGGTCAATAGATTTCAACGAGGCTGTACACTACCAAATGTTCAAACTATATAAAAAAAATAAGCAGACCCCTTTTGTAATTTGCTTTGTTTTTTTTAAAGAATAGATGAAGCAGAGGGGAACTCACCAAAATAACGAAGCACTTAATGTCCAGGAGATTTGCTTTCCCAGGAGCTCCTTCAGTATTCATTTAAATAAGATTTCCATTTGTGTTGCACTGGAGTTGACAGAGGGGAAACAAATGAGCAAGCCATCTGCTAATCAGTTTATTTCTTCATAATAAAAACAAAGGTGCTGCTTGTCTCACTTGTAGAGCAGAGAAAGACTTGAAGAGTATAAAGTTGGACTGCGATGAAGATCAGGATCCTGAACAAGCCTGTATAGTCAGAAATATTGGATTAATAGCATTGCAAGCAGTGATAAGATGTAACAGGTTCTCACCAGTTCGCCAGAACCGGTAGTAACTTTTCCCAGTGTCCCGGAGACCCGGTACCAGTTTTTGGGGGGAACCACCTTCAGGGCTTACCTTTTCACTGGTTTCCCCACTGCACATGCACACCAAGCACTTGGTGTGCATGTATGCCTACAGTGCTTGGCGCATATGCACGGCCTCCTTGCTGTCCTCCTTGCTGTCCTTATGTGGTGGGTGTGTGGGTGGGTTGAGGGGTGTGTGTGTGTGTGTGTGCTTATCTTTATTTTTTATTATTTTATTATATTATTTTATTATTATTTTTTATTATTTTTTTATTTGGCTCCGCCCTTGATGTGGTGGGGTAGTAAAATTTTTGACATCCCACCACTGATTGCAAGGTTGTGGAACAGAGAATAAAGTACAGATTTCAGTACATGGGATATGGGATAACATGTGGTTAGAGTGGATAGAGTATCAGTCTACGACTCAGAAGATTTGGGTTCAAAATCTTACTTGGCCACTAAAACTCACTGAGGGCTGGGGAAATGGGCCATTTGGAGAATTAGGGAGTAAGGTAAAGGTCGCCCTTGCTCAAAAGCCAGTTGTATCCGACTCTAGGGTTCAATGCTCATCTCTGTTTATAACCAAAAAGCCAGCGCTGTCTGCATCTGCAGATGTTTCCATGGGCATGTGGCAGGCATGACTAGACACCAGAGTGCACGGAATGCTGTTACCTTCCCACCAAAGTGGTACCTGTTTATCTACTTGCAATTTCTTGCTTTCGAACTGCTTGGTTGGCAGGAGCTGGGACAGAGACAGGAGCTCACTCCATCATGCAGCATTCGGGTCTTGAACTGCTGACCTTCCAGTAATCAAGTTCAGCATCTTAACCATGAAGCCACTGCAGTCCCAATTAAGGAATGTGTCCTATTAAATTTGTATATTGGAGAGCAAACAAAAAACCCACCACCACCAAAAAAGATTTTAAAAATTGTGGCACTTTAAAGATTAACTCCTATATTTAAATGACCTTTCATGTATCAAGTCCACTTCATTGCACAGACTAACAATGCTACCACTTCAAAATTTTCAACTATTAGATTTGGTTATCAGAGATGAACCACATGGCCAGTGATCATGACCAAAGATAAAACTGGGAGGTAGGACCATGGCTCTAACCAGGACTGGAAGGCAATGGAAGAGGCAGGATTAAGTGGTAAAGCAGGCCTAGAGTGGGAGGCAAGATTACGGAGCAATTCAGTACGGAAGGGCAAATGTGAGAACAAGTACTGTACACAGAAGCACACCAGAACCTATGAAGGCTGTGTTGCTTAATCCAGGTCAAATTGATCAGGAAGTAACTTCTACTCCCAGAATGATCCAGTGGGAAGACTGGAAGGGTGGAATCAATTCAGGACTTTAATATGGCTCACAGAAAGAGTTACTTCACCAAAAAATAGAGCTGCACTCACATTCTAGAAGATCCTGATTCATGAATCATGTAAATCAGGGTTTTTCAACCTTGGGCCCACAGACTAGAATGGTGTGACCCAATATGAGGGAACATCCCATGTCACCAACACATAACAGGATGAGAAGAATCATGGCCCAGTGAGACAGGTAGACTTCATGGCGAGCTGATTCATGGATGACATTTATCTGGAATATTCCAGACTGGAAAACATGCCTTGCCAATAAAGTTAGGAATCAAACCAACCAACCAACCACTTACTCTTCCAGATCACTGGTGCAGGATGTCACCTTCTCTTTTGACTCCTCATTTTCATGCAGAACACAGCTCAGGTCTTTAGTTATAATCGCACTGGGCTGTAGCCTGAATCTTACTGGCTGGAGGATTCTGGGAGCTGTAGTCTAAGTAGTAATGTTTTCAAGCTGCACTTTGCTTGGGAGTATAGAATTTGCTGGTGGATGACTTCCAAACATCTTGTGATCTAGAGAGCAGATGGAAAGGAGTGTGGATTCTGGATTTCACCTCTTTGGACCACAGATGGCTTGTGGCAGCTGGAGAGGGAGGGAGCACCATTAAACTCATAAAGTTTGGGGTGCAAACTCCATTTCATGTGGTTAAAATAGTGCTTTTTCAGAATGCTCCAAGTATAGCAGGGCAATCAGCTGCCGATGGGAATAAGAATATGCAGGCTTTTATACTTTTCATTTTACAGCTAAGATGATGGATGTTCACTATATCCAAGCACATAAACATTTTATTTAGAGGATGATGGTGTAAAAGTTTTCACAACATGAAAATCCTGTAGTATATTTTCAAATTGATGCAGTAATTAGTTCTGTTATTGCCTTCTTTTCCCTCTGTCTCTCAGAATCCCAGCTCTAGGTAATGATATGAAGGATATATGTGGCCAGAATCCTGTTGCTTGGTATAGTAAGACTGCACTAGAGCCATGATGGCAAACCATGGCACTCCAGCTGTTCTTGGACTTCAAATCCCAGAAGCCCAAGTCCCTGTGAATCCACATGAGTGGGCTTACTCTGTGTACACAGTAACAAAAATAGCTAGAGTGCCAAGGTTCGCCATCATGGCACTAGATTAAATCAATTGAATCAACTGAAATTTAATGAGTCAGCTCTGAGTTCCATTGGTCCTTCTTTAACTGTGGTTTGCTTTAGCACAGTAAGTTATAATTAGAATAGGACCATTTGAATCCATGGGTCTTATGGAGTTGACTCACTGTTCAGTAGGCGTACTCTAGTGCAGTTTACTACACTGAGCAATGGGATTATGGACTACCTGTTGTCTTCTGGACTGGTTTTCAGGCCCTGATTCAACCAATCACTCTATCAAACAGTGTGAGCCCTGTGTCACGTACCAGCCAGCCCCCTCTGCTCTGGAAACCTCCTTAACCAAAGCCCCCAGAGGGCGGGCCGGCCGGCAATAAAGCTTTACAGCCCTTAGCTGCTTCTCATCCACAAGGAGGTTTAAACAGGTAGCGCATTCAGAGGCTTTGTGTGTGAATCCAATGCTTCTCTTACCCTTTTAGTCCAATGAAGACACGTTGCTCAGGCAAACGAAGGTTTATTGATCAGGTATATTGATCAGGTTCATAAAGCATAAAAGTCAGTAGCATAAATCAGTCCAGCAAACAGTCCACAAGTAATCTAGGTAACCATTTTGAAAAGAAAGGAAAAACCCACACAATAGCCAGGGTCTTAAGACATTGAGATCCAGAGACGAACTAACTAACTTCTCTGCAAGATGGAGAATCTGCGGTCAGGTGGGTTAGCTTTAGCCAATCAAGTAACAGAGAAAAATATTCTCAAAACAATGGATTGTTTTTACACGTGTAATCAGTGTTCTGGCATGTAGACAAAACATGGATCTCAGCTAGCTAGAAAGATAAGGAACACTGGAAAACAGGCAGTCTTGTGACATGAGTCTATGAGGCAGAGAGGGACAAAGGATTTTTTTATGAGGCCTATTTAAAAACTGCAATTTCAAGCCTTGGGAAACATGAGAAAATGTGTCGTTTCCTAACACCCTGCAGTGACAGTTACAAAAATTCCACTTCTCCTGAGATGGACATTTAAATGATTTGAAACAGTTGGTTAAGCTAATGATTTATGCTACTTTCTAAGGACATAATTTTTTAGTGTCATTACTGATAGTAAACTGAAACGCCAAGTGTCCAAAATTACTACTAGTATGCTTTAATCTCACAACTGGCATGAAAGACAACAGAAAGAAGGAAAAGTATAAGAAACATAGGACTAGAATGAATGAATTTTAATCAGGAGTGTCCAAACTTTTCCCGCCAGGGGCCTGACCACGCCCCCTCAAACAGCTGAGCAGGCCAGTCATGTGATTCCTGCCAATGCGGTGGTAGCGGCGCATGAATTTGTGCTGCATTTTCAGGTGTTTTCCCTCCTCTGCTGCTTTTCCTGGAGGGGGAGCAATGGAGGAACTTTTGGGTGCCATTTTTGAATATTTTCACCACGTATTCGACACTTCCTGCAGCGCTGCATCACTTCCAGTGTCAGTGGCAATGCAGCCTGCAGGCCGGATAGTGACGTCATGTGGGCCAGCCCCAGCCTGTGGGCCGTAGTTTGGGCATCCCTGATTTAAATCATGTGTACAACCCAGTTGATGCTGATGATCGAGTTCATGTGGACTAGAACCCTGCATCAATAAATTGTCGCCAAAGGTGACTGATAGGCCTGCTCATTCAACTACCAGAAACACAGGAACAGAGTTAGAGGCTATGTTGAGTCTAAAAAAAAATAAATCGACATCATTTCCTCAGTATCTTATGGAGTTGTCTGCTTAAGGCCACAGGGAGTTTTCAAAAAGTGAAATGCAGTCAATGCACAAATTGTCAAGCTAGTTCCCTGCCGTTCTTTTACACAAACACTTCTCCATGTTGAAGAGAAGGAGAGAGAGCCTTATGGAGGCAGTTTTCCTGCCAAAATTGGGGAAGCGTAGAGGCACTTGTTAGAGGAAAGAAATTCCTGCTAAGCAAAAAGTGAAGGCTTGGAGAATAATATTAGAAGCGGCAGCAACCTTTGAATAGGTGGGTTTCAGAAATTGCTGACTATGTGGCAGGCCCGGGAGGGATTTATTAGAAGTTTGGCTAGAAATTCTATGCACTGCTGTCATTTTTTGATTCAAGGCCGATGCTCACAATTTACATGCTGATTTACATGTCTTGATCCTTAAAGAACAGCAATGTGAACTTAAAAATACTGTCCTCGGCTTTCCCCTTAAGGCAGGGGTGCCAAAACTTTCTGGGCTGTGGGCCGATCATGTGGTTCAGGGAGCTGGTCACTAAGGCTCAGGGGCCGGGTGCGGCCCCCGACGCCAATTCATCTGGCCCACGAAGCCCTCATCACTCCTGGAAGCGGAAGTAAAACGCGTCCGTATGGGCGCGTTTTACTTCCGCTTCCAGGAGTGACAAGGGCTTTGCAGGCCAGATGAATTGGCGTCAGGGGCCGCACCCGCCCTTACTTTGGGCACCACTGCCTTAAGGGAAGCATAATTTTTCCTCAGAGGCTTGTAGTCAAATAGCTTGTTAGTTTTGCTTACTAGAAGGCAGATTTAGTGTTATAGCACTTCCCATAGCAAGTTGATTTCAGTGATGAGAACCTTCTAGGAGATTCCGCACCCCTCTGACACCAAACGACAGAAGTGGGGCTGTGAGAATGAATCCTATACTGTATCTGGAAGAACTCTTATTGTCTCTTCTTCTATTGGTTGTACAAGCTAGGATAATAGCAAGAGGTACAGATCCTTGGTGGTGCAGCATCTTGGTTGGTGCTGTCTTCTCCCATGATATGGGAAGAGAGTCGAAGGCAAGGATGGGCAGGTTGGGGCAAAATGTGGCCCTCTAAATGACTACAACATCCATCATTTGTAACCAGTGGTGAGGTACGCTGGGATTCAGAGCTCAACTGTAGGACTGCATTATGCCCAGCACTATAGAAAGACTCCTAGTTTCTTCTGAGAAAGCAAGTGTCTCCCCCTTATTGCCCTTTTCCACCCTTCATGAAAGATAAAGAATTCAGGCCAATCAGCAAGAATGGTATATTCGAGGCCTGACAGGTCAAATCACTGAGATTTTTAGATTATCAAGAATGATGGGCAGTCTAACCTGTCACCTCTATCTTCTGGCATCCCTTTGCTGTCTGCATGTAGAAGCAATTCTCATACTAGTGGTAATGTGAAAACATTTCCCCATTAACAGCATCTTCTTTATGCATTATCCCTACTGTAATTGAAAATATTTTGGAGTGGCTTGGTCATGAATGGATAATTGAGACTCTCTGGCAAAAGTCGTGTTAGCAATACCGCAAAACATAAGTGATGCAAAATGGCATAACTTTTTTCTGGTTAATGGCACACGACTCAGCATTCAAAAGATAATGTCTACATCAGTGTTTCCCAACCTTTGGTTTTTGGACTTCAACATAGGCGTGTTCTACATCTGCTTCCGGGAGCAACGAGAGTGGCACAGGCCAGATGAATCGCAGTAAACCCATTCGTGTGGATACACAAGGGGCTTGGGCTTCTGGGAATTGAAGTCCAAGAACATCTGGAGTGCCAAGGTTCACCATCACACCCTTAGATCGTCAGGGATGCTAATGATCTTGCTGAGCAAATTTAGAACAGAAAGGATGTGTCAACCCAATGAGGAAACCATCCCAGCTTCTCTGTGAATTTTTGAAATGAAGCACACCTTATTTTTCACCTTGGTGGAACAGACAAGATCAAAAGGGTATAGCCAAGAGGTATAATTTTCTCCTCTTTTGTCAGATCCCCAAATGTTAAGTGCATGTCCTTTCCCGGCAGCAAACTTACAAAAGGATGAAATGATCGGCAATGAACTTCAGTCTACTAAATGTCACAACCCCCCCCCCAAAAAAAAAAAAAAAAAGAAAAAAAAGTAATTACTCCATGCATATTAAACCGAAGCAGTCTTTTTCTTATGAGGTCCCATTTTTACTAGGAAAAGTATCACTGAATATTAATTGGCAAGGCAGAGAAGCCTTCTAGAGCTATAAATCAAAAAGGACTTCCAAATTGTCATCAGGTCCAGAACGAATCAAAACATGACTACTGTATGTGTTTCCATTTCCTGGAGAATGTGCCAAAGGGCATTGCTTCTAATTTGGGTATAATGTCCAGAAACATTACATTATAGCAGGGGTCCTCAAACTTTTTAAGTGGGGGACTGGTTCATGGTCCCTCAGACTGTTGAGGAGCTTCTGTTGCCACTGCCTCCCTCCTCCACGTGGCCTGGTGTGTCCCTGCTGACACTCCATAGCAGGGCATTTCACGGTCCCTCAGACTGTTGAGGGTCTGCCACCGCTGCTTTTGCTGCCGCCACCATTGCTTCCACTGCCACCACCACACACTTCTGCATTGCTCTCCCAGGGACAAGGGAGGGAAGGGGCAAGTGGACAGGATTATTTGATGCTGTGGGCCAGGCCAGACCGCAGGCCTTAGTTTGAGGACTCCTGCATCATGGGATCAGTATGATATAAGTTTTAAAATATTCAAGGATGAAAAATGTTACTTTTAGGAATGGCAATTTTGGATTTTCTGGAATATAAATTCCATAGCTCCCCATTCTGGAAGTTCTATCTACCTTACAGATATCCTATAACTGTGGTGTGAATCTATTTCATGGATGCCAGAAAGGGCACTCAGAGAACCCTCTGTGGGCACATGCATCTTCACCTCAGCACAGAGTTCACCTGATCCCCCTGCCCAGCATCCCAATGGGAGTGCTTCCTCCCTCCCCCCAGAACAGAGTTTACCCTGTCCCTCTGTTTGGGCACATGGTCTCTAAAAGGTTTGCCATCAATGCCCTATAACAGTGGTGGCGAACCTGTGGCACACGTGCCAGAAGTGGCACACAGAAGCCTTTATTCTGGCATGCATGCCATCGAGTGGAAGCCACTTCCCTACCACCCCTCTCTGACAAAGGAGAGGCGAGAGGAAGGTTGAAATCCCAGCCAGGAGTCTGCAGGGGGGGGGGTGGAGTCCTGATGGGAGATAGGAAGTCCTATCAGGGGTGGGAAGGTCGGTCAGGGGGCAGGAAGGCTGCACAGGCTTTCTCCCGAGCCTGGGAGACCCTTCCAGTGCCTGGTGCAGCCATGTGGTGCGGTGGGGCCTGGTGCTGTGGCTTATCTGGGGGGTGGCTTGCTGGAGGCGTGAAGCTTGGTGGTGCAGGGATGGTGCGCATGTGCATGCAAAGTTAAAACGTGCTGGTGACATCATGTGGGTGCGCATTCACCCATGAGACATCACTGGCACATGTGACGCCTGCCTCCCATCTCCCCACACCTCATTGGGCACTCAGTCTCTAAAAGGTTCGCCATCACTGCCCTATAAGTATCTAAATGGGATGCACTTGGGAGAAAGTCTTAAATTGGTTGGCTTTGAGGCTTAGCTGGGCCTAGATCTACCCCAACTTCTTGCTCAGAAAGAAAGCTCCAAGTAACAGGAAGCTGGGGTGGCACTGACTAGGCCTAGCTAAGTCTCATAGCATTTTTATAGAGTCCTTTCTCCCAGGTGCATCACATGTACTGCATGTGTTTTTTATAGTTTCTGTAAGATAGACATAGGCCAGGATGGCTTAGTGGTTGGAGACAGTGAGCTTGAAAACCAGAAGGTTAGTCTGCTGTATTGCAATCCAAACTGCAGTATATAAGTGTAATTGCTTGCTATGAGAAATTCAGCATGTAGTCCTCGCATCCTTTTGACTGTTCACCAACATTTGCAAATTCCAACATATGTAAGATGGAAAGAATGTGAGACTTTTGAAACATAAAGGATGGACATGTTTGTTATGCCCATTAGTCACAGTGCCACATTGTGAATGGAGGAGAGCCTGTAAACTAGGCTTTCTAGTGAAGTGGGATTAGCCTTTGGTTGTAAATCAGTATTAGACCTTAGGAAAATTATTTTTTAAAAAACTATCAGTTGTGAATCACATGGAGGTATAGAGATCATAAATCTTGTACATTGCTAGCTATTGTAGTTGAGAAAGTAACTTTTTGAAGCTCTGGGTGTCTTTGATACCTGAAGGAGAAGGTGGAGAGAGGAGACCCAGTATGATTTTGCCTTCATTGATATGAAGGAGTCAACTGTTGTTGTTTTTTTGGTTCAGTCGCACAGTCGATTCCGACCCTCCGCGACCCCATGGACCACCACCCACCAGGCACTTCTGTCCGCCACCATCCTCCTCAGCCCACCCAGCTCTGCTCCCACTGCATCCACAATACCATCTAGCCATCTCATTTTTGGCCACCCCCTTTTTCTTTTGCCCTCCACCTTTCCCAGCATCAAGGCCTTCTCAAGTGAATCCTCTCTTCTCTTTTGATGTCCAAAGTACCTTAGCTTCATCTTTACAATTTGACCTTCTAAGGAGCAGTCAGGGTTGATTTCTTCTCAAATTGACCTATTTGTTCTCCTCGCTGTCCAGGGGACTCTCAAAACTCTCCTCCAACACCACATCTCAAAGGCATCTATTCTTCTGCGCTCAGCTTTCCTAATGGTCCAGCTCTCACAACCATACATTGCTACC
Source organism: Furcifer pardalis (assembly GCA_030440675.1). NCBI lineage: Eukaryota > Metazoa > Chordata > Lepidosauria > Squamata > Chamaeleonidae > Furcifer > Furcifer pardalis. The sequence continues at coordinate 13,999,394 of CP126894.1, read as the reverse complement.
GGGAATACCATTGCTTTGACTATACAAATTTTTGTTTGCAATTTGATGTCTCTACTTTTCACTATGCTTCCCAGATTTCTCATCGCTTGCCAGGAAAAGACCTATTTTCTCATGCTTCACAAGGCTTGAAATTGCTATTTTTCAGATAGGCCTTAGAAATCCTTTGTCTTCTCTCTGCCTCATGGACTCATGTCACAAGATTGCCTGTTTTCCAGTAATTCTTATCTTTCTAGCTAGCTGAGATCCATGTTTTGTCTATAGGCCAGAACACTGATTACACACGTGTAAAAACAACTATTGTTTTGAGAAAGTTTTCTCTGTTACCTGATTGGCTAAGAGTAACCCACCTGACTGCAGATTCTCCATGTTTGCAGAGAAGTGAGTTAGTTCGTTTCTGTTTCTCAATGGCTTAAGACCCTGGACTGTAACTCTGTGTGCTGGTATGGGATTACTCTTTTCACTATGATTACCTAAAAGATCCTGGACTGTTTACTGGACTGAACTCATGGTTATGACCCTCTAATCTGCATTTTTCTATGGACTTTACTATCAATGAACCTGGAGAATAAAACAGCTGTTTCTCTTTGAAGATTGTTGTTTTTCTTATCACACACACACACAAGGCAACTCGGCTGCATGCTACCTGAAGAAGAGGCCTCCCTTGTTCTGCTCTACTGTTAAAGCTCACTAAGTTCTTTTTAAAAACGCGGCTCAGGTCTCTCAGAGTTGGAAGGTAAGGGTTAAATATGTTCCAGAGATGAGCACATGTTCAGGAGCATGAGTGGGGGGGGGGGGGGCTTACAGAGACGCCTGAGGTCCGACACCTGCCAAGAATCAGCCGCCTTTTTGTTTCATGGCTGCAATCCCCATCTGCAGTGAGCTTTGATCCCAAGAAAGTAAAATCTGTCACTGCCTCTACTTCTTCCCCATCTATTTTCCAGGTACTGATAGGGCTTGTTGCCATTATCTTGGTTTTCTTTATATTGAGTCTCAAGCCAGCTTTTTCACTCTCTTCTTTCAACCTAATCAGGAGCTTCTTTAGGTCTTCCTCACTTTCTGCCATTAGGGTGGTATCATCTGCATATCTCAAATTGTTGATGTTTCTCCCAGCAATTTTGATCCCAAATTGTGATTCCTCCATCCCTGCATTGCGCATTATGTGCTCTGCGTATAAGTTGAATAAGCAGGGTGACAAAATGCAGGCTTGTCTTACTCCTTTTCCTATTCCAAACCACTCCGTCATTCCATATTCTGTCCTAACTGTTGCTTCTTGTTTCATGTACAGATTTCTCATGAGGCATATAAGGTGTGCCGGTATTCCCATCTCTTTAATTACTTGCCACATTTTGTTGTGGTCAACACAGTCAAAGGCCTTAGTGTAATCAATGAAACAGAAGTAGACTTGTTTCTGATATTCCTTTGTTTTTTCCATGATCCATCTTATGTTGGCGATGTGGTCTCTAGTCCCCCTGTCTCTTCTGAAACCTGCCTGCACTTCTGGTAATTCTCTCTCCACATGCTGTTGCAGTCTATCCTGTATTATCTTGAGCATCACCTTGCTAGCGTGTGGGATGAGCACAATTGTTCAATAATTTGAACATTCTTTGGCATTTCCCTTTTTGGGGATTGGAACATATACTGATCTTTTCCAATCCTGTGGCCATTGTTTTGTTTTGTTTTCCAACTGTGTTTAAAAACTATATATTGACATCATCTGGGCTAATTTTTTAGATTATGTACCCCATGGGGAGGCTTGGAAATCTGTACTTTCCTGCACCCCTCATCCCATGAAACAGGCCATCAACCTTGACAAGAATTGCTTCAGATTTCTGAATTTATGAGCTGCATGACTCTGCTCTATTTTAAACAGAGACTTCCCTTCTGCTTCTGCTCACAAAGGTCAGGAATAATGGCAAATAAGTGCTCACAAAAACTTACCCTGTCTACTTATTTTATTTATTTTTCCATATAATTTATAGGCTCCCTTTCTCCCAGGGAGGGGCTTCCAAGGTAGCTCACAATGTTAAAACAAGCAAAACTAAAAACAGAATAAATGACAGATTAAAAATCAATTAAGCATGACCATAATTTAAAATCCATTAAGTAGTTTAAAACATTTTAAACATTTAAAGCAAACTTAGAATAGCTAAAAACCAGCATCTGGGGACTCAGTCATGGTTATTAAAAACCTGCATTCAGCTATCAGTGGAGGGGTAAAAGGGAACCCAGTTCTTCAACACAAGAATAAAAAATTAAAGCTGTAACAATGAAAATGGTGCAATTGATTTATCCCTGGCTAGCATACAATTATTATTGACAAAATCCCTTACATGGAAGGATGGGGAACTTTGAACTGTGTCTGGGGCAAATCTGGCCTTCTTTCTCTTAGGCTTCTACCAGCATGCAAGGCTTTTGCAATGACTAGTTGCTAACAAGAAGGTTTTAATGGGGAAGTTGTATTCTTTTTGTCTATAAAAAATTGCTTTTGAACAGTTTTTATTCAACAGTTCTGATTTATCAGTCTGGCCAGGTTATCTTGCTATGGTAATCAAATAGACTATATGGCCAGCAACTCAACGCTGAGTGTCAGGTGGCGGTTAACTAACCTGACAACCCTGAGGACTAATGGCTTGGGTTCCTAAGTCCACAGGGAAGGGCGATGGTTCTCAAGTGGATGAAATCCCACTTGAATCCATCTTAATTGAGGGCAGCAACTTCATCAATACTGGCCTGGGGCTGATGAGAACTTTGTGTGCCTAAAGGGTTCAGGACCAGAAAGTGACTTGCAGAACTGGATCGGTGGTATGGCTGTCATGTCACAATGTGAAAGGCAGATGAAAGGCCACTGCAGTATATTCTCAGGACAGTCTTCATGGCTGATCTCCACGAGGATTGTCAATATTCGAATTCAGATATAGCAGAAGTTCTAATTTGTAATGTGATTTTTAATATTGTAAATTTTAAAAAATACTTTGTAAGTTGACTTGGAGTTCTTTGTTGGAAGAAAGGGGCATAACATACATAACTGCAAAAAGGCAACATACATCATACAACCTTACAATGTAAGGCAATACCAACCAGCATTTACAAAGTACTGTATATTTATTCCCACTTTATGTTACCAGTGTTAAAGATGGACACTTACAACAAAACATGAAGGAAAGTTGTTCACAACGGAAATTAGATGCATGAAGAAGGCTGCTGAAGTGACTAGAAGGGATAAACTCAGGAATGAGATTATAAGGGAAATAATTGGAATAGAACTAATCTTAAATTATATACAAAGAAAATGAATAAAGTGGTTTCCCATTTGGAAGAGAATGTCTTCGAATTCCTACCATACAAGGCATGCGTGAAAAGAGGAGGAGAAAGAGCATGAGACAGACCCAGAGGAAAGTGGAGAGATGGCATCAAAGAAATATTACAGGAACACCAAATAGCACCAGTGGAGGACACGAGAAGTGCCAGAACAAGAACTTTGTATCTGCATCGTCACCCAAAGGTGATGATCATCAGAATGTGTATAAGAGGAAGTAAAGAAGTAAAGAGTAACTGCATAAAGGAATAGCTCTGAAACCTGAATCTCCTAGTCAAAGCCTGTGAATTGGTCTTCTCAGAAGTGAAGAAGGGGTTTGGAAACCAGTGAGGCATTCAGGAGATATTTAGGCAGCTGAAGGTCATGAAAATGGCAGGGGAGGGGAGATTACAAGCAAGATTTCTTTACTGCTCCCTCTGCTATCCTCTCATTTTAAAGAATGAAGTGAATGGTCTCTTGCTTGACACTGAAACACCATGCACCTGTGAGCAGGAGGCAAAATCCCAAAAGGTTGCATAACAATGACCCATACCCTTTAAAAGAAGACACAGGTCAAAAGCTATGTTCTTCTCTAGCATCATGGTCTTTCTTTCTTTCTTTCTTTCTTTCTTTCTTTCTTTCTTTCTTTCTTTCTTTCTTCCTTCCTTCCTTCCTTCCTTCCTTCCTTCCTTCCTTCCTTCCTTCCTTCCTTCCTTCCTTCCTTCCTTCCTTCCTTCCTTCCTTCCTTCCTTCCTTCCTTCCTTCCTTCCTTCCTTCCTTCTTTCTGCTGTGTTGAGGTTGAGCATTTTGCCATGTCAGCAGCACCTGGCCTCAAGCCACCATTGGAGGAAGGAAAGATCAAACACTTTTTTCTTGACTGGCAAGGAACATGGTTATTAAAAGGTTTCTCTGGTATAGCTTGTCCCTGTCAAAAATCGAAGGTCATAAAAGAAGACGCCGGGGGTTTATTTACTTCCACCCTGCTGCTCTAATTAAAGGGTCAGCCAACCCAAGTGTTCCAGCACCATTTGGTTCTCACTCTCTATAAACCTACACAATTTATTCTGTGAGTGAGGGAAACAGTCACAACATCCTTTAGCTGGTGATCAAAGACTCTGAAAGATCAGCAAATTTTGCCACCGTTGGTTTCTTGTACTTTACTTCTTCATGGAAAGAGTGTTTGATTAAGTAACTGCATTTAAATAATAACCAAACACCTGACCTAAACCGAGGGGAAGGACTGCTAGTGACTTTTCCATATACAAGAGCTACACTGAGAGTTCATTAATCATCCTTTTTTAGGCTTAATATGATTTTCCTCTTCTGCTGTATCCAAATCTGAATATAGGTGATCATCATGGAGATCAGCCATGAAGACTGTCCTGAGAATATAACACAATGGCCTTCTATAACCTCCCTTCTGCATCACAGTATGGCACCCATACCACTGACCCAGTTCCGTGAGTCACTTTCTGGTCCTGAGCCCCAGGCCAGTATTGATGAAGCTGCTGCCCTCCATCAAGATGGATTCAATTGAGAATTAATCCACTTGGGCACCATTGCCCTTCCCTGTGGACTTAGAAACCCAAGGCCGTTAGTCCTCAGAGTTGTTAGGTTAATTTACACTCAGCATTGAGTTGCTGGCAGTATAGTCACTCTACTTTAGTGTAAGCTTTACTAAGTAAGTAAGAAAGAAAATCAGTTGATCAAAACAAGGACATGTCTACCACATTGCCACTGTCTGCAGGAACACAGTAGGGTCAAATGAAGGATATATTCCTTTTCCACTGTCCATTATCCTCCATGACATCAACACACAAACAATTTGAGAGGCTCAGTATGGAGCTGAGCAGATTTATTTATTTATTTTAGACCGCAACTGTTAGAATTCAAAGAGTTGCGATCCAAGAAGGCACCTCTGTGCAATTCTGTTTCAGAGGATGTTATGTTCTGTAGAGAGCTGCTGTAGTTCCTGCAGACAGTGGCGATGTGGTAGACAAGACAAGAATGGTGGTCTGATATGGCCCCTTGATCCAATGAGATTTCCTGGCTCAGATTAGAGCCGTGATGGCGAACCTTGAGACTCCAGATGTTCTTGGACTTCAATTCCCAGAAGCCCAAGCCCCCATGAATCTGCACGAATAGGTTTATTGTGATTCATCCGGCCTACGCCAGCCTCATCACTCCTGGAAGCAGAAGTAAAACACCCCCATACAGGCGAATTTTACTTCAGCTTCCATTTCACCCACCCATTTGAAGTACACACACCAAAGGCATTGCTGAGTCAAAGTCTTGTCAAAGTTACCTTTCTGAAAACCTTGTTAAACTATCTGACAAGCTGTCCTTTTAATTAAAAACAAGCTGGCGTTTATGACCGTATGCAATCAAGATATGGAAGATTTTATAACCTCTTTTTCTCTTCCAGCAAGTGCAGGAGGAAAAGACCAACTGTTCGGTTTTATGCGGGAATGTTACCTTGAGGGAAAGCAAACACGGATCTCTATGGATGTTCCAGCTTGAAGTAGGTTTCCAATGCCATCCTAGTTTTTTTTATGGATTTCTATTCCTTCTACCATGGGTGAGTTTGAAGTAAAGTGAATCACAGATTGCCAGCCAATGAATATTAGTTTTCTCCCAGCCTATACCACTCTTTCTCATTTTAATCATGAATCATATTTCCCCACAAGCCCTTATGAATGCCTAATGCTATGATCTAACCAGTGATGGGATGTAACAGGTTTGCACCAGTTCACCAGAACTGGTAGTAACTTTTCCCAGTGTCCCGGAGAACCGGTAGCAGCATTTGGGGGGAACCACCTTTGGGGCTTACCTTTTCACTGGTCCCCCCACTGCGCATGTGCACCAAGCACTTGGTGTGCATGCACGCCTACAGTGCTTGGTGCATATGCACGGCCTCCTTGCTGTCCTCCCAAGCGGGGAGGAGGAAGAGAAGCTGCTAGCCTGAAGCTCCCTATAGCCTGCTCCCCAGGGTAAGTGACTCACCTTTGGATGTGGTGTGTCTGTGTGTATTTTAATGTGCATTTAATACCTTTACCTATATTGACGTACTACCACAGTTCCTAAAAAGGCCTGGCAGGCCTGGCAGCCTGGCTTGGGGTTTTTAAGCAAAGTCTTGGAGTTACCTCATCAATAAGCTACACCTGTGCTGTTCCAATTGCTGTTCCAATTGGAGAACCCTTAAGGAGGTACAGCTCTTTTACATTTACATTAAGGCATATTATCCTAGACAAAGACTTAGTACCTAACTTCTTTAACTGTTGAAAAGTTGAAAAGTGCAAAAATGAAGCCATCTTGTGGTGAGTTCATTCTGTAGTTCCTTCCATCTGACCTAGTGTGAGAAAGATTAGCCAGAATAAGCTTTAAGGTCTGGTTTAAAAGTTCTGGTTGATTTGTGTTTGGGGTGGGTAGGTGGGTAGGTGGGTGAATGTATTTTAATGTATATTTTATTTATTTATTTATTTATTTATTTTATGGGTTTGTGTTGTGGGTGGGTTGAGGTGTGTGTGTGCGTGCGTGCATGTGCTTTTTTTTATTTTTTTTATTTGGCCCCGCCCACAACATCATGATGTTCGCTCCGCCCATGACATCATGGCATTAGCTCCACCCACACTGTGATGACATCATGGTGGGGTAGTAAAATTTTTGACATCCCACCACTGGATCTAACTCTGAGTCTGAATTACACCAAACAGGACTTTTTTGGACTACAACTTTCAGGATTCCTTTAACCATCATGACAACTGGACATGGTGGCTGTTAGAGACCGGGAATTATGGCATAAAAAGATCTGCTTGGCGATAAAGAAGTCCATTTAGATTCTAGATCATCCAGTCCCATCAGACCACTTAAGTTGCTACAGTACTGGACTAAATCAAAATGTCCACTTTCATTTTCTTTTGTTGTCACCGCTCCTATGTTATTTTAGCATTAATGATGCTTTACAATCTGTGTTTACAATCTGTGTTTCCTCTTCCCAAAATTCAGCAAAATCAAATGTTAGTCCTACCTAATATAAACCCATTCAAATGGACGGAGCCCATTAAAATCTGTGGAACGCTTAGAGGACACCCAGTCATTTATTTATTTATTTATCTATTTATTAATTAGTGGCATTAATCCTGTTGCTTTTGGCACAGTTGATGTTACACTTGTTGAAGCTGACAGAGCATTATGCTTAGGCAGTCCATATTGTGCAATTGGTTGCACAATTAATTGTGCAATTCATGGTGCAACTATTTACCCTATGCACCTGGAGAACTGCTTTTTGAATATGATTTCTGTCTTGGCACACATTTTCACTACCACTTGCACAACTTTGAGCTGCACAACAGGATTTGAGCCTATTTTGCATCATTATCAGAAAAGAATTTTTTTTTACTCTGCACACATTGCTGACTTCTACCTTTGGTGCTGGCACAGAAAATTATGCTGATTTATTGCAATGTTGTAAAATCCTTCATAACAATTGTGGAACATTTGAAGAAGAATGGATAGGTTCACTTGCAATCAGTTTGGTGAATACTAGTGGGAAAGAAGTAATTGCTTGTTTGGATTGGCTGAGCTTCACACCTTTTGCTTTTTAACCACTGGCACAAAATAGGGAGGATATTATTAATGGGAAAATTCAAGCCAATACTGATCATTGCTGTCTTGACAGTAGCAATCTGGCTTCAGTTACTTAAGGACAAGGACTGAAAGCCAACCAGCGAGCATCCTTTTGCACCCAAACCTAATTTTGCAAGAGAACGGATGTCAGCTGCTGCTCCGCCATGCATTCACAATTGACGGTTGGCTCTTCATGCTCCAGTAAGTGATCCTGGCTCAGGAGAGAGTGATTTGGCTGCTGTCCTGGCTACCAAAAGAAGGAATTCTGGCGTTCACATGGCTGACAAGAGTGGCGCTATAAAATAAAGAAAAAGAAAAAAGTTAACAGTCTAACACAGTGGTGCCCAAACTAAGGCCCGGGGGCTGGTTGCGGCCCCCAGCGCCAATTCACCTGGCCCGCGAAGCCCTCGTCACTCCTGGAAGCAGAAGTAAAACGCGCCCATAAGGGTGCGTTTTACTTCCACTTCCAGGAGCGACGAGGGCTTCGCGGGCCGGGTGAATTGGCGTCGGGGGCCACACCTGGCCCCTGGGCCTTAGTGACTGGCTCCCTGAACCACATGATCGGCCCACGGCCCAAAAAGTTTGGGCACCCCTTGTCTAACGGCATCAATAGCAACATGCTATCTAATTTTAGTGGGGTCCAAGTAAATTCTTCAGGTTGTTGGCTCCTAGACTTTCATTTCAATGATGTGGAAGTGATTGGAGTCTCCTGGGAAATGAAGAAGCCAAACTGTGAGGCAATTTTGGACTCAACGATCACAAGAATCCAATTCTTGCTCATCAGTGTTAGTTTCCAGAATGAACTCAAGGAGGAAAATAGGGTTTGTTGCCATAGAAAAGGTCATTTTCTCAAGCCTCTTGGATTGGAGTTTCACAGTGGGACTGTTTCATGGATATACAGTCCCTATTATTTGCACATATTAATAGAACAATCCAGAGAGAACTCCACCTAACTGACAAATATTATCTTGGTTGGATTTTGCATTAACAGACGTGGACAGAATGAGCTCCCGTCTTTGTCCCAGCTCCTGCCAACCTAGCAGTTCGAAAGCAAGAAATTGCAAGTCGATAAATAGGGACCACTTCCATGGGAAGGTAGCAGCGTTCTGTGCGCTCTGGTGTCTAGTCATGCCTGCCACATGACCACGGAAACGTCTGCAGAAGCAGACAGCGCTGGCCCTTCGGCTTTGAAACAGAGATGAGCACTGAACCCTAGAGTTGGATTCGACTGGCTTTCGAGCAAGGGAAACCTTTACCTTTACTAGTCTCCAAAACCCATGAGGTACTAGTTCCTCTCTATTCAGCACTAGTTAGACCACATCTACAGTACTGTGTCCATTTTTGGGCACCACACTTTGAATAAGATGCAAACAAGTGAGAGCAGATATAGAGAAGGCTAATCAGAGTACTGGAAAGCAAGACATATGAGGAAAGACTGAAGGAACTGGGCATGTTTAGCCTTGAGAAAAGGACACCGAGATGGAATATAGCACTCTTCAAATACCTGAAAGATAATCATAAAGATCTGACCTCAGTCATCACGCGTGTAATAACACGTAATAGTGTAACGTACAGTGTAACACGCGTAATAACAGGCTCAAACTAAAGGAAGCCAGATATAGGCTGAGTAACAGCAAAACAATTCTTAATGGTTAGAGCAGTACGACATTAGAACCAACTGCCTTGAGAGTGGTAAGCGCTCCAACACTGGAAGCATTCAAGAGAGAAGTGGACCACCATCTGTTTTTATTTGGATTCCTGCATTGAGCAGGAGGTTGGACCCGATGGCACTAAAAGGCAGAAGCGTAGCTTACCTTGCCGGGGCTCCGTATAAAAATTGTTTGGGGGCCCTTTAGATGTGGGGCGGAGCTAACGTCATGACATCATGACATCATGGGGGGAGCCAACGTCATGACGTCATGACGTCGTGGGCGGGGCCAAAAATAAAAATAAAATAAATAAAAATAAAATAAATAAAATAGAATTAAAATGTAAAAAAAAAAAAAACCCACACAGACCTCAACCCACCCACCCACCCACCCGAAACACAAAAACCTCACTTACCTTAATCCTGGGGCCTCTTCTTCCTCCGCCTCTGCTGTCACCGCCGCCGCGCCGCTGCTGCCGCCGATCGCTCCCTCGCCGCGCACGGCGAAGGCAAGGGGCAGTTGTGGAAGGCGAGCGGGCGAAGCGAGGCAGCCCCGAGGCCCTCCCCCCGGTTGCCCCGGGGGCTCCCTGGCAGGCTGCGCCAGCCCGGGCGGGGCTCTCCACCTCGACGCTGGGGTGGGAGTCCACCAGCTGCAGGACCAGCTCGCGCGCCCCATCCCTTCCAGCTAACAAGGCGAGCTTCTTAACCACTGAGCCACCGCAGTTCCTAATTGCAATGAAATTACCCCCCCCCCCGCTGTTTCTTTGTTTAACTCTATATCAAGTGGCGATGACGCTGACTGGAAGGCGGGAGGTCAGCAGTTCGATTCCCGAGTACTGCAGGACGGAATGAGCCCCCGTCTCTGTCCCAGCTCCTGCCAACCTAGCAGTTCGGAAGGAAGGCATTGCAAGGAGATAAAATAGGGACCACTTCGGTGGGGAAGTAAACAGCGTCCCGTGCGCTCCGGTGTCTAAGTCATGCCTGCCACATGACCACGGAAACGTCTGCAGAAGCGGACAGCGCTGGCTTTTAGGCTTTGGAAGAGAGATGAGCACTGACCCCTAGAGTCGGATAGGACTGGCTTTCGAGCAAGAGAGACCTTTACCTTTACCGTATCAGCTCCCAGCCCTCAGGAGAAAATGGTGGTGGCGAGACGTCAATAGGAAGCGCCGCGCCTCTGTCGTCAGGTGAGCTCCAGGCGCGCGCGGCAGGTGAGTTCCAGGCACGCTCCAGGTGACCTGCCGCCTGCCGCGGGACGGGGCGCGCCCGCGAGCTGGTCCTGCAGCTGGTGGACTCCCACCCCAGCGGCGACCGTGGAGAGCGCCGCCCGGGCTGGCGCAGGCAGGGAGCCCCCGCAGCGACCGGGGGGAGGGCCTCGGAGTCGGGGCTGCCTCGCTGCTTAAAAGCTGCGGCTCCGACTCCGACTAACCGACTCCGGCTTTTTTTTAAAAATTGGAGCCAAAAATGGCTCCAATAAAGTGCGCATGCGCAGAAACTCAATCTGACACATGCGCAATGCATCAGATTGAGTTTCTGCGCATGCGCAGTAAGTTTTTGCTCTTTTTTATTTTTAATTTTATTTTTTGCCGTTGGGGGCCCCCGTAGCCCGGGGGCCCCGTATAATTGATACGGCTGATACGGCGGTAGCTACGCCTCTGCTAAAAGGCCACTTCCAACTCAGTGATTCTATGATTTAATGAGTCTATGACTCTATATTCTGCATATCACTGAAGATACTTTGGAGCACTAACCAGGTCAGTGGTAATTAGGACAGTTTAACAATCTGCCTTGTGGGTGAAAAAAGCGACAGAAATACTTAACCAGTGAGTGGAACAATGCAACACTTCAACAGGTGATTTTTTAAAATAAAGTACAGCACAGCATTTTTTTTGGTTGGGTGAAAAACCATATACTTGCACAAATAATGGAACAAAATATACTATTTAAGAGTGATTGATTATGAAATTATAAATAAACATTTTTGGAGTGATTTTGAATGAAATTATATTTTAAATGAGAGACTGAGCTGTGACTCTTTTCATTGCATCTTAGAAGTATCAATATTGGTTTGGGGATTTCTTCCAGCCATGGCTTTTGATTTATCCAGTCCAATATTCAATATTGATTTGTCATCGCTCATCTATTTAAGCGCATATCAACTGAACTCCAAAATGTTCTAGCCTTTGCCTTCTGTTTCCATCCCTGGCTGAACAGCTTTACCATTGGCTCATCCCATTGTTTTTGGAGTCTGCCCAGTGGTCTTTTGTGGTCTGTTGGTAGCAAATCTGTTAGCCAACAGGTCCATCTATTATCCTTTAGGCGGGTGATATGTTTTGACTTAAAGCTATAAAAAATGGCTGTCCTTGAGACCTCAAAGTGCCACAGAATGGCTGCTGAATCACAATTTTTGCTTCTCATTGCTACTATAATGACAGGGGTATTATTGAACAAGAAAAATTTGTATTTATATTCAAAATAGTTAAATGACAGATGGTCAGATGTTTGAGTTAAATATGTCCCTTATTGTTATGACAGATAATAAAGTAAAGAGATTTTTTTTAAAAAAAATCCACATTCTCTCCAGATTGTTCGGCTGCACTTTTCTGAATGAGAAAGGGAAATATATGTTGCCACAACTGAGGCTGCGATTTATCAATGATTGAACGAGAGATTATTGGAAAATCTGAGCTTCATGGAATGAAAGCAGTGTGTAAATGTAACAACATAAATGTCATGAATTCACAAGTGACCACTCACCACTGACGGTACGAAGAGATTCCCTGGGAAAGTTTTGTGCAGGATGCCTTATCCTCACATGTAAGTCAACAACATTTACCAATTGAATAATGCACACATTACTCATTTACCAGCTGAATAACATACATCACCATCTTAAGCTCTTTCCAAATGTATATCCTGTCATGGTCAGCTGCACTCCATGGCATATAGAATCGTCCTGAGAAATATCATTCTCAGGATGCATTAGATGGATTCTTATGCTTTGAATAGCAACTTTTCTTACGCTGCTAGGATGTAAAAACAGCTCACATTCTGCCGTATAGGGATGGGGGTTGCACATTTGTTTAAATTGCAGCCTGTGCTAGTGAAGAAATCTGTTTTGCAATGCAATTGCAAGATCACAAATAGGCCAAAATTGTGTTTCAAGATGGATAAGAATAAATTTTGATGACAATATTGATGTGAACTAACCGTTATTCTAAATGGCACTTGTATTTCTAGTTAGTAAGAGCAATGGTCCTTGAGCAGTTCTTTCCATGTAATTAATCATTAATGGCTTGTTGGAGAGCAGAGTTTATTATCTTTTCTTCTTATGTTCAGAAATGACTGAAGCACACCTCACCTAAAAAACTCATTAAGTCATCGTTGAACACAGTTGTCTTTTGGAGATCTTGCGATATGTTTATCCACCTCCAGTTACCTCCACCGGGGTTACAGTTCTACCAGGTTTGTGGCCTAACAGATGGTCCTAACTAATGAAAACAGCCCTTTTAATTAGTTTGTTTGAAGACGATCATTCACATTGGTGAGAGCTCCCAATAAAGTTTCAGTGACCGGCATTCATATTGCTGGCTTCCAGCAGATGCCATCTGCTTGGTGGCAGAAAGTGGCTAAGGGAAAACTGTTCATATTTCCTCCTTCATTGAGCTGGAAATAGGATTAAAAGGGTGTAGCTACAGAACTTGGGGAGGAGCGGTTGGATGAAGGAAGGTCTCTTGGTTATTGCTGACAGCCAGCCATTTGAAAACTCATTCTTTTGTTCTCTCTGGTTGAATAAGCCCACTGATTCAGTGCAGATTTGATGAGAATCAACTCCTCAGTTCCAAGGATTTAACTTTGCTGTTAGTTCTAGTTTATGAGAAAATGCCAGTTTATCTAAACCTTTAGCTTGATCCAAAACCATTCACCTAATGTTCTTATCTGGTTTTTAAACCAGACAAAGTGTGGCCCAAGCTGGAAATGACAAGGGAGGAACAGACCTTGGCCAAGTTTCATTTTTGGACTTGTACATGCTGACTAGTAGGTTCAACAACAACTTACGATCAAGTCATTTTATGGTGCATTATCAGAGCTGGTCACTAGAGGCCACTGTCTGTAATATGTTTACAAGGAATAGAGGCAGACATTTTGGTAGGTATCATGAAGAAAAAGGGAGCCAGTTGAAGGTCCTCCCCCTTCTATGACTCAGATATATGTGTTAAATATAGGGATCACTGTTACCAATGGTTTCATGTATCTGTGGAAGGTCTCAGAACTTATCCCCTGCGAATACCTGTACACTTTGGTGGTTTTATTCTTAATATGTGCACTGACATAAGCATTTTACCTAAAGTATGTATTAAATTATTCAAAGCCCTAAAAGATGATGGAATTAAAGCATTGCATTCTGTATTCCAGCAGATTTGGAAAACACAACAATGGCCACAGGATTGGAAAAGATCCGTACAGTATACGTTCAAATTGCAAAAAAGGGGCAATGCCAAAGAATACTCAAATTATCAAACAATTGCGCTCACCCCACATGCTAGCAAGGTTAAGCTCAAGATAATACAGGACAGGCTTCAGCAGCACATGGAGAGAGAACTACCAGAAGTACAGGGTTGGTTCAGAAGAGGCAGGGGGGCTTTTGGGAATTGTAGTCCAAGAACACACAAATAGGTCAATCTTAGAAGAAATTAACCTTGACTGCTCCTTAGAAGGTCAAATAGTAAAGATGAAACTAAAGTACTTTGGACATCAAATGGGAAGGGTGGAGGGCAAAAGAAGAAGGGGGCGGCCAAAAATGAGATGCCTAGATGGTATTGTAGACACAATGGGCACAAAGCTGAGTGAGTTGAGGAGGATGGTGGGAGACAGAAGTGCCTGGCGGACAGTGGTCCATGGGGTCGCAAAGGGTTGAAATTGACTGTGTGACTGAACAACAAAAGCAGAGGTCTTCTTCTACAGCCATGTCATTATGTTGTTTATATATATAACAAATCCTTCCTGGTAAGCTGGTAGCTTTATATATATAAAGACAAAAGGCATCTCCAAATCCAACTAGAGCGCAGCTGAGAGAATCTGACAGCAACCAAATGAACTTTTTAGCAATGGTAGTGAGAAAACATAGTGAGGGAGAGGCCTAGCCAACCTCCTTCAGGAAGGGGGTCCCAAATTGTGTGCTTCATACCATTTGTGCGTGCACCAAACACTGCAGCATTCAATCAGATGCTTAAAGACCAAATCCTTGCAGACTTCCACCAGACAAAAAACAGATGTTATCGTCAATTTGGTTAAAAGAGGCAGCCAGCAAAGAGACATCTGGATTGTTTAATCAGCTCATTTCAGTGGAGACAGAGATAATTCTTAATGCTGCATTCTGAAGCCGGAGGTTCCCTGCAATAATGGGTGCTGGCAGAGCTACAAACGGGGAATTAAGTCTAATCCAAACGGGATGTTACCAAAGCATATAAAACTGTTTTCAGACTTCCAAGGGTCAAAAGAGTTTTAATCCCATAGTAAAAATGGTGGGGCTGGCTGTTGTGTTTTTATTATTATTATTATTATTATTATTATTATTATTATTATTATTATTATTATTATTATTATTATTATTATTATTATTATTATTATTATTATTATTATTATTATTATTATTATTATATTTGAATTTCTATACCGCCCTACTTGGCAGAGCCAACTCAGTGTTTGTGTTTGACTCAGGAGGGAATTTTCATATTTCAATATCTCAGTCTGGACAGCGGTGTGCTGGGGAATCGGGCAATCGGGCAATGTTCCACTCCGCCCCAGCAATCTCCACCCCTGAGGGCAGAATTTTTGAAAGGAAATATTTGTTTGTTATGCATCTATCTGTTTCTATTTCTTGTTCTATGTTAGTTGATATGCTGGCTTCTTGCGTTAAGATTTGCCTAATAAAATTTTGTTTCTTCAAACACTGAGTGCTTATAGTCTCTGGGAGACTAAAGAACCTGAGCACAGCATGCCTGGCCAGCTTGCTTACTTTCACAGACTTTTCATTAGAAACTAAAGTGAATGGATTGAGGCTACCATAATTTGGACATGCTATGAAAAGAAGATTCACTAGGGGGGAAATACCAGGAAAAGTGAAAAGCGATAGCAAAAGAGGAGGACTGAACATGAGATGGATTGAATCAACAAAGGGAACTACCATCTTAAGTTTGGAAGAGCTAAACAGGACTGATAAGAATAGGACCATTTGGAGGACACACATTCATCAGTTTGCCACATCAGAAACAACCTGATACTCCATTAAAATAACAACATTTTAATTAAAACTTTACATGAGCCACTTAAGCTGCCAAATATATTTTGGAGATGAAGTTCAGCAAATGGATAGCAAAGTATTGCAGGCTTTTGAATTTCTGATAAAATTCCCTTTAGCTGTGCAGTAGAAGTACAAATCAGTCGATACTGAAGGAAATCAACCCTGATGACTCATTAGAGGAATAAATACTGAAGATGAAGCTCAAGTATTTGGACCATCAAATGAGAAGAGATGAGTCACTAGAGAAAGCATTGATGCTGGGAAAGATAGGAGGAAAAAGGAGAAGGGGACACCAGATGATGAGGTGGATACAGTGATGGGATGCAACAGGTCAGCACCAGTTCGCCAGAACCAGTTGTAACTTTTCCCAGTGTCCCGGAGAACCGGTAGCAGCTTTTGGGGGGAACCCCTTCAGGGCTTACCTTTTCACCGGTTCTCCCACTGTGCATGCAGGCCAAGCATGTCCTCCCAAGTGGGGAGGAGGAAGAGAAGCTGCTAGCCTGAAGCTCCCTATAGCCTGCTCCCCAGGGTAAGTGACTCATCTTTGGATGTGGTGTGTCTGTGTGTATTTTAATGTGTATTTAATACCTTTACCGAAGAGTTGGAGGAAACTGTACAACCACAGTTCCTAAAAAGGCCTGGCAGCTGGCAGGCCTGGCAGCCTGGCTTGGGGTTTTTAAGCAAAGTATTGGAGTTACCTCATCAGTAAGCTACACCTGTGCTGTTCCAATTGCTGTTCCAATTGGAGAACCCTTAAGGAGATACAGCTGTTTTACATTTACATTAAGGTATATTATCCTAGAGAACTGGTACGATGACCGTACCCATCTTGCAACATGGTGCTGCCCAGGCACTTATACTAACAGGTAAGTGATGGGTTTGTGTTTGGGGTGGGTGGATTTGTGTTTGGAGTGGGTTTGTGTTTGGTGTTGTATTTTAATGTAATTTTTATTGTATTTATTTATTTATTTATTTATTTATTTTATTGGTTTGTGTTGTGTTGTGGTTGGGTGGTTGGGTTGAGGTGTGTGTGTTGTTGTTGTTGTTGTTGTTGTTATATTTCTTTGGCCCCGCCCACAACATCATGATGTCATGACATTAGCTCCGCCCTCTCTATGATGACATTACAGTGGGGTAGTAAAATTGTTGACAACCCACCACTGGGTGGATAGGTGGCACTGTGGATGCAATGGGCATAGATTTGAGTGGGCTGAGGATGGTGGAAGATAGAGGAGCCTGGCGCACGATGGTCCATGGGGTCACAAAGGGTTGGACTCGACTGTGCGACTAAACAACAACAAAGAAGTACAGAGATCCACAGATAATAGCTACAAGTTTCCCAATGTCCACCCAGTTCAAATTATCTGACATTCAAAGTCTCAATTTCTCATGTTGAGACATTTGTAGGAGAAAACATAAAAAACATTTCTTTACTTTATAGTTTTTGGAATTACAGGTGTGTGCACGCTGCTTTCTTATTGCATGCGTGCTTGCGGCCAACCAAACAGATCAACAGGAACAAACAACTGACACCAACCAACAAAAGAGAGAGGGAAAGAACACAACGCAGAGAGAGGCAGGACTATTTTTGAATTTGAAGGCAGGAATGAACGGTTGGTTAATGCTGGATAGATAAACCAGATAAGTCTCTTCCATTCACTCTGTCTACAGGCAGCATGTGATGCTGTGAAAAATAATCTTCAAAAGACACTGTGGAACCCTTGCTTCACAGTGTGTGGGATTTTTACCCACTAAAACCACCTCCCATTACGCTCCGCCACCCCGCGGAACCGCCATCAGGTATTACTTTGCGGGAGGGGGGGGCAGACTGGCTATTAAAAACCTACCTCCAATTTGTCTACTCGCCCTCCTCCTTTATGCCTCTGGCTGCCCTCTGCTCAGTTTCTCCACATGTCTAAATTCCAAGATGACCCTGGGGGCATAATTGGACACCTCGACCCGGGTAGTCTCCCTGCTCAACATCTTGCCGATGATGTCTTCCGGAGACAACTGTCATCGAAGATGTCTCTGTAGAATTTCCCATTTTGCATCAAAGCATGTACAGTGAAAGAACAGTTTGCGTGCTCTTTTATGCCTTTCTGATAAACTTGATGGTCTTTGCTTCAATGGCTACCTCCAACTCCTTGCCAAGTGCCTCACAAACTTCCTCTATCGTAGTCAGCTCATCAAGGTCCCAGATTTCAATTGTCTTCTCATCCTTTTGACTCACTACACTTGTTGATTCTACCAGTGTGTGTGTGTGTGTGTGTGAGAGAGAGAGAGATCATCCTGCTTTTAAAGCCACAAGAGTTCAATTTATGATGGAATAAATAAAAGCTCTCAGCATTTGGTAGCTAGGAATTCCCATTTAAAGATACTAAACCTTAATCACAGGGAAGGGGCATGGATATAAAAAAACACCATGAAGGAAAGCTAGGGTACGCTGATCCTAGGCGAGAAGGTGATTGCAAGCATTTTGATAAACATGCCTGACCTCAAAATCTGATTTGTCATGCTACACCATGATGAATTACTTTCCTTTGAAACAGCCCTTTCAAATCTCAACTCCTAATAGGAACACTGCAGACTCACATGTCATGTCCTGTAGTATTTTTCAGCAAGCAAAAGGCATCTCATTAGATTCAACAGCCTGAACAAAAGTAGTATTTTCACACTCTCTGAGACTGATCGTAAAAAAATCATCATCATCTGTTGTTCTGGTGGTTTGTACATTTGTATTTCAGAGAAGTAAAGTGAACAAAAAACTGTGTCTGATTTTAGTACTACAATCAGCTGAGATGTGTAAAACTGAAAAAGTGTGCACAAACACACTTTTAATGAACAGGGGAAATGTGTACATTAGAGAAAACACCCATTTAATGCATTTTGTTGTTCAGTCACACAGTCAATTCTGACCCTTTGTGACCCCATGGATGATTGCCCACCAGGCACCTCTGTCCTCCACCATCCTCTTCAATCAGCCCAGGTCTGTGCCCATTATATCTACAATATCATCTAGCCACCTCATTTTTGGCCACCCCCTTCTTCTTTTGCCCTCCACCTTTCCCAGCATCAAGGCTTTCTCAAGTGAATCCTCTCTTCTCATTTGAAGTCCAAAGTACTTTAGCTTCATCTTCACTATTTGACCTTCTAAGGAGCAGTCAGGGTTAATTTCTTCTAAGATTGACCTATTTGTTCTCCTCGCTGTCCAGGGGACTCTCAAAACTCTCCTCCAGCACCACATCTCAAAGGCATCTATTCTTCTGTGCTCAGCTTTCCTAGATAAGATCAAAAGTTCATCTAGTGTGAATTGGGTGGAAGCATACCTTGGTCAAGGACCACCTTCTTTTGGGGGTAATATATTGCAGGAGAGTCATATGCTTCTCCTCCTCCAAGTGTCATATCTAATTCCAAATATCGGTTATCATCATGGCAATCATCCAGGAAGATAGTCCTGTCTCTATGCCCTCAAAACAGTCTGGAAGGTTGAAATTGGCAGGAAGACTGACCACGCCTTCTAGAAGTTATGAACACACACAGAGGGCTTTTGAAAATTACACGTAGATTAGATGTTCGTCACCTCATGTCTGCAGAATGCCATTCCCCTCCAGAGAATCATCAAGGCTACAATGGAGAAAAATGAAATGGAATAAAATGACTCATTGTGAACAGATGATCGAAATTTCTCAGCATCTCTGAAAATGGTTTGAGAACGTTTGAAATAATTCTCTTCTAGGTTTTCTTGCAGAAGCAGAGAAAAGAATGTATTGTTTCCCACTGTGAAACTGCTCTTACTCGCTCAAGCTGAGCCTTTTGATTTCAAAAAGAGAAAATTGCAGTTGATTTCAGGAAGGAAGCATTAAAATAAATAAATAGCCCACTCCAATTTTTTTGGTATTATTTTTCAGAGAGTGATTCCAGTTATAATGTAAAGGTCAACAATGAAGCCATGCTCAAAGAGAGAGACAGATGATGAATTTTGAGATCCAATCTCTCTCTCGCATCCACACTCTTGGAGTGGCTTGATTGAAATTAGTCCACCTTCCACGTGATCCATCTTTGTTCAATTTTTCACATAGTTGGGACTGTCGAATAGAAATTTCATTGGGTTTTAACTGACATGACCTCTTTCGCTCTATTTCTGAACGGCCCCTTTAGAGAGCCAATTGTGAACTCTGGGTTTGGAAGGGTGATGCTAGCAAAAGGCTCATTAAAGCTCTAAATGGAGAGTGAGAAAATGTTACAATTCAAGATAGATAGGGACGACTGCATCGTTTATGTCAAGTAACAAAGATGCTTGCGATTCAAAAGCATTTCAGTGAGACTCGTGAATTGGAAGATGGCTTATAAACTAATTTCATGTCTGGACAACTCACAGATGTGACAAAGGGGATGGCTTCTTTATTGTCAGGTCTTCTGAAAGCTCGATGATTTAGAAAAGAAAAGAAAATTGAAACTGATAGCGAGGACTGAATTACAGCAATAGCCCTTATTCCCATCCAAAGAAGTGTAATTTTACTGCATTGTGGAGAATGAAACTTTTCCTAGAGCTTGTCAACTGCTACTGAAACATGTCTGTGCAAGAAAATTGCAACTGATTTCTGTATTTTATGTGCATGCATGAAATACCTACACAGCCTGGAAAAGCTACTGTTTTGGACAGTGATGGCAAACCTTGGCACTCCAGGTGTTCTTGAACTTCAATTCCCAGCAGGAGTGCTGACTTGAGCATCTGGGAATTGAAGTCCAAGTACACCTGGAGTGCCAAGGTTCACCATTACTGTCCTAGAATCCCTCAGACTTGCATGATGGAATCTGTACATTTGCTTTGGAGTATAACCCCTTCCCTTTTTCAATTCCTTCTTTTCTCCCTCCCTCATTTTCTTCTGTTACTTAAGGCTGAATGATGTGTTTGCTCTTGGCATGAATATGTAAATTCTGCTAGGAAGCAACTGAGTGCTTTGTATAGCTAACCAACCAAGAAAATGTTTCATATTTGGCTGTGATAGCAGCAAGATAATGCTGGAATGGTAAAAATAGCAATCATGAAAGACAGTGTCCTGTGGCTGATATAAAAGATATATTTGGGAGAAAAGATAACAAGAAAAAAACAGAATGAGTCGTAGTGATTATTATTATAGATCTCTAGGTCTGTCAGGGAAAACACGATTTAGTGAAATATTACACTGAAATAGCCTGGACATTGATCACTGTGGATTTAAATTATACCTCCATTGATGGCGAAAATATCCACACACGAGCCGAATGAGGCACTCAAAGGCGGGATGGACTGTTTTCACAAATGCAATTTGCAAAGCAGTCAGCATCACCAGAAATCACACTGGACCAAATCCTTGGAAGTGAATCAATGACATCACAATTAAGATGGGCTGGAAAAAAAAAGATTCTAGGATGGCCCTGACTCATTCTTTTGGTAAGGTTGTGCAATTAGAAATGTCTTGTTAATCCTGAGCAGAGGAAATGATACAGAAGCATCCAAGAAGGACTAGCACATTCTTTTCAAAGGGTATAATGATTAGAATCACACAATCTATTTAAAATGAATCAGAGGGGAAAAAATTAAATCTGGAGTTATAAATCACAGTTATAAATGCAATTATTGTGCCATTCCTAGATAACCATAGAAGAAGACAAAGAAAGAAAGAAAGAAAGAAAGAAAGAAAACACTATATCACACTGGTTCTAACAACCAATAAGCAGAAATGTGCCTCTAAAGTGGACATTCATTCATTCATTCCAGCCATCTGGGATATTTTCCCACTCTGGCCAGTGTACAACAGTTAAAACCAGAAATATACAAACAATAAAAACTGATGATATCCAAGGATGGCAGAATCTGATTGATGAACATGGGACCTGTCACCAAACCATAAACTCTTCATGGCTCCAACATGAAGAGTTCATGGTTTGGTGGCAGGTACCATGTTCAGTGCTTCATAATGAAGTAAGGCTGGGAATAGCCAGTATTTTACCCTTGTTGCATCACAGTTTTGCTTGGATAAGGGTTTGATGTGAGTAAGTCTGTCCTACACATTTGAATCAGTTTGATGTGAATTTAACTGTGATGTATCTACTCAAAATCCTCATACTCAGAATGCTCTATTGTACACTTCTAAATCAGTCCCCTGAACTAGGTAAAGGTAAAAGTCACCCTTGCTCAAAAGCCAGCCGTGTCCAACTCCAGAGTATAGTGCTCATCTGCATTTACAGTCAAAGAACCAGCATTGTCTGAATCTGCAGATGTTTCCATGGTCAAGTGACAGGCATGAGTAGACATTGGAGAGCACAGAATGCTGTTACCTTCCCACCAAAGTGTTACCTATTTATCTACTTGCAATTTCTGGCTTTCAAACTGCTAGGAGTCGGAGTTGAAGAGTCGGAGGAAATTTCGGGAACCTGGAGTCGGAGTCAGAAGTATGCTAAACTGAGGAGCTGGAGTCGGAACATTTATCTATCGACTCCACAGCCCTGGGTTGGCAGGAGCTGGGACAAAGAGGAGTGCTCACTCTGTCATGCAGCGCTCAGGTCTCAAACTGCTGATCCACCAACCTTCCAGTCATCAAGTTCAGCATCTTAACCACCACTGCAGTCTCCTGAACTACAGCAGAGTAAATCAAGTACTTCCTTAAATCACAAATCCTAGGAGTATTTGTGTCTAGACTTTGGGGCTTTGTTCTTTGGGGCTTGGCCATTTTGCCCATACAGTTAAAGTAATAGCAAATTGATATGGCAATGCAGGATTGACACACTGGCAGGACTCTTAATCATGCCCAGTGCTTTTCCTAATTTGGTAAGACAAATATAGACAATAATGTCTTTAAGACTCTTTGTCTCTTTGTATGGTGATTTAATCACAAGCAATTATCGGTTTTGCATTCTCCAGGTGCAAACTAGCCTTCATAGGTTAGTGGGCCAGTGAAGATAGCTTTAAATACACCTGGTCCTCAGCCCTCATGGTGTGCAGGTTTTTTTAAAATTTTATTAAGAGCACTTCTAGCTTTCTTTTTCTTGGAAATCCTTTGATTTTTCCTGCCCTTAAGCCCTTAAATTTTTATGTATATATTAGAGGTGCAATACCTTTTATTTGTGGAACATAAAAGTCCAGTTATGTCGAAGTGTCTTTTTCTAGTAAATTTCATGCCTCCTACACAAACTTTATCTTTTTCTTTTACGAGGCGGGTGAAAGCACATGGTTTATTGTGGTAATGGACCCTATTCAGGACTATCTCTCTGATGGAGCTGTCATGCTAAGCCAGCTATGAAAAATATTGGAGACGTTAGAAAGGAGGAATTGGAGGGGTGTCTCAGAAAGTTCTTTGAAGCCATCAGCCTCATTTACAATACTAGTTTGAGAAAGAACAAAGCCCCAAAGTCTAGACACAAAGCTATCAAAAACTTACTGGGCTGAAATAGAACAATGTCATTAGGCAATAACTCTCCACTGAGGCCCTAATGTTGGCTTGGCCATTTTGTCAAATATTAAACATTCCTTCCCCTACAATTTACACGCTCACAGTTTTTAGGAGAGGGACTGTGGTGGCTTAGTGGTTAAGACACTGAGCTTGATGACTGGAAGGTTGGCAGGTCAGCAGTTCGAGACCTGAGTGCTGCACGATAGAGTGGGCTTCCATCTCTGTCCCAGCTCCTGCCAGCCTAGCAGTTTGAAACAAGAAATTGCAAGTATAATAAGCAGGTACCACACTGGTAGGAAGGTAACAGTGTTCTATGCACTCTGGTGTCAGCGCTGACTCTTTGGCTGTAAACGGAGATGAGCAATGCAATCAGGGGTGTAGCTACCGCCGTATCTGCCGTATCAATTATACGGGGGCCCCTGGCCCCGGGGGCCCCCAATGTGCGTAAGCAAAAATTAATAAAAACTTCCCAATTTTTTTTTATTTCACAAATGATAAAAGTCAAAAAAAGCAATTTCTTTTTTCCCGCGTAAAGCGTGCATTCAAAAGTTGGCAACACCCTACATCGGTTATCGCGGGCTGAGGGACTTCCTCGTTTAAGTCATTTACTTCAACAGGGGAATCACACAATAATCGATGTACATACGATGAATAAATATTTCTTTTAATTTTATGCATTTTTTTTCTTTTGTGAGAAATCTTTACCCTTCCTAAGGGCCCCCAAAGAAATTTTTATACGGGGCCCTGCCAAGGCACGCTACGCTTCTGAATGCAATCTAGAGTCAGATACGACTGGCTTCTGTGCAAGGGTGAACTTAGTTTTTAGGAAAGGTACTCCTTGGATTTCCCCACTGAATGTAGACATTATGCTGGCCAGAAATGGAGGAAGTTACCTTTTTATAATGACAGTTTGAAAATTGGGTCTTTGGAAGTCTACTTTTCTCAGCTGACAGAAGAGCGGTACATGTTTTAGCCCAGTGGCTCCCAGCCTTTTTTTGGCCATCTGTAAATCCTGATCCCCCCCCTTCTGTGACATATTTAATTCTTATTTTTCAAAAAGCGAACTCCTGTTGATGCGTAGGAAGCCTAAAAGGCCATTAACTTGGTCTAAACAAGTTTATTTATTTATTTATTTAATTCATATTTCTATACCGCCCATAATAATTAGAAAATTAAAAACTGAATCTCAGAGATAAAAGATTAAAAGACCAAGGGAGAGAGGGAGCTCAAACTAACCAGTGAGCTGGGGTCATTGTACCACCAAGGCCCCATACTTGCCCCGCCAGCCATGTTTTTCAGTTCTTCCTAAAAGACAGCAAGTCCATCTGTAGACATAGCTCAGTTGGTAGGAGGCTCCATAGGGCCAGAGCAGACACAGGGAAGGCTGTCCTTCTAGTGCCAGAGAGATGTGCCTCTCTGACCGATGGAACAACTAGAGAGCCTCTCCGGTCCACTCTGATGGGACGGACAGATGTTCTTGGGGTGAGGTGGTCTCTTAGGTATCCTGGCCCACTACCATATAGGGCTTTAAAGGTAATTACTAGCACCTTGAATTGCACCCAGAGACAAACTGGCAGCTAGTATATCTCCCGAAGCAGTGGCGAGGCATGTGCATACCACCCACACCCCATCACCTTCGGGCAGCCGCATTCTGGACCAGTTGAAGCCTCCAAATGGTCATCAAGGGCAGCCCTATGTAGAGCACATTACAATAATTAGTCTGGAGGTGACCAGAGCATGTGTGATCATGAGCAAGGAGTCCCGATCTAGGAGTGGACGTAACTGGCGTATTACATGAAGTTGTGCAAAAGCCCTCCTGACCATGACTGCCACCTGCTCTTCGAACAGTAGTCGTGAGTCCAAGAGGACCCCCAGATTACTCACCAGGTCTGTTTGGGGCAAAACTGCCCCATCCAGAACCAAAGATGGTATCTCCCGCGATAGCCCAGGACTCCTGACCCACAGCCACTCAGTCTTGCCATGATTCAGCTGAAGCCCGTTGTCCCCCATCCAGACCCTGACAGCCTCTAGGCACCTGAAAAGGACTTCCACTGCATCTCTTGGATCACCATGGGCTGAGCTATATAACTGGGTATCATCAGCATATTGATAGTTTGCAATCACCATGGGGTAGAGTGATGGTTTTTTCAGGAGGGGGTGCACAAAAGCATGTTTTAAGGTAGCTGGTAAGAGTCCCTCCTGCAATGAAGAATTTATGATTGCTTCAACCCAATCGCCTGTCACCGCCTTAGATGTTTTGACTTGCCAGGCGGGACATGGGTCCAGTGCACAAGCAGTAGCATGAACAAATCCAAGGAGCTTGTCCACTTCATCAGGGACAACTGGATCAAACTGATCCCAGATAACATGGCTAGACTCCGCTCCGGAGAACCCCAGCTCTACAGTCTCCACGCCAGGATTAAACTTTGAGCGAATCTGAGCGATTTTCTCCACCTAATCAGCAAAGTCTTCAGCAGATCCCTCCCAGCCAGGGCCTGACCCCCCCCCCCGAAGAGGGATCTGGTCACCCGAAAGTTTTTTTTTTAAATTATTATTATTTAATTTATACCCTGCCCCACTTGCGAAGTGTGACTCTGGGCGGCTTACAAATATATCCTCAATACAGTATAAAACATTCAATCAATGCAATATACATCAATATAATAAGAACATCATAGAACACACTAAAATAATACATGGCACATAGCAATACAATATCATATAACAATTAAATAACAGTAATTAAGCAACAAGAGTCCTTGCCGCTCAAAGGTCCCTGGTCTAGAGCTGGGGGAGAGCAGGCGCCAAAGTCTGGTGAGGGCGGCGGCGGGTCTCCTTATGCTGCCAGCCCTAGTGCAGGTGTTTCTGCTCTCCCCGGTTTGCTGGGCAGTTTCCAAAGAAAGTCTCAAATCTCAAATTGCCCCCCTTAAAAATAAAAATGTCCCCCTGTGTGGCATGTGCCCC
This sequence comes from Furcifer pardalis, assembly GCA_030440675.1. Classification (NCBI taxonomy): domain Eukaryota; kingdom Metazoa; phylum Chordata; class Lepidosauria; order Squamata; family Chamaeleonidae; genus Furcifer; species Furcifer pardalis. Next base: position 13,973,124 of record CP126894.1, on the reverse strand, counting down.
ACATTGGGAACAATGATTTTAACCACTGGAAAAACCCAGGCCAGTGCTTGAGCAAAGTGTGGGAAACTCCTTATTGTCAGAGGGAGAAGTGATTTCTTAACCATCCTAATTAGTTACTCTCTTATTGCTGCATACCGAAACAGGACACTATCAATAGCGGGATAAGTTTCCCTGACTTCATCACAATATGGCCTCCTTTAATTAGGTGTCTCTCTGAGTTCTAGACAACTGTATAAATTTCGGGGCCATGTGTAGGAGAGATAGGCAGTGACTTTTGCAAGGAAAACAATCACAGCCGTCTGCCGACGAGATGAACAGCAAATTAGTGAGGCGAAAAGTGAAATACACCAGGAAGCCCTGTCTGTTGTGTAATTACTTCTTTTGCTGGGAAGAGGAGATACATGTGGTTTTGAACGGAGGACAGAGCAATATGAAGGGCTCTTCATCAGGGCGGCGTTTAACCGTATGTGGTTACATAATATCTGTGAGTAAGATGTTTTAACCATCCGTTCTGCTTGGAAAATGGATGGCTCACAGCTTGGCAGCCAGGGAAGAAAAGTAGCCTCTTTATTTGTCACGGTGAGGATTTTCTTGTTGTGTAGACTTACAGCACTTCTTCGCAGCAAGTGCTGGCATGTCTCATTGATGCAAGTGATTACAAGGAATTGTGACCTTTTCTCCTTATGCCACGACTTATCTAACATACTTCAATAATAATATTAAATAATGCATTTCCCTCTAGGAGTAATACCTTATCATATAATGGATTATTATTATTATTATTATTATTATTATTATTATTATTATTATTATTATTATTATTATTATTATTATTATTATTATTATTATTATTATTATTATTATGCACAAAGTGGCCAATATCTGCTGCTTTGTGTCATAGATTCTTAAGGCTTAGAAATCCAGGAAGTGTGTGTGTGTGTGTGTGTGTGTGTGCGTGTGTGTGTGTGTGTGGTTGTGTGCAAAGAAGACAAATCTTGACGAGACTGAAAGAAAGAGAGAAAGAAAGAAAGAAAGAAAGAAAGAAAGTCATTCTTCTCACATTTGTGGGGTTTCAAAGGAAATAAACTTTTTTCTTCTCTATTCCTAACCTGGGGTTTAGAATCACAGGAGACTTGAAAATTTCTTCTTCTTGAGTCCAGAGATCTTATGCTGATGAGAATGAATATTTTAGTGAGTGTTCTTTGTATTTCTGTCTCAGAGTTTACAAACAACAGCAACAACAAGTATACTCTTTGTTATTCAAAAACATATATGAGAGGTCTTGAATTTGTTTAAAAAATCTTCCTTACATAAGAGTGGTGGGGAAGTAGAATTGTGTTATGAAAGAATTGTGTTGAGTTCGGTCAAGATGGTGCTTCTTTGAGTTACAATTAGAAATAACACATGGAGCTGTTTGTGTTTTACAATATAGATGCTGGCCTCCGATAGGATTGGGCCTAATTTTTTTTTTTTGGGGGGGGCACTTCCCTTCTTTGGTCATCTTATATGGTAGCATCCAAAACCGGACTTCCAGGATTGCCCCAGCAGCCTGGCCTTCCACCATAGGAGCAATAGACCAGTAGATCTGGTCATTGGAGTGTGGAGCAGAGAAAAAGTGGTTGGTATATTTGGCATCAGGGCCATGGTGGTTTTCTGGCTAAGATGCTCAACTTGATGACCGGAATGTTGGCAGCGGTCAGCAGTTTGAGACTCGGGTGCTGCATGACAGAGTGGGCTCCCATCTCTCTCCCAGCTCCTGCCAACGTAGCAGTTCCCAAGCAAGAAATTGCAAGTAGATAAATAGGTACAGCTTTGACAGGAAAGTTAACAGTGTTCTGTGTGCTCTAGCTTCTAGTTATGCTTGCCACATGACCACAGAAACATTTCCAGACACAGATAGCACTGGCTTTTTGGCTGTAAATGGAGATCAGTGCCATACCCTAGAGTTGGATACAACTGGATTTTGTAGAAGGGAGACCTATACTTTGCCTCACTGAGGCAGTAGAGGGCATGTGTACCTGGGGCTTGGTAAACCAGGTCTCTCTACTTCATTGATCAAGGAGTGTATTTTATGCTGTTTGGTCCAGATGCCAACACTGTTAGGTAGGACTTTAAATGTCCCTCCCTCCCGAATGACTGATGAATCTGGAACGTTTGGAGGATGAAACAAAAAGTGGAAATATTAAAGTAAGACAGAGTATGCAGCTATGCTCCTAAAGAAAATCAACCCTTCTCCTTGGAAGGACAGATATTGAAGCTGAAGCTCAAATACTTTGGTCATCAAATGAGAAGAGAGGACTCACTGGAGAAGGCCGTGGTGCTAGGAAAGATCATAGGCCAATGGAGTAGGGGGCGGCAGAAGAGGAGATGGTTAGACAGTATCGTTGACCCAGTGGGCATAGATCTGGGCGGACGACGGAGGACGGCAGATGACAGAGAAGCCCTGGGTGCTGTGGTCAATGGGGTTTGCAAAGGTTTGGATTTGTGTGACTCAATGACAATTGCAACTCTACAAATCGCCACTGCCTAGGCCAGAAACCCTTTTGTTCTTTCTAAACATTCAGGCTGTAACCTAGTCTTCCCATTTATATTTCTCCATTTCTAGCAATATTTCCCCCCCACACCTTTTAAATGGACAATCAGAAATGACCAAATACTCTCATGGACCCTTATAAGTGTCTTCAAGAAGGCATAGGGTGTGTCAGACAGCAATCTGTGTGCTCTTATTCACCGGTGGATCAGGTCAGGCGGAGCAGTGTAATACCTCTAGTAGTGTAAAGAAAAGAATAACAACGTGGGGACAACAACTTGGAATATTTCTCTTCTGACGCTGGATATATGAGCTTTGCATATAAACAGTCTCACTAAACAATTGATTTCTGTCTCTGAGAACTTCATAACAAGGTAGACGGACGACAAAAGTTGACCCTATGTTATGTTGAGTCTAAACCTACCAAATCCTTGATGACAGGCAGATTTATATTCACTGCTTCCATAATGATGCATTTATACATAGCAATACAACTCAGGTGACCTGAGTCAGGTAGCAGATGCATATTTAAACCACATCTATTAATGCGGGTACATTTGTCTTATTCCGGTAACATGCTCATTTATATCCTGATTTATGTTAAGTGCATCGAAACCATGCAAAGGGCAAATGAATAATGAGATTAATTAATGTGATCATCATTTCTCAACACTCAAAATAAACTTCTTGACCTTTCCCCCCTGCATTTATGATCCCACAGGGTTCTCTTGTAACATACTAGCAAAATTCAGAGTCTACCTTATGCCGATAGGTGTTATTTTAAGAGTACACTGTGGTTTACTGCTATAAACTGTATATGCACACACCAGACATTCACAGATTTAACTGCAGAACATCAATCAGCAGGTGAAGCTTACACCAGAGAAATACTGTTATAATCACCATCATTGTGGAATGTGTACAGTTAGTAAGGTCACTCTTGCTTGAAAGCCAGTCGTATCCAACTCTAGGGTTCAGTGCTCATCTCTGTTTATAGCCAAAGAGCCAGTGCTGTCTGCGTCTGCAGACATTTCCGTGGACACATGGCAGGCATGAATAGACACCGGAGTGCACAGAACACTGTTTACCTTACCACCAAAGTGGTCCCTATTTATTTACTTGCAATTTGTTTCTTTTGAACTGCTAGGTTGGATGGGACAGAGACAGGAGCTCACTCCATCATGCAATATCTAGGAATTGAATTCCAACCTTCCAGTTGTTGAGTTCAGCATCTTAACCGCTTTAGCCACCACAGCCTCCTATACTAACTATACAGTTAGTGTAGCATAGTAATTAAAATTGGGGGAAGGGGAGAGCTATGGAAATGGTATTGAGTTCACTGAAGGAAAAAAGCAGGATATAAATGTATATCTAAGGATAAAAATGGATTATAACTTCATCATGCCTTTTCTCCCCCTTCAGGAATGCTGCCAATGTGATAGGAAAATATCCTAAATTTAGCTTTCTTGTCCTTTTTCCTAATTTAACTTTCTTGTACTTAGCTGCTTTGTTTTGTGATTGGTCACTAGAAGGTAAACATGGGCTTAATTTGTGAGACTGATTGCCAAAATGTGTAAATCTGAGTAAATTTTACAGTGGGAATGTTGATCCAAAAGAAGGGGGAAAACAAGAATAAATTAAGAGCTAAATCCAATTGTTAATCTTCACTAAAACAAAGCCACTGATGGGACCTAACTCGAAACTTATGTAAATCCCATCCAATGTCTATTCTAGCCCTAGGGTCTTGCTGTATTTCTGAATATAGGCCTAGGGTTAATAATTAGTATGTTTCCAATGCTTGTGTTCTTGGGTTGATGTGTGATGTATAGCAATAAAAAAAATAAACATTTAGCAAACATTTTTAAAACATAAATTTATCCAATTCATGTTTTGTAAGACAGTCATATTTTGGTTTCTTGATTTCCTATACTAGCGAAGAAATTACAACTGGTAAATTCTCTCCCCTGGCTTTTCTTTTTTGAATAATGACCATCCAGAATGAGCATTTTTGAAAAGCAGTCACAAACTTAACTTTGTTGGTAGGAAAAATAGGTATAAAATGTATGCATCAAGAAAAACCCATTCAAATGTGAGTCTTTTAAGAAAAACGGATGGCAAATGTATACAAATCAAATGTATACATATAGTTGAAGCTGACAACATTCACAATGTATCAAAATAAATTAAAAGAAGAAAAAGAACAAGAAAAAGCAAGGCAGCAAAGTGGAAACTGATAGAGATTCTAATATTAATACTGTAGCATGGCTATTTGTGACTGACCATGTGGAGACAGAAGGACTAAATGAAGGTGAACAGGAGTTTATTTATTTGTTTATTTGTTTATGTGCCATCTGTCTTCCTATAGGGGACCAAAGGTGACTTCTAACAATTAAAACTAGACAATACAGCAGGTTTACAATCCTATGCAAAACAATTTTAAAACCATTAAACGTTAATCAATATGAAAACCAAAATTAAAAATAATTTTAAAAACATGTAAAAAATTTTTTTTAAACACCCCGGTTTGACATTATTCCAAGTAATTTAGCTATATATGTTCAGCACAAAAACTAGAACATTGATAGTCAACTTCAAATATTTGTTTTAAAGCATTTGTGCCTACAATTTTTTTATGACGGAGTGGTTTGGAATAGGAAAAGGAGTAAGACAAGGCTGTATTTGTCACCCTGCTTATTCAGCTTATACACAGAGCACATAATGCACAATGCAGGGATGGAGGAATCACAATTTGGGATAGAAAATTGCTGGAAGAAACATCAATAATTTGAGATATGCAGATGATACCACCCTAATGGCAGAAAGTGAGGAGGACCTAAAAAAGCTCCTGATTAGGTTGAAAGAAGAAAGTGAAAAAGCTGGTTTGAGACTCAGCATAAAGAAAACAAAGGTCATGGCAACAGGCCCTATCAGTCCCTGGAAAATAGATGGGGAAGAAGTAGAAGCAGTGACAGATTTTACTTTCTTAGGATCAAAGCTCACTGCAGATGGTGATTGCAGCCATGAAATAAAAAGGCGACTGATCCTTGGGAGACAAGCTATGAGAAACCTGGGGAGCATAGTGAAAAGTAGAGACATCAAATTGCAAACAAAGATTTGTATAGTCAAAGCAATGGTATTCCCGGTGGCAATGTATGGTTGTGAGAGCTGGACCATTAGGAAAGCTGAGCGCAGAAGAATAGATGCCTTTGAGATGTGGTGTTGGAGGAAAGTTCTGAGAGTCCCCTGAACAGCTAGGAGAACAAATAGGTTGATCTCAGAAGAAATCAACCCTGACTGTTCCTTAGAAGGGCAAATAGTAAAGATGAAGTTAAAGTACTTTGGACATCAAATGAGAAGAGAAGACTTACTTGAGAAAGCCTTGATGCTTGGAAAGGTTGAGGACAAAAGAAAAAGGGGGCGGCCAAAAATGAGATGGCTAGATGGTATTGTGGATGCAGTGGGAGCAGAGCTGGGTGGGCTGAGGAGGATGGTGGAGGACAGAAGTGCCTGGTGGGTGGTGGTCCATGGGGTTGCAAAGGGTCAGAATCGACTGTGCGACTGAACAACAACAACAACAAAAAGTTCTGGAGGGCTCTTGGGAAAATGATCAGGCATTAGACTCTCTGACTTGACATAAATGCTGGTACCCCTAACAGGCCCCTCTTGAAATCTGGATAGATTCTTAATGAGATAGGTGACCCCTTGGATATCATTTGCACAAGCTTTCATAGGAGGGGCATTGTAGAAATGGAAGGAACCTCATATTTCATCTGTTTAAATTCCTGCCAATCATCGAGCATCCCTGATGCCTTTTGAAACATGTCATGTTATAGTTTAGGAGATCAGATTAAAGTAAGAAACATAGGGATATACTAAGAAACCAGAGTTTCTATTGTATTTGTGTCTTTTTTTTAACTTTTCCATAGGGATCTGGTTGTTTACAAGCTGTGAGGAAAGAATGGTGAAAACAATGAACAACTGGGCTTTTAAAAGGTTCTTTATAGTCTCATTTCACATATCAAGCTTTAAGCAGGGAATATGTTTTTGTGTTTTTCTTTTAATGCTCCACAGAATTCAGAAAGGGCAGGAGATTTGTCATCCACAGCATGCTCTGATTAAACAATCGAAAGCAGAGTTCATGAAATTGTCCTCCCATTATTTAAAACTGGCCATTCTTGTTGATCATCAAACACCCTGCTACTTTGGGATTTGGTTCTTGGATGGCGCTGCTGAATTATTCATTACTTTCAATTTAACAGAGTAATTGTTCTCACTGGTGATAGTATCTCATGTGAAATTATCTAAACATTAGCCGCTTTTATCTTTTTGGCCATTGCATACCTTGCCAATGCTGCCATTTGCTTGAAAAAGATTCTGTCTTCTGATTCATATACAAGGCAGACTGGAAAGAAAGCCTGAAGGATAAGGAATAAACGAGGATATGTCAAAACATATAAAGTCAATTCTATCTATCTATCTATCTATCTATCTATCTATCTATCTATCTATCTATCTATCTATCTATCTATCTATCTATCTATCTATCTATCTATCTATCCTTGCTGTCATTATTCAGCAAGGAGTGACTGGATGAGTAGACATCTCCGTGACAACACTCCGCACAACTTGCAGTTTTATAGCAGTTTAGATAACGTCACCCACTGGCCAGGCGGACTATGAGGGTAGACAGATCTGTCTGTCTGTCTGTCTGTCTGTCTGTCTGTCTGTCTGTCTGTCTGTCCGTCCGTCCGTCCGTCCATCCGTCCGTCCGTCCGTCCGTCCATCTATCCTATCCTATCCTATCCTATCCTATCCTATCCTATATACACACATGTTTGATGGTGGAATGATGGCATCCCAAGTTAGGTTGCAGTTGATCTTGACAGAGCTTTTCCTCAGGGTCTTTTTACTGTGGACAAAAGAAAAAAACTAAATGTGCACAATCACATCTCACTCTGCGGTGTGTATGTGTGTGTACTTTTTGATGTGCTATGCTACTGCATATTGAAGGATGAGTCCTGTTATTGGCATGCTTGGACAAATACTCTTTACTAGCTTTCCACTAAGATTTTTTTTTATCCGTGAAAAATACAGCCCTCAAAGGGCATATCAAAATTTATTACCGCTGCTCCATTCTTACTGTAATTTCAGTAGCAATATGGTCTCTTGGACTATCTGGTAACAAATCCTACATATGGCCATTCAGAAAGGCCTTGAATTTATGGTTCTCTCTTGCTTCCTTTTCTGTTGTCATTGTTCGCCTTTCTCTGGCAGCTCCTCCCCCACCCTTTGATGTAGCATATGTGCAGCGATGTGGCCACAAAAGTATAATGAGCCCTTTGGTGACTGCCCAAACCAACTCAGGCTGCTGACAATTACAGGGGACGATTAAAGGTTGTTGGGTGGGGTCTTTCTGCTGAACAGTTGTCACCATTTACTCCTGCATGCTGCACAAGAAGGAATCCAGTCCTAACATTAAAATGGGGAGCTGGGGCCAGATCGCATGTTACAAGTAACACACTGAACTGAAAGCATGTTATCATTCTAGGAGAGATGTGAGTCAAACAGATCTTCCTGTCTGAGAAATTAGACTCACAAATTAAACATGGGTTTCCATCCTGAAAACTCATGACCAAGACAGAGCAAATTAGTTTGTAAACTGCAGGAAGTCTGAAAATCTCCTGCAGTGACAATCAGATGTTTTCCAGTACATTACTTAACAGATTCTCACTTCTAATAACATGCTGTCTGTATTGTGTGGTTTTATTCGTAGGTGACTATTGCACAAAATGAAATATTAACTAAAAATGCAAATAATGCAAAGCTTGGATATGAACAAGATCTGAAACGACATGAAGCTTTAACTGGTGAATGATAAATGTCCCTTTTTTAACACTGATGGCAGCTCCCTTCAGGGATTAACAGTGTCAGGACCATACTTTGAGGAAATGGCCTTTATTCACATCAAAGCTCTGACTTAAATTAAACTGTCAATCTATTGCCCTTCATCTATTGTCTTGTTTGTTTTATTTTATTTCATTTATTATCCGATATGAAATTGGTTTATATGATATGGGCAGAAGTAATTATCGCTACTGATTTAGTCTGACTCTGATTTCACAGGGACAGTAAATCCACTCTGCATTTGGGACTGAACTTTATAGGGATGCTGTCCATGGTGCTATGCTTTGTCCACAAAATAAGGACATTGTAATTGACAGCATCCACTGCACCAGTTTAGACAAGTTTAAAAGTCAGTTAGGCTTCTCTATAGATACCTCAATCTACCTATTAATGGTATGACTGAGTAATTAAAATACTTTCATGACATCTTTCATCTTAGAATATCAAGATAAAGCTCTCAAGGCACAAATGTCATATAAATGGCTATTAGTCACAGTGGCTACATGCTGTCCCCAGGAACACAGGTAGAATATCTATGAATATGAGACATTTGTTGAGGGAACGCAAGAAGGAAAGAATGAAGTCTTGCTGCAGCTTTCTTGAGGTTTCTGGTTCGGAAATGTTGCTGCCCCTGAGATGGGACAAGTTACTTTTTGGGACTACAAATGCCAGAATACTACAACGCTGAAGGGCTGGTAGCTATGTTGGTTAGGATATTTTTGGAGAAATAATTCTCAACTCTGTACTGAATTGGAATTGGCCTTTGGTCTTATTTCCCCTTATAAATGTCAAGAATATGTGGTTGTCGGCTGCTACTCGTATCTGAGCATACATTTTTTCCTGGAAGTAATTTTCTCAGTTGATGAATGTGTCCCTGGTGACTCAATAGACCGATCCTGGCATGAAACATGCAACCACAACATTACACTGAATAGATGGTGGAGGGCGTAGTTGAGTTTGACAAAGCTTTCGTGTTTGTCGCTTAGCCTATTCATGTCTGCAGCATTCTTCTTCGAAGTGATCAGTAGCAGCAGAGATAGTTTGGCGGCAAAATGGGTGATCTATGGCTGCTGCCTCCCAGATATATGAGAAGGATATGGCTACCTAATTGCATCAAACAACAGCATGGGAATATTAAGATTAAGAATGGAATTAATACCAGCAAGGAATGCATACAGATTTATCCTGTCTGTGTGTCTAGTTCAGCTAGCTAGCAGCATTTGGAAAAATTCCATTGTGGGTTTAGCACACCAGTGTACTGTGGCATGGGGATTCTATTTTGTGTAACTAGAAGAACACAGCACTTCTAACTTTAGCAATCTGATAATTACTAGCTCATTTGTTGGATTTAAAAATAATAATAATAAAAAAAAACAGAGTTTTTAAAAGATTACCATCGTGATTTGCTTGGGTTTAGCATGAGAGCTACAATTTGGCTAATCTGGTTTAATTTGATGTCTATGGGGTTTTTAAAGATTTAATGGATTGTGAAATAAGTTTAATGGTGCCTTGCAATTCAGGTGAGTTATTTCTCTGAAGGAGTAAATGTTTTTGAACACTCCTGTACAAGTGTATGTGTGTGTGTGTGAGAGAGAGAGAGAAAGAGAGAGAAAGAGAGAGAGAGTGAACAAGTGAGCGAGAAAGAGAGAAAAAAGGTTTGTAGTACAGGAGGGTTCTAAACAATTTAGAGAATTTAGAAGACTTTCTTTCTTTCTTATCATTTTGAATTGCCTTATGTGGCTCTCATAACAAGGAAATTTTCAGCAATTCTCTTAGGAAAAAAGTACAGGTATTCTAAGAATTGTTAGCTCACTGCTCAAGTAGACCCTCATAAAACCATAGAATCAGGGAGTTGGAAAGGGCCTATAAGTCCATTGAGACCCACCCCCTGCTCAATACATTCTCCATTTGATGGTGTTGTTTTCTTTTGTAGCCACTAATAGGTTACACTACTGAGAGCCAATGTGGTGTAGGGGACAGAGTGTTGGGCCAAGCTTGGGAAACCTGAGGTCAAATACAGTAATACCTCGGATAACGCTAAGACTTGGTTCCACAAGTCTTGGTGTTATCCGATTTTTAGTGTTATCCAATGCATGTTAAAATCCTATGGGATGTATCGGATAACGTTAAAGCTTCATAGAGATACATTGTAACCGCACAGGCTTTAGCGGTTGTTATCCGATCCATCCCATAGGACCTTAACGTTATTCGATCCAATTCTCCTCCCCAGATTACTTAACGTTATTCGATTTTAGCGTTATCCGAGATAAACGTTATCTGAGGTATTACTGTACTTGCTTCGCCATTGATGCTCACTAGGTGTCCTGGCGGCGGCAATGGTGAGCCACATCTCATATATCCTAAATACCCTGCTAGGATTTTTATAAATCAGAAGTGACTTGGTGGCACATAACAACAGTAACAGCGAATTATGCACCACTTCTTATTCAGATTGCATTTAAACTTTGGCCTGATAGAAAAGTAGCTCAGTTTTGCTATTACATGCCCAGCCCTGCGGACAATGAATTGTTTTAATGGGGAAACTGTAGTTGGAGCATTTCTTACTAAGGCTGTGCAATTGATTTGACTGGATCACAAAATGAATTTGGCCAAGTCAGGTCAAAAACAGATCAGATTTGTGCAAATTGAGCCTGAAGTGAATTAGGATTGTTCTGAATCACTTTGGACGTTTCTGTAGAACAGACACAACAAGAGTTTGTCCCCCAAATGTTGCAAAATAGCATCATATAAGGAAAACATTAGGTTGTCGTGATTGAGGAAGGGTTGATTTTGCTCAGTGTTAACATTAGCTTGCAGGCCTATCTCCAGTCCCTCTGGTCAATCAGTGTTGCTCAGAGCTAAGGAATTTCCATTTAAAACCTTCTTTTCAGGTGATAAAAGAGAGATTCAACAGAGCTTGATTTGCTCTACAACTGCTTGCAGACAGAGATTGTGTCATGTCAATAAAGCATGTTCTGGGAATACAACCAACACTTTGTCAATTAACAGTAATTCTCTGCCATGACTTACGCAATTTCACACCTGCCTGATTTATTAATGAATAGGATTTTGGCCATTTCCTTTTTAAATTCAATAGTCCAGCCTAGTATTCCTTCTGCCTTTATTGTTGGTTTGTTCATTTGAGTAGTATTTTGAATATTATATGCAGTGGTGGGTTGTTACCAGTTCGGCCCGCACGACCACGGCTGCTTCTTCGGCCAGGGCTTCTGCCGACAGCCCTTTATCCCCCCGGCCAGGTGGAATGAATCCGGGGGGAGAGGCAGAGGCATCCTCAGCTGCCCGCACGGACGGGGCGGTGGAACAACTGTCTGTGTGACCGGGGCTGCTTCTTTGGCTGGGGGTCCTGCCAACAGTCCTTTATCCCCCAGCCAGGTGGAACGAATCCAGGGGGGAGAGGCGGAGGCATCCTCAGCTGCCCGCACGGACGGGGCAGCTGAACAACTGCACGCACAACTGGGGCTGCTTCTTTGGCTGGGACTCCTGCCGACGACCCTTTATCCTCCCAGCCAGGTGGAGCGAATCCGGGGGGAGAGGCGGAGGCATCCTCAGCTGCCCGCAAGGCCAGGGTGGCGGAACAACTGCCTGCATGACTATTTCCTGCCTGCCTGCTTCTGGTAAGTTTTCCTGGTTTTTTTGTTTGGGGTGGGTGGGTTGAGGTGTGTGTGTGTGTGTGTGTGTGTGTGTGTGTGTGTGTGTGTGTGTGTGTGTGTAGAGCTAGGCGAGTAGAGCGGCATACAAGTCTAATTTAATAATAATAATAATAATAATAATAATAATAATAATAATAATAATAATAATAATAATAATAATCTTATTTTTCTAATTTTATTTTTATTATTTATTTATTTATTTATTTAAAAAATTATTTTGCTCTGCCCACAACAGCATAATGTCATGATGTTGCCTTCGCCCATGACGTCATGACGTTGGCCCCACCCATGACATCCATGATATCCATGACGTCACAGTGGGGTAGTAAATTTTTTGACATCCCACCACTGATTATATGTGACTATGAATGTGTTATTTACTGATATTTACCTTTTATCTCCAGTCTTACCCCTATAGTGTCCAGTCTGGGCAGGCAGGAATCTCACCAGCATTCAGTAATCAGTTTTTGAATGAAGTGTTTTTTTTTTTTTAAGAAACAAGTTGGGGGTTAGACTTCTGTCTACAGTAACTTGTAATGTTTTTCTTAAAATGTTCATTGCCAATCCAGTCTAATCCTTTCTTATTCTATATATCTGAAGAATCCTTACTGCTCTCAGTGTTATTTTAGTAAAACTTCAATTAGGCTCTTCCCTAGTATAGTATAGCCCTAGATCAGGGGTGCCCAAACTATGGCCCACAGGTCAGATCCGGCCCATGGCACCAATTAATCTGGCCTGCACTGCCCACACCACTCCTGGAAGCAGAAGTAAAACATGCATGTGCGTGCACAGACCACTGCCGCAAATGACGCACAGCTGTCATAAACGTGTTTATGACAGCCGCAGGTCATTTGTGGCTTCTGCATATGCATGGGCATGTTCTGCGCACATGCACACATGTTTTACTTCTGCTTCCAGGAGAAGGAACCACGTGACCAGCCTGCAAACCAAAATGTTTGGGCACCCCTGCCCTAGGTAATTAAAGTTATGTTTGAATTCTGTTTCAGGTGATAATTCTGCTAAATTGAATTAATAAAAACTGAGAAATCATAACACACACAGGTCTCCCTTACTCAAAAGCAGTCATATACAACTCTAGGGTGTGGTGCTAATCACTGTTTACACTCAAAGAGCCAACACTGTCTGCATATGTTTCCTTGATCATGTAGCAGGCATGGCTAGAAGCCATAGCACACAGAATGTTGTTACATTTCCTACTGAAGTGGTACCTATTTTATCTATTTGCAATTTCTTCCTTTCGAACTGCTAGGTTGGTCGGAGTTGGTACAGACACAGCATTTGAGTCTCAAACTGCTGACATGATGACTTCTGGTCATCAAGCTCAGTGTCTTAACCATTAAACCACTGCAGCCCAAGCAGAAAACCAAAATGCTTTAATTTCTTTTCATATTCATCTGTTTTATATGCAGAGCAGATCCTGTGGTTTTTGACCATGTAGTCAAGTGCTCAGAGTACTGGAGCTGGATGTCAGCTCAGAAACTGCCAACATTGGTCCAACTCATAGGTTTCAGATGTGTCTGGTCTTTCTGACTTGGGACTATCCAGTATTCTAGTGGTTCTTGGGAATGTTCTCTCCTTTGTTGTTTTCATTGGATCTTCAATTCAAATCATTAGCCATGCTTGCTATTCAATGTTTTATTCTTGATTATGCTTCTGGTTCATAGTATAGGTAATTGTGAGACAACAAACCAGGACATCATATTTGACATTGGGTGGAGAAAGGAGAAGAGTATGGGGAGGAGAAAAACTTCAATACACAGTTAAATATACTCGGGTTGTGGAATCAGAATCAGAGCTTTATTTGGCTTGCAGCATTTCCCTCTCTTCCTAGTAGAAATGTGTGGCTGTGAGAGCTGGACCATAAGGAAGGCTGAGTGCAGAAGAATAGATGCTTTCGAACTGCAGTGCTGGAGAAGACTTTTGAGAGTCCCCTGGACTGCAGGAAGATCAAATCAGTCAATCTTAAAGGAAATCAAACCTGACTGCTCCTTGGAAGGACAACTATTGAAGCTCAAGTTCAAGTACACCAAATGAGAAGAGAGGACTCACTGAGGAAGGCCCTGATGCTAGGAAAGATTGAAGGCAAAAGGAGATGGGGGCAGCAGAGATTGACATGGTTAGACAGCATCATTGATGCAGTGGGTGTAGATCTGAGTGGACTTTGGAGGATGGCAGGTGACAGAGCAACCTGGTGTGCTGTGGTCCATGGGGTTGCAAAGGGTCAAAATCAATTGTGTGATGGAACGACAAATCTTGCTCCCTCCCTCCCTCTTTAAACCAAGACTAAATCATGTTGAACTCAATAGGACCTTCTTCTGAGTAAAATATGTATAGGATGGCACAGTAGCAATGGCACAGCTCACATTGACTTTTACATGCAAGCGAGCAGCCTGCATATTTTTTATAAGTGAAGGTGGAATTCAGCTGTGGCTGAATGTCTCTCCATCAGCATTACCTTAACACTTTCAAAATTAGGTAATTAGGAAACAGGAGACTCTGAAAGAGAAGACAGCTACTTGTTACCAAGGGCATGAAAAGCATTTTCTTCTCGCATGTCACTTGGAACAGGACTTTCATCTTCGCTGTCAACAGTTGTCAGCTTAGCAGAAAGTGTTTTGTGGTTCTAATTTCAATGAATGGCTTTTAATATTTAGAATGTTCTGGTGGTGGGGGAGAGAACCATTTAGTATGCACAAAAGGAAATACACCTAGATTGACAGCATGTGCATCCTGGGGCGGTTGAACGAGAGAGTGGCAAATGCATACCCATCTGTATGCTAACTGTGAAAAAGATTTTTGACCTGGATCCTGTTGCATTTTCCCATATATTATAAAGCTAAAGCACTTACACAGTTTCACTGTGAAAACATGGCAAAAAATAATAATTCAAAAATGGTGCAAAAATGTTCCTCCCTGGTTCCCTCCTCCAAGGGAAGCAGCAGAAGTGGGGGAAATGCCTGGAAACATGGCACAAATATACACACTGCTGTCACCATCGGTGGTGGGAAGAACCATGTGACTGGCCCCTCAGCTGACTCAGGCCCCTGGCAGGAAAAGTTTGGGAACCTCTGAACTAGGGCATGACAGAAGGCACCATTGACTGCCCATGGAATAGAGGTCACCTTTTCTACCATTGGTCTTCTTCACATTGTGATTCCAACAGATACAAATCTTTGGCTTTAGCAAGAAATCCACCACTAGGGGTGGGGAAGAATGTTCATTGGCTTGGACAATCATTTCCTCTAAGCACAACATTCCAGGTTTATGGACTCTTCTTCTCAAGTCTGCTTAATAGTGGAGAAAATCCGAGTGGATGAAGGCGAGGAAATCCATTTAAAAGCTGCTTGGCCACCACTAATGAGGGGTGACCTTTGCAGCAGTATAGGTTTCAGTTTATGAAAGCAGAGGCAGGCCTATCTCCAGGCCCTCTGGTCAATCTGTGTTGCTCAGGGCTGAAGAATTTCCATTTAAAACCTTCTCTTCAGGTGATAAAGAGAGATTCAACAGAGCTCTGCTCATAAAGAAAGTGCTGGAAGCCACTATTAAATTCCAGCTTCTGTCAGCTTAACAGCAAAAACTTTTAATGAGGAAACCATTAAAGTTGACCTAATGAATCAGAAATGCTTTCCCTCACTGGCTAATTATAGAGTGCTTGGAATATCTTCCCAAGATACGTAAGTTAGACAATACCAAGCCATTGAGTCCCTCTTCTGTGCTTTCGATCTCTTTCTCCCCAGAGAGAGAACCTGCTGTGGCAGGGAGCATAAAAAGACACATTTACAAGCACAGAGAAAATATGTGGTCTTGACCCAGATTCTCCTTCTGTGAAAGTGGTCAGCATATATAAATGGTGGGAACAAATAATGGAGGGGGACAGATTGGTGATACTCCTGAAGAAAGGGGGCCAAACGCAAGAAATATCAGTGACAGTATTGAAGTTGCAGAGGTAGAGTAAGCCCATTGAAGAAATAGTGTGTATACATCTTCATTGATATCGATTGAGTTGAAAGTGCTTTATCATACATTTATGACCCATTGATTTCAATGAGGCTTATCAATCAATCAATTAATTTTAGTTAGTTAGTTTTTAAACTTATATGTTGCTCGATTTAATGGCAAAATACTACTCTGAGCTGTTCAATACAAAATAATAATCCCCACCAAAGCGTAAACCCAATCTCATAAACCACTGACAATCAACGAATAAACAAATACACAGGCAGCGATTAATAGCACAGCTAAAGACTGAAATTAGACATCCATATTCTTCTTCAAGTGCCATATCCAATTCTAATATTGGCTACCATCATGGTGACCAGGCATGAAGATTGTCCTAGGAACAATATAATGCAGTGGTCTTCCATTTGCCTTCCGCATTGGAGCATAACATCCATGACACTGATGACACTGATCTAGTTCCACAAGTCACTTTCTGGTGCTGAGTCCTTTTGGCACACAACGTCCTCATCAACCCCAGGCCAGTATTGATGAAGGTACTGCCCTCCATCAAGATGGATCCAAGTGGGATTTAATCTACTTGGGGACCATTATCCTTCCCTGTGGACTTTGCCACTCATTGTCAGGTTAGTTAACTGCTGCCTGACGATTGGTGTTGAGTCACTGGCAGTTTTGGTTTACTCTGTTACCATAGCAGGATAACCTGGCCAGACTAAAAGACAGCCCTATCTGAGGGGAAAACACTCTTAAAAGTCTCCTTAAAAAGCTCTGTTTTTACGGGTTTCTTAAAATCCTGGTGGAAAGGGGCTTGTTGTATTTCCAGATGCAGACCATCCTAAAGCTAAGAGAACAACACTGAGAAAGCACAGTTCTCCTAGTGGAAACTTTTTTCACTTCTCAGGATAGTCACCTGCAGCATCAAAGCCTGTGAGGACTAGGTAGGATAGTTAGAAACTCATAGGAAGAGATACTCCAAGAGGTAACAAGGTCCCAAACCATTCAGGGCTTTAAATGTTAACACCAAAGCCTTGAATTTGGCATGCAAAACAAGAGACAAACAGTGCAGACATGCCAGGACTAGGAAAATATGATCAAATGTGTTAACCTCCGTAATTAATCCCGCTTAAGCATTCCCGGACTGTTGCAACTTTCAAAGGAACCTCAAGGGTAGTCTCACAGAAAGATCCTTACAGTAATTGATTTTTGAGATTAACAATGCATGAATGAGTGTTGTAAATGTCCCCCTGTCCTGGAATAGGCAAAGCAGAGTAATCCACCTTAATTGGTAATAGATGGTCCTGCCCACGGCTAATATTTGAAGTTCTGTTGAAAAAGCAAATCCAGAATATTTTCTATACTGTATGCATGCTCCCCTAGAGGGACTATAACACCCCTCAACCAGGTGGAATTCCCATCTAGTTGGGTAAAAGGACACCCTCCTCCCAACAGTGTCAGCTCCATTTTGTCTGGATTCACCCTCCTGAGCTGTATTCTTTAACCTGCCTGTCCTTTCTACTGGCCCTCAAGGGCTTCTGCTTGTCATGATTCCTGCCATTCTCTTTCTCCTCAATATGATGGCTTAAAGCGTATCTTCTCTTTGGCTTGGTGTTATACCTCCTCCAGAAGTACCCTCATCCATACCAGCTCACAGACAAGGGGTCCTCCTTGAGTATAAAGGTCCACCTGAGTGGTAGCTGCAAGACCTCCTGTTCTGGGTGCCTTTGCTCTATTCTCCTCCCCACTTTCATTGCCTGTTCCTCTTTCATCTCCTCCTTCCTTCCCACTCTATCTCTTTTCTGGTCCCCTTTAACTCTTTCCTCTCCTCCTTCATGGCCAATACTCTTACTCCCTGTTCTTCTTCCCATGCTTCTTCTACCATCATTAAACCCCTGACCTTCTTTGGGTCATCATGACCTAATCCACTGGGGAGCTAGAGTTCTTGAGGTCCAAACCCTCATCTCTCTTCTTCTGGGTTCCCCTCCACCATCTCTATGATTCTGTTAATTAAATGGGTAGAACTATCATTGGTGAATTGGGGTTACCCCAAAAGCAACAAAATACTTCAACCCTTGAGTTGCAACTGTTTCCTTTTGAGTAATAATGTTGTAAACACTGGCTTATACCATATCAAATCATTGATGTCTAAATCAGTTTTGTTTGCCTTGCCTAGCAACAGACTTCCACAACCTCATTAGGATGATTTTGTCCAAGAACTTGGGCTTCTTTTTACTGCACAACCAAGACCTCCTGCAAACAAAGTCTCTAATCTATGATTGCTTAATACTCCCATTCCTAGGGACACACAGTATTTGTTATATTGACAGTTCTGTGGGGTTGGGAACAGGGAATGTTTAAGGCTGCAGTAGCTCTTTTATTGAATATTCAATTATTCACAGTGGTGGGATGTCAAATTTTTTACTACCTCACCATGATGTCATCACAGTGTGGGCGGAGCTGACATCATGACATCATGATGTCGTGGGCGGAGCCAAAGGAAAAAAATTAGGAATAAGCACACACACACACACACACACACACACACACACACACACACACACACACATACACCTACCTCAACCCACCCACCCACAACACAAGCCTGTAAATAAATAAATAAATAAATAAATAAATAAAATAATACATTAAAATACACCCAAACACCCATTCACCCGCCCCAAACACAAATCAACCAGAGCTTTTAAACCAGAGCTTAAAGCTTATTCTGGCTAATCTTTCTCACACTAGGTCAGATGGAAGGAACTACAGAATGAACTCACCACAAGATGGCTTCATTTTGGCACTTTTCAACAGTTAAAGAAGTTAGGTACTAAGTCTTTCCCTAAACAGTTCTCTAGGATAATATGCCTTAATGTTAATGTAAAACAGCTGTACCTCCTTAAGGGTTCTCCAATTGGAACACCAACTGGAACAGCACAGGTGTAGCTTTTTGATGAGGTAACTCCAAGACTTTGTTTAAAAACCCCAAGCCAGGATGCCAGGCCTTTTTAGGAACTGTGGTAGTACGTCAATATAGGTAAAGGTATTAAATACACATTAAAATACACACAGATACACCCAGTGGTGGGATGTTTTATAACTATAGGATTCTGTATTCCTGATTGTGCTTTTAACTCTGATGTTTGTAAGCCGCCCAGAGTCGGGTTCGCCTGATTGGGGCAGGATATTAAATCTAAATAAATAAATAAAATAAATAAAAATGTCAACATTTCTACTACCACACTGTGGGCAGAGCCTAATTTGTGGGCAGAGCCAATGATGTGGACTGAGCCAATGTTGTGGGTGGAGCCAATGTCATGGGTGGGACCATGTGACCTGGTGGGTGGGGCCAAAGTTAGTCATGTACACATAAACATTACATTGACATAAAAATACATAAAAATACACATAAAACACATATACAGTAATACCTCGGATAACGTTTGCATTAGATAATACTAAAATCGCATAATATTAAGCAATCTGTGGGGGGAGAATTGCATTGAATAATGTTAAGATCCTATGGGCTGCATCGGATAACAACTGCTAAAGTATGTGCGGTTACAATATATTTCTATGGAGCTTTAATGTTATCCAATGCATCCCATAGGATTTTAACATGGATCGAATAACATTTGAAGGGCAAGGAACATTCACCTTACCTAGTCCTTCGTTGTGTGAAAATGCTGAGTTGCTGTAGCTGCTTTGGAGGAATTAATCTACCATGTAGAGGAATTAATGTACTTTGTAAATAACTATTGGAATTTTTTTCTTATTTAGCAGAATATAAGCATAAAATACAGCAACCCAGAGAAACATGGAGAGATCAGCTGATTCTAACCAGTCTCCCCTTTTAGTGTTCTTGTTGCACATAAAGTACGACTTTGTGTAATAAAACCACTCTAGAATAAAGGTATAGAAATGTATCTTTACTTACAATACAATTCATAACCAGTGTGAGCTCATGCAAGACTGCTATTACCTTAACAATAACAAACAAAAAAAGGATGGATCTCAAGTGGTATATATCTAAAGTTTTAAATGCCATTTCCCGAGAGACTCGCCCAATTCCATAATTCTGAGCCATTATTTTGCATGTGGTTCTGGCTGATGAATCTTAGAATTTTTGTGAAAAAACCCAGATCTTTTAAATCCTTCTGTAAATACAGTAATACCTCAGATAACGTTTACCTCGGATAACGCTAAAATCGCATAACGTTAAGTAATCTGGGAAGGAGAATTGGATCAAATAACTTTAAGGTCCTATGGGATGGATCGGATAACAATCGCTAAAGCCTGTGCAGTTCCAATGTATCTCTATGAAGCTTTAACGTTATCCAATCCATACCATAGGATTAACATGCATCGGATAACACTAAAAATTGGATAACACCAAGACTTGTAGAACCAAGTCTTAGCGTTATCCGAGGTATTACTGTACACGATAACTATGATTAATTATAACTACAATTTATTTACAGGCCTCCCTGCTCTGTAGAGATTTCTGCTCTGTAGCTTGGCTTAGTTCAATAACCAAACCATGGATGTCTTTTCCCATTTATTAAAAGACAATATAAATCCATTTATATGCAGGATACATATTGAAGAAATACACTAATCTACTCTACACTACATAACAAACTAAGAAAACAATAAAGCAAGAGAATAACTTCCCTCACCTAGAAGCATCTCTCTCCATGATGTCTATGAGGCAATGGGCAGTATGGCCCCATGCCTGGCTTGCTTGTTTGGTTCATGTCATTGGTCCCAAAGTGTCATGATGATGTGGGCCTCCTCAAGGAAAGGCTGAAGATGGCTCAAAACTGGCCTTTCTTTTAAATTATTATTTGCCCTCTTCTACCTCCCACCTGAATGTTAGGGATGACATGGTATGTAGTGATGACCTAACTATTCCTTTGATGTACCACGTGCATTGACGTAGTTTGAACAGGTGTTCCTTTGATGTGCTGCATTGTCAGGTGTTTTAATGATGTCATTTGTTCCTTATCTATGTAAAAATAGGTTATCTTCTTTCTCTGGAACATTGAGAATTAAGTGATGCAACTTTGGGAAATTCCCTTTGTTATCTATGGGTGATTTCACTCAGAGATGTCTTAATGACTCCACATGACCATCCTTGGTATGTGATGACTTAATGCTTAGCAGGTGTAATGGATGTGACTAGCACAAGAGTTTTGAGTTCAGCTATTCTCAAACTTACAGAGAATATATGATCTATAAATCCTAACACTTAATGACTATATACCGTATATGCTGGCATATAAGACGACTGGCCGTGTAAGACGACCCCCCAACATTTCCACTCAAAATATAGAGTTTGTTATATACTCGCCGTAAAAGACTACCCCTTCTTCCGCACACCTTCCACACACCAAATAAAACATAAAAGAACATCAGATTTGATTTCAACATCTCCCTGTGGCCGGCACTAGTGCGCAAGTGCGAGCTCTGCGTAGACAAGGGGTGGGGCAGAGCACCGCTGCTTCCCACCAAGCAGAATGGGCCGGTCACGCCAAAAAGGCTGTCACCCCTGTCTTGGTGCTGATGCTCACTGCAGCCACGCTGGATACCGCGCGATACTGGATGGTATGTAGAATGAGGTGGGTGGACATCGGGAGGCCACTATGGGCACCAGGCAGTCATTGGGAGGCCACTATGGGGACCAGGCGAGCATCGGGAGGCCACTATGGTCAGCTATGTCTATCCCAACTGAAGTGCACCAGGCGTATAAAACGACCCCCCCCCCCCACTTGGAGGCATGTTTTTCAGGGGGGAAAAGTAGTCTTATACACCAGCATATACAGTAAGTGTAATATGTAAAGAAAACTAAAATATGAATAGGTCACTTGTATGGTTTCATGACAACTTTGACTGTCATGTCTTTGTGCTGTAGATAGTTTGGGATTTTTAGTTTGGTCAAGTATTTTTACCATGACCAGGACCCAGGAGATCTTGGTTCAAATCCCTATTTGACCATGGAAACTCATGTGTGTACTTGAGTAACAGATAAAACCATTCCTTAAATATCTCACTTCCCTTGAAAGCACTATCAGGTCACTGCAAGTCAATTTCAACTTGATGACAGATAACACTGAAATTATACTGGTACGGGTAGCTATTGCAGAGGAGTGCTCCTGAATGACTATCTTTCCTTAACAAAGAAGAATCAAATAAACAAGAGATCACTAAATGGCGATTAAGGAAAGACATGAGAAGATGCCAGGTAGTGGAGCACCCAAATTTCCATTGCAAGTCTAACAGCAGTACTACAAACCTAGGGGTAGCTCGCTTTTGAACTATCACCCCAGTTATTAGGAATATGTCTTTAATGTCTTGCTAATGGCTGTAACCATCTTTTATATTTCTTCTGCAAACTCCATGTGCTGATTAAACTGAATGCTTGGGATTGATGAAACTGATTTCTATGCAAGTATCATCAGAATCCCAATTGAAAGCTTTAGAAAAGAATATGTCAAACCAGCAATATATTTTTTGTGAGACTTTTCTTAGACGCTAACAATGAGATGAAATTAGTAGTACATTTTCATTTCTGAGGAAGTCTGTCAGAATCAAAAAAATCTAAGAGTGCTGTGAGATTTTACAACAATGCAGAGTGTTCAATTACTGGGTTAGCCTCTACTTTTTCATTGTGTTGGCAGAAATGCTGGATTTCTAATAAGCTGCCATTAAAATACTACTTGTCCCTGTCATAGGGCTGTAGCCAGGATTCTAGATTAGGAGGGGGGGGGGGTATCAGGAGGGGCAACAGTGTCATATTCACATATATAACATTGGCACCATGGGGTGGGGTGGGGAGGGCTGTTAGCTCAAGAGGGTTTTCACGCACCCCTGGTCCCCTCTGGCTATGGCCCTGCCTTATCAGTAAAACTGTATATGGGACTTTCAAAAAGTTGTTGACAAGGTTGGTCACCAAAGGCTCCTGAGAAAATGATCATGGAAAGGAGAATATTTATTTATTTATTTATTAGTCACATTTGTATTGATCTCATGTTGTGGATCATTTATGGATTTGTGAATGCCCAACAGACAGGAAGTAGATGCTAAAGGTAGTTTGATAGACAACAACAGTAGAATTGGAACGTTTTCCTCCTCCCCCTCTTCCTAGAGAATTTCATGATGGCTAAATCCAGAGGGTTTTCTAGCTGTGGCTGGTGTTTAGAGGGCAAAATCTGAGCTCATCACCAACCCATCTACCTTCAGCTGTGGCCCCAAACTGGCGACTGGTCTGTTCTTCCGTGCATGTAGAACGGAAGAGAAATCATACAGATATCCTCTAGCAGGTTGCATGTTCCTTCTTGCACTGTTTGTAAGCCTGGTCACATAATGTGTTTTAAGACTGGTCACACAAGAGAGAGCTGACACAACCAGTAATGGAAGAGAGGGAACAAGGGGAACACATACTGTACATAGTTTTTGTTTCTGCTCTGTATTTAGGGAACAAAGAAAATAACCAAAGGCTGGTTGCTTGTTTGTGATTGGACCTGTAAAATGTTGTGCTGGAAAAATTCCAGGTTTCAACTTTGGACTTGGGGAAAGAGTGATCAAACCACTCTTCTTCTTAGTCTCTGGCTTTGAAAACTTTGCAATCTTTGTTTCATGTATAGAATGTTTCTCCGCTTTTGCCACTGGGTGGTGATTTTATGGCAGAGCTTAAGTTCTAGTTGTGCTGGCTGGTGGATTCTGGGAGCTGTAATCCAAAAGTAACTTTTCCATGTTCTTGTTTATAGAATATCAGAGAGTAAACAAAACAACACAAAACAAAAGCCAAAAAAGCTGTGGCACCTTAAAGACTAACTACTGTATTTTAATGTTAGCGTCCGTGGACCAGGTCCACAAAACTTGTTAGAAGGCTCTCATCAGGCTCTCATTAAGAATGGTTGGTTTTCTGGATGCTTTGAACTATGATCGACCCCCCCCAACCCAACCCCCCATCAATTCAGAGATGGGAAACATTACTTTTTGAACTACTCCTCCCAGGTTATCTGGTGGTTCTGGGAACTAGGGATTCTCAGGAAGTTGTAGCTTCACTGTAAAACATGTTTCTCTAGCTTGGAAGGGTGATGAATGATAAAAGGCCAGTTAATCAAACCTGTAAATGCTGAGTGTTATTTGAGATGATGGGTTGAGATAAAAGGGGGGGGGGGCTATTACATGAGATGGAGTCTAACACTGGCAACTATACTTCTGCCACACTGGGATCCTTTAGGATGGCTGGATATTCGGAACTACAAGATCACCTTTGTCCTGTATGAGTAATTATTTGACACCTTATGATCTGGATTAAAAGAATCACCTCACCCATTGTAACTCCCTTTTCACTTTTATCAGGTCATAAGGAGACCACTGAGTGAATTTTCTTTCCTCCAGATTCGAAGGAACATTTTTTTCAGCTTGGGACATCTGGCTGGCAGTTTAATGAGAGGTTTCAGATTTCCCGGGGATCCAGACCTGTGAAAGAAAGCACTACAAGTATTAAACTTCTAATTGATTCCGTTTAAAGACTGCCATGCCCTTTAGGGGGAATGTAAGGCATGTACAAATGTGCAAAACTCTGTACACTGTCAAAACCTCACTTGCATTTATTTACAGGGTAATTTGGGTTCCAGTTGCCCATCCTCTAAGGAATTCAGGACTTGTTCACATTTTTCAACATGTGCAAAACATGCTAAAAAAACTGGCTTGATTCCACTAATTCCAGGAAGGTGAAAGCTGCACAGAAAAGTGTATTTTATATATATGAATTGCATTTGATACCAAATTTTCATTGTTACACTAATGTGTGTAATGTAGGAGTGAAACTGTTGGTCACAGATGGGAGAAATTCAGATTCATGTCCCCTCTGGTGTGAAGCTAATGAGGTGATCTTGAAGAAAGTTAGGTTTTTCATTCATATAAAAGGTTTCATTCATGGGGAAAGCTAAAACATCAGGAAAAAGGGGTTAGACTGGTCCTCTCAATGAAGCAATCATCATGTCTTGCCTTGCCTTCCTTATTTAGGGAGGAAGTGCATGGATGAGTAGACATCTTGGCGATGACACTCCGTACCAATTGCAGTTTTCTAGCCGTTTAGCTAACGTCACCCACTGGCCAGGCAGACTATGACATGTAAATGCAAGAAATTTAATATTGAACAAATACATTCAAACTCTGCAGAGAAACCACTACTCCCCCTTTTCCTCTTGTCACCCTCACCATTTTAACTAGCATATAATTCTGAATCCAATAGTTTAATTACACATTGGCTTCAATTACAGATCTGAATATTTGCTGGCTCTGATCTGATGGTTGAGATGAAATTGCAAAATTCTACTCTTCCCATATTAAAAAGTGAGACATTTTCTTTTGGCGTTGTTCAGTTTTTGAACTCATCATGAGGATAGTCTTTGGACAAAGAAACACAAAAGAAATTGTGCAAACATGATATATTGTTTGTGGACTTTAAAACATTAGATGCACTGGAGGGGTTTGTCTTATCAGCCATCTAGTACAGTGGTTCCCAGTGTGGGGCCAATGCCCCACAGGGGGATATCAATTTCCAGAAACCTAAGTCATTACATTGGCTGATCAGTGCTTTGGGGAATTGACTTAGGCTTTTGGGAATTGGAACTCCAAGAACCAAAGGTTGGGAAACACTGATCTAGTTCCTTTGTGCCTAAGAAGGGTACTAGTTTTACACCAAGACAGTCTCTGCCAAATCTTGAGGAGTAAAACTGCTCATCATCTTATTCTCAGATTAGAGGTGAGATATTAGGAATATTTAGGGTCTGGCTGGGCATCCCGCTACAGTAATGGAGTACACCATACAGCCAGCAACTCAACACCAAGTGTTGTTGGTAGTAAATAACCTGACTACCTAAATGAGCCTACAGCTATGGGTGGATGAGCTCCTTTAGGTGGGGTGATGGCCCCCTCAGTGGAGGAAATGCCACTGGAAATCCATCATATTGGGCTCAACGGCAAAATGAGCAGAGGAGGAACCACTTCACTATTCTGATTCTATGCCAGATGGACTGACTGTGAAGGCACACCTTGATGATGATGATGATGATGATGATGATGATGATGATGATGATGATGATGATGATGATGATATGTCAGAAATTATTCTCAGTTGAATGGATTTTTGCAGAACAAAACTGCTCAGGGAACGCCCAAATGAGGCTCCTTTCATGTCCCCAAGAGCTGCCCAATTTGTCATGCAGTACCCGGGTCTCAAACTGCTAACTTGCCAGTCTTCCAGATAACAAGGTGAGCTTCTTAACAACTAAACTACCGGCAGCCTCCACCTTGTTAATATCCTCAAGGCTGTGGCAGTCCATTGCAGTCTCGGTGTTAAATTCTTCATGTCTCATTTCATATGTGCCACAGCAGATGGCTCCATGGTCACAGTATGTGGTTCGCTTCATGGCAAGCTGGGATCCACCTTAAAGAAATTAACACCAGTGGCATTTTTCCTGTTTCCAGGAAATATGTATACTCGGATATGGGTAGCAGTCGACAATTTAGGAATAGGACCAAGATGGTAAACTGTTTAACCAATGCTACAAATTTATGTAACAACGTTGATGTTACAATATATGTGGTCCATATAAGGAGATACGTTCAATCCAAAGAGATTGGTTAGGTAAAAAGAATAAATACAGGTCACCCCACTGAATCCATGGGGATGAATTCCAAGATCTACTGCAAATACCTGAAAATGTGGATAACAGTGAACTCTATATTTTACATTGCAGACAGTGGCCTCTAATGGCCAGCTCTGGTAATGAGCCATAGAAATCCATACGTGTGTATTTTAGGATTTTTAATCTTGTCACAAATTTTGTACTTGCTTTTTGCTCTGCTTCAATGCTTACACCTTACATTGATGGAATAAAGCTTTGAACGACCTCACTCACTCATATTTTTGGGCTTCTCATCTTTTCCTCACCAAAGAAAGACTTTAAGAGACACGACTAAGTTTTTGTGCAACAAGAGATGTCATCATAAATCAACCTAAATCAACAGCCTAAATCAACAATGGCAAAGAATGTAGTGAATCTTCCTTGCATCCCTAGTTCTATTCACGTGCACAAATCTGTATATTCACTGTATATACCCGACTATAAGTCATCCCGAATATAAGTTGAGGTACCTAATTTTGACCTCTAAAACTAGGAAACTAGATTGACCCCAGTATAAGTTGGGGGTGGAAAATGCAGCAGCTGCTAGTGAGTTTATTTACTTAAAATACATGAAAATATGGTAAAATTAATTAATTTAGATATTTGTGTGGGTATGTTTTTGAGTTTTTACGTTGACCTGAGCATATGTCAAGTCCTATTTTTGGAACTCATTTTGGGGGCTAAAAAACCCGACTTATACTCGAGTATATACGGTAATTGTGAATTATTTGCACCCAGGAGCACAGAAATTGTTTTTCTTTGTGTGTGTGTGTGTGTGTGTGTGTGTGTGTGTGTGTGTGTGTGTGTGTGTGTGTGTGTGTGTGTTCTTACCCATTGCAATATGATGATGTAAGAACCAGTGGTTTGTCTGTGCAACATGTTCTATCATTTTATCTCCAGGAGAATCCATCAGTACTTTTTATAGCTGGTCCAAAACACTTAGGCACACTTCTTCTTCTTCTGCCATATCAGAATCTGAATATTGGCTATCCTCATGGCGATCAACCATGAAGACTGTCCTGAGAATATAATGCAGTGGCCTTTCATATGCCTTCCACATCACAGCATGACACCCATACTACTGATCCAGTTCCGCAAGTCACTTTCTGGTCCTGAGCTCTTTTGGCACACAAAGTCCTCATCGGCCCCAGGCCAGTATTGATGAAGCTGCTGCCCTCCATCAAGATGGAATCAAGTGGGATTTAATCCATTTGAAGACCATCACCCTTCCCTGTGGGATTTCTGCACCTAAGGCTGTTAGTCCTTAGGGTTGTCAGGTTAGTTAACTGCCACCCCCTGATGACTGGCACTGAGTTGCTGGCAGTATGGTCTATTCTATTGCCATGGCAAGATAACCTTGCCAGACTACTACTTAGGCACACAAACAAGATATTCATTGGAAGACTGAATCTGGATTACTTAAAACTTCTCTAATTCTACAGTGACCCAGGGATCATTAGCCTTTGTGTAGCTTCCTGTTTTATCGGATTATGTTATCAGAAGTTCTGCGTTATCAGAAGTTCCTGTGAATTAAGTCTTTGAATATTCAGTACCTTTCACTTTCAGTTTTTTCAATAAGGCTTTCAACCACCTGCCATGGTGCCATCTTGGAAACCACACTCCTGCCTCACTAGTGCAGGGAGTCAGCTTATCAAAGCCAGTGTTTTGCTGGCGTTTGCAGCCCAGATGTAAACATGAAGAGCAGCACTGCATGGCACAAATAGCTCAACTTGTCATGTGATAGAGAGCATAGCAATAAAATATTCATTTCTTTCTCAGGAAAGCAATTATGGGAACTCAAGCCCATCTCTCTCCACAAAGCCTGTCAGGGTGTCGCATTGGTGCTTTGTACTTTTTCCTATCTGTAAAGAAGAATGTAAAAAGGAGGATGGCTTGTATTCTAATGAATAATGTAATCCTCATCACACTATCTCATTTGTCATTTGTTTTCTTTGGAAAAAAGGTACAAAGAAAAAGACAAGCACCTTGATTTCTCCAGCAATGTCTGGTGACAATTCAAATGAACATCCCAGTCGTTGTGACTGAAGACTTGCAACATACGTTTAAAGATATGAAGAAATTTCACCATGTTTCATTTCTTAGCCAAGACAAACTGTCATGAAAATTATCAAACAGCCTTTCGAGAACTCTCTAGCCCTCTGTAAGAATTCTCACCTGCAGAGTAAGACATCGTGTTTTGTGAAATTCCTGTAACATGTCATCAACAACTAGCAAATATGTATATTGCATGACCAGCAAATGTTAAAAATCTGCTTTCATTTTTGATTGATTACGAAGACACAAATAATTCATCCAGTGCTTCTACTTTTTAGAAGCAATTCATCCATGGCACCTACTTTTCTACTTCTGTGTAATAAGACGACAACTATTTTTTTTAGCTGTATAGATATTCACATCTGTCTCTCAAAATACACACATTCTTTCTGAAGCCAACAACAGCAAAATGCACCTGCTTCAAAGATGGTGAGAAATTTTGCCACTCTTCCTTGTTTGATGTGTGAGGATGAAAAAAGAGAGGATTTACATCCCCACTAGTACTTAAACATCACTAAAACAGAGGAAAGACAAGGCCAAAAATGAAAACAGATGTGCATACTGCATATTTAGGCTTGCATATTTAATTTGATCAGGCTCTGGCTCTGTGGAATACACTTCTAGAGGCATTTAAATATCTCCTCCCAACTGTCAATCAGTAAGTTTAAGTAGTTTTATACAGTGATGGGATGCAACAGGTTCGCACCGGTTCGCCAGAACCAGTAGTATCTTTTCCCAGTGTCCCAGAGAACCGGTAGCAGCTTTTTGTGTGTGTGTGTGGGGGGGATCACCTTCGGGGCTTACCTTTTCACTGGTTCCCCCACTGTGCATGTGTGCCAAGCACTTGGTGTGCATGCAAACCTACAGTGCTTGGTGCGTATGCACGGCCTCCTTGCTGTCCTCCCAAGCAGGGAGGAGGAAGAGAAGCTGGTAGCCTGAAGCTCCCTATAGCCTGCTCCCCAGGGTAAGTGACTCACCTTTGGATGTGGTGTGTCTGTGTGTATTTTAATGTGTATTTAATACCTTTACCTATATTGACGTACTACCACAGTTCCTAAATAGGCCTTGCACCTGGCAGGCCTGGCGGCCTGGCTTGGGGTTTTTAAGCAAAGTCTTGGAGTTACCTCATCAATAAGCTACACCTGTGCTGTTCCAATTGCTGTTCCAATTGGAGAACCCTTAAGGAGGTACAGGTACAGCTGTTTTACATTTACATTAAGGCATATTATCCTAGAGAACCGGTACGATGACCATATCCATCTTGCAACATGGTGCTGCCCAGGCACTTATACTAACAGGTAAGTGATGGGTTTGAGTTTGGGGTGGGTGGGTTGATTTATGTTTGGGGTGGGTGGGTGGTTTTTTGGGTGGGTGAGTGTATTTTAATGTAATTTTTATTTAATTTATTTAATTTATTTATTTAATTTATTTACAGGTTTGTGTTGTGGATGGGTGGGTGGGTGGGTGAGTTGAGGTGTGTGTGTGTGTGCTTATTTTTATTTTATTTTATTATTATTTTTCTTTGCCCCCGCATGTCATGATGTTAGCTCCACCCACACTGTGATGACATCATGGTTGGGTAGTAAAAATTTTGACAACCCACCACTGGTTTTATACCTATCATCACCATGATCTGCAGATGACACAAAACTGGATAGAATAGCTAATACCCAGGAAAACAAAATCTACAGAAGAAATTTGACAGGAAAGCCCAATTTTTACAGGGTACATACCAAGCACAAAATACCAAAATAGGGAATGCTTAGCTCAGTAATACTACAAGTGGGAAAAAACTTGGAATTGCTGTAGATCACAAAGTCAATGTGAACCAACATTGCAATATGGCTGAAAAAAGGCCAATGGCATTTTAGGTTGCATTCACAGAAGTACACTCTTCAAAACCTGTGAGATACTAGCGCTGTTCTGCACTAATTAGGCCTCATCTACAGTACTGTGTCCAGTTTTAGACACTGCACTTTAGGAAGGATTCTAATAACCTGGAACAGTTTCAGAAAAGGGCAACAAGAATGATTAGAGGGCTAGAAACCTAACCATATGAAGAAAGACTAGAAGAACTGGGCATGTTTAGCTTTGAGAAAAGCAGACTGGAGGGAAATATTGATAGCACTTGAAGAGCTGTCATACGGAGGAGGGGCAGGATTTGTTTTTGATCATCCCAGAGTGCTGGACATATAATAAGGGCTTCAGTTACAGGGAGCTAGATTTCAGTTAAATATCAGGAAGACCTTCCTTACTGTTTCAGCACAACAACAATGGAATCAACAATTACCATGGGAGGTGGTGAGTCCTTCAGTGTGGGAGGCAATGAAGAGAAAATTAGACAACCATCAGTCATATATATTTTGATCTGAATTTCTGCAATGAGCAGGGGATTCAGGCTTGATGGCCTTATAGGCCCTTCCAACTCTATTATTCTATTATCCAATAATTCTATGTTTATTTGGAACTATGGCCGTGAAAGAAAAAGAAATCAAGCAAAACCAGGTGGTGCTGAAGGTACCATCTGTGCCTGTAAAACCTAATATATCAACTTTGACTTCCCCATTGCAATAATCCACAAGTGACATTTTATAGCTTTACGCTTGAATTCCTTAACATTAGAGGAGTACAGGGGCTTGCTCTCCCAGGCATTTGGGTCATAAAAATGGAAGCTGTTCTATCTGCAGTTAAATTTATCCCTTTGCTTCGGCTTGCAGTAGATCTGGAGCTTAAGGCTTTGCATGAAGCTAAGAGTGATAGTGTAATGTTAGGTAGGTCAACACATAAGTAAATCTATTGAATTTAGTGGTAGCTTACGCCCAGATGTTTTTGAGTGTTTCTAAGAGTGTGACTGCACAGATTAATAGATTGCAATAGATTGTAGACTTGTCCAGTACGATCTAGTTTAGGCAATTACACAATGCAGGATCCATGCTTCTATTTTTGGAGGTTTGGCTGGAGTGATTCCCTGACAGATGAAAGTTTTGCTAAAAAGGTTATTGCTTCAATTAAAGCTCCCCTTTCTGGCTCAATCAAATATATACCTTTGCATCTTATGTTGTGATGAATTTGGAAATCTTACAATTGAATTGTGTAAGTAGATACTACTTCAGTTTCTGTCTAGGGTGAAAAAAATAAGACTGGAAAGAAGCCATGGTCCAACTCTTGAAGGTACTGTATCTCATCTGCTCTTTTGGCCACCTGACTTCTGGCTTCCTTGGACTACGCTTTTGTTATCTGGACTAATCCTGTATCTCTGGCTTGATTTGGATTTGGACTCTGGACTGACGTATGGTTACTTTTTGGTCTGTTACCTGGTTGCCGAGGGTCCTGGCATGTGTGATAGCTGCCAACTGCCCATGCCCCAGTTTCTGATACCCAGTGAGCCATCACAATACTTTGGTTTAGAACTTGGAAAAATGTCCCATGCGGGCTACGTCTCTCACAATCCTTCACCAAGAATGGTTCTGGATCATGTTGGCTGCAAGATTCTGAGAGCTATGGACCAAGAAAGGAACTCTTCCAAGCGCTGCCTCTCACCTCAGGGTTAGTGTGGGCTATATTTGATAGAACTATCATGCTGAGTTATCACTGAGATTCAGGTAATGTTAAAGTTTCCATTGATACCATAATAGAATGATGCCATTGAATGATGCTGTGGAATATAGCAACAAATGATAGATTGACCTGTGAATTAAAGTTAAATGTAAAAAAAAAAAAAGATGATTTTAAAGAAATTTGGGGAGAATTTATTGGGTATATTCTAGTGAAAGTGTAAGGAATAAGACCTGAATAAGAATATGTAACCTTTTGGAAAGAGGGGACAAATATATAAAATAAATGTTATATAATAACAATGGGTTGAAGGTATATAGCAGTGGTGGTGAACCTAGGGCACACATGCCAGAAGGGGCACTCAGAGCTATCTCTGTGGGCATGCGCACTGTTGATGCAGCACAGAGTTCACACCGCCCCTCTGCTCAGCAGCCCAGTGGGAGTGCTTTCTCCCTCTCCAAGCACAGAGTTCACCCACCCCTCTGCCCAGCAGCCCAATGGCATCACTTCCTCCCCACCCCCAGCACAGAGTTCCCCCTGCCGCTCTGCAATGTAGACTGCAGCTTGTTGAGCTTGGACACTTGGTTGCTAAAAGGTTCGCCATCGCTGGTATATAGAGTCCCATTGGTGGTGGGTGCACATATTAGGTCATATAATTTTTTTCTTGTTTGTTGTTGTCATTGCTGTTAATTTTATGATTTGTATGCTCTTTTCATATTTTGTATTTTTATTGTATTTAAGAATTTTTTTTAAAAAAATGAATGATGCCATGTACCTTTTATATGATCCTTGCTGTGGGAATGAATGGGGATTGTGATAAATGAAAAGGAAATGCCCCTTACTTATTTTGCGATTTGAATTTCATGCCACTGCAAAGTAAACAAATGTGGCCTCATAGGGGAGAAAAGTCTAGCTCATCCACCTGGCTGGGAATCCAACAATCCTGTCCATTCTTTCTCACCATCTTTTCTGTGTCTCTGTGCTCTCAGTGTCCTTGCGGAAACAAGCAGAGCAATGTCACCATAACCCCCGCAGTATAAGTCCTCGATGATGGGTTATTGCTCCTGTGGTGCTTTGCTTCCTTCCTTGAGCAAAGTCATTCTCAGCAGCCTGACAAAGCTTGACAGAGGGTTGGGAAGGCAGACTTTAACATTTGTCTTTAACATCCCAAGGTTGCATTGTGAAGACTCTATGAGCTGGAAAAAATTGCCAGTGAGTGCTTCTGTGGCAACGGAGTTTCTCTTTTTTGTCATTGTTGCTAATTGTACTTGGATGTCATGCAGTCTTGGGATGCCATGGAGAAGTCTTCCACAAAGGCAGATGTTGCTGTGGGGCGGGGCGGGGATTCTTCAGTCCAAGCACTGAAGGGCTGATGAATATGCCCCAGGGAAATCAGAATCAAAAGTTGATTCCCTGAAAAAGTTTCAAGGTGCTTGAGTGTTTAAACGCCTCTCTGCTCAGATGTCCCTGCAACAGCATCCTGGTGTGCTGGCAATGGCTTTACGCCTTTAGAGCAGCGTTTCCCAACTTTTGGTTTTTGGACTTCAATTCCCAGAAGCCTAAGTCAATTCTGCAAAATACTGATCAGCCAATGTACTGACTTATGTACTGTGGGACATGCCTCTCTCCCAATTGGGAACCACTGCTTTAGAGCAATAAGAATTTCACTTATATACTGTTTAGTGCACTCTCTGGGAGGTTCACAAGGTAATTAGCATTTTGCCCCCAACATGCTGGCTATTCATTTTGCCAACCTTGGAAGGATGGAAGGCTGTGAGTTCAATCCTGACCAGGGCTCAAGTTTGACTCAGCTGGCACCCTACAACATGTGCTAGTGGTTGCCTCTTTCTTCCCCCGCACTACTGGACCCTTAGGGCTTGCTAAGGGTCCAGTAATGTGGGGGAAAGAGGCACCCAGTCGCATGCCTTGTAGCGTGCGACTGGGTGCCTCTACTCCACTCGCTACTGGACCCTCTAAGGGTCCAGTAACGGGTGGAGAAGAGGTACGCACTGGCGACCTACAATGCGTGTGAGCGGGTCACTTTCCCCCCATAGGGGCACAGCCCGGATGGGGTTTGGAAGAAGCCCAGCGCAGCCCAGCTGGGCTGCACTAGGCTTCTTCAAAACCTCGTATGGGCTGTGAATGACTTCAGGGACAAACCTCTTGGCAATCACTAGCCTAGGGTCAGTTTGACTTCAGGGACAAACCGCGCGGATTGTTCCTGACATCACGGCTTTTTTTAAAGCGTTGTTCGATGCATGCGTCGGACAAAGCTAAAAACAGGATAACGACATGACTTGTGGAACCAAGTCATAATGTTATCTGGGTTATTACTGTACTGTATTTACTTTTACCGACCTCAGAAGAATGGAAGGCTGAGTCAACCTTGATCCCTTGTCAGGGCCGAATTTACAATCTTTTGGTTGCAGTACAACAGTTTAACCACTGCACCACCAGTGTGAGAAAGATGAGCTGGTACAAAGTTGCTATTGCCCAGCATAAGCCTGATTGTAGTGCAAAATTACCAGTCTTCGAGGAGGCTCTTTCTGTGTACCCTAAGGTATGTGTATTCCATATCATGTGTACCCCCCAAGGAAACGGAATAGTAACAATATGCTGTAGTTAGCTTGTGGTTTTGAATTTGTTGCCTTTGGAGTGACTGCTGTTTTTTAAAATGTGTCTTTTAATGTTGCATTTCCTAATTGTTATACATTGCCCAGAGTGGGTAGACTACCCAGATGGTGCGGTATTTAAATGTAATGAAATGAATTAAAAAAAATTTGATAATGGAATATTGTGGGCTGCTACCAACAGAAAAGGTGAATAACAACTCCAGAGAGGTCCAGGACCTCTCCTGAAGTCTCCAACCACCAACATGCCAGGGAGAGTCTCTAGACTGAGGTCACTGGGGTACATACTCCCTGGAAGCTGTTACCTCTGAAAAATAAGTGAGGAATTTGCACCAGCATAACATATACAGCAAGGGACTCATTTTCTCAGATTTCTTTCTCTCTCCTGCTTCTTTTTAACTTGGTTGTTATAAGTTAGAACACAACTAGGCTGAATATTCAAAGAACACATGAAGAATTATATTCTAATATGTTGCATTTATCAAGACACAAATGAAGACCTGACCAATCCAAACTGGGACATAAGGAACAAATAGAATTGAGAATTCAGCCTTGAAGTTGCCTACTAAAGATCAGCTCAATTTGCCACCATCTTCCCCATCAGGCTGGAATGCAGTGGATTTCTAGTTAAACTCATATCAATATTTCTAAATGTTCATAGATGTGCTGATGACTCCCAAAGAGGGATGTTGTTCAACTGGACTTTGCATTTCTCCAAGAACTTCATATGCAATGTCTGGGAGCAAGGAATACTAAGTTTCCTAAGATGCTGGGGATGGAGTGGTAAAATAGGATGACCAGTGGGATAGGCCATTTATGTGACAGGACAAAGTGTGGCATGCCCCCCTCAATGTGGCTCCTCAAAATAATTTCCAAGAACCCCATACTCTCTTTAAAAAACTGTTGCTGTAATATGGAGGTCTAGTTATAAAGATCATTTGCTCTTCTTTGTCACCCCCAAAATGGCATAGAAAAAGCTAATTTAAATTGTTTCAGCAAGAAATTAGTAGAAGCTCCCAAGCAGGATGAAAAACAACAACACACTGCTTTGCAAGCAAAAAGTGATGGATAGATTCGATTTAACATTTGCATCATGAGAACAGAAAAACCCCAACCTTTAAATTCACCTGTCTTATAAGTGAAGCAAATCCCAAGGTATTTGATGAAGTAGTCAGCCGCTGAGTTGATTTATTTTATTTGATTTGTAAAACTAGGAGTGTTATTTAGAAGCTCTCTTACACAGCAGTTAACTCACATGGCTTGTTAAAACCAATATTACAGTTAGCCCTAATGGGGAAAAGGCCAATACTGAGTCTTTGGCAAGATCAAATCGAATGCAGGATTTACAAACAAACATACTTACACATGTTGGTTCAACTCAAGTTTAAGGAGGCAACTTTTCCTCCTCCTGCTGAAGCATTTTTGCACCAGAAACAACCTTCAACAGCTCATATTCATAAAATCATAGAAGAATGGAGTTGGAAAGGGCCTATAATGCCATTGAGTCCAACCCCCTACTTAATGGACGGGTCCAAATAAAAGAATATCTGATAGATAGTTGTCTAATTTTCTCTAGAATACCTCAAGCTTTAAATTGCTTACTACCTCTTGAGGTAATTGGTTCCATTGTTGTACTACTCTAACAATTAAGAGTTTTCCCCCCCTGACATTCAAACTATATCTGGATTTCTGTAATTTGAACCCATTATTACATGTCCTGCACTCTGGACTGACTAACAGATTCTGTCCATTCTCTGTATGGCAACCTTTCAAATATCTGAAGCATGTTTAAAGCTCCTTCCTGAATTTGAAGCTCCTTGATGGATAATAAACGTAAAGGTTTCCCTTGATTAAAAGCCAGTTGTGTCATATTCTAGAGGGTGGTGCTCATCTCGATTTATACAGCCAAAGAGCCAGCACTGTCTGTATCTTCTGACATCTCTGTGGTCATGTGGCAGGCATGACTAGATATTGCAGCACACAGAATGCTGTTACCTTTGTCACTGAAGTGGTACCTATTTATCTACTTGTAATTTTTGCTTTCAAACTGCTACGGTGACAAGAGTAGGCACAGGTGACAGGAACTCCCTCCACTGTGCAGCACTCAGGTCTTGAACTGGTGCTCTTCCATTCGTCAAGCTCAGCATCTTAATCACTAAGCCACCACGACACACTGCTCTAGGATAGATGGTCCTTATTAGCTATCTAGTTTAACTCCACCTGGAACTGTTTCATGTCTTCTTCTTCTGTGTCTAAGTCAGACGTGAAACTACCAAAATGAAGCCACCTTTGAGGAGTTCGTTTTGCAGTTTCTTTCACCTGACCTAGTGTGCGAAAGATTAGCCAGCACAACAAGGTTGGCATTACCGGGATATGCCCAATTGTGGTTCAAAAATACCACAGTCTTTGAGGAGGCTCTTTCTGTGTACCCCTGTTACATGTGAGGATACAATATACCCAACATTATCCATTATTTTGTTGGTTCCTCCACTCCATTAGACAGGATTCCTTTGTGCAAGCCCAGAAACAGTCCACTCTAGGAATTTATTTATTCATATTTATATACCACACTCTTCACTGGGGCAACTCAGGGCAGTTTACATATCATAAAACATAGCAATGGGAAAAAACCCCAAACCATTCCCTAAAACTTCAGATTTAAAATTATAAAAGATTTACAATTTTAAAAGTTTTTTCTTAAAATAAGCGAATCACAACAACATCAAAGATTAAAAGCTAAATCTTAGAAATTAAAAATAAAGAGAGGGGGGGGGCTCAATCCTGGCAAGACTGAGTGGCTGTGGGTCAGGGGTCCTGCGTTATTTCGGGAGTTCCTGGACTCGCGACTCCTGCTCAAAGAGCAGGTGGCAGTCATGGCCAGGAGGGCTTTTGCTCAACTTCGTGTCATTCGCCAGTTACGCCCGCTCCTAGATCAGAACTCATGATCACACATGCTCTGGTCACCTCCATATTTGACTATTGTAATGGGCTCTACTTGATGACCATTTGGACACTGCACCTGGTCCAGAATGTGGCTGCCTGGGTGGTGATGGGTTGCGGGCATTATGCATGTGCCTCACCGCTGTTTCGGGAGCTGCACTGATTGCCAGTGTGTCTCAGGGTGGTATCGAAATTTAAATAAATAAACAAACAAATAAATAAATAAATTCAAGATGCTGGTAATTACCTTTAAAGCCCTACATGGTAGTGGGCCAGGATACTTAGAGACCACATCACCCCAAGAACATCTGTCTGTCCCACTAGAGTGGACCGGAGAGATGCCCTCATGGTTCCATCAGCTAGAGAGGTGCATCTCTCTAGCACCAGGAGGAGGACCTTCTCGGTGCCCACTCCAGCCCTTTGGAATCTCCTGCCAATGGAGTTACATCTCCAGACA
The DNA here is from genome assembly GCA_030440675.1 of Furcifer pardalis. Lineage (NCBI taxonomy): Eukaryota > Metazoa > Chordata > Lepidosauria > Squamata > Chamaeleonidae > Furcifer > Furcifer pardalis. The sequence goes on along the minus strand of CP126894.1, from coordinate 13,934,701 downwards.
GAGTTGCTCCTCTTTAGGAAGGGTGTAAAGACATGGCTGGCGGGGCAGGTATGGGGCTCTGGTCACACGATCACCCCAGTTTGTTGGCTGATTTGATGACCCCCCATTAATCTTAATTTTACAATTTTTATCTTTTTAACTTGTTGATTTTCCTAATTCTTTTAAATTCTTTTAACCTAAATTTTATGGGGTCTATGGCCATTGATGAATTTTTTACTGTAGGATTATTCTTTTAATGTGCTGTTATTTTTGTTAATCCACCCTGATTCACTCTGCGAATAAGGCGATATATAAATATGAAAAATAAACCAACCAACCAAACAACCAACCAGTAGCTCAATTGACAGGAGGTTCCATAGGGCCGGAGCAGACACAGAGAAGGCCTTCCTTCTGGTGCCAGAGAGATGCACTTCTCTGGCTGATGGAACAAATAGAGATCCTCTCTGGTCCACTTTGGTGGGATGGACAGATGTTCTTGGGGTGAGGTGGTCTCTTAAGTATCCTGGCCCACTACCATGTAGGGGTTTAAAGGTGATTATCAGCACCTTGAATTGTACCCGGAGACATACTGGCAACCAGTGCAGCTCCCGAAACAGTGGTGAGGCATGTGCATACAGCCCACACCCCATCACCACCTGGGCAGCCAAATTCTGGACCAGTTGCAGCCTCCAAATGATCATCAAGGGAAGCCCCACGTAGAGCCCATTACAATAGTCCAGTCTGGAGGTGATCAGATCATGGGTGACCATGAGCAAGGAGTCCCAATCTAGGAGTGGGTGTAACTGGCATATAACATGAAGTTGTGCAAAAGCCCTCCTGGCCACCTGCTTATTGAGCAGAAGTCACGAGCCCAGGAGAACCCCCAGATTATGCACCAGGTCAGTTTGGGGCAAGATAGCCCCATCCAGAAACAAAGATGGTAACTCCTATACCTGTTTTGATTTGGATTCCTGCATTGATCAGGGAAATGGATTTGATGTCCCTGATAGCCTCCAGGCACTTAGAAAGGACTTCCACTGCATCTTTGGAATGCTGAGTTGATTATGTAGAATGGAGTTCATTCTCAGGCAATGTAACTAAAATCTCAGTAATTCTGGAAGATGAAGTCTGAGCAAACATTAAAGTGGTGGAAAACCCAGTCTAATTGTGTTATCCCTCAATCCTCTTCTTTCTTGTATTGATTTCACTTTGTTTCCCACTAGAGCTTCACAGTAGCAACTGAATTAGGCCACTGGAGTTAATTTTGATCCCTTATTGGCCAGGAAAAGGAAGGAAGAAAAATAACCATGTGTCTATGGAAGACATTATAGGAGAACAATATTATGGCTTTGTTCCACCACAGCTCAAAATTACTAGGCCATTATATCTGTCTCCAGTGTAATTTAGGAAAAGACAAATCCGAGATGATCCATAATAAACATATCCAAGCAACATACTGAAAAGGTCATTAGTTTTGCAGTTACATCCATATATTGATTTCACACGCTGTAGGTAGAGTTTAGAAAGAGATAGCATTTGGAGATAGGACAGAAATTATTCTACCAGGCTGGTGTTCTTCATTTTTTCAAAAATCCTTTTCATGTGAGTGTAATCCATAACACTCTGTAACGTGACCGATTTGTCAAGTTATTTTTCCCCTTTGAAACAATCCTGTATGGCATTTGCATCCAAAGAGCCCATTTATCATTTCCATACTGTGTGCTCTTGTATGGTTTATGTGACTTGAGAAAACTTGTGTTTCAAGATACTGGACGTTTCTCTGAAGTTTGGGGTGTGGTGGCTTCTTCCGATTCTTAATCATTTCCTTACCACATTTCTCTGCACAGGCATGATTTTATTACCTGGCCAGATGGAATGCAAAGAAAATTCAGAATTACCCGCCCTCAGCGGAAGACACCTCTCGTGTTTCTGTGAAAATTCTTGCCCTCTTTTCCATTGCTGTTGCAGGAAGGGTGATTATGGAAAAATAGAAAAAGTGGGGAATGGTTTAAAAAACAAACCATTTATTTATGAGCTATACCAGATTTCATTTTATGTTTGTTTGTTCAGATCACTGGTAGCTCAGTACAGTATTTCGGAATTGTGAAGATGGTTTGTGATTGCACCTGATTTTGAAACTTGGTGACAAAGACAATGATGGTATCTTCTGCTAGAGTATATTGAGGTAATCTGCACATATGGCAAGTCAGTTTCAACAATATTAGTCTTAGCTGGCTTTATAACTTTTTACACGTAAGTTATCAAGAACATTTGCTTATTTATTGTAGTTATAGGCTATCTTTATCATGGTGGGGAACTCGATGTGGTTCACAAAGGTCAAATTAAAACACAGTTAGTGATACAACTAAAAACAATTAAACTGGAATAATAATTAAATATTCATGTTTACTCAAAGAATTCTCCCCTATGTTTAGTGAGGTATACTTTCTTATGAATGTAAGATTGCTGCTCCATTCCTTTTATTCACTGATGTACAAATCCTGACAGAGGGTAGCAGCCCAGTGTCTTCTCTTGTTCTGTCCTTGGTGATCCACAGAAAGCCATTTTGTCCTCTGAGGCCAGGTTTTATTGCTATGTAGTTATTCTTCCCACTATGTCCTCTGCAGCATATATTTTTTCTAGTTTCAAGTGTGCTTAAGGAACAATTTTTTCCCTCATGTACTAGTTCCCCCCTCCTCACTTAACTCTCCTTTGGTATAGATTTTCTACTCTGTTTCATATTTCCAAGGTTATAATAACACAGAGCTTTTTTCAAAATCATTTTGTGGTGATGTTGAGGGAACTTTGGTTTGGTCTCTTAAATGATTCCTACCACAAACATTTATGGTCCCCCCCCTTTTCTAGTGTGACCATCAATTACAATGTAGCCTGAGATGAGCTATTCATTTCAGCTATTTGTGGAATATTGCCATGCCAAAAAAGCACCTGTCACTCAATGCAAATGCAGGACCTGGGGAAAGGGGGGGAGAAGAGAATGAAATAAATTTGTGCATGGAATCCAAGCAATTAATTCCATCTTTTTTTAAAAGATTTTTTATTTACAGAAATCAAACCATCCTCATCTATTTTCCAGGCGTTCTACTGTAAGCAGGTTTTTGTCATTTATTTTAGAGATTTCCTGACCCCAGAAAATAACTGCATGTGCATATTTTTTTAAAAAAAGTCACCTGGATTTCCTGGAAAAACTCCAGATTAAAGCCTGTCTTGCTCGCTGAGTTTGTTAATTTCCTAATTTCACACTGTCTCTGCTTCACCATCACCACTTCATTTTGCTTTCACTGCTTATTCCATGACTGCCTTAGGTTCTTCACTGCTTTGTAGTTTTATTGAGAAGCAAAGATAGCAGAGGAGACCTGGAGGGGCCTGTGAGCTCCTTTTGTTTTGTTGTTGTTCTACTGAGGTATTCAGCACTTTGGGAGACAAAGGCTAAGATGATGAATATGTAAATAGGATGGAACAGCACTGTCAGCTTTTTTTTGCTCACACATTTTCCTAGTGAGAACTGGAGCTAATTGCCACCAGTTGAGAGACTACAGTTTCTGTTCAGGAACAAGAAGACTCTCAAAAGACATAACAATGGAAAATGATTTCTATGAAGATCTAAAGTCTTCTTCATTCCTCCTGAAGCACCACATTTCCATCTGTGGTAGGGGAAGTCAACAGTATGAGTTTTATTTTTTAGTTCCTCTTTCTCCTTATTATCTTCTGGGGTTGCCAGCATTGCTCTAGCAAGAAACTGCACCACAAGGGTAATCTGGCCAGACAAAATATTGGTTGGTTAGAGATATACTGTAATTTACATTAACAACCCAGTGTGTGGTAGAGTTGCTCTAATATACTCAGCAAGCCCAAGAAAGTGAAATCACCAGGCTCTCAGGGACTTGGGACTGGAAGGAGAGTTTCTACATGGAGATCATATTGCAGATAATGTTACCCCAGTGGAAGGCCTTTTGATAGGTAACATGTCTCCAGTTGTCTGCAGTCTTTGGCTGTGCGCTACCAACATTGCTCCTGGTTCGTACAGTCTTCTCACTCTTGCCCTGTGACAGGAAGAGGGGATAGCGGTTTTTTAGGCAATAACAACATGGGGTTGGTTGGAAGAACCAATGTCTAACTTAACATCCTGCTATAGTAATGGAGTAGACGGCAAGTGTTGGACGGTGGTAAATAACGTGACTCCCTAAAGGGGCCAATGGATGAGCCCCTTTAGGTGGGGGGGGGGACCATCACCCCCACCTAAAGTGGAAGAAATATCACTGGAAACCATCGTATTGGGCCCAATGGCAAAATGAGCAGTGGAGGAACTCTGATTCCCAACGGAAGAGGCCATGCCAGATGGACTACCTATGAAGGCACACCTTAATAATATCCTCAAGGCTGTGGCAGTCCATTGCAGTCCTGGTGTCAAATCCTACATTTCTCATTTCATATGTGCTGCAGGAGATAAATCCATGATCATAGTGTGTTGGTCACTTCATGATAAGCTGGGATCCATCTTAAACAAATTCATGCCAATGGCATTCTTCGTGCTTCAGGGAAAAAATGTATTCTTGGATTCGAGTTGCAACTGATAACGATATATGAATATGTTTAATGATACAGTGGGATAGGGCCAATAGTTGTTGATGAAACCACATGACTAAGGATTGCAAAGATCCAAGCAGATTTTTAAATGCTCTAAAAAGATATTCAAGCTTGGCGGGACCGGATAGAATAAGCAGCATGCTGAAGGCAAAGGAATATGCAGTGAGAAGAAAACTTGAGTCTTTGCAATACATATGTGAGGTAGGCAGCCATGCTTGGTCTGTGGTGCTACCCTATCTGCACAGAAACTAGTTTTATAATGTCCAACAGCATTCTTAGAGGCTTCTGGGGACATGGTGTATTGGTCTTATACATATTTTTGTTCATTATTTCCAATCGGATTCAATGAGATTTGAGGGCTGTACTGCTCTCCAGGCCATACAATCTTCACTCCTTAATTATACACCAAATCTTGGATTAAAGATGGAGAGCTCTTTCAACTAAAATTATCCTCATGTTTCTGACCACCAGGGGCCCTCATGCCCAGCAGTTTTTGACCATGGGAACTATCCTATGAATTCTCTAAATGACTTTGTGGAAGTTATTCTGAGTTCTTTGCTATCTTATGTAATGGTGCAAAATGGTCAATTGTGTCCCTTAGAAGTACTGATTGATCATTTGGGGGTAAAAATAGTGGAGAGTCTGGGAGAAGTTGGAGGCAGTAGGTTTTTCAGGGCCTTGGGACCTGGCAGCAAGAGTTACTCCCCAAAGTCCTTGGTGGCACAGTGGTTAAACTGCTGTACTACAGCCAAAACTGCTGATGTTGTGAGTTTGATTTCAACAGGGATCAAAGTTGCCTCAGCCTTCTATCAGTTCGAGGTCTGTAAAATGAGTACCCAACATGTTTGGGTGAGGTCAGCCTCTATACTTAGAAGATGTGTAGGGGGGCACTACCGGATTTATATAAAATCTAAGAAAGCTCCAATTTTGGAATTCAGACTATGGTGGGTCTGTAAATGCAACTGTCCCAACCCCAAAATCCAATTGTTGATAATGCTATAGGCCCCTCGTGGCGGCACTCCAGCTGTTTTTGGACTTCAGTTACGAGAAGCCCAAGTAAGCACTCCTGCTGATCAGTGCTTCTGGGAATTGAAGTTCAAGAACACCTGGAGTGCCAAGGTTTGCCATCATGGCTGTAGGACTTCTTAAATTTGACAGAACTTGGGCCCTCAAGATTTCTTGATTGACCCTTGACATGAGGTTTAAGTCTGTCTCACCTCATGGGGACATGAAAGGCCGGGGTTGAGGAGCCACCCCTCTGGGCAACTGGAGCACCGCCGTGACCCCAGACCACACCCAAGGGCCGAGGTTGGAGAGCTGCCGTGACCCCGGGCAACGCCCAATGTCCAGAGTTGTGTTGTTTTGATGCCATGACTTGGCCGTTGGGGAGGGTGTCAGCTTATGTACCAGCCGTCCTACTCTACCAAGGCGTCTCCCCGCAGGTCTCTTTCAAGGGCTCTTATATTTCAAAGGCCCAGAGACCTTCATCCCGGCCTCCAGTAGAAGAGCTGGGCTGCCAAACCAGCTAAAATAACCTTAGCTGCAACTCTGTTCCAGTCCCATCCAAAACCATGGGTGACCAGTGGAGTAATTATAATGATTAGGGAGATAACTGGTAGCGTGTTCTATGTGTGTTTATTTTGAGTTACCTCTTACCCACAAAAGAGTCGTTCTTGAAGCAAAATGTGGTTTATTAATTAAGTTTCTTAAGCATAGTCCATTAGCATAGTCCATAAAAAGTGTAGATAAAGTTCAGTTGCATAGAATCAGTCCAAAAGCAAAACATTAGGCCTAGGTAATCATTTTGAAACAAAAACCAATATCCACAGGCATGTTATTCCATAGACATCACAAACAGAACTGAGAACTCCTGTCTCCAAAATGGAGTTCGCTGACATGTGTGATTGGACGGAGTAATAATAATAATAATAATAATAATAATAATAATAATAATAATAATAATAATAATAATAATAATAATAGTCATCGTCGTCGTGTGTCCTGTGTCGTCGTCATCATCATCATCATCATCATCATGGCCTGGCAGGCAGCTGAGAACATCGCTACCTCCTCTGGGCCCACAACAACGCCCAGAGAGGAGCTAGTCTGTGTTCTGCTTTGGTTGTTTTGTGAGGTTGTATTTTATGATTTTTACTGTACTGTTGCTGTTTTGACTGTAAGCTGCCCTGAGTCACCTCAGCAAGTGGGTGGCAATATAAATCTGAACAAATAGATTAATAATAATAATAATAATAATAATAATAATAATAATAATAATAATAATAATAATAATAATAATAATAATAATAATAATAATAATAATATGGATGTTCCCTGAGCAGAGTTTCTCCAGCAAAAATCCTTTCAACCCAGAATAATTTCTGACATGAAATTATTATTATGAGGTTTAAGTTTAATTAAATATCCAATCATTGTGCCAAACAATCTAGAAAACTCCAGATACTATATCAATACTATAACAATCTCAATATGTGTTTGGGGGGGAAGCAAGATGCCTTTGCATTCTTATTTTGCCCTCACCATTGTTATGATGGCAGAAAGATGCACAATATGTTGTCTTGGAATTCCTGCTGTTCTGATACCTCCCTTGTCACTTACTTTGTAAACCAAAGCTTTCAAATGGCATCTGGTGTATAATAGACTTCAAACTCAAACAGGTGAAGGCATGTTCATCACAATAATTATGTCTGATTTGCATGATGACTGCTTAGGGGGCTTTTCATTTTTCTATCTTGTGTGGCTTTTATGGTTTTTTTAAAATGTTTAACAACATATGCATAACACTTTTATGTTCTTACAGTTAAACTGTGGCATGCATGGCCACAAGATGTGGTGACAGTGACCAACTTGGATAGCTTCAAGAAGAAATCAGATGTATTCAAGGATGGCGTGGCTATTAGTGGCTACTGCTCAGGAAAGTTGTTTTTGCCCTTCAGAATAAGAGGCAGCCCAAAAATGATAGAATGATGTCAGTCAGAATACAAGGCAAACCTTTCAATATCACTGTAATCCAAATATACGCACCAACCACTGGTGCAGATGAAGCAACAGTTGACCAGTTCTATGAGGACCTACAACACCTCATAGAACAGACACCAAGAAATGATGTACACATTATCATAGGAGACTGGAATGCCAAAGTAGGAAATAAAAAAGTAAATGGAATAACAGGCAAGTTTGATCTTGGAACACAGAATGAAGCAGGCCAAAAGCTAATAGAGTTCTGCCAAGAGAATGCACTGGTCATAGCAAACACCCTCTTCCAGCAACACAAAAGGAGACTTTACACATGGACATCACAAGATGACCAGCATTGAAACCAGATTGATTACATACTCTGCAGCCAAAGATGGAGAACCTCCATACAATCAGCAAAAACGAGACCTGAAGCAGACTGTGGCTCAGATCACAATCATAAAATTCAGGTTTAGACTAAAGAAAATGGGGAAAACAATTAGGTCAGACAGATATGACTGAGACAACATCCCTAAAGAATACACAGTGGAGGTGTGGAACAGGTTTAATGGCTTGGACCTGATAGATAGAGTGCCAGAAGAATTATGGACAGAGATGCAGGACATCATGCAGGAGGCAGCAAGGAAAACCATACCAAAAGAAAAGAAGTGTAAAAAGCAAAGTGGTTGTCTGATGAAGCTCTTAAAATAGCAGAGAAAAGAAGGGACGCAAAAGGCAAAGGAGAAAGGAAAAAATACAATCACAGAATGACAAAGAAAAGCAGGAAACCTACCTAATGAACATTGCAAAGAAATAGAGGAAAACAACACAAGAGGCAGGAGTAGATATCTTTTCAAGAAAAAAATGGGAAAATCAAGGGAACGTTTAAAGCAAAAATGACCATGATAAGGGACAAAGACGGCAAGGAGTTAGTTGAGGCAGAAGAGGTTAAGAAAAGATGGAAAGAGTACACAGAGGAACTCTACCAAAAGGACCTCACCACCTCAGATAATCACAATGATGAGAACATTGAACTTGAGCCAGACATCTTAGAGAGTGAAGTCAGAAAGGCCCTAAAAAGCACTGTAAACAACAAAGCCAGAGGAGATGATGGTATCCCAGTTGAATTTTTCCAAAAATAGAAAAAGTCCCCAGACCCTACAAAAATCAATCAAACCACCCAAAAACAACAGCAGCACTGAGAGGAAAGCATGTACTGTAATACACCAGATAACGATTGGACTGGATAGCGCTAGAATCGGATAAGGATGCAAGATTTTTGGAAAAACCTTGCATCGGATAACACGATTTTTAGCATTATCCGAGCCAATTGTGTGTGTGGGGGTGTGTGTGTTGGATTGGGTAGAACATCTACCCAATCCACACCCACCCACAGCGATGGATCGCTGCTACTGAACTAGGGTCGGGGGAAAGGCAGGCACCAGGGTGCCTGCCTTCCCCCCCCCGACCCTAGTTCAGTAGCAGCAATTGCTAGCTGAAGCCTAGCGGCGCATGAGCTAGCTAGCCCGAGCGCCGCTAGGCTTCATCAACAGCCTGTCTGGGCTGTGTCCGAAGCTGCTGGGCTTCGGACACAGCCAGCACGGGCTGTGGAAGGCTAGTCCAGCCCGGCTGGGCTGGGCTAGCCTTCTTCTGAAGCCGTTCCACGCTGTGTTCGAAGCCCAGCGGCTTCGGACACATCCCGCAAGGGCTGCGGAAGAAGGCTAGCCCAGCTCAGCTGGGCTGGGCTAGCCTTCTGAAGCCCTTGCGGGCTGTGTCCAAAGCCGCTGAGCTTTGGACACAGAGCAGGTGCCTTTCCCCCCCACCCTACTGCCCCCATAGCGTTTGCTAAGGAGCCAGTGGGGTGAGGGGAACAGGCACCCACTCGTGTGCTACAAAGCGCACAAGCAGGTGCCCTGTCTCGCCACCCGACACAAGAGGGGGAAACCTTTCCTGTACCCTGCATGTGGGGCACTTACGAAGGATACTGGAAACGTCTCCCCACTCTTCCCAAATGCCCAGCTTATCTGCTTGCTAAGAGTCTTGTAGGTTTGGCAGAAGAGGTGCTCGCTCGGCGCCTCCTCGCGTGAAAGCGGGTGCCTCTCCTGCCAAACCTGCGGGACTCTTAGCGCTTGCTAAGAGTCCTGTAGGTTTGGCAGAAGAGGCACCTTCTCGGCGCCCTGAATTCAGGTCTTTTTTAAAGCATTGGATAACATTAAAAACTGGATAACCCTAAGACTTGTGGAACCAAGTTTTAGCGTTATCTGAGATTTTACTGTATGTCTTTTCCCAGTCCCTATCTCCAGCCTTATAATCTTTAAGACATAAAAGGATAAAAGAATGAGCATGGAAGAGGAAAACAAAGAAAGGAAGGAAGGAAGGTAATTTCTTAATGCTTCATAGCTTTTTTTGTCTAAATGACATTTTTCAGGGATAGGAGGAGCCAACTAATACCAAACTAACTCAACCAAATTAAAGAAAATTGTTCTACTTCCAACCAAGCCCTCTATTCCAGTTTGCTAGGCGTTATCTACTTGTCTGGCAGGGTTATCCTGCTATGGTAATAGAATAGACCATACTGCTAGCAACTCAATATCAAGTGTCAGGTGGCAGGTAACTAACCTGACAACCCTCAGGACTAACGATCTTGGGTGCCAAAGTCCACAGGGAAGGGTGATTATGCCCAGGTGCAGGGGATCCAAACCTATGGGCCATGAGATGGACCTGGCCCACAATGCCATTCCAACCGGCCCACTGCTGTCTCTCCTCCCCCCCTTGCACCTGGAAGTAGAAGTGGTTGAGTTTATGTCAGCCATAAAATGAGCCCCCGCATGTGCAAACATCCCTGTGGCTGACGTAAATGCAGAAGTGGACACATTTTAATCAGCCATAAATGTGCCCAGTTCTGCCTTAGGGGCAATGATCTGGCCCGCTCTGCTGTTCTGGGGTCGTGGTCAGGCCCACGGTGCAAAAAGGTTGGGCACTCCTGCTCAAGTGGATTAAATCCCACTCGAATTCATCTTGATGGAGGGCAGCATCTTCATCAATACTGGCCTGGAGCTGATGAGGACTTTGCATGTCAAAAGGGCTCAGGACAAGAAAGTGACTTGTGGAACTGGATCAGTGGTACTGGTGTCATGCTGCAATGCAGAAGGCAGATGAAAGGCCACTGCATTATATTTTCAGGACAGTCTTCATGGCTGATTGCCATGACAATCCCCTATATTCAGATTTGGATATGGCAGCAACAGCAGAAGAAGAAGCTTTCTAAATCAGCCCAAATTTGAACAAAATTTCTATGTAATGATCAAGAGACATCAACAGTGAATCATTTGTTTCTGAACATTTTTCAAGGCACATATTGCATTTAGATTAATTTTTCTCATTGAATCCACAAATTGCAATCCATCAGAATTGCTATTATTTCCAAATCCTGCTTAAAATGTTGGGTAGTCATTTTAAAATCAGTCACGAATAAGCATTTGGTATGCTTCAAACACCTGTACCATTTTAAAGGATGCTTTTGGCAAGCTCCCCATCTGATTTTCTCCACGGATGTCAGAGTTCCAAATTACCTCTCCTTGTCTCTGAAGTGGAACTGATGCCTTTGGAATCCTCAATTGTTCCGATCTCATCCTCTTTAGTTTTACATGATGTCTTTTGAACATTCAGCTTGTTGTACCTTTCTGTTCTTTCTGTTAATTCATTCGCCTGTCTTTTGTTTCTTCTGTATTACTGCTGAGTGTGTATGTCTCGAACCAAACACTGCAAACAACGAGTTTGGATGTGTTAATCTGTTCATCTAATATGGTTTCAGATTTTCATCTTGCAACCCACTGGTTCAGAAAGAAAAGCATAATCAAGGATCACAAGTTTTTTGTTTTCATTTTTACTGAACTGAATTGTCTATTTCAACTGTTCAGGAATTTGTTTGTATCACATCTATATATCCATCTCCTTGCATATTATATTTAGCATCTGGCTACCCAGACAGCAGTCATTTCTCTTGCTGTGCAAACAGTCTTGGGACACTGATGATGTCCCTTAACATGTCATTACATTTACCTTGGTCTTTTGCATTTAACAAAGCTGAGTCCATTCATCTTGTGTAATTTAAAGAGAGAGATATCTGTCTCAGTTTTCTAAGTCCAGGTAAGGGGCCAGTTGGCTTCACAGAAATACATTAGGTAACAGTGCAGATTCTTAATGGTAAGTCTCAATTTATATTTCAGAAAGAGTCCTGAGAAATGCTGCATTTAAATGTGCATTATAACTCCAGCCATGTAACAGAAAAAGAAGGGCCCTGATAAATACTTCCATCTTTTCATATAACCCTTCGACTATATTATTAGTTAATCATATGCTCTAGAGCAGCTTTCACATGCTGTCTAGCACTTTATACACCACCTGTGGTGATCTCTCTGCAGATATTATAGAGCTGAATATGGAGAAGTGAGTGGTTTGCTGAAATGTTCTCCGTAGCAGATAATTCTGGTCCAAATGCAGCATTATCAAGGAATTGCATGTTGTAACAATCTGTAGAAGAGTCATTCTGCTATCCTGCTAATTGTTCAGATTGAGATTTTTTTTTTTAAAAAAAGTTAAGTTATGTCAAACCCTCCTACTGCTTTCTACACAATGTGAGCAAAAAAAGGAGAAGATACATTTCTTTACAGTCATTGAAGGAAATATTTAGACATGAAAGACTGGAGAGTTACCAAGATTCACCTCATTAGATACACTCGTCAAACACAGATTGCTTTTACTGGGCGTGACACATCAAGAGATTTAAGAGCTCAACTTGCTTTTTCCTTTGATTCCTCCTCTCTCGAAGGGGGCACACATTAATCACCAGAAAGCACTGCAAAATGCTGGTTTAATGTTGCCCAGTGTGACTATGTTTTGCTAGCAGCACAGTAAGCCATTGTAAATTCTTTACTCTCATCCCACAAACATGTTGTCATCATAATCATCATGGCCATTGATATAAGCTTGCAATTAGATTCCAAAACACCACTCATGTTCAGTGGTTAAAAATTAAACAACTTTTCTGCTGGAGAACTGGAATAGAGATGGACAAATGGACTGTCTTCCTGCACCAGCTTATAGAAAGGAGTGGAACAAAGTGCAGCAAGGGTAATCTGCTAGTCAGTGCACTGAATCAAAAAATAATCTGCCAATAAAGCTTTTCAGAATGAGCAAGGATTCTAAATAATTCCAATGGCATTTGGTAGTCTGGCTTTCTACTTTAGGTGTGATAATAACTTCACCAGGACCCAGCAGAAGTGCTTACAAGTTCCATAATTTTTTTTATGCAAATCTGTGGCTCCCTAGAGTGACAGTGATTGACTGCCTATAGACAGAAGGATAGAGCAGAAGAATCACAGACAGACTCTACCATGCTAAAACGTAACTAAGCACTCAAAGTGTGCACAAAAATACAAATATTCCATGTGTAGACACAGAGCCCTAAAAGAACAATGAAATGTGGTCTGAAGTTTCTTCTGTAACTGAACAGTTGAACCAAATGAAGGAAAATGGACCATACACATGACCAAGTGGTCTGAATTCAGGGATCTTTCCCCCCACACTATGACTGCTTACAGAGTGTGGGGCAGGTCACTGAGGCTCGTGTCCTGAGCGTCTTTGCAGCAGAGTATCCTGGTCTAGTATGATTATGGAGCACATCTGCACACGCTAAACAAATTGACATTGCTGTTAATGAAACAACGTGCATGGTGACAGGATGTCTCAAACCTACACATTTGAGAAAATATATCTACTTGTTGGTATAGCTCCAACTAAGATAAGGAGATAAGTAGCAGCAAGCACTGAGAGAACTAAAAAAGAGAATGACCTCCACATCCTCTGAACGGATATGAGCCTCAATTCCACCGTGTCAGATCCAGGAAGAGTTTTATGGCAAGAACAAACATTCTTGAGGGTATGCAAGAGCAAAAGCAAATTAGAAGTTGGAAGAAGGAGTTCACTGGACAAGGAATAACATTAAAAGAGGATATGGCTGAACAACTCAACCATTTTTCTGACAGGTTGTCTTGCTGTGTCAAGGCAACCTTCTTTTTGTTGAGAATGAGAAAATGTGATCAATTTGTTCTATCCTTACAACAAGAACATAGCTTGCCTGAAGCATACTTCACCACTGCAACCACTATGCCACACTGCCTCTTCAAGCTCAAGTACAGTACTTTAAGCTACCAAGGTCTTGCTTGTATCAATAACCCATTTCTGTCCCTAGATATCCTCTTCAGTTCTTCCAGCACCCTAAATATTCTTTCCTGGTATAGTTGTATCTCGCTTAAAGAGCATAATGTGTTCCACAGGATTGCTCTTTAAGCGAGTTTGCTCTTTAAGCAAAACACCATTGTAAGCAGCCAATTGTGGGAGGGATTGTGAACCCTGATTTATTTGTTAACTGAGTTTTTGGTTGGTTTTATTTGTTAAGCGAAGCGAACATTCAGAGAAAATTCTGCTCTTTAAACGAGTTATTCTTTAAACGAAGCGCTCTTTATGCAAAGTTTTACTGTATGTGAATTGTCTCCCTTGGTTGTCATGTCCTCAAGGCACTTGAGGCCTTGAGGCCTTAGTGAACATTTATCTAGCAAATGCTGTCATTTTAATATTTCCTTTCCATCTTACTTTAACATCCCTAAGGTTAAGTAAACTCTACTGCCAATAGATTTATGCATTTCAGTGTGTGATTAGAAACAAAATTAATCTTATTTAGGTTCATGGGAGAAATCAACAATTGAACAACCTAATCAAAGCAGTTAAGGAACTGCCGGATTGTATATTATAAATCATAACGTAATTAGAACTGAATTGATTTTTCCATTAACATGAAATTAAGACTAATTTCCTCATGCTATATTTACTCTAATATTCCCCAGATGCAAATGCACAGTCATAAAACGTTTAGTAAAAATGATTATTTAATTGTTTCCTGGGCTGATTCATTACATCACCAATTTGGCTTCTTTTTGAAGACTCCTAAAAAATGTTTTCACCAATATGTCTTCTTGACTCAGCAATAAAGAATAAAGGGACAAAGGCTAAACTTAGAAAGACATTAGGATATCGCAGAAAGAATCACAATGCATAATCCTTCCCTAGAATTTCCTTGCCAAGAAAAAGATTGGTGTTATCAATCCAAGTTTATCTCTTTAATGCCAATTGCACTAGGAAAGGACCTTCCCCCACCCTTCTCAACAAAGTGTGCATGTGGCTCAGGCATTGAGTTTTCTTTCTGTTTAGCTATGGTGAACACATATTCTGTTTTACAGAGAATAATCCTCTCTTTCATGGATTGACAACTTTGGTGAATCTTCCAGAGCCTCTTCAAAAAGTGGAAAGCATGGCAAGTACACTCAGGCATTCCCTGGGCAATGGCATAGAGCTGGCTAATCTTTCCAAATGGAAAGTGTTGCACCATAGACTCACTGTCCAGGAGTCATCATAAATTCAAAGGTGGTTCTTCTTCTTCTTCTTCTTCTTCTTCTTCTTCTTCTTCTTCTTCTTCTTCTTCTTCTTCTTCTTCTTCTTCTTCTTCTTCTTCTCTTCTTCTTCTTCTTCTTCTTCTTCTTCTTCTTCTTCTTCTTCTTCTTCTTCTTCTTCTTCTTCTTCTTCTTCTTCTTCTTCTTCTTCTTCTTCTTCTTCTTCTTCTTCTTCTTCTTCTTCTTCTTCTTCTTCTTCTTCTTCTTCTTCTTCTTCTTCTTCTTCTTCTTCTTCTTCTTCTTCTTCTTCTTCTTCTTCTTCTTCTTCTTCTTCTTCTTCTTCTTCTTCTTCTTCTTCTTCTTCTTCTTCTTCTTCTTCTTCTTCTTCTTCTTCTTCTTCTTCTTCTTCTTCTTCTTCTTCTTCTTCTTCTTCTTCTTCTTCTTCTTCTTCTTCTTCTTCTTCTTCTTCTTCTTCTTCTTCTTCTTCTTCTCTTCTTCTTCTTCTTCTTCTTCTTCTTCTTCTTCTTCTTCTTCTTCTTCTTCTTCTTCTTCTTCTTCTTCTTCTTCTTCTTCTTCTTCTTCTTCTTCTTCTTCTTCTTCTTCTTCTTCTTCTTCTTCTTCTTCTTCTTCTTCTTCTTCTTCTTCTTCTTCTTCTTCTTCTTCTTCTTCTTCTTCTTCTTCTTCTTCTTCTTCTTCTTCTTCTTCTTCTTCTTCTTCTTCTTCTTCTTCTTCTTCTTCTTCTTCTTCTTCTTCTTCTTCTTCTTCTTCTTCTTCTTCTTCTTCTTCTTCTTCTTCTTCTTCTTCTTCTTCTTCTTCTTCTTCTCTTGGAGGTTCATTGGATGAGCTGGTGAATCATTCTCGTGGAAAAGAGTTTTTTCCTGGGTTTTCAGAGGGGTTGCCCCCCAACTTTGGGGGGCAGCTGAAATCTGAAATCCCTGTGCATCCAGGGAGACATCTCCCATCCAGCTGCACCTTCGGGTGAGGAAGATGTCAGTGGATGAAATTTCAAAGTCGCTGAATGGAGTTTCTGCCGAGCATATGGCAATGGACGCTCAGGATGGAAAACAGCCTCGGTTATGTGAGTTAAAAGGGGACCCTGCACACCCTGAAGGGGTAGATGAAGACCCTAGTTTATCAGGGGAGGGTCTTCCCTCCAGAAGTCTATTAAAAAGTCACCCCCAAACCCATTGGGAAAGGGAGGGAGGGACCGTGAAAAAGGCCCCCCCTGCTGAGGCCTTCCAGTCTGATGGATCCCCGGCCTGTAGTAGTCTGCTTACCCAGGACACCCAAGAGGACGGAAGGGTATGGAAAGACGCTACTAAGGAGCTTTCATTTGGGGAAACTGCTGAGGCCTTCCAGTCTGCTGCATCCCCAGCCTGTAGTAGTCTGCTTGCCCAGGACACCCGGGAGGATGGAGGGCTTTGGAAAGGCGCGGCTCAGGAAGGGATGCTTTCATCTGAGGAAGCTTTTATAGACTCATTTCAAAGTGTGGGCCCTGTAGTTTCAGCAGAGGAGCTGTCTGATCTTACTCCTTCTTTTGAAACCCCGAACGAAGCAGAAAGAAAAGAGGGCCCTTTTGGACAATATTTAAAGTGCTCCTCTACAGTAAGAGAAACAGGATCGATCCCAGACCTGAGACTGGATCTGACTGTTGTTGATGAATCCTGTGGGTCTCCCCTGTCCCTGGGACCCACAAGAAATAGTGCTGAGGCCAAGAGGGATAAATTTATGAAAATTAAAAAAAAAGCCAAGTGGACAGACTGGGCTGAATGGAAAAGAGACCGATCCCCTCTTAGTGACAGAGATGGAGAGATGAGTTCTGCATATTCCCCTCTTGTGTCGGGGGAGGAAGATGGGGAATTGCAATCTAAGGAAGGAGGGGGAAATGACTTTTATGCTGACACAGAGGAGGACTATTTCTGCTCAGATGAAGATGGCAGGAAGTCTCGCAAAAGGGGCAGGGGACAAAAAGAGCCCAAGAGGTCCAGGGAAAAAAAGATTATGGATCTTTGGACCCAACAATTAAACAAGGACTATCGTGAATTTCAAGACTGGCTGTGTGAGCCCCCTTGGGAAGAAGATGACTTGCTGAAGCTTTGGGGTTTTGTAGTTTACCGTATGGATTACAATCGCATCGACTTGAAATGTGTCCTTAGGAACTGGACCCAGAAAAAGCATTTTGACTCTTTGTCTTCTCTACAACAAGAGATTGTAGATTTCATGATGGGGAAAGATTTTGAAGACAAAGAAAGGGGACACTATGTAAAAACCTTGACTCTCAGTCTTTTGGAACGACTTTTGAGAAGAAGGAAATCAAAAGTTTGCGATGTTCTGACCCCAGATTGGTTAACAGAATCTCAACTGGTCAGGCTTTTCTCCAGACTGGAAAATTACTGGCGTGGTAAAGGTAGTGGATTGGGAACAAAGGACACTGGGATGAGAGGGAACTGGGATACCTCAGCTATGCGATTTCCACTGTTGACTGTGGAGGAGATGGCAGATTGGATGAAGTGCCTGAAGGAAGCTTTGGAGGGTCGTGTCCAGAGAAAAATGGATGGCTTACAGTTGCTGGAAGCTGGAGGGTTAGGGCCTGGACTGGAGCAGTGGAAAGGACTCGCCTCAGAGAAGGAGAGCCAAAGGAGGTGGCAAGATGAGAAGTTGGGAGAGATAGCTGGATTTGATGGAAAGGGGGTCTCTTCTCTGGTTGAGCCTGTGCAAGCGGGTCAGGTGATGGAAAATGTTCAACAGAATTTGGAGGCGGGGGAGGGGTCACCCTTGCTCTTTTCAGAGGGAGATGAGGGAAGGGATGAAGGGGAACAGGAAAGTAAGGAGGGTAGGGAGATGGAATACCAAAAAGAAGGGGGTGGAGAGGGAGGAAAAGACGGAGAACCAGTTCTGGGTGAGGTTTGTCCCATGCCAAGTCCTTCCTCTCCACCGAGGAAGAAAAGGGGGAAAGACAGGAAAGGAACAGAAAGCAGACCAGCTGGCCATACTCTTGGCCATATAGATGTCACTGGAGAGGGAAGGGACAATGGAAATGAAACAGGGCAGGTAGAGGACTGTCAGGAGGGGGCTGGGGAGAAGGACAAATCAGGTACTGGTCCCCCTCTGGATTCATTTCAAATGAAAAGAACAGAGGCTAAGAGGAAAGAGGTGGATGAAACTAGACCAGACTCTGACAGACAAAAGACTGGACCTAAAAAAAAACTGACCTGGACTAGGGGGAAGAAGACTTCTGAAACAGGCCTTGAGTTGGAAGCGAGTGGAGGGACGGGAGGACTGGAACTGGAGGAAGGCTTCCCTAATGTGGGGGGTGGAGGTGTTGTACAAAGAAAGGGGAAGACCCTCCACCCACCAGGCCTAACAGATCTTTCTGTGACACATGCTAGCCTGGGCAAAGGCACGAGTCTCCACGAGGATACGCTAATCACTGAGGAAAGGGGAAGGAATGAAGGAATTCAGACGGAAGCTAGGAATTTGGCTGGGGTTAGAGGGAGGCCTCCCAGGATGAGTTACGCTTCTGTGGCTACATCTGGAGTGGGAAGATGGGGTGGTGGTTTGGGTGGGAGGAGGGAGGATTTGGGAGATGTAATACAGGACGAAGAAATGTTAGATGCTTACTACCAGAGTCTGCCAGAGGAACGGGATGAAAGGCAGAGATATGTAATAAGATTGAGGTACCGAGGGGTGGAGGAGAAGAAGGCCACAAGGGAATATGTGGAGGAAACTATCATGCTGAGGTTGTTGAACTACCCACTTTCCGATGTGTTAGCCATTATTGTGCCACCTGGGATGAGGGAGATTGATATCTGTTTTCCTAGCGAAAGGAATTACCAAAGGTTCTGGGACCGATGTAGGCTGGCCCTGGTGAATGGCGATAACCCCTTGGTTGAATATGATGTGGTGCCCCTTTTCAGGGGGGAAACAAAAGTTGTGACGGTGGCTTTTAGGACAACGGTGATCCCAGAACAAGATGTGGCTCTGTGGTTGGGCCAATACGGGAAAGTTCTGATGGCCCCCCAGAAGAAAACAGATAGTAAGGGAGTTTGGACAGGAGAATTTAGAGCTGTGGTTGCTTTGGAGAGAACTGGAATAGGGGGAACCTTTAGGCACTTACCCAAATATTTCTTTCTGGGAGTAGATCGGGGCTGTACACGATATGCTGGCCAACCCATGGCATGTTTTCAATGTGGTGCCTTTGATCATATCCGAAGGGACTGTATCACTCCCTTATGTTCCAAGTGTGGGGTGAGGGGACACTCCACTCTACGTTGCATTAAGAGGGTGACTTGTAATCTGTGTCGGGAGGTGGGGCACCCATACGCTTGGTGTCCAAGCTCCTTCTACAATATAAAGGACCCAGGGAGATTGAGTGAGGCGTTAAAGAGGGCAGAAGAAGGATTGCGAAAAGACTCTGAGCATGAAGTGGGAGGGAGATCAGCAGGGAGGAAGGAGGCAGAGGAAGGTCTGCAAAAAGACTCTGTTTCTGAGATAGGGAGGAGATTGGGAATGAGGACAGAGCCAGGAGAGGCCTTGCAGGCTGTGCGACTTTCGGAGGTATCACCTGGCTCAGAGGAGGGAAAAGAGGAATGGCAGGTGGCAGGAAGGAAAAAGCGGAATAAAAATGTCCGAATAGCAGGAAGGAGAGGATCGGAAAGGGGGAATGTGAATCTCAGTAATTCTTTTGCTGTGTTAGCTGAAGAGGAAGGCCGAGAGGAACTGATGGAGGTAGGAAATGATAGAGAGGAAGTAATAGGATTGGGAGGGGAAAGAGAAATCAGGAAAGAGTCAGCAGGTGTGAAAAAGTATAGTAAAATTCAGGCTACACAGGAGGAAAGATCAGAGGTTGAAGGTTGGAGTAAGGGATTACGGGAGCTCACCTATGAGGAATTGAAGGTGGCAGAAGAGGATCTTTATAGGAAGAGAGAACTGGGTGTCAAAAGGATAATAGAAATAAAGGAAAGTTATAATATGGAGGAAAGGTTTATCCCTACAGAGAAAGATAGAGAAGAACTTCGAACAGTACACCAGAAAGACAGATTGTATACAATTAAGTTGCAAGTGGTGGAGGAAGAAAAGGAGAAGGCTTTGGAGGAGGGGAGGAGAGTGGTGGGAACGGAGGAGATGGAAATAATGTTTGCAGGGTCTTTGGGGGATCCCGGGGGGAATGGTGCATCAGGGTGTCAGGAGGATGGGGGAGGGAATCAGGTTCCTCCCAGTGTGTCCTCTAACACCGACCCACCTACCCACCTTACGCCGGAGGTCAGTTTGCATTCTGACTCCAGAGAAGGGATGGGAACCTCACCTAGTAGGACTACACCTCACTCTGACAGTGAGGGGGTAGAATCAGAGACAGGAGTAGAATCAGGTTCAGAATTAGATTCTGAAATGGAATCTGCGGTGAATGAATTAAAGTGATGCATTGTGGATTTTTTAATGCAACAAAATGGATAGTAAGGACCAGAGCATGGGTGCAGCTTTTTCGCTCGCTACGTGGAACGTCCACGGTTTGAGGCAGGCGAAGAGATCTAGAGAACTATTGTCTTCTTTAGCCTCTTTAAATGTGGATGTGGTGGCAGTACAGGAGACCAATTTCATCTCTGAACAAGACAGAAGCAGGGCACAAAAAGTGTGGACCTGGGGACCATCCTTGTGGTCGTATAATGAAACGGGCAGAGGAGGAGTAGGGGTGTTATTTCGACAGAGACATGATTTGAAGATCGTCAGGAAGGTGGAAGCAGCACCAGGGCATCTTCTTGTGGTGGATTTTGATTTGGAAGCATTTAGCCCTAAAGGAGTAAAACAAGCATTTTGTTGTCGCCTGTGCATATTGTATGCTCCAGTGAATGCTAAGTTAAGGAGAGAACTGTGGCAAACATTGAAGGACTATACAAGGACGGGGAGGAAAATGATAGTGATGGGTGATTTTAATAACAGAAGCCGGGTGGCTGACAGATTTGCAGTGGTTCGGACAAGGACAAAAGAAACGTTGATAGGAGGAGAACACCCTTTAACAGCAGAAGAGAAAGAGTTAAACCAGATGTTGGCACAAGATCTCGGTTTGAGGGATGTTGGCTTGGAGAGAGAGAATGAACTGGAATATTTTCCAATATGGGAAAAGCGGGCATTTCACAAAAATTTCCCAAAAGTGGATGGGGTCTCCTATACGTTTTTTCATCCGCTGTTTGCCAGTCGCATAGACAGGGTGTGGGCCGTAGAGGAACTTTGCCCTGAGCGAGTAAAAGTGGTGCTCACCCCTTGGTCAGATCACGGACTTTTGGTGGTGCATTTGAGAAAAGGAGAAGCAGTCCCTCAAGGCAAGCCTGGCTGGAGGATGCCTGTGGTGCTGTTAAGGAACGTTTTCTGTAAGGAGGAGCTTGAAAAAGATTTGAAGACTATGTTGGCGATCAGAAAAGGGGAAACAATGGAGATAGGTTGGTGGGAAGGAGTGAAAAAAGAGCTCAGGAGACGAGCGACAGGGCTCCAAATGGGGGCAGACAGGAGGGACCTGAGAAGGTACCATGAGGCCTTGTACAGATATCTGAGGGCCCATTCTTTGATGTCTCAAGGATTTCCCGTGGAAGCCAGGAGAGTGAGGGATTTGAAACAGGAACTTAGAGAGTTTCAGCAATTGCAAAGGAAGAAGAGGATGGAAGCAGAACAGGCTAGGACCAGGGGCCCGGTGATAGAAAAAGGGGAATGGGAAAAAGACAGGATGCCAAGGGGGAAACGGGAATGCATGGCTGCGTTACGTGACCCCCAAACGGGCGAACTGAGTTCAGATCCACAAGCTATCTTGGAGGTGGTGGGACGTGCTTATGAAGATCTGTATCGAGGGAAAGTATTAAATGCGGAGGAGATGGAAGGATTCTTGAAGAAAGTAGACAAGCATAGGTACGGTGAACTTTCAGAGGAGGAAGTTCTAAACATGACTGCTCCCATCTCTCATGAGGAAGTGGCAGCTGCTGTGGCAGAAGGCAGGTCTAACTCTACTCCAGGACCCGATGGGGTGCCTTATGCGTATTACAAAGAATTTAAGGAGCCCGTGTCAGAAATCTTGGCGGCTTGTTTCAATCATGCTCTGCAGAAGGGAGAACTTGGAGATACCTTTTACAAAGGAACTCTGGTTCTGTTGCCTAAAGAAGGAGATCTGACTAATCTGGCTAACTGGCGACCTATAACCTTAACTAATGTAGATTATAGGTTGCTGGCAAAGGTGTTGAATAGAAGGTTGACTAAGGTAATGGGAAAATTGGTGGCGAAGGGTCAAACGTCATCTGTCCCCGGGAGAAAGATGACAGAATCCCTGGGGATCATTCGGGAATTTTTTGAAGGAGCAGGACAGTTCAGGGAAGAAAGAACTCTCCTGCAGATGGACCAGTCCAAGGCCTTTGATAAGGTGGACCAAACCTATCTATGGAGGGTGCTAGAGCTGAAGGGAGTTCCGATGCAATTTGTGGCATGGCTGAAAAATCTGTACAGTCGGGTCACGGTGCAGCCACAGGTGAATGGATGGAAAGGGGCAGAGATCCCCATTCGTTCTGGGTTGCGTCAGGGCTGTCCGCTGAGTGCAGCACTGTATGTGCTGGCATTGGATCCACTTTTGACACTGATAGAACAAGACAGCCGGATCGGGGGATTCCTACCTTTTAGGAGGGACCTCGATGGTAGGGAGGCAGATAGGAAAATCAAATTTGTTGCCCACGCTGATGACGTTTATGTTTTTACATCGGGAGAGCAGGAGTTGGATCCAGTGAAGGAATTATTAGAGGGTTATGGGAAGGCTTCCGGAGCTCTCATCAATGCCACAAAAAGCAGAGTGTATATTTTGGGTGGAAAGACTGGAGAACTCAGGGGAAAGACACTAAAAGAAGCTTTGAATGGGGATGGAGACAATATAGGTAGCAGGCAAAGTTCAGTCAAGATCTTGGGCATCCTGTTCACTGTTGACCCCAATGGATGGGAAGAGAATTGGAAAAGGTGGGAAGAGGGGGTGGAGAACCGACTGGAGAGGTGGAAACCCTGGAGGCTGAGTCTCTACAAGAAAGTACAGTTCTTCAAAACTTATTGTATACCCGTGGCAAATCATGTGGCGGCTGTGTATCCCCCTCCTCAGAAACTTATGGATAGGGTGATGGGAAGAGTTTTTGTTTTCTTGTGGGGAATGAAGGTTTTCCCTCTCCCTAGGGCAGTGGCGTACCGCTCGGTAAAAGAAGGTGGGTTAGGGTTGCCGGCTCTCGGACCTCTTTTCCTAGGTGCCTTTTTGGCCAATAACTTGAAACAGAAGACTAATGAGGGAGAATCCCGACTGATCGGTGTGCAAGGTGACCTATGGCAAAGCAGAGGTTGGGGGAAACAGTGGTGGGAGGAGGAACTCCGTTCTCCCAGATTGACCAGTGCTTCGAAAATGGGAATGAGGCCGTACGTTAGAGATATGGCAGGGGGAGTCAATCGTTGGGCGGTGAGGGCAAACACACTTAAGATTGCAGATACAGTGAGGGAGTCAAAACGGGTTATTTACACTGAGGCCGTAGAGGAAAGAATCGCTAGGCCATTCAGGGAGAAGTGGGCTTCTAAAACTAATCTGCCGGAATATCTGCAGCCAGGGGAGGAGGACTTGTCTGTGTTTAAAGATGGGAATATACCCCTCTGTCTGTGGGAAACAAGGTGGAGGGCATATCATCAGGTACTTAATGTAGGAGCGACCTACCCATGGAAAAAGGAAGAGGAGCAGCAGTGCAGGAGGATAAGATGCCAGAATATTAGAGGTGGGATAACAGACCAGAAACCCCCGAGAGAAACCTGTTCGCATTTTGCAAATGAATGTCCTTCATCGCAAGAAGTTTGGGGAGCTCTGGCAAGTAAATTGGACTGGCCTTATTTAAAGGAACAGAAAGCAGAGACGATTCTATCGGGGACAGAGCCAGGAAAGGGGTGGAAGGGACCGAGAAAGAAAGGGAAACTGGAGAACTGGAAAGTGCCCTGGTCCTTGGTTCGATTAATCAATCTGTTTGCCTTAAGCGCTCTGATGTTCCAAAGGGGACAGGAAGGGAAGACGGGAAAGGTGGCAGATCCCAAACAAACGGTGGGCAGTTTGGTGGCAAGGCTCAGAGTATATGCTAAAAGAATGAGGGTGAGACAGAAGGAACCCGACAGATACAAATGGTGGCAGTGGTTGACAGAAAGAAATTTGGGAATAACTTAGAATGTTAAAAGTTAAGTTTCATGTAAATGACAGTATAATTGTAAATATCGTTGTTCTTTTGGTATTGTATATAATGTATATTTCCTTCCACAATCACTATATATGTAACTATGTTTACTGAGCTATGTAACTATATTTTTTCAAGTTTTTGAAAGTGATGACAAGTTTATGTAGTTCACCTCGACAGATGGCTCTGTAGTAAGAATTTTATCAATAAAAAATTTCCTTCTAAAAAAAAAAAAAATTCCTTCTTCTTCTTCTTCTTCTTCTTCTTCTTCTTCGTGTGCTGAGGGAGATACAATGTTCTTATTCTGATACTTTTAGTGGCCTTCACCAGCATCCCTCTCAAAGTCCACCCCCACATCCATGTCATGAGAGGTGGTAACAGGTCAATGTCAGGGATTGCTAGGACTGGGTGACAGTGTGACCTTGTGCCACAGGACCATTTCGGCAACCAGGAAGGCCATCCTGGGTCACCCCGAAACAATCTGGCCAAAGGGGCTCTGGTGAAGTTGCGAAATGCCTAGCAATATTCTATTGCTCCAGAAATCCAAATGAGATACAAACAGAATTCAAAGTTTAAAACATATAAATGATAGGATCAAAATTATTTATTTATTTATTTATTTGCATTTAATATCCCGCCCCAATCGGGCGGACCCGACTCTGGGCGGCTTACAGCATAGCTCATAATATATATGGCCTTAAAATTCATAAAATTCATAAGAATTCATAAAAAATTTAAAACGTTAAACAGTAAAAACGGATAGAAACCCATAATAACAGCTACCAGATGGGGGCGGATGGCTGCTCTTAAATTAGCCATCCCGTATGGGAACCTGCATTGCTATGTCCCCACACTTGACCCGCCAGCCATGTCTTCAGGCCCTTTCGAAAGGGCAGAAGCTCCGTCTGCAGGCGCAGCTCTGTCGGAAGGAGGTTCCAAAGGGCCGGGGCGAACACAGAGAAGGCTCTCTTCCTGGTGCTCGTGAGGCGAGCCTTCCTGGCCGATGGAGTAACAAGGGAGCCCCTCCGGTCCGCCCTGGTGGGACGGGCAGACATTCTTAGGGTGACGCGGTCTCTTAGGTATCCTGGCCCACTACCATGTAGGGCTTTAAAGGTAATGACCAGCACCTTGAATTGCACCCGGAGGCAAACTGGCAACCAGTGCAGCTCCCGGAGCAGTGGTGAGGCCCGAGCATAACGCCCGCACCCCATCACTACCCGGGCTGCCGCATTCTGGACCAGCTGAAGCCTCCGAATGGTCGCCAAGGGCAGCCCCATGTAGAGCGCATTACAGTAATCAAGTCTGGAGGTGACCAAAGCATGCGTGACCATGAGCAAGGCATCCCGGCCTAGGAGGGGGCGTAACTGGCGTATTACACGAAGTTGTGCAAAAGCCCTCCTGGCCACGGCTGCCACCTGCTCATTGAACAGTAGCCGTGAGTCCAGGAGGACAAAAGTCATAAATGAATTTTTCAGCTTTGTGATTGAAGAGGAATCTATATTGAAAGGAAAGGCCCATTCTGTCTCCATCCATCCAGATAATCTATGGAGAATTCTCACACTCGTGGTGCAGTGGCTAAGCTGCAGTATTACAGTCAACATTCTGCTCACAATCTGAGTTCAATCCCGATGGGATCAAAATTTACTCAGCCTCCCGAGTTCAATAAAATGAGTACCCAGCAGTTTGGGGCCAATTCCCTAACCACCCAGAAAGTGCCCTAAGCCAGTGGTGGCAAACCTATGGCATGCATGCCATAGGGGGCACTCAGGGCTCTCTCTGTTGGCACTCACATTGTTGCCTCAGCACACAGTTTACCCCACTCCTCTGCCCAGCAGTCCAATGGGAGCACTTCCACCATCTCCCCAGCACAGAGTTCCCCCCACCCCTCTGTTTGGGCACTCGGTCTCTAAAAGGTTTGCCATCACTGCTGTAAGCACTGAGAGGTGGTATACAAGTATAATTGTTATTGCTTGCTAATGAGAGAACAAACAAGCAAGCATGTTAGTTTGTAGAAAGTCTTCCCTTTCCCACATGTCTATGTGATAGGTTGAATGCAGATTGCTAACAATTATAAAAATTATACCTTTACCGCTCTTCCTTTTTCCTTCCATCTCTCAAGGTTTTGTTTTATAACATTTACATAAAGTTCTGTCTGGGGTTTTGGTTCCGAAGTGCAGAGATTCTCTGGAACTGGTGTTTGGTCCCCTGGAGGGACCCAGTTAGCACTCAAGGTTGAGAGTAGCATTATGCTGACAAGAGAAATGCAGAGCAGGGAAGGGGAAACAACATGCCTTGATGATTAAGACAGCCTTTGGACTAAACGAAATTACAGCCCAAGAAATCTGATTGTGTCTGTGCTTGAGTGAGATAGTGTCTCAGTGCTCAATTTCCGCAGCCATATATATGCCTGAAGAATTTGAAAATTTTAGATCAGAAGAAACCAAAGGGCCTCAGGCAAGGGATGTAACGCTGAATGGGGAATGAGTAGACATGTTTGGAGGACAGCAAAGGAATTTGTCAGTAGTGGAATCTGTGTTTGTTCAGGGTTTTTTTTAATACATTGGCTGTACTGCCAGGTTGCTGTGATCAACAATTTTTCCACCCACTGTTTGGTTATGAATCTGGAAAGCTTTTAGGAAAATACATTTAGGGATGGAGAAATTGGTCAGTTTCACTTGCTCTCATATTTCAAGTTCTTTCTGTCCCATTTAGCGTGGTAGGGGGAAATTGTGAGTGTTGGTAAATCTACATCCCAAACTGTTAGAAAGCAGCTGGAGCTGTCAGAAAGTTTGAGAAAATAAAGCAGAGGTGCCCAGACTACAGCCTGTGGGCTGGATCTGGCCCCCAATGCCAATTTATCTGGCCCACACTGCTCCCGGAAACAGAAGTAAAACAGCATGCACATAACGCTGTCATAAATGCACCCACAACTGTCATAACCGTATTTACAACAGCCATGGGTGCATTTATGACAGCATTCTGCGCATGTGTGGGCATGCTTTACTTCCACTTCTGGTGGGAGGAACCACATGACTGGCCCATTGAACCATGTGACCAGCCCATGGTCCAAAAAGCTTGGGCACCCCTGAAATAAAGCAAATGAAATTTTCTCCCATCCTTCGATATGTTTCCTTGCAATAATCAACGACTTAGTTTGTACACCACAGAAGCTAATTTTTAACAATATAAGTCATGTGAAAAGATGTATAGGGAAATTAAAGCAATTTTGAAAGTCCAAATCGATTTTAGCCCAGAACTATTTTTACTAGGTTTGTGTGAAAGAAAGAGATTGATGAGAAATTCGGAGACCTCTTAAGGATAATGTGTGCAACTTCAGTAATTGTTTATGCAAAACATTGGAAAGGACATAATATACCCAACACAACAGAATGGACTACAAAAATAATGGAGGGGGGGGGGGAAAGAAAAATTGCCAATGAACTTGGGGGAAAAATAGAAGTTTTCCATAAGGTTTGGACCCTCCTCATAGAACACTGGAATAATACTTATGGAGACATTATAATGAAGGTTATATGAGGGTAAGTTTTGGACATTTAAACTGGGAAAAATACAACAAAATTAGGGTTCAAATAGGAAAAGCTTGAAATTAAAGTGAAAACTAATACTCTGGAGTATTAGAAGATGTTCTTTAAGGGTAGCAAAAATCAGCTGTGTGACCCATCCATAAAATCAAAGAAATGCAGAACAGAGGTGATACCTTTTATAGGGTCAGTTAAAAAAATAAAACATTGCAGGCTTTCATAACTCAAAGGATGCTTCATCAGGCAGATGCTCTGGCATGATTTTCAAGCCAGGTTTGGTTTGCTTAGATTTTAAATGGGGAAAAGGCAGCAGGCTATATCTTTTTACAATCCAAAGGTAGGAAGCCAGGGGCCTGCACATTACCCTCTCCAAATGGCAACAAATCTACTTTACCCACTAGGCATGCAAAATTACTCCAGATCAGTCCAAACAGAGTCATTTAGGAATATTACCTAGTGGAAGTTCTTCAAATTTGTGGTGTGTGCATGTGTTTCCATGTCAGAGTTTACTCTGCGTTAAAAGGATTTTTGCAGGGGATTCCCGAATTAGGCTCCTTTCATATCCCCCATTGTGCAGCTCTCAGACATCAAAACCCATCCTTCCAGTCTCCAAGCTTAGTGCCTTACCCACTAAGCCAATGGAGGAGCTAAATCTGTAGTGCTGCTGTGCTGTTCTTTGAAGTCTCTGTAGAATTCATTGACATGGCTTTTTGTGGTATCCTGGTAGTTTAGTTAGCAAAAAGTTTAAGAAAGCTTGCAATGTTTTATTTTTTAAGTGACCCTATAAAAGGTATCGCCTCGGTTCTGCATTTGTTTGATTATTTTTTAATCTTTTCTTCCTTTTAAAATAAATTGTTGTTGTTGTTCAGTCGCACAGTCAAGTCTGACCCTGTGTGACCCCATGGACCACAGCATGCCAGACTCCTCTGTCATCTGCCATCCTCCAGATTCTGCCCGGATCTACACTCATTGCATCAACGATGCTGTCTAGCCATCTCATCCTCTGCTACTCCTTCTCTTTTTGCCTTCAAACTTTCCTAGCACCAGGGTCTTCTCCAGTGAGTCCTCTCTTCTCATTTGATGTCCAAAATACTTGACTCAAGCTTCAGCTTCAGTATTTGTCCTTCCAAGGAGCAGTCAGGGTTGATTTTCTTCAGGATGGACTGATTTGATCTCTTTGCAGTCCAGGGGACTCTCGGGGCAGCCTAGCTACCTCTTAAGATGTATCAGCATGTTGACCAGGGTGACCTGTTCTCCAGCCCTACTGTTTGACTAGTGCCAGCATGTGTGAGTGACAAGATCTTGGCTGTTGTTTCCAAACCATGGAATGCAGCTACAGTCTATGAAAGATGATGCCAAATTACATTTGTTACGGATCACCCGGGCTTATTGGTTAAGATGCTGAACTTGATGACCAGAAGGTCAACAGGTCAGCAGTTCAAGACCCAAACGCTGCGCTATAGAGTGCCTATTGTGTGTCCCAGCTTCTGCTAACTTGGCAGCTGAAAAGCAAGACATTTGCAAGTAGATAAATAGGTACTGCTTTGGTGGGAAAGGTAACAGTGTTCTGTGGGATTTGGTATCTAGTAATGCCTGCCACATGACCATGGAAACGTCTGCATACACATACTCTTGGGCTGTAAATGGAGACAAGTCCTGTCGCTTAGAGCTGGACACAATTGGCTTCTGAGCAAGGGAGACTTTTGCCTTTACTAAGGACCAAAGAGATTCTATTGTTTTCAGTGCAGCAGATTAACGCCTTTCTGGAAATGTCAACAAAATGAAGATATGGCTCTTTTGCTGAGCTTAGTGTGTGCTCCTGGTCAGTCAATGGGGATACTATCTAAGGAGCAGTCTGCCTTTCGAACAGCTAGGCAGAAATAGAGCATCATCTCCTGCTAGCATGATTTTTCTCAAACACCACAATGACCTTTAACAATTGGTCATAAATATTCCAGATTTATAGCCCATGGAGGAACTAGAGGCATAGCCAAGAGGCAGAATTGTATCCTCCTTCTAGAACAGGAGTTTCAGACAGTTCATTCCCTCAGACAGTTTCAGGGGCCAGATGGCCATTTTGCCCTTCCTCCAACACATGGCACTTCTGGGTGTGGTAGGGGTGGTGGTGGGCCACATGAAATAGCACCATGGGCCACATCTGGCCCAAGGGCCACATCCAGCCCATGGACCACAGATTGAAAATCCCTGTTATAGAAGATTCTTTTACTTTCTTCTCATCTATTATTGTCTTCCTTTTCTTTATAGCTCCTAATATGTTGTTCAAGCTGTTACTAATATATATCATTTTGAAAAGCTCCAGTTGGTACTTGCTTGCTTTTCATCCGCAACCAAACATGTAATGGAAAGAACCAGTGACCTGTTGAATTCATAGGTTAAGCCAATTCTTTCTGTCTTTGAAATTTGCAGCAGGTTGTCTGTTGCCTTTGTGACATATTCTTACCAGGATCCACACAAGGAGTTATAATGAATTATACTGAAGCTTGACCCAAGAAATCACATATTTATATACTTGGAAAGACTGTAAGAAATATAATCTGTTCCGGTCAACAAAAACCTAACCTCTCCCTTCTACATTTCTTCAAATATATCCTAGATGATTATTTTAAAACATATGGGTCCTCTTGGATAGAATAAAGCATTGATGTTACTGAGTTTCAGGGCAACTAAGGTTTCAGGACTCCCCCCCCCCCCAGTGTTTTCCAAAGTACCTCAGTGGAAAAATAAATATTTTACATCACATATTAATTTGGGCCAGAGGTCTCTCTTTATACTGTATTCTTATGCCCAGAAGACATATGTGTTCAATAAAATAAGGCAGATCTCTTCGCAAGACTTTGAAATATTGCATTTTTTCTTTTGCTCCCCACCCTGAGAGCTGAGACCTATGAGAATAATACCTTTTGAACAGAAAATGCTAAAGAGAATCAAAACCTGCACTCTACCCATGAGATTTTAGTCTTCAGGTAAAACCAAATGCAGTAGTGGAAGTCTAAGGTGAGTGGACAGCACTGTTTCAAGACACAGGTGGGAAATATGCTTTCTGTATGTTCGCCTTTCATTATAAAAGTCCCTTGCAAGTAAAAAGCTAGCGTATCAAGAGATTGCAGTGGCTCAAGTGGCTAAGACCCTGAGTGGGAGGTGGAATGTCAATAGTTCGATTCCCGAGTACTGCAGGACGGAATGAGCTTCCGTCTTTGTCCCAGCTCCTGCAAACCTAGCAGTTTGAAAGCAAGAAATTGTAAGTAGATAAATAGGGACTACTTCGATGGGAAGGTAACAGCATTCCGTGTGCCTGCCACATGACCACGGAAATGTCTGCAGAAGCAGACAGCACTGGCTCTTCGGCTTTGAAACAGAGATGAGCACTGAACCCTAGAGTTGGATACGACTAGATTTTGAGCAAGGGAAACCTTTACCAAGAGATCAGCAAACATCTTGCTGTGTCAGTTTTCTGCCTGTAGAGAACTTTTTAAAAATGAAAATTGTCAAAGTTGCAATCCCTACCTGTATTTCAAGCTGTTACGTACCTCATAAATCTACTGTCTGTAAAGATATTTGGAATATTGTTATAAAAGATAAATTGACAAGTGATATTAAGCTTTAAAAGGATAGATAAAAGAAAATAGATTTAAAGCAAAGCAATCAAAGCAATCACACTTATATACCCCCCAATAGCACTTAGTACACTCTCTGGGTGATTCACAAGTTAATTAGGATTTTACCCCCAACATGCTGGGTGTTCATTTTACTGACCACAGAAGGATGGAGGCCTGAGTCAACCTTGAGCCCTGGTCAGGGTCAAACTCACAACCTTTTGGTTGCAGTACATCAGTTTAACTACCAGGGTTGGGGTACACAGAAAGAACCTCCTTGAAGATTGTGGTATTTTTGAACCACAATCAGGTGTACCCTGGTAACGGCAACCTTGTGTTGCTGGCTAATCTTTCTCACACTAGGTCAGGTGAAAGGAACTGCAGAATGAACTCACCAAAAAGGTGCCTTTATTTTGGCAGTTTCACCTCTGGCCTAGACACAGAAGAAAAACTACCAGGGCTACCAAGACATATGCGGAGAGTTTTTAAGAATACAGTATGTCCTATTGAAAGAGAAGGGAAGATTCCAGTGCATGAAACAATGTCTTTTTTGGATACAGCACAAGGATCTATGAATTAAGAGAAAAGGATAAAAAAATTTCCAAGGTCCTGTGGGATGGAGAACACATAGATGTATTCTTTTGTTCTGTTATTGTTAATATGTACATATTTTGATTGTATGTGTTTACTGTGATATACTAAGTATATTGCTTGTGTGATTTTTAAGAAATGTATATACTGTATATAGATGCTTATATTAAAACCTACTATCTGTTTCCAGTTCAGTTTTTCTTCATGTGTTAAGTTGTGCTTACTCTTATAGAAATAACCTGTTTCCATACTCACAATAATAGATGTAGACTAGAATATAAGCATGGGACTGCCACGTTTTTCAATATAATACCAGAACTCATTACAAATCCTCCAAGCTAGAATTCTGGTAGCTTTATCCAAAAATACTCACCTATCAGATGATTTTTCCTATACAGTATCTACAAACTAATGAAAGATTAGCTGGTAAACAAGTAAATGAGTTTTGGATCAAAGATGCTAAAAGCTGAATACTTAACTGATTGGAGAAACAGATATTACAGATACAACATGACTAGAAGAAAGAAATTCTTAATTAATGAGAACTACTAAGTGCCACAGCACGAATTTCTCTCCCCTCTGGGACATGCTGATCGTCAGGCAGCAGTTAACTAACCTGACAATACTGAGGACTGACAGACTTTGGTGGTGATAGTTCCCAAATGGGTTTAATCCCACTTGGATCTATCTTGATGGAGGGCAGCAGCTTCATCAATACTGGCCTGGGGCTGATGAGGACTTGGTGTGCCAAAGGGCTCAGGACCAGAAAGTGACTGGTGGAAATGGATCAATGTTACCGGTGTCATACTGTGCAGCAGAAGGCAAATGGAAGTGTTCCCAGGACAATCTTCATGGCTGATCACCATGATGATAACCAATATTCGGAATCAGATACAGCACTTGAAAGAGGAGGAGGAGGAGGAGACAGAATACAAAATATCTTGCTTTGCTGGGTGATTAGCCTTCAGGATTTAAGCACAGGATAGGGCCTTGTAATAGTTCACAGGAATGCCTTAAGATGTAATGGTTTGATAGCAGATAGCAGCCTTTCTCTTGGTTGCATCCACCTCACAGGCAAACTTGTTTTGGAAATGGTAACGGACACTTTTGGTGGCTGCGGCAAAGCTTTGGGCCTCCTCCTTGCTGGCTTTCCCAAAGCATGCAAAGACTAACCTTTTGAGACAAGCTTTTAATATGTAATATTAATATGCAGTATGTAAACTGTTGCTGAGAAAGTGACTTGAAGGGATAGAATTGTCTTTTTATTTCCTCCCCTCTTTGTTTTAACAAGATTTGTTGTTGTTCAGTCACACAGTCGATTCCGACCTTTTGCGACCCCAATTGACCACTGCATGCCAGACACCCCTATCCTCCACCATCCTCCTCAACCTGCCAAACTTTATGCCCATTGCGTCTACAATACCATCTAGCCATCTCATTTTTGGCCACCCCCTTCTTTTGCCCTCCACCTTTCCCAGCATCAAGGCTTTCTCAAGTACAGTATCTTTTAACTATTGTTTATTTGGATCCATCTTGATGGAGGGCAACATCTTCATCAATACTGACCTGGGGCTGATGAGGACTTTGCATGCCAAAAGGGCTCAGGACCAGAAAGTGACTCACGGAAAGGAATCAGTGGTACAAGGCAGCTGACACATGATTTAAAAAACAAAGATATTAAAACAAATATAAAAACACACTAACAAAAATAATTAGCATGATTTTTTTTAGATTTGGTTTATTTTTAAAAAATCAATAGTAGTAGTAGTAGTAGTAGTAGTAGTAATAATAATAATAATAATAATGATGATGATGATGATGATGATGATGATGATGATGATGTGTCAAGATTACTCTGGGTTGAAAGGATTTTTGCTGGAGAAACTCCACTCAGGGCATGCCTGAATGAGGCTCCTTTCATGTCCCCAAGTGCAGCCCTCCAAGCTCAGCATCTTAACCACTAAGCCACCAGGGGAGCTACTTCCCAACCTTTGGTTTTTGGACTTCAATTCCCAGAAGCCTAACACAAATTCCCAAAGCACTAATCAGCCCTGCTAGAGAGAGAAAGATGGAATAAAAATTAAATAAAAACAAGCAAACATACAAGAAGTGAAGCAGATTCAGGGAAATACATGGGATGATGTTAGCTTTGTTAATGTGCAGCAACTTTTAACACATTCACACAGTGTATGAAAGGGAGTAGGGTCCTGTCTGCTAGCAGTGCCTCTCCCTGCCAATTCAGTGAATGCATCCATGCAATGCATCCAATCCGTCAAGGAGTGGATGTAACTGGCGAAGCACACGAAGTTGTGTGAAAGCTGTCCTAGCCACGACTGGCACGTGCATATCGAGCAGGAGTTGCGAGTCCAGGAGGATCCCCAGATTCTGGATGGGGCAAGATAGCCCCATCCAGAACCAAAGATGGTAGCTTCCGTACCTGTTTTGGATTCCTGCATTGATCAGGGAAATGGACTCGATGGTCTCATTGTCCAATCCAACCAAGTTATTCTATGATTTTATGATGGTCATATTATTATAATGCTATATCAAGCAAGCACAAGATTGCAGTTTCACCCAGCCATTAGCAACAATAGATTATTCAGATAAATTCTAAATGACTCCCTTTCAATCTCAAGGTTGCTGAGTAAGCCCACTATGGTATTTGATCAACTTGTGACCTGCATGTCAGAGGGGAAAACAAACAAACACCTGTACATGGTTTCTTTCTGTTTTACTAAAGAGAATTGGCAGGAAAGTTGTAATATAAAATCATATAGCAATCTGTGTATCAAATTTGATAATGTCCCAGAATCTGAATAATCTATTGTTGCTAATGGCTGGGTGAAACTGCATTCTTGTGCTTGCTTGTCTGTCATCTTGCTTGACCACACCCCTTCTCCCGTCGAGCCCCTGAATTTGGTATATAAAGAACATGCCTGTAAGTTTAATTCTTTGTCTGATGAAGTGGACTTGATCCACGAAAGCTAACAATAAAAATATAGCAGTTAGTCTTTAAAGTGCTACTGTGTTTTTTATTTTATTTTATTTTGTTTATTTTGTTTTGTTTTGTTTTGTTTTCTGAGATGCCTGAACCACAGACTAATACGGCTACTTTCCCTTTTTAATTGTTTTTTGTTTCCTGTGAAGACTTTGAAGAAGAAGCTACAGTGAGCACGTTTTCAACGGATCATGCTGCACTATATTAGAAAATGAGTCTAAAAATTCCACCACTTGTTCTTAAATCATCTTTTTTGACAAGCCTTACACATCTCTGGATAATAAGACTCCCCCCGCCTCTCAAAACAAAACACTTATTTGTTCAGGCTAGGGAAGACATCAATTATTTACACCTATTTTCACCTCACTCCTAAACCTCTAGTTAAAATTCATGGCCTAGGCGCTCATCAAATATTGATTTTATTATTATTATTTTATTTTTTTTAAACCCCAAGCTGATGCTTCCCTTTTAACATTATTATAATGAGGGATAAAAAAATCAAATTGCCTGTGCTGAAACTCAATCATTTTCACATGCCATCTGCATTGATCTCTTTTCAAGGTTTTACCATAAATTATTCTATTCAATTAAGTAAACCCCACACATAATGACATTTTGCAAACTAAATAATTTATTGACTAGTTTGAGCGAGGAATGATTTGGCGCTAATGCTCCATCATTTTCATCAGTGTTAATAGCAAGACGGAACAGTTGTACAATGAAAACATTTGTCAGATTCTTGGTTTGCCAAAGAGGAAACACCCGGGGGGGGGGGGAGCTGATCAGTTTCTAGCCCCATCCTAAAGCTGTGCTAATGATAAAATATGGTTTAATTTTCCAAAATTAATCAGAAAGGGGAAAGTTACTTTTTGGACTGCAGGTCTCAGAATTTCCTTGCCAGCATCGGTGACTGGAAATTATAACTTTAAAAAGTAACTTCTTCTATCTCTGAGAAAGACCTTAGCCTCTCACAAAGGTTTCATACTATCCATACCACTCTCCTCTTGTGTGGCCATAATTTTAGATGTCTACAATTTAATGAATCATTTGTGCTTAATCTTCAAAAGCTGTGCATAAACTGAGATTAAATTTAAATAAGGAACAACCAGAATCCCATTGGGGTTTTTTTGCTTGTGTAAGTATAATTGCTTAACAGTTTAGCTTGTCTTAACTTGAGGAGACACCTTGACAAGGAGTTATACTGTCAATTGGCAAGTCACTACTCACATTCCTAGCGTAATGCCAATCATATGACTTGGCATAGGGCCATGGTTGAAAGCAGCAACTCCACAATTAGCAGCAATTTGGCACAACAGTTTACATAGACACATTTAACACTGGTATAAATCTGCAGTAGTATTCTGGCCAATGTGTTTTCTTTAACATTAACTACAACTTTACCACATTTGTTACTCATTCTTGAAAAAGGGGGCTGCTATTGATGTAAAGTTCTCCAGCTAGGATGGAAACAGTGTCCAACAAATCCTTCATGCTTAGCAAATTAGGTTTTCTTGACATTAGAAGACATTTTGAGAAGAGATTTTAAAGCCCTTCGAGATTCCTCACCACTCTTTCACCCTGAAATGGTCTGTAATTTCTAAAAGTATCAAGTTTCCTTTCTTATGAAAAAACAAAGTGTGCCGCCCCCCCGCCCCCCAACACATGCATGTATGCACACAGAGCAAGCTGGCTGATTTCAGACACATAAATTTGAGAGACACCATGGACAATTTTGATGGGAGGGAGGGGGGAAACCCATACAATTTAATGTAAAAAATATTGGGATAATTTTGAATGTTGGTTAAGAGCCTCCATGAAGATTGTGAATACAATTGGGCATATCCTTTCTTAGCAACCTTTCTGGCTAATCTTTCTAACACCAGATCAGACCAAAGGAACTGAAGAATGAATCTACCAGAAAGGTCTTTGTCAAGACCAACCGTGATCTCAATAAATACACTAGTACCTCGGATAACGATGAGACTTGGTTCCACAAGTCTTGTGGTTATCTGGTTTTTAATGTTGTGCGATGCATACATTGCACAACATTAAAAACACACACCTCCGTTCCCTTTCTGAAGAGGAAAGGGAACAGGGGGGCGATCCAGCTGCCCTGCGGAGGAGGTTTGGGAGAAGCCGTGCAAATGTGCTGGCCTCTCCCAAACCTCCTCCACAGGGTCAGCGATCAGTGCTTGAGTTGGGGAGAAGAACAGGCACTCACGCCCCCAACCCAAGCGCTGATTGCAGCGTTGGATGATGTTTACATCGGATAATGTTGGGGAATTTGAGGCAAACATTTGCATCACACAATGTTATCTTAGTGTTGTGCGATGCAAATGTTTGCCTTAAATTCCCCAACGTTATCTGATTTTAGCGTTATCCGATGCAAACATTATCCGAGGTATCACTGTATTGAGGGACTTTTAGTAACAAGAGTGTCCTCCTAGTGGACATGTGCAGGAAATACAAATGTGACATACTTCTGCTCCAGGAAAAACATCAGGGGACAGCAAGATACAGGCCCAAAGTGGCTGGAATGGAGCTAGTGATTGAGAGACTGCATGACCAGTATGGGAGCGCAATTTTTGTTAGAGCTGGCCTCAGGATAATATCAGCTGCATTGACGGAAACAAACAACACTGAAATTCTCACCACCCAAATCCAAACATTCTCTGTCTATAAGCCACCAGAAGCAAATTTTATTTTTAATGAATAGGGCAATTTTACTTACCGGTACTTACTTTCTACTTTTCTACAGAACATAAACTTCAAAAACTAGCTGCAGCACTTCTTCCATGGTGACTTAACGTCTTCAGATCTATTTCTTGATAACAGAAGAGAAAAGGGCTTTTTTTTTTAGTAGTCAAAATGGTTCATGTAATGCATTAACACTTTAAATAAGGATTTGAAACAATGGAGATGGGTTTTATGCCTTTGCAAACAACAAGGCAATATTTTTGCTTCATTTCTCAAAGAAAAGGACATCAGGTTTATTCGGAAACAGTTTGCACAACATACAGAGACAATGATAAGAGACACAGAGAAGTATTTTTTTACTTACCTGGGGGTTAGAAATCTTACAGACCTTGGAAATTCTTCATCAAAGAGCCTCCTCAAGTCAAGATAGTATAAATCCATGAGAATAGAGAATTAATGAGCATTCCTTACATCTGTGCTGATGATTCCTGTTGAGTATTTCTTACCTCCAGTTTGAGAATGAGATACCAAATACTTTTTATGTATGTATGTACATTTATACCCCAAGCATCACTCAGGGTGGTTTACAGTATATAAAACATACAATACAACATTATAAAATATGTATAATCAGAATAATAATCATTCAAAAATAATAACAAAAAAATTACCCAAAGAGACAAAGCCAGCTAGCGTCAGAAAATATTAAAACCATAGCAATATTCATAGTAAACACTATCAGCAGCAGTAAGAGAAGGTTAAAAATAATCCAGGGCCAACACTACACATTTCTAATGATCCTATAGGCCTTGAAAGGCTTGCTTGCAAAGTTAAGTCTTATGAAATGTTAATAATGTACCAGCAGTCCTGATCTCCACTGGCAGTTGGTTCTAGAGGGTGGGGGTTATGGCAGAGCAAGCTCTCAATATGGTTAATGCATTTTTTTGCCTCTAGGTGTACCCACTAGTAGCTTACATACATGGGTGCTCCAGGTATAACTTCTGAGGAAGATTTCCACAATTTGCACAGGATACCTCTGCACGAAACAGTTTCCATTTATAAAGAAAACCAGAGATGGATAGCACAAACCAACTGATTGACTGACATATATTTTCAAAAGGTGCAAGCAACCCATCCGAAACCTTTGAGAAGTCCATGCCAAAAAGTATTAGCTGTTAGTGAAGTTTGTGCAATGGTCAGTCCTATAAATGTGAAAACACTTGAGACTGGCAGCTGTCTGGAAACAAGGATATTTTTTTTCCTGTTTTCTCATTCTTGTGGGATGAATTTGACAACCAAAGACTGATAACTTACCCCACACCTTCCAACCACATTTAGGAAAGAATATAGGGGGAGAGAAGACTTATTTCTTTGACCCAGTATTTATTTTACTTTCTTGCTATGCCCTTATGCAGGAGTGTACTCATACCTTTTCAAAATTCCCTAGGCAGTGATTTCTGTTAGATTATTACCATACTGTATGTATCCGTCAGCAGGGCTGTTGCCCTAATTAATGTTGATGGGAAATTTTAAAGATGGCCATAAAAACACCACCAAAAAGTCCTTAATCAAAAATATTGTCCCAGGGAGATTTACTGGCACTGCCTCCTGTAATTCTCCTCTCTTTCCAAGTCAGCAATTATTGTGTGATACCTTTTACCCCAAAGATTAGGTAGCACATACATATAATAAGCTGTTTCTTTCAGTACCTCTTTCTTAAACGTATTATATATGTTAAGAAATACCCATTCTCTATCAATTATCAATACTTTTCCAAGATAGCTCAGTAGTTATGATTACTTCCATGACTCCCCACCAAGAAAATCAACATTATTTTTTTTTAAAAAACCATGAATTGTGAAACATTATAACATTCTGTTTGACAGAGCCTCAAGGGAATAAGGGTGTCACTTTTCCCTCGGCCAGTCACCGACCTTGAGGGAAGAAGGAGCAGCTGTGCGGGGCGGCCTGGAGGCTACAAGAACGCCACCGCCACTGCCACCACTGGACTTTTCCCTCGGCCATTTAGCCTGAAGGGACGTGGACAAGTCTGATTTTTAAAAATGTATATCCCCCCTCTTTCCCGGTATATTGCTTTGGAATTGTATATTGCTTTTGAAATATGTATTGCTTTTGACATGGTTTTATATATTGTATTGATGTAATAATGTATTGTGTTATTGTTGTGAGCTGCCCTGAGTTGCATTGTAATAATGATGATGATGATGATGATGATGATGACCACGATGACCACAATGACAGCGACGGTGGCGACGACAACACAGTGAGAAAAACAAAAATGGCTCCTATGTTTGGTGCATGTATTACATTTGGTATCCACAGCCACAAGAGCGGCGATTTACCCATTTTGGTCAACATCTTAATCTATGACAGTGTTTCCCAATCTTTGGTTTTTGGACTTCAGTTCCCAGTAACCTATGTCAATTCCTGAAAGCATTGATCAGCCAATGTAATGACTTAGACTTCTGGGAACTGAAGTCCACCAGTGTTCTGCAAAACATAGTTTGGGAAACACAGATTTGTGAGATGGATAAGACAGGAAGACCACATTTGGGAAAAATATCTAAACTGGAACACTTTGAGGCTTAGCTAGGCCTAGTTTTGCCTAGCTTCCTGTTAAGAAAGAAAACTCCAAGCATGTATCTGAATAGGTCAGGAAGCTTGAGTGAAGTTAGGCCTAGCTAAAGCCTCACAGCTTTCTCCCTAGTTGTGGGGTGCCCAAACCACAGCCCACAGGCCAGATGTGTCCCTGACGCCAATTCATCTGGCCCATACCACCTGTAACATTCCTGGAAGCGGAAGTAAAACAAGCATGCATGGGTGCATAACTTTTCCACGCATATGCAGAATTCTGCCGTAAATGACCCACGGCTGTCGTAAATGCATTTATGACAGATGCAGGTCGTTTATGGCAGTGTTCTGCATATGTGTGGGTACGTTATGCATCTGCACGTTTTACTTCCATTTCTGGTGGGAAGAACCACTCAATCACGTGACCAACCCATGGTCTGAAAAGTTTGGGCACCCCATGCCCTAGTGAGTCATATTTAGGTGTCAGTCGGTCAGTTAGAATGCTGCGAATGGAGAATTATGGAATTAGTAGTCCGAGAAATTTGAAACTCTTATCCTTGATCCAAAGAGTAGTTTAATAACTGAAGTATGCTGCTATACATGGTTGGAAACTTTGATTGGGTTCATTAAAAAAAAAGAACTTACTAAGATTTGAAAATATCTTCATGAACGTGATGGAAAAGAGGTTGAGATCTTTAGAAAGAGCTTTGAAATAAATGAATAGATTCATCCATCCTTGATCTTAAAATGTGTCAACAAAAGCTGTTAGGTTCAGAGCAGTGTGACCTATTTCCCCAGTCTGCTGTGTTGTTGGAAACTGAATACTGTACCTTGCTTGTGTTATCAATTTTTTGTAACACAAAGCCACCACTCGAAACAGTCTAGTAGGGCAGAAGGAAGAAAAGGCTGAGCTAACAAGGGATAGGTGTAAGCAGGCACATTTTGAGTTGGAAATGAATCCCTAACATAAATATCTTACAGGCATTTTTAAATCTCAAAATGTTACCTTTATCAGCATGCTAAGAAGCATAACCTACTGCCATACTTGGTGGTGTTACGCCTGAATTTTTTTAAAAAATAAATCACTTGCAGGTGTTTCAGAATTTGCAATGAGGATAAGAAGAGGTATTTTGCAAATTATCTGAATATAATTAATTCTCTCTTTCTTTCTTCCCTCCTCCTTTGCCAAGATGTGGAGGTAGATGGAGAATCCTTTTCTTTTCTTGACAATGGATAGAAACATCTACCTGCTTCTTGCACAAAATTGCTGCACAAAATTGAGAGGGTTCATTGTTCTCCTCTCTCGCCTCTCAGATGCATCAGTATGACATGCCTGTGTTTTTGTGATAAAGTTGGGGCTAGATCCTGAGCTACCTTCTGCTCATTCTCATTCTGTGTATATATCGAACCTTACAGGAATTCTTGACTTGTAGGCATTGCTGATCCTCTCTTTCACTTCCGGTTTATATAGAGCAGGGGTGGCCAAACATTTTGGGCCAAGGGCTGGTCACGTATACAGCAGGTGAGTCACATGGTTCCTCCCACCGGAAGTGGAAATAAAACATGCCTTGCAATCTGTTATGCAACATACGGGCACGTTTTACTTCCGCTTCCAGGAGTGGCAAGGGCAGTGCAGGCTGGATGAATTGGTGTCGGGGGCCGGATCTGGCCCACATGCACCCCTGATATAGAGGGAGCGGGGGAAGACAAGCAACCAATCAAAAACAAATCGATAATTACAATTGTGCAAGTAGTGTAAGCCACTTTTGTGTCAGGTTTCTCAAGCGAATCCAGGTTTGAGAATGCATTGGCAGTTTACTGGTAGTACAGGTGAAGACTGTTGAGCCTCAGTGTCACCCTTCTCTGTGTGTGTATGTGTGAGATGGAGAGAGAGACCCAGCTAAGCAGCAATACATTTGGAAGTGCACTCTCATAAAGATAATCTCCCCCCCCACACACACACAGGTATGTCAAGAAATGGTGCAGCAGTTCATTAATGAAGAGCAGGGTGGTTTTTTTTAAAAAAAATAAGCTATTGGCTCTTTATTGTCTGTTCAAGACCCAATCCCTCTTGGTTGGGTAATGCACTTCACATTGCAACAGGCATGTCTTGCAGCTGTGTACCTTCCCTGGAAAATCAGTTACTTCCCAGCTATTGTGAGGACTGAGTTCACAGTCAACAAGTAAACTTACGGGGACTTATTTATTTATTTATTTAGATTTATTATCCCACCCCATTCAGGCGAACCCAAACCTAGGAGAAGATGTCTTAGCCCAGTGATGGTGAACCTTGGCACTTCAGCTGTTCTTGAACTTCAATTCCCAGAAGCCCTGG
The DNA here is from genome assembly GCA_030440675.1 of Furcifer pardalis. NCBI lineage: Eukaryota > Metazoa > Chordata > Lepidosauria > Squamata > Chamaeleonidae > Furcifer > Furcifer pardalis. The sequence goes on along the minus strand of CP126894.1, from coordinate 13,892,112 downwards.
GCACCTAGAGTGCCAAGGTTTGCCATCACAGTCCTAGCCCTTTGTACTCAGAAGGTTTCTGGGATTTTAACCTGCAAGCCCTCATTCTATTATACCCCTATATCTAAAACCTAAAACTACATTTGTTGCTGTTCTCTCTTGCCAGAAAGAAAAACAAATTAGAAGTCTGGGATTGCCTTTCTTAGCTCTCAAGGCCAAATGAAGTATAATGTGACAGCTATGTTTATTTACTGGTGTATCTACACCATAGATATATAAATAGGTCCTGGTTCTGGACAGCTGAACTCTCTCTTATCTCTGCAGATTGTCTTCCTCCAGACACTTACCACCAAGCTTGTCTCATTTCAAAGGAAGAGTTCATGTAAACTGCACAAAATTAATTCACTGTAATGCATTTTGCTGACCAATATCCAAACATATCTGGTGTTTTCCTGTCTAGAAAAAAAATCTTCAGGGAAGAAAATTATTTCCTGGATTTGTTATGTTCTGCTCAACTGAGACTATGTTGCAATTTAAAGGACACCAGATAAGATCATGCTGGGCAATATTTTCAAATGTTAATTACAAACAGGAGGGGAAGATTATTCTGGTGATTATGCTTATTCTAAAAATCTCATTTGAAGAGAATGTAGAAGAAATTTTGAACAGCTCTCAATATATCCAAATGTGTATACACTAGAACATCGGATAACGTTATGACTTGGTTCCACAAGTCATGACGTTATCCGATTTTTAGTGTTGTCCGATATATGCATCGAACAACGCTAAAAAAAAAAAAAAGCCCTGACGTCCAGGATAAACCACGTGGTTTGTCACTGAAGTCAAACTGACCCTAGGATTGCTAGCCTAGGGTCAGCTTGACTTCGGGGGCAAACCAAGCGGTTTATCCCTGAAGTCATTCACAGCCCGGATGGGGTCCGGGCTGTGCTCGAAGCCTAGAGGCTTCGAACACAGGAGAAGAGGTGCCCACTAGTGCGGGACAAGGCGCGCGAGTGGGTGCCTCTTCTCCCGACCCGACCCTTAGCGCTTGCTAAGGGTTGTGTCGGGTGGCGAGAAGAGGAGCCCGATCACATGCCTTGTGGGGCACGATCGGGTGCCTTCTCTTGCCACCCGACACGACCCTTAGCAAGCGCTAAGGGTCGTGTCGGGTGGCGAGAAGAGGAGCCCGATCACGTGCCTTGTGGTGCAAGATCGAGCGCCTTCTCTCACCACCCAACACGACCCTTATCAAGCACTAAGGGTCAGGCCAGGAGAAGAGGAGCCCAATTGCATGCTTGCTAAGGGGCCAGTAGGGTGGGGGAAACAGGCACCCGCTGGCACACCTTGTAGCTAGTCTTCTCCTGCAGCCCTTGCGGGCTGTGTCCGAAGCCCTGGGCTTCAGACACAGCGCGGAAGGGCTATGGGAGAAGGGTAGCCCAGCCCAGCCGGGCTGGGCTAGCCTTCTTCCGCAGCCCGTGCAGACTGTGTCCGAAGCCACTAGGCTTCGAACACAGCCCGAATGGGCTGTTGACAAAGCTTACCGGCGCTCGGGCTAGCTAGTCCAGGCGCCACTAGGCTTCATCCAGCGATCGCTCAGGCTGAACTAGGGTCGGGGGAAAGGCAGGCACCCGCATGCCTTTCCCCTGACCCTAGTTCAGTAGCAGTGATCCATCGCGCGTGTGTGTGTGGATTGGGTAGATGTTCTACCCAATCCACCCCCTCCACACACAATTGGCTCGGATAACACCAAATATCCAGAATCGTTATCCGATGCAAGGTTTTTCCAAAAATCTTGCATCGTTATCTGATTCTAGCGTTATCCAATCCAATCATCCAGTGTTTTACTGTATCTCCAAGGCTTCTTTCCTTAAAAAAAAGAAGAAGAAGCCGTGTGTATGGATCACATGGCTGTCTTTGTTTGCCTATGGAACTAGTGGTTTTCTTAAAACGTTGCATTCAATAATAAAGCTTAAGGTTGTTAGCTTCCAAGAAATTCTTGCAAGAGCTCTGTGCTCTTTCTTCTTATCCCTCATATTGTGCAGAAATATGGAGAAATGACATTGGGTTGCAAGGGAATATAATCAGTGATGGGTACCCAAAAATTTTACTACCACACTGTGGGCGGAGCTGATATTGTGGGTGGAGCCAGGGTCATGATGTAATGGGCAGAGCCAACAGTACAGCCCTAGTCAGCCAGATCTTAAAGCAGGGAGCCCTTTAAGATTGGGCTGGCTGGGAGTGTCAGGCGGAGTACTGGAGGCGTGCATACGTCAATTGGTATTTTAACACATGCACACTCACCAACAGTCATTTTGGGTTGCAGAGTAGGGCAGCTGGTGAGGCGGCTGAACTGGTTGCCTCAAAAAAAAAAAAAAAAAAGGTAACCACCCTGGGTGGTCTCCCGGGAAGGTTACTTACCCCCCCCCCCGGGAGACCACCCGGGATTGTTAGCACCGGTTCTACAGAACCAGGGCAAACTGGCCCATGCCCACCATTGAATATAATGCTTCTTTTGTTTTTATGCTTCTTTGTCCCTGGTTTCTCCAAAATAAAATTACTGTAGCTCCATTTTATTTTGACCAAGCTTTGGAGAAAATTCTCCTCATCTCATTTTCATCTTCAAACCTGCAAAGGAGAGTTCTACTAGTTGATGTTGGATGAATATCTATCTGAAAGCTCTCTGTTTGGGTTGATGTAAGACAGATCTAGAAGTCTCATGTTCTCTTTACCCCGACAGATGATCTTCTTCTTCTTCTTTTTCTTTTTCTTCTTTTTCTTTTTCTTTTTCTTTTTCTTTTTCTTTTTCTTTTTCTTTTTCTTTTTCTTTTTCTTTTTCTTTTTCTTTTTCTTTTTCTTTTTCTTTTTCTTTTTCTTTTTCTTTTTCTTTTTCTTTTTCTTTTTCTTTTTCTTTTTCTTTTTCTTTTTCTTTTTCTTTTTCTTTTTCTTTTTCTTTTTCTTTTTCTTTTTCTTTTTCTTTTTCTTTTTCTTTTTCTTTTTCTTTTTCTTTTTCTTTTTCTTTTTCTTTTTCTTTTTCTTTTTCTTTTTCTTTTTCTTTTTCTTTTTCTTTTTCTTTTTCTTTTTCTTTTTCTTTTTCTTTTTCTTTTTCTTTTTCTTTTTCTTCTTCTTCTTCTTCTTCTTCTTCTTCTTCTTCTTCTTCTTCTTCTTCTTCTTCTTCTTCTTCTTCTTCTTCTTCTTCTTCTTCTTCTTCTTCTTCTTCTTCTTCTTCTTCTTCTTCTTCTTCTTCTTCTTCTTCTTCTTCTTCTTCTTCTTCTTCTTCTTCTTCTTCTTCAGGTGTTGAGAAAGATACAAGGTTTCTGTTCTGGCACTTCCAGCGGCCTCCGCTGATATTATTTGGTATTCTTGTAATATGTCTTTGATGTTATCTCTCCACCTTCCTCTGGGTCTGCCTTGTGATCTTTGTCCTTCTCCTCTTTCCACATATGCCTTGTACAGTATGGAATTCCAAGACATTCTCTCCAAATGGGCAAACCACTTTATTTGTTGACTCTGTGTAATTTAAGATTGGTCGTATTCCAATTCTTTCCCTTATCTCATTCCTGATTTTATCCCTTCTAATCACTCCAGCAACCTTCCTCAGACACCTCATTTCAGTGGCAAGCTGCTTTCATTTATGCTTTGTTGTAAGTGTCCATATTCGGCACTGGTAGCAGAAGGTGGGAATGAATATGCTTTGTATGAGGTGATTCTTTGTGCTGGTTGGTATTGCCTTATGTAAGAGTGGAGCTAACTGTCCAATATTCAGTTTGCCTTACTGCCCCATATGTTAATCTCTTCATCCATTTTGCCATCTTCAGTAAGTGTCATTCCTAGGTATTTGAACTCTGCCACTTGTATTATACCTACTCCCTCTATTTCAGTATTTAAAATACTGTATCCTGTTTCCTTCCAATTGCCATTACTTCAGTCTTCTCTTTATTGATTCCCATATTAATTATTTTGCATGTTTGCCCACAGATGAACATGCTAAAGCAGTGGCCCTATAGTTACTGCATTCCTTGGCATCTCCTTTCTTGGAGACTAGAATGTATATTGTTTGGTTTTCCGTATTTGTTAGCATATTCTTGTTAGGATTTTGACAATTTTAGTCACAGGCTTGAAATAGTTCTAATGATATCACATCTAACCTAATGAGTAATTTCTTCCTAGTGCTTTCAGAGCAGCTTTCACATAACTTGCGGACATATTTAAAAACTATTGATATAAATATAAAGCACACTCGTCTTCAGTACCATTTTTCTTTTTGTTAACCTATGGTTGATCCTGATATGATCACAACTTTATGAATGAGACCTGCTCTTTGTACATATTTCAGATTAAGTAAGGACCAAAATAAAGATGGAAAGATGTCATTGCAATGTCTTCATGCATTTGGTTTTTAATCATCACATTCTTTCCATTCTAAATTGTCACATTTTGGAGAAGTCTTCAAAAACCATCCCCTGTGCCAGGGGTTCCCATTCCAAGGCCCACGGGCTGGCCATGGCCCACGGCACCATTTCATGTCTCACCACCCCTCCAAGGGCATTTGAGAAACAAAATGACTATCCCTTTGAAGACAAAATGGCCACCCCCACCATGCAGGCAGGGCAAAATGGCCATCTGGCCCTCAAAGTTAACTGTGACCCAGTCCCTGGCTTGAAAAGGTTGGAAATCCCTCTCCTATGCACTGAGATAAAAAGCTGTTTCCTACATAAAAGCAGTGGTGGAAAGTCAAAAGTTTTACTACCCCACCGTGACATCATCACAGTGTGGGTGGAGCTAATGTCATGACATCATGACATCATGGGAGGAGCCAATGTCATGACGTTGTGGGCAGGGCCAAATAAAAAAAATAAAAAAATAAAAAATAAATTAAAATAAAATAAAAATAAGCACACACACCCCTCAACCCACCCACCAATAGCACAAACCCATAAATTAATTAAACAAATTAACTAAATAAATAAATTAATAAATTAATAAAATAAAAAATACATTAAAATACACCCACCTACCCCAAACACAAATCATCCAGAGCTTTTAAACCAGAGCTTAAAACTTATTCTGCCTAATCTTTCTCACACTAGGTCAGATGGAAGGAACTACAGAATGAACTCACCACAAGATGGCTTCATTTTGGCACTTTTCAACTTTTCAACAGTTAAAGAAGTTAGTACTAAGTCCTTGCCTATCCAGTTCTCTAGGATAATATGCCTTAATGTAAATGTAAAATAGCTGTACCTCCTTAAGGGTTCTCCAATTGGAACAGCAATTGGAGCAGCACAGGTGTAGCTTATTGATGAGGTAACTCCAAGACTTTGCTTAAAAACCCCAAGCCAGGATGCCAGGCCTTTTTAGGAACTGTGGTAGTACTTCAATGTAGGTAAAGGTATTAAATACACATTAAAATACACACAGACACACCACATCCAAAGGTGAGTCAATTACCCTGGGGAGCAGGCTATAGGGAGCTTCAGGCTAGCAGCTTCTCTTCCTCCTCCCCACTTGGGAGGACAGCAAGGAGGCCATGCATACGCTCCAAGCGCTGTAGGCGTACATGCACACCAAGTGCTTGGCGCGCATGCGCAGTGAAAAGGTAAGCCCCAAAGGTGGTTCCCCCCAAAAGCTGCTACCGGTTCTCTGGGACACTGGGAAAAGTTACTGCCGTTTCTGGGAAACTGGTGAGAACCTGTTACATCCCATCACTGGATAAAAGTATTAAATTTGATAAATGAAGGGATGATAATCCTAATGAAGCACTAATATGGCTGAAATGACAGAGATTTAGACCCAGACTTTTTAAAGTTAAACTCCTTAATATTTCTGCCAGGATAAATAAAACTGTCAGTTTCTTTTGTCGTCTTTTTTAAACCCTCAGATTCCTCTGTTCAGGATAGGTAGAAAAATTAGGATTTTGGTAAATTCTTCTTGAAACAATGAAGTTCTTCTCAATTCCTAGAATATACTTGTAAGAAAGGGAAAATTGGAATTCAGAAGTCAGAGGGCAATGCTTCCACCTCTGAGTGAAAAGCCTGGGTATGCACATAATTGGAAGCTATTCACTGCTGTTAAAACTGGGCATTTTGCCGGCAACTGTTAAACTATTTTTCTTCTAGAAATAAAATATCTGGTTCCAAGGTTAGCTGATGCTAGTGATAATGCTTCAGCAATAAGGTGTGGACATACAATTCTCTAAGAGTTACAGAGTGACCTCACAAAAAAGTTCATGATTTTGATGAGTTCGAAGACAGCACTCTTCACAACTGAACACCTTTGTGTGCTCCTCAGAGCATTTAGCAACAATCACAAGCTTAATGGCTTCTCTTTTGTTATTTTTCCTCAGGACCTGAGACATCTTTTGAGGTCTGGGATGCTTTTATATTACAGTTTATTTTTAAAAAATGGTTTGGTGAAGTCCACCAGTAGCTGTCAAATTGTTAAAATTTCCTCTTTTAGTTGATGGTTTGGGAGATTCTAAGTGTTGTTGTCTAGAAAGAAGTAACTTTTATTTGTTTGTTTGCACTATTTATTTTTATATGGCAACACAAAATGGGGATGAATATGCCTTGTATGAGATGTTTCTTTGTGCTGGTCAGTACTGCCTTGTGCTGTAAGAGTGGAACTAACTATCCTAATATTTGGTTTGCCTTACTGCACCATACGTTAATCTTGTCATCCATTTTGCCATCTTTGGTAAATGTTGTTCCTAGGTATTTGAACTCTGCCACCTGTTTTATACCTGTTCTCTCTATTTTGACATTTAAAGTATGCCGTTCCCTTCCAATGTCCATTACCTCAGACTTCTCTTTATTGATTCTCATATTATTTATCTTACATTCATGGTTCACGGATGTAAGGTTTTGCTGTAATTCCTTACCTGTACTTGCTGTCAGTGCTTCATAGTCTGCAAAAAATAATGCATTGATATTGTTTCCATTCATGTTCCATTGAAGCTTTTAAAATAAATGAGTTACTTCCTCCTTATCTCTAGCACCAGCCAGCTATCTGGCTGCAGAGTTTTAAAGCAGCTGAAGTTTTCAAGCACTCTTCAGAGACAGCTCCATGTACAGTAATCCAAATAGAAAATAAATAAGGCATGTATCACCATGACTAGATTGGACATTCCAAGGCCTTGACAAGATCTCCTGTCAAGAAAGCAGGAAACTTCCCAAAAGCTGTCAAGAAACCAGTTGGATCCATCGGTTTCCTAAGGTGAAACCATTTTAATTGGCTCCCTACCCTTGCAGAGTTCCAATAAACCCAAACCGTACCAGGCAGTGATCAGTACATGACAATGGAACTACTGGCCATTGCTCTCCACCCAGATCATCACCGTCCTGCCCAGTACAGAAAATCAGGTCCAGATTATGCCCTGCAACATGGCTGGGGGCAACACCACTTGAAACAACTTCATGGTTGCCATGGTAGATGTGAAATCCTGAGATGCTCCTGATAAATTGGTCTCTGTGGGGATGTTGACACCACCAGCCTAACAAGCCCTGCAAATGTGTGCTGAGGGTCAGCTTTCAGGGAACCCTGCAACTTAATCAGAAGTTGCCTAATTAGGAAGGAAACCATACACACCCATATAGTTTGCTCACCATGTTGCTACCTTTTCACTCTTTAGCCAGAACACTGGCAGGTGGGAGCAAGTTTTGCTACTGAACAACTGATTAGCATCCTGCTCTTGCTGCCTCCACACCTTCTTCCACCAGCATAAGTAAAATAGGAAAAGCAGGAGTTGGCAACTTTCACAGGAGTGTTGTCTCAGTGGATGCGGCTTCTAACTCTATTGCCACATTTCAGTGGAGTAGCAGTACAGAGAAAACCTGAGAGTGGAGGGAATGAGCTGGATTCTGAATCTCCAACACTCACACCACGTGTTGTTGTCTACCAGCAGTCCCTACTTGAGCATGTTGGTCTTATACTTAGGAACGCTGACCCTCAGCCTATTCAGGGTCCTCCAAGTAATACATGGGAAGGAGGTTGAGTTCCTCAGCTACATATTGCTTTAATGATGTTCCTTGGCCAGTGAACTCCTTCCCCAATCTTTTAATTTTGTTTTGCTCTTGTGTACCCTCAAGAATGTTTGTTCTTGCCATAAAACTTTTCCTGGATCTGAGCCGTCAGACTTGAGGCTTATATCCATTCATATCCATATGTGGAGTAAACCCATTTGTGTGGATTCACAGAGACTTGGGCTTCTGTGAATTGAAGTCCAAGAGCACCTGGAGTGCCAAAGTCCACCATCACAGGACTAGAGAAATCTGTGATAGGTTTCACCCACTGACTGTGTTTACAAACCAGCCAGATCAGGTAGGACATGCAGTCTGAATTGACTTAAAGGTAGCATTGCCAATGAAGACACGAGACCTCCTACCACAAGCTTAGTTCTATAAGGAACAAAGACGTCCTTTCAGGATACAATCAGATTTATTTAAAGTACAATTGATAAGTTGCCGAAGATTAAAACAAAGGAACAATATAGAACAATGAAAACATTACTAGCTGTTAGCCTGGCCTATCACACAATGACTACATTTTGCTAGCTTTTACACACAAGCTCCCCATCAAGGTAGGCGATCCTAAAGTATGGCAAAAATCTTCTTTCTTCTTCCCACATTCCCATATATCAAAACATTCTTTCCCTACTCATCCTTCTTCTGCCTGGGTTTCTCCCAATCACAGCACAGCATACAATGTCCAGCATATAAGTTCAGTTCTCCCAGTCTTTAGCCTGTTATGGCTACATGTTCAGTAAACCATCCAGCACCTGCCTTGAAGGCCACATTACTCAGCTCTACCCCAGGCATCAAGAACTCAAATAAACTACTCTGTAAATGCAAATTCCCCCCCCCCTCCATTTCCTCACAATCTCCCACTTCATGAATAAAACTCCCAAAATTTTCAATTTTGCATTTTTATCACTGGCACATGAGACTTATAGTCTTCCCATTTAAAATAATTAACACTAATGCAATTTCAGCTATACTGTACAGTCTTGTAGATTAATAATCCTAAAAAGGAAAATAAATACATGTTAGCAAACATTTCAAACAGTTAGCACATGAGGAAGCCTAAATTTCAGAATAAGGTTGCAACCAAGGGGCTTTGTCAAGGTGCCAAATTTCAGAAGGCATATTCCATCCCCTTGGCTTGGCAATCTGATTTTCTGCTATGGGAAAAGATTGCAGTAGGCGTGGCATCTGGGGTGAACTTTGCCAATTTTCAGAAGATCCACAGTGATTGATCAAAACCAGGGGTTCCCAACCTATGGCCCATGGGCTGGACCTGGCCTGCAGCACCTTTTCATGTGGTCCACCACTGCTGTACCCAGAAGTAGAAGTGGATACATTTATGGCAGCTGTAAAGCACACCTGCACATGTGTAAACACACCCACGGCTGTTGTAAACACAGATGTGGGTGCTTCTGCTTCCGGTGGGGGTGTGTGTTGTTTCTGCCTACTCAGCTGTTTGGGGGACATGGTCAGGCTCATGGCATAAAAAGGCTGGGAACCCCTGGTCTAGACCACCAGGGGAGAACTGAGGAAAGATGGTCAGTATCAAAGTCAAGCTGAGGCAAAGAAGGGACAAGTCTACCTGGGTCCTCATTCTTGCAGTCTGTTCTTCCACCTCATTACTTTGCCAAATTAAGTTGGCCAGATATGGAGCACAATGCTACAGAATAGCTCTGAGAAGCAAAAGTTGTTTCCCCCCTTTAACAGATCTCTTCCAGTCACGATATGAGATATGCCAGCACTTAACCATGAATCAACGGAAAGTCATTTGGAGCAACAGCAAATTTGGAATTCATTATTTAACAAGGGGGAGATTTCCTTGTCTTCCTTCTTTAAGCACTGAAATCAATCAAGTTAATCCTTGGAGATATTTCTTTCCACTGAAAACCACATGACTCTGTTGCTTCTGGCTGGGAAGAAAAACACAGCCACAATTCCCAGCAGGAACAAAATATGATAGAGTATAAAGACAAAAACCTAGAGAATAACATATAGTGTCCATATGTGGGATCATGGATTGTATTAACTATAAAATTATTCCACTATTACAATAGGAGCAACATTATTATTATTTTTGCTGCATTCTTCTCTGCCTTAGAATACAACAACAATTCTACTTTTTTTTTTTACCATTAACCAGACAAAGCTAACATTTATATTTCCCCCCAAATTCAATAGAAGAAATTGGTCCATAGATATTTAAGAGCAATGTCCATTCAAAATAGTAGAAATTACTTTCAAGTGACTATGCTTCAGGTTATTAATTTTCTGAGCCTTTTTCTTGAGATCTGTTTTTTCAGGCAGTTTGGAAAAATGTTTTTTTTTTAATTTTATAACTCCCTGAATCCCCAGCAAGACAAGTCACTACCAATCAAGACTGTAGTTTAGAAAAAGGAACCGGTTATGGAATGAGTCTTGAAGTGCTAAGATAGGACTGGATGTTGACTCTCAGGATCTTTTCCACTGACTGAAAAGTCAGAGTTTGATTCCCTGGGCACTGCATGACAGAGTGAGCTCCCGTCTCTGTCCCAGCCACCGCCAACCTAGTACAGTAGTTCGAAAGCTAGACATTGAAAGAAGATAAATAGGAACCACTTTGGTGGGAAGATAAACAGCATTCCATGCACTCCAGTGTTGAGGTATGCCTGCCACATGTCTACGGAAACGTCTGCAGATGCAGACAGCGGTGACTCTTTGGCTACAAACAGAGATGAGCACTGAACCTTAGAGTCAGATACGACTGGCTTTTGAACAAGGCTAACCTTTACCTTTACTTTCACTCAAGTATAGCTTGCTGGGAGACTCATTTGGATTTCCCTGTCCTGTGACAGGTTCATAGCATCCTGCTATGACATCAAGGAAGAAATTGCCACCCTTGGAATCTTCCAGAAGCAGCAAAGCAGCTTTTTGATAGGTCATAGAAGCCAACCTTTCTACAGTCTTTCACATCCTAAAAGACGCTCCTTTTTAAAACAAAAAACCAAAAAGTGGACTATTCTGGGATTCTGATGTCTGATCATTGTCACAAGAGCTGTACAGAACTTTATAGACCAGGGGTTCCCAACCTAAGGCCTGTGGGCTAGATCTGGCCCACAGCACCATTTCACGTGGGCCCACAATCCTCCAAGGGCATTTGAGAAACAAAATGACCATCCCTTTGATGCTGTTGGGACAAAATGGCCACCACATCATGCAGGCAGGGCAAAATGGCCTCCCAGCCCTCAAAGCTGATTGAGAGAGCGTGACCCAGCCCCCAGTTTCAAAAGTTTGGAAACCACTGTCATAGACGTCAAGGGAAAATCTCTGTTCTTCACAGCTGGCATTTATCCCAATAAGGGATGGATTCCAGAATGAAATCAGACAATAATTTCCAATCATATCAAAATTCATTTGTAAAACACATTCAACTGTCATGAAAGTTTTTAAAATGATAGCTGTAAACTAATGGAAGAATTGAAAGTGAATTGAAATAATTAGAATTTATGTTGTAATGCTTAATATGACCAGAGATGGTGATTGCAGATCCTATAACTTGTAGTCCCTGTAGCTACAATACTCTAGGTTTCTACTATTGAACTTTGTTGTATTAGATCATTTATTCTACTTGCCTCTATTCCTCCAAGCCTTGCAGATTGTTTGTAAAGATAAAACATTTATCATCATAGTGCTAGCCTGCCAGTTTCTGAGTTAAAAGACTTTGTACTATTAGAGGTGCAAGAACAAAAGAGATTCCTATTAAAAAAAAGTTGGTGCACCAGACCCTTCTACTGTCAAATCTTACAGAAAGCATTGTTGATAATTATTGGAGATAAGGTTATAAATAATGGCCGGAAAATATAGCCAGGGCAAGGTGCAAAGAATGCCAGAACAGCACTGTTAGAGGGGAGAAAATTTTGCTTTTCTGTGTGAGTTAAGACTATTTCTTATTATATGCTGATGTGTTCTTATAATTATTTATGCTCTAGTCTATTAATTACACAATCTATTAAGAAACATATAGATGTGACTTAATTGAGAGTTATTTTTTCATGACTTAGAGAATATTCTTTTGTACCTTTTTTATTATAAAGTATTCATAAAACATCGTTAAAATCTAATTTTGTTAAGCATATAGCTTTGTTAGGGCATTTTTGTTAGGGTACTTACATTTTCTATTTAGTAATTAAGTTTCGTACTTATATTTACAGAACATTATATTTTTACTGCTATGATATTTGGATATGCAATAGACAGAAAACAATGCCATACATTTATATCTGCTTGCATGTGCCTCTTTAATAAAAAGAAGAAAATGCAAGGATTTTTCTTGACATTCAGTGTGTCTGTCTTGAATGGGGCAAAAAAGGTCAAAGAATATTCAAAAAGAGATAATAAATTGTACAAGTTGCAAAATATTCCACTGGGACATGCTGGCCTTCTGGGATAAATGCCAGCTGTGATGAACATAGGTTTCTGATTTTTACTTGAAGGTGTATAAAGTTTTACAGGATATTTAGAGAAATGTTCAGGGATCATGCTGCCTGTCCTGACATTTGGATTGCATTGACAAAGTTTCCAATCCAGCCAGGGCCGTAGCCAAGGGGGGGGGGGGTTTGCGCGAAAACCCTCCTGAGCTAACAGCCCGTCCCCACCCACCCACCTCGGGATGCCAATGTTATATATGTGTGTGAGACATTGTTGCCCGTCCTGGAAATTTTTGCCTCCCCCCCCCCCATCTAGAATCCTGGCTACGGCCCTGAATCCAGCAAAACACATTCAGTTCTAAACCAAAGGCACAAAGTGGATTCCTCCCAAGATTATGGTGCATTATTAACGGTTGTGGTGGTGGTGATAGCAGTTTTTGTTGTGGAAAGCACAACCTTGCATCCTTAAACACTGAGGGTCCATGGGAAGGGACAGGACTTAAATGTTCTTTATATCTTGCCATTAAGTTGCTTGGAAATACTTTTCCTGCTTTTGTCACTGAGCTGGCCCCTTCTTCCTGTTTGCTTGTGGTCCTGTTGTTTGTCTCTTTGTACTTGACTACATTTCAAAAAGTAATATGGAGCCTTTCCTCTATGCTAAAAGTCCATTTTATTCCTTTTTATTTTATTTATTTATTTTATTTTGTTTATTCAATCAAATTTCTATTGCCGCCCTACTCGGCAATGACTCTGGGCTGCTAACAGCAATTAATAGTAACATCAAAAACTAACTAAAAGCCCTCAAAAACCCCATCAAAAATTATAAATAATTTACCCACTCACCCCATCCATTAAAAGAGAGAGGGAAAAAAATCTTAATTATATAAGCCAGCAGGCGGGGGTCACCCCTCCATCGGTGCCCCACACCTGTCCTGCCAGCCACCCTTCTGGTTGTACCTATGGCTGATAACTGTTGAGTAAGTTTTATCTCTTTCTCTAAAGATGCATCTAAAGTGGTAATTTTAGTGCAGGGGTTCCCAACCTAAGGCTCGTGGGCCAGATCTGGCCTATAGCACCATTTCATGTGCCCCCACCCCTCCAAGGATATTCGAGGAACAAAATGGCCACACATTTGAAGCTATTGGAACAAAATGACCACTCCCATCATGCAGGCAGGGCAAAATGGCCGTCCAGCTGTTGAAGCTGACTGAGAGAACGTGATGTGGCTCCCGGCTTGAAAAGGTTGGGGACCCCTGTTTTAATGCAAAACATTTCATCTGTGTGTCTCAAGGCACACTCATTGTTGTTCTGTCTTTTGCCATGCTAACAAAAAGAATAGCTAGATCCCTAAAACAAAACCTTTTATCAAAATCCCAAAAGTTACATCTGAGGCCATTACGCAGTTCCACTTAGGGCTGGTTGTATCATTCTCTGGTCTCAAGGCTGCCGTTAACAGAATCTTTTGCCAGGGAATTGCCTGCATGTCTCTTCTCTACTATATTTTCCAGCTCGTGGTTTTTATTCACTGACTCTTCTTGTGGTCTCTTTCTACTCTAATGTACGTCAGTTTTTGAAGATCTAAAAACTCACTTCTGTATGCTGTTTCCTGCTGAGCAGAACATTAGTTGCTGCAAGTAATTGTAGGTCTGATATCTTGGTATAATCATTCCCTAAAGTCAACAGTATCATATGCAAGCATTTCAATTGCTGTTAACATTTCTGCTCACAAATACACGAGCAAATGTGTTAGTTCAAGAAATTTCTGCCTTGTGGACATAAATAGAAAGAGCCATCATGGTATTGCAATGGAAATGGGTCAACTGAGTTGTGTGATTGCAAATCTGCCTATTTACCTGTGGCAGCTGATGATCACCCTCCCTTTCTCCTCAGAAGACCAGTATCATGTTGGAGGTGTTTAAAACAAAACAGAAACAAAAAACTTTGTGTGCTGCCTATAGTTGAAGTTATTGGAATGGACCTTTCTGGGCTGCCGTGACTGTCTATCCAGCAGTAACTAGTTGTTTATCTTAGCCTCTGAATTCAAAGACACTCTGTGCCTTGTGTTCTTTCCTAATAATTCTCAGAGTGAGCTAGTGATACTTTGCATGTTAGTTAATGAGAAAGGAGTGGATTCTGGGACACGTGTAACTATTCTCCTCTGTGGGTTTCTGCAGTTCCACCCTGAATTTAAGGGGAATTCTGCCAGAATTCCAAACCTCTGCAGCATTTCAATCATACAGCAAAGAGCCCTCAAGTTTAATACTAACAATGGCTTCAAACCAACTCTGCCTATGGCCGTGAACTGCACAGAGCAGAGAAATTGGGCTGCTGGTTGTATGAAAACAGAACTTGATTGTCTTGGCAAGTGGTGAGCAGCTTGCATACTTGTGTGATGTTAACTTCCTTCCCATTACAACATCAGCGCCCCCAGCTCAGTGACCCTGGCAGCCGCAAAGACAAATCCCTGAGGCAGCTCAGCCTTCACCCACTCATGGTATTAGCAGCCTTTCAGTTACACAAAAGCTTTAAAAATACAGTACAAAACAATAGTCTCTTCATGAATTAGAACCCATTTTTCCAAGGTCCTATTTCAAGTGAAGGTCTCCCACACAAACCTATTTAATCTCCGCTTAAATTGTCACCCTCCACGAATGGGATGATGATGGAATCCATGTTAGAAGAGAATGGGGCAAATTGCATCCCCTGCTCTTGAGTTAATTGGAAAAATAATAACTGAATAAAGATTTATTTGCTAGTACTGTATATGTGTTTGTTCCCTCCTGGCTGTACTTCTGAACATGGTGAGGAGGTCTGATGGTGTCAGAGAAGCTGAGAATAGCACCCTCAGGAGGCCACCCTCCCTGTTATGAGTTTAGACTCCTAGTACAGTCACTCAAGGGGCTGTGGTGGCTTACTGGTTAAGATGCTGAATTTGGTGACCGGAAGGGGTAAAAGAGGGCGTAAAGAAGTGGTAAAAGAAGGAGATTAATAATAATAATAATAATAATAATAATAATAATAATAATAATAATAATAATAATAATAATGATGATGATGATGATGATGATGATGATGATGATGATGATGATGATGATGATGATGATGATGATGATGATGATGTCTTCTATTAAAGTGGAATAGCACTCAAATTTTATCTCATTGTATGACAGAGATTCAAGGAATGTATTATTATCCTTTTGAAATCTCATACAAATCGTGGGCCATCCCCTGAGTTGAGGAGAATTCAGTATTTTTCTTGATAGACAATGGATAAAGTATATATAGACTATGTGAGCAACAATGATGGGAGGAAGAAATGTAAAGCGGGCAATCCTCTGGGGATCAAGGAAATAGGAATTAATTTTGGAAGCACACTTTGAAATAAGAACTCTAAATTTCCCTATTTCCTCCTAATTTTACCATACTAGAAAGGGGATAGACCCCTCTCTCCTCTTCTGCAGTATTTTGAAGCATGCTCCCACTTTATATGCAGATTCACGGACTGAAGTTGTGTTTCTTAGTGTAGTAAGCTGCACTAAAGTAGGCCCACTGCATCAATGGAGATTTGGTGAGTTCTAGCAATGCCCAACAAATGTATATAAGAGATGTTTGATGTTGGCAGTTTTATTATCCCTACTTGTTATTTTTTCTCAAATAAAGATCTCTATTATTAGAGAGTCCAGATAAACTTTGTTATATAAGGAGACCTTTCCTATTTCAAAAATGCAAGGAAGAATACAAAGACCTCAGGATCAGTCTCGGAGGGGAAAGGGAGAGGAGATGAATCCATTCCACTGGCCACAATACACCCTTCCTTCGCGTTTCCTTCATCTTTGCTAGAGATAAGTAGCTGATGGAGTCTTGAGCAGCTGTGCACAGTTTTGAACTGACTGACAATGTGAAATTACAACCTGCCATAGGAAAAAATAAATATCTATACCTTAGAAATATGTGTGAACCTAGCAGTTTGAAAGTAGCAAATTGCAAGTGGATAAATAGGCACTGCTTCGACGGGAAAGGTAGCAGTGTTCCGTGCACTCTAACATCTAGTCATGGTTGCTACATCACCCTGGAATATCTATCGATGCATACAGCGCTAGCTCTTTGGCTGTAAATGGAGATGAGCACTGGCCCCTAGAGTCAGACACAACTGGCTTTCGAACAAGGGAGACCTTTACCTTTTTCACTATGTGCATCAGTGGTGGGATGTCAAAAATTTTACTACCCCACCGTGATGCCATCACAGTGTGGGCGGAGCTAACATCATGATGTCATGTCATGGGCAGGGCCAAAGAAAAAATACAAAATAATAAAAATAGGGAGCTTCAGGCTATAGGGAGCTTCAGGCTAGCAGCTTCTCTTCCTCCTCCCCATTTGGGAGGACAGCAAGGAGGCCGTGCATATGTGCCAAGCACTAGGCGTGCATGCACACCAAGTGCTTGGCATGCATGCGCAGTGGGGGAACCAGTGAAAAGGTAAGCCCTGAAGGTGGTTCCCCCCAAAAGCTGCTACAGGTTCTCTGGGACACTGGGAAAAGTTACCACCGGTTCTGGAGAACTGGTGAGAACCTGTTACATCCCATCACTGATGTGCATACATATACAGTAGAACCCCGGGTTATGGATACTTCGGGTAATGGAAAACTCTACTTACGGAAAGAAATCAATTGAAAATAATGCCTCAGTTTATGGAATTTTTTTGGAACGGTCCCCCCCCCCCGCATTCCTATGGGAAATGGTGCTTCACTTTACAGAATTTTTGTTTTCAATGCATTCCTGTCAGAAACCACACAATGCATCCCTATGGATGCTTTGCGAGAAGGAATTTTCACGATAAAGAAAACCCCTGTAGAACGGGTTAATTCCATAACCCGGGGGTTTTCTGTAGTTCCAAGTTACACTTATGGCTTTCCTGCAGTTTACGATTAAAACATAAATGGCAACACTGGTGACAGGAGGGAGGAAATTAAAACAGCCATGATATACTTGTCACTGTAATTTTAGGAGAATGCGAGAATCATATGTCTTATTCAGGGCTTTTTATTTCTAGGTGATCTCATCAGAACTGAGTTCCAGACTTTCCCTCCCTGGTTTTAAGCAAGATATATTTACTATTATATGGCCTGGTCTACGATTGTGCTTTAAGATCTGGATTTAATCGGTCCTGGCAGTTCAAGACCATGGTCTCCTATAGGACCTATACAACCAACAAATGTCGAGGCAGCTGGCATCAAAAATCTAGCAGGCCATTATGGGAACAACGGTTGGCTAGAGATGCCCTTGGTCACATTCAGCGTGGCTTTTCTTCTGACAACATTGCACTGAATGGTTCATGTGGGAGCAGGAAAGAGAAATGAAGAACTTTCTTAGCTTAATTTTCCAATTTCCTCTGTTTTTTGCTCCATAAACATATGCCAGGAGTCACCATAATAAATGGAACATAAAGGAGACAGCTTCTATTGCAGATGATGTGCCGATGGAGCAAGCAGATGGCACCACAAAAATGGTGGTCAAATTATGGTGCCAATGGGAGCCATTCTTTTCACCCTATAATGCGTCCTCTGAGCAGTGTTGCAAAAATATTGTACTTCCTCATCCACACATATCCTTTCCCCCTAAAATTAACATTTTGGGGTAGCATTGCCGTGCCCTCTTCTCTGCCGTAGTACTTGCATTTTCCTGTGATGCTCGCCCTGTATGTTGCCACACTTTTTCTATGCTAATAAATATTTTATGTTTTGTCATGAAATATCTACTACTTTGTGAGAGCGAGTGACGATTTATGTACATTTTAGCATTGAACTGAGCCACTGATCACAGGAGCAGGTTAACACAGCTGAATTGACAAGCATCGCCAAAATGATTAGTTTCAAGCAGGCTGCGTATGTAGTTTTCTTTTTTTAACCCCACCCCCCACCCCCTGTCAGATCATTTCTGTCTTGAATATGATATTTGTGAATTAGGTTTAAAAAATCTCAAAGAAAATTTAATCTAAAATTATCTCCAGTTTCCACTAGCTAAATTCTGTACATGCCATGGAAAAGGTCCTGCTCTCTAAAGGGTAGTACTTTATAGGTTGATAAATAAGAAGTAGGTCTGCATTATCCACAAGAGAAAAAGGAGGACGGTCATCATCATCATTATCATCATCATCATCATCATCATCATCATGATGTTCTAATTTAGATGTAGGTCTCCCTTGCTTAAAAGCCAGTCATGTCCGATTCAAGGGGGCATTGCTCCTCTCTGTTTACAGCCAAAGAGCCAGTACTGTCTGCATCTGCAGATATTTGCTTGGTCATGTGGCAAGCATGAATGAATGCTTAAGTGCACAGAATGCTTCCTCTTCCATTTCTTGCTTTTGAACTGCTAGGTTGGCAGGAGCTGGAACAGACAACAGGTGCTCACTCCATCATGCAGCACTCCACCTGGAGACATAACTCTAGAGACAGGCCGGAGTGGACATGGAGAAAGCCCTCCTTCTAATGCCAGAGAGTCAAGCCCAGTGCAGTCTCCATACAGCTTAGTCCACCCCACCTCTTTCCTTCATCTCCAAGCTTCTTCTTTTTCAATGTCTAGGCCACTTGTAAAAATGTCAAAATGAAGCCACTTTTTGAGGAGTTCCTTCCACTTGACCTAGTGTCAGTGATGGGATGTAAACAGGTTCTCACCAGTTCGCCAGAACCAGTAGTAACTTTTCCCAATGTCCCGGAGAACCGGTAGCAGCTTTTGGGGGGAACCACTTTCGGGGCTTACCTTGTCACTGCGCACCAAGCACTTGTTGCGCATGCACGTCTACAGTGCTTGGCACATATGCACGGCCTCCTTGCTGTCCTCCCAAGCAGGGAGGAGGAAGAGAAGCTGCTAGCCTGAAGCTCCCTATAGCCTGCTCCCCAGAGTAACTCACCCAGAGTGACTCACCTTTGGATGTGGTGTGTCTGTGTGTATTTTAATGAGTATTTAATACTTTACCTATATTGACGTACTACCACAGTTCCTGTCAGAAAACGACATCTTTTTCCTAATGTTCCCAAAGCTTGGTGAGGTAGTAGTTTCAAATAGGCCTCAGAAAAATCCTTTGTCTTCTCTGAGCCTCAAGGCTGTGTTACAGACAGCATGTTTTTCCAGTAATCCTTATCTTTCTAAGCTAGCTGAGATCCAATGTTATGTCTAGGTGCCAGAGCACTCTCTGTGCACGTGTGTAAACAATGTGTTGTTTTGAGAAAGTTGTTCTCTGTTACTTGATTGGCTAAAGCTAAACCACCTGATTGCAGATTCTCCATTTTGCAGAGCTAGAAGGAGTTCGTCTCTGCTTCTCCATGAGTTAAGACCTGTTTTTGATTAGAGAACTTTTGTTTCTGGATCTCTATGGGCTAACATCCTTAGCCTAGGAGCTATGCATTCTTGCTCCTTAAAAATGGTTACCTAGATTACCTGTGGACTGTATTGGACTGACTTATGCTACTGACTTTTATTCTTTATGAACCTGATCAATAAATCTTCATCATTTTCCTGAACAACGTGTCTTCATTGGACTAAAAGGGTAAGAGAAGCATTGCATTTCACACACAAACCTTTGAACACGCTACCAAATTAAAACCCCTTTTGGCTGACAAGCAGATAAGCAGCTGTAACTCTGTTTTTATTGCCGTCCAGCCCGCCCTGACGGATGCTTTGGTTTAGGGGTTTCCCAAAGAGAGAGGGCCAGCTGGTACGTGACAGTTCCTAAAAAGGCCTGGCGTCCTGGCTTGGGGTTTTTAAGCAAAGTCTTGGAATTACCTCATCAATAAGCTACACCTGTGCTGTTCCAATTGCTGTTCCAATTGGAGAAGCCTTAAGGAGGTACAGCTGTTTTACATTTACATTAAGGCATATTATCCTAGAGAACTGGATAGGCAAAGACTTAGTACCTAACTTCTTTAACTGTTGAAAAGTTGAAAAGTGACAAAATGAAGCCATCTTGTGGTGAGTTCATTCTGTAGTTCCTTCCATCTGACCTAGTGTGAGAAAGATTAGCCAGAATAAGCTTTAAGCTCTGGTTTAAAAGCTCTGGTTTATTTGTGTTTGGGCTGGGTGGGTGTATTTTAATGTATTTTAATTATTAATTTATTTACAGGTTTGTGTTGTGGGTGAGTGGGTGGGTTGAGGTGTGTGTGTCTGTGTGCTTATTTTTATTTTATTATTTTATATTTTTTATGTTTTTTATTTGGCCCTGCCCATGACATCATGACATTGGCTCCGCCCATGATGTCATGACATCATGATGTTGGCTCCGCCCACACTGTGATGACATCACAGTGGGGTAGTAAAAATTTTGACATCCCACCACTGGTCAAGCCTCTCTAGCTGATGATACAGCTAGGGAGCCTCTCAGATCCATTCTGGTGGGACGGACAGATAACCTTGAGAAGATGTGGTCTCTTAAATATAATGGCCCACTACCATATATGGCTTTAAAGGTAATGATCAGCACCTTGAATTGCACCCGGAGGCAAACTGGTAACCAGTGCAGCTCCTGGAGCAGTGGGGATGCATGGGAATAATGCCCACATGCCAACACCGCCCGGGCTGCCGCATTCTGGACCAGCTGCAGCCTCGGAATGGTCATCAAGGGCAGCCCCATGTAGAGTGCATTACAATAATCCAATCTGGAGGTGACCAGAATGTGGGTGACCATGTGTAAGGAGTCCCTGTCAAGAAGTGGGCACAACTGGTGAATTACACGAAGCTGTGCAAAAGCCCTCCTAGCCACAACTGCCACCTGCTCATCGAGCAGGAGTCATGAGTCTAGGTCGGAGGACCCCCAGATTGTGCACCGGGTCTGTTTGGAGTAAACTAGCCCCATCCAGAACCAAAGATGGTAACTCCTTTGTTGACATGGGACCCCCGACCCACAGCCATGCAGTCTTGCCAGGATTCAGTTGTAACCCATTGTCCCCCATCCAGACCCTCACAGCCTCCAGACACCTGGATAGGACTTTGACTGCATCACCAGGGTTCCCACAGGCTGCAATGTACAGCTGAGTATCATCTGCATACTGATGGTACTTCACCCCGTGGGAATGGATGATCTCATCCAGGGGCTTCATGTACATGTTAAATAGGAGAAGTGAGAGAACCAAGCCCTGCGGCACCCCATAATGGAGGGGCCTCAGGTTGGACCTCTCCCCCTCCAACCAGACTGACTGAGTCCAGCCCGTCAGAAAAGAGGTGAACCAGGACCACACAGTGCCCATGGGAAGAACAAGTGGGAACCTTAATCCGGATTAAGGGACCCCAACTGCTAAATAATCATCTTCATCTTCATTTAGTGTTCTTGCTATATGTATTTGATGTTATCTCTCCACCTTCCTCTGAGTCCTCTGCTAAGTATTAAGTGGTCAAAATCCTGAGCCTAAGCGGACAAGTTTGTTGATTTCTCCCACATTCAGTTTTTTTTTAAAAAACTAGATATGCTTAGGGCTCTGTTCTTGTTATTCAAAGGACTGCCCAGGTCCAAGATTTCTGCAGAAGAGAGTCATCATAGTAAAAATAGAATCAAACTGCTGTAACTATGAGCTCAACTATACTATCAAAAACTGTGAAATTTGCTCCACTCATAAAATGAATGAATTTGATTATTATTTTTTTTACTGACTGCATGAAAAGCAACAGCTGTCTTCCAGAAAATGAATAAGAGCTGGTCCTCGCCATCTATATAGCTGAAAATCAAACTCCATTTGTCCGTCTCTATAGTGATACCATCAACCATCTATGCTTGTGAGTCCTGGAAGCCATCAGCAAGTATTAATAAGATACTTGACATCTTCCAGCAGAGGTGCCATTGCTGAACTTTAAAGACTCAATATTTTGACTACATTACCAATGTGGAGGTGCTTTGAAGGAGTGGTTCATGCAAATTACATAACATTGTTGCATGAAGAAGACACCAAATGGCAGGCCATATTTTTCATATGGAGAAAAACAGGATCCCTAAGGTGACAACAAGGTGGACCCCTTCTAATGCCAAATGCCCTCAAAATATACATGGTGATGAACTTTCATGGAAGATTTAAAGACCCTGAAAATGATATGGCAGGATGCCAAAGTACTTTCCCAAGACCGAACCACTGGAGATCCCTTGCTACCTGATATGCTACATAGCATGGGAGGATCTAAGTCTAAGTAAGTGATTGCATGACCGAAAGGCTGATTCAAATCTATCTGGTCCTTTTTGCTCCCAAAGCAGCTTTTCCCTCACACGTTGGGGTCCTTCTACGTTCTTCATGCTAGAATTATTTGATTCGGCTTTATCCCATGTGGTTCGTGTGATCCTTGTTGCAAAGATTGGAGGCATGCCAGTAGATGATGTAGGCAGCTGAGAGTGTAATGTTTGGGACTGGAAGAACATGACATCATCATCTTCTTTCTTCTCCCTCAGTGTCCTTTGATTTTTTTTAAAAAAACTGTATCTGAGATTATTATCAGACCAGAGTTTTCAGCTTATATCGGTCAGCAACCAAACATAAACTTTGAAATAATTTTATCCCAATTGTGTGTACATCTGTACACTTCAAAGTCTGACTGTTTTCTCTCAGCTGGAGTTCGGAAGGGAGAGACATGGAATGACTTAGCCTTCTAAAGAAGTTCAGATGGAAAAAAAAATAGCGAAAGATTGCTGGGTGACTAGGGAAAAGGAAGTGGGAATCTTACAGTGTCCTCTGTGCATCTGCACATATTGCAAAATCCCATCTGTCTCAACATATGGTAACAATTTTGGATTGATATTAATAAGATTGCTAAGGAGTTTCCCTCTTCTAGTTTGGATTGTTTTCTCCACATACAAAACCAGCAAGGGAACCATAAAAGGATTGGCAGAGGTGGGAAACAAGGAAGAAAGGGTGGGCAGAGGTGGGACTGAAGGGAGGAAGGAGGAGGCTGTGGGAAGGAATGTGCCTTGAAATGCATCCAGTGTAAACACCGAGCTCCAAAAACCTTTTGCAACCCATGTGCAAGCACTGATTCTGATTAAAAATATAACAGAGACTTCAAATAAAATCTAAGCCAAGCTAAAGCATTCCAATTCGGTGTTCTAGTGTAATCACGTACTATGTAGTGTAGATAACATGCTATAATTCTATGCAGTAATAAACAGGTGTGAAGGAATCTTATGACTGAATGTTACCTACTATAGATAGACTCTACACAAAAAAGTAAATCTTGCATATAGAGAACTATTTTCTCAGTGGAAATGATTCAAATACGTCCTGCTTTGGCATAATGTTTGTATGATCCCAATTAACAGTTTATCATTTCTGTGGCAATTAAGCCAGATGCTGATGCCAAAATGGTCTGTGATCCTGTGAAGCATTTGAATTATTCTCATCATTCAGTTTCCATAGTTTAAAATATGTCAATATGCTATGGTCAGTTTTGCTTGGCAAACCATCACTGCATGGTTGACGGTTCTGCATCTTTTGATGTCCGCATCTGTCATGTTTTGAGGGACAGAGATTCTGAATAAGAAATTAGTGACAGATGCTGGAGGGACGGTAGCTTTAAAGAAAAACAACCATAAAACCTATTGCTGTTAAGACATTCCCTTACCGTGGATTACACAATTTATTTGACAGTAAAACAGGACAAAAACAATTAAGAGTATTTTACTGATGAGCCAATAGAAGGATAATGACTTAGTCGCAATACAGGTTCTGATAAGACTGCCATCTCAAACTCACATTTCTTTACAACTTAATTATCCAGTCTAGTTTAGGGTGATGGTGAATAAGTCCTGCAATGTGTGTATAAAATCTACTTTGCAATGGGTTGATTTGCCTCAAATCTCCTTGATAAAAAACCCCTTAGAATGCAGTGAATGGTCTATTGGAATAGTTCACATTCTTAGTTCACTGTGGTCTCATAGTCTTATTTGAGATATGCTTGTGAGCTCAAGATAAATGATGTCAACATTTGCTTTTGATTTGAATAAAGTTCATTTCTTTCTTGATTATATTCTTCCTTTGGGTTTTTAGGAGACCAGCATTTGCCCTCAGTTGGAAGAGAACACAGTTCCTTTCAATGCCTGTAAATAAACATTTAAGAGATATTGAATCTCTCTTGTTACCAATATGGTGTGCTGAACAGAGTGTCAAATTGCTACTTGGGCCATAGAAACTCACTGGGGGCTGACAAAGGTAAACAACTCCTTGGACATCTCACATGTTCTAAAAATGCACTTAGGTTGATCTTAAGCCAGAGGTGATTTGTTGGTGCGTGATTCATAGTCTTATTCTACTGTAACAGGTTGATACTGATACATAGACACACACACCCCTCAACCCACCCACAATACAAACCCATAAACAAACAAACAAACAAATAAATAAATAATACATTAAAATACACCCACCCACCCACCCCATACAGAAATCAAACAGAGCTTTTGAACCAGAGCTTAAAGCTTATGCTGGTTAATCTTTCTCACACTAGGTCAGATGGAAGGAACTACAGAATGAACTCACCACAAGATGGCTTCATTTTGACACTTTTCAACTTTTCAACAGTTAAAGAAGTTAAGTACTAAGTCTTTGCCTAACCAGTTCTCTAGGATAATATGCTTTAATGCAAATGTAAAACAGCTGTACCTCCTTAACGGTTCTCCAATTGGAACAGGTGTAGCTTATTGATGAGGTAACTCCATGCCCGGCCGCCAGGCCTTTTTAGGAACTGTGGTAGTACGTCAATATAGGTATCAAATACTCATTAAAATACACACAGACACACCACATCCAAAGGTGAGTCACTTACCCTGGGGAGCAGGCTATAGGGAGCTTCAGGCTAGCAGCTTCTCTTCCTCCTCCCCGCTTGGGAGGACAGCAAGGAGGCTGTGCATACGTGCCAAGCACTGTAGGCGTGCATGCACAACCAGTGAAAAGGTAAGCCCCGAAGGTGGTTCCCCCCAAAAGCTGCTACTATTCTCCGGGACACTGTGAAAAGTTACTACCGGTTCTGGCGAACTGGTGAGAACCTGTTACATCCCATCGCTGACACTAGGTCAAGTGAAAGGAACTCCTCAAAAAGTGGCTTCATTTTGACATTTTTACAAGTGGCCTAGACATTGAAAAAGAAAAAGCTTGGAGATGAAGGAAAGAGGTGGGGTGGACTAAGCTGTATGGAGACTGCAAGGCATTAGAAGTCTGGTGGTTTCTCTGCTCATTAGGCTGTCAGAAACTGCCAGTCTCCCCTGATGTGTTATAGTTCCCATGGAACTTTGTTCCTCCCACTCATTCTCTTCTTCTTCATGCTTAAATAGCCCTTGCTGCAATGATAAAATTGCCAAGACACAGGTATTTATACTAAAACTCCACTGGGACTGATTTTTTTTTTTGCCAAAGCTAGCAGGATTCTAAGATTGCAAACCTGGTCAACAGATAGAAGTCACTTATTTATTTATTGTTCACATTTATTATCCCGCCCCAATCGGGTATACCCGACTCTGGGCGGCTTACAAGACAAAACACTTAAATGCAGTAGTCCTTTTCTTTCTTTCTTACAAAGGCTCCAGAGGTCATCTCCTCCTCTCCTCCTGTGAGCGTCAGTCTTTAAATATTCATCAATGTTTGGGGTGCTTAATTACTGTTTCTTGTCCTTTGTGAGAGGTTTGACATCTTTAACAATTACATTAACAGGCTGGGATATCATCTTCCTCTCTGCGCTGGAAATGGCTGGATTTGGCCAATGAAAAATGGTGTGCACTTGTTTCAATTAACTCCCATTCCCCACAATGAATCTTGGAAGAATTCACAAATGTCTTTGTAATAGGAATGGAAATAGTTTGGAGGTAAAAAAAACACCCACCACTTCCTAGTATTAGAGAAAAAGACACTGGTGGATTATGTTCATCACTAGTAAACCACAGACAATGGCAAACATTCTTTGTGTGTCTGTGTGGCCATACATGGGTATCTATGTCAGCATAATCCTGGTGTCAAAGGTTCTGTTGTCGCAGTATCACTACGAGATTGTTCCACAGCATGCTCTTCTGTCTAGTTTTTGCTTAGCTGTCATAAGATGGTTTATCATCTGACAGTCACTGATATAACTGATGTTTGAGAAATATACATAGCTCCTTTGGAAGGGTGTCCACAGAGAGAGGAGAAAGTCTTTGTAGTGCCCTTCACTTTGCTGCCTTGCAATATGCAGCAGAACAGGAAGGAAACTATATGTAGGATTGTAGTGGGTTACATAGGAATATCATATAGACTTGAATGGTTCCCAGGAGAACTCTTGATTATACAGTATCATTTCATATGAATATGTAGTTTTTCATCCAAGACAGCTGTGATATTGACAAGCTTCTGCATTCAATAAATCATCCAAGTATAACTCAATGGGCACAAGTAATCTTCTCTGAATTTAACTGTTTGTAAGCATCAGTTTGGAATATACACGGAAGAATGGAAGGAGTATGTCATAAGAGGGAAGTGGAATGCTAAACCTGAACTTTTCTTTTCTTGTGCTATTTTTTATTTACCCATACATTTTAAGAACATTTTAAAAGGATTGAAATTGGAATTATCATTACCCTTTGGACCCTGTGCTATAGTATCCATTGAATGAGAAGAAGAGGGATATAAAAATGCTAGCTATTTTTTTTTTGTTCTTGGTTCATGTTAATTCAACAAGTAAACTTGAGGGGAAAATTTCATGAGATTTCTTCCTTCCACCTGAAAGTGAGAAAAGAATCACTATTTTTCTCCTCAATGTCTCTGCAATTTGCACTAGATGACTTTGCCCCAAACCTGTGTCTTTTCCTTGATAAGTGTAAAGCGCGCATGCACACACGCACACACACACACACACACACACACACACACACACACACACACACACACACACAGAGAGAGAGAGAGAGAGAGAGAGAGAGAGAGAGAGAGAGAGAGAGAGAACATGAAATAATTGTTTGCTGTTACTTCTAATAAAATAGCCTGGATATTGCAGTCCCAAAAAAGTAACTTGTCTAAATTCTGGGAAGCAGGTGGAGATGAGGGGGACCTCTAGAAAGCAACTTACACAGAGGCTTTTTCAAATCTAAAAGTATCACAGAAGGGAAAACATGGCATATTTTATGAAATGAAATGAATTAAAACATCAGATCTTTCTCCTGATGTGAGGAAGCACAAATTATATGTCACACAAACCAGACTGACATAACAGTAAAGGGAAGTGTTAGCATAAAGTTAATTATGTTACCAAGGCTATGATCCTGAAAGCAGATTTGCTGGGAAAGAACTGAGTTCTGGAGAAATCAATGCAACTTAGTTCCAATTAAAGGCATCAGGGCTATAAAACTATCCAAACTCCTTAGAGGGTTTTAAAGAAAAGCAACACAAAGTAACCCTGATTGGATTTCACTATCACAAGAGAGTTATAAAGCGGCACATTTGGTTCAGACACCTTATGTCTTTCTCTGCCACCACAGTCCTATTCTCCTTGATTCTAACTTCCAAAATATCCTAATCAGCAACTGTTGTTGGTTATCCTTTTACCAGTTATTCTATCTGAATCAAACAGGAAGTTTAGTGTTTCCAACAAGAAAACTCACTGTAGTCTAATACGAATGCCTTGAAACCAAACATTGATCTGTGGTACAACCATGTTTACAGTTTTATCTAGTAATCTATGCCTTATTCTAAAAATGTTCCAATTTGGGGACTATGCAGCTTGCCCATGTCTATACAAACTGGTTTATTCTCTCAGAAGGCACAGTGGGGAATTAAACACTTAATCTCTGGCTCCGTAGCCAGAATTCTAACTCATGGAACTATTCAATGATCAGAACTGGTAAAAGAGCTCTTTAATTATCCCAGTTACCTTGAGAGCCCTGTTAGGCTTGGTATCAGTCAGTTTCTACTTGGTGACATGCAACTAACAAAGGCATATCAGAAAACAAAACAAAATAAAAAACACTGTAGCACGTTAAAGACTAATTGCTATATTTTTATTGTTAGCTTTCGCGGATCAAGTCCCCTTCTTCAGACAAGGAGTGAAACAGGGATGTGTTTTATGCACCAAATTCAGGGGTCAAAGGGAGAAGGGTGTGTTTAAGCAAAATGACAGACAAGCAAGCACAACAATACAGCTTCCCACAGCCATCAGCAACAATAGATTATTCAGATTAGCTCTAATTGTCTCCCTTTCAATCTCAAAGGGTCTGAGAAAGCCCATTCTGGTCTCTGATCAACCTTTGACTTGCAAGCAAAAACACTGTACCTGGTTACTTCCTGTTTTGCTAAAGAGAATTGGCAGGAAGGTTGTAATATAATATATAAAATATCTAGCAGCATATAACAATCTGTGTATCAAATTTGAAAGGTATTACTAATAAAGTAATAAAGGTATTACTAATGAGTTCAAATGTTGCAACATCCGAGCTAAGGAGCTCTGCTTTCCATTGGGGCAAATAAGAAAAACTGAACATTCAAGAGCTCTGTATATACCTTTGAAGGCATTGACAGGTGGTGCCACTATTGGAAAGTAAACCTAGCCTGCTGGAAGCCCAAATTCATGGATCCCCACCCACACCCCCACATTGTGAGGAAGAAAAAGGTATCCCTGCAGAATTAATTAGCAAGTTGAGTCCCTCCTGTCACTGCCAGCCCCCTGCAATATAAATAAATAAATGCCAGTCAGATAAATCGGTTCTGTTAGGCCACGTACAGATCTGGGATCTAATTAGAGGAATAATCAATATATCAGTGGGAGGCAGCTACTTAAGAGCCCCCCAAGCAGTCGTAGATTTAGGACAAGTGAAGAGGCCTACTCAGCAACAGCAGGAAAGGGTATAAATGCAAATGAACCTCATAAAGATGAATGAATGGTTCTGCCTTTACAAGTTGCTCTGAATTGATCTGGGTTTCTATCTACCCAGCCACAACCAGCAGCTTTCTGTGTCTCTTTGTCACCAAAAACAAAATTAATGTACATGGTTACAAGTTACCTCTACTTGATTCCCAAAGATTAGTGTGATGCATCTTCATTTGTATTCTCATTTGTTCTCCTTAAAATGATGCCCACCTCCCTCTGCTACACCATTAAATGTCTGAAAGTTGTTTCAATAAATTGTGAACCTGTCATGCTAGTTACTTTGGTGTCAGAAATACTCCCTGTTCTGTGTGGAGCTCCAGCTAGGTTAACAGCTTCACCACATGGCTGATATACACACACACACACACACACACACACACACACACACACACACACACACACACACACACACACACACACACACACACACACACACACACACACACACACACACACACACACACTGTATTTGCCTCTTTATATTTCTTTTTAAAAAGTAGTTACGACCCATCCTTTTTGTTCCCATGCATGTCTCCTCCTCCTCCTCCTCCTCCTCCTCCTCCTCCTCCTCCTCCTCCTCCTACTACTACTACTACTACTACTACTACTACTACTAGAAACATAAATACTACTACTACTACTACTACTACTACTACTACTACTACTACTACTACTAGTAGTAGTAGTAGTAGTAGTAGTAGTAGTAGTAGTAGTAGTAGTAGTAGTAGTATTTATGTGTCTAAATGTAAGACCAACATGCTCAAGTGGGAGCTGATGGCAGACAACAACATGCTGTGTGAATCCAGCTTATTTACTGGTCTGCCAATTACTGCCACAAGTACTGATGAGAACTTAAGCTTGGCCAATGACAAAGCCAAGAAAGTGGCTTCATTTTAGCAGTCCAGGGTTTGATCGGGACATGAAAGAAAAAGAATTAGGCTTCTTATTGTTTTCTTACAGGGTTTCCCCCAACTTCAGAGTGTTATCTCCATTAGGCTTTTCATTTGTGGTGGCACCATGCTTATTTTAATGGGTTTTGTGTTGGTTAACTCAAAACTGTGAATTTTGCTGAAATTGCATTATTTGATTATCACATCACTTGATATTTTCTGCAATGGCCACACCTCTAATGGTGCTATTCTGACATTCTTTGCTCTTTGCCCTGGCTATTTTCTGGCTATTTTCTTTTTTTCCATCAACTATCAACGATGGTTTCTGCAGGAGTTGGCAATGTGGGTTTCTGGTGTACCAAGTTTTTTTTAAAACAGGAATTTCTATTGTTCTTACACCTCTAGTAGTACAAGAGTTTATAACTCAGAATCTGTCAGGCTGCCACTATGATGATAAATCTTTTACTTTTTTGCAAAGCCTGAAGAAATAAAGGTGTGTAAAATAAAGAATATAATACACTAAGATACTGTAAAAACAGGGTGCTGTAATTACAGAATATGCAAGTTCTAAGATCTGCAAATGGCATCCCTGGTCATATCACATATAACAACATAAATTCTAATTATTTCAATTCAAATTCAGTTCTCCTTCATGGCTTGACTGTCAGCCATTGGGGGGGGGGGGATGCAAGGCAAGATACAGTGCCCTTGCTTCTGGATTTGGCTGGAGAGTAGGTTGATTGTTTCATAGCTACTCTTAATAAACTGACGTTCAAACCTAATTTTAAAGTGCAACACACATTTTTGGGATCATATTTTCGAGTCCTTCTTCATTATTTTCATATTTTATATACAAAAAAGTCTCATCTTGGCAGTCAGAATGTCCCCTGAAGACCATAGGGCATCTAAATCTATATGCCCCAACTTCCACACATGTATAATGTGTTCTTTGTTCTGTGTGTGTTCAAGGTCTATATGAACTTCTTTGAAATTAGAATAATAAGGGCTATGACAAACAAAGAAGGTGTCAGGTATAAACCCACAAACCTGGGAGGCAGCAGCTGTAGATCGCCCACTTTGGTGCCAAACCATCTCTGCTGCTACCGATCACTTTGAAGGAGAATGCCACAGACATGAAGAGGCTAAACGACAAACACAGAAGCTTCATCAAACTCAACCATGCCCTCCACCATCCATTCAATGTAATGTGTGTGGTCACATGTTTCATGCCAGGATCAGCTTATTGAGTCACTAGAGACATATCCATCAACTTCCAGGAAAAATGTATGCTCAGATATGAGTAGCAGCTGCCTCCTCCTCTGAGGGGCTACCACCTTTACCACTTTGAAAGCCATGCTAGTCAAGGTTCAGTACCATTTACCTTTAGGTCAGACTGGGAACGACTTTTGCTTAAAATCTTCAAGAACTGATGCCAATCATTTGTGGAAAGAATAAGTTAAATGGATCAAGATTCTGATTTGTTTTGAGGTAGCTTTTTAACATTTTGAACATCCACTTCTATTCTAGAATGACACAACCCTGGCATAGGTTTTGCTCTCCATGAGAACTAGGACTTATTGATGTAGGTGACCATCCAATTCTGGATCACGTAAAGCACCATATGATGTCATAATGCCATCTAGTCAATCAGATTTAGCAAACATTTAGCCACCATTGTGATGGATCAGTGGTTAAGAAGTTCGCCTTGTTAGCTGGAAGGTTGGCCAG
The DNA here is from genome assembly GCA_030440675.1 of Furcifer pardalis. Lineage (NCBI taxonomy): Eukaryota > Metazoa > Chordata > Lepidosauria > Squamata > Chamaeleonidae > Furcifer > Furcifer pardalis. Next base: position 13,860,250 of record CP126894.1, on the reverse strand, counting down.
TCAGCAGTTCAAGGTTCAAGTTCTGCATGATGGAATGAGTGCCTGTCTCTGTTCCGACTCCTGCCAACCTAGCAGTTTGAAAGCAAGAAAATAGGTAAACGTAAAGGTAAAGTAATTGCAAGTAGACAAATAGGGACCACTTTGGTGGGAAAAGATCTTGGGGACATGAAAAGAGCCTCATTTGGGTGTTCCCTGAGTGGAGTTCCTCCAGCAAAAATCCTTTCAACCCAGAAAGCATCTTTGTGTGTTTCTGACAAGATTTTTTTAAAAAAGAAAGAAAGCAAAGAGCACACTCCCACAAGAATGGTAGAATATGAGAGATCTTCTCCTTAAGAACTGTCAATAATCTTCAGGAAAGCTGGATAGTGTCTCCTAATTCTGCCTTGTAAGGGTAACTCACTTCTATAGACAAATATTTGTCTAAGAAAATGTAGCTATTGCATTTAGAAAGTGTAAAATATAATGTATAACATTGAACTACTGTGAGTGTTTGGGCAATAAATGTTAAAAGAACACAAAGGAACACTGGTAGCATCAGGAAGGCTTGTGTTTATGACTCTATTTAAGAATGCAGAGTCCAAATCAAAATGCAATGAAACTCTTTTCCTCTTAATAGGGGATATAATTGGAAGGAATCCCCAAGGAATTTTGCTTCCTACTTCTACATAAAACCCTATTACTGGCTGATCCCTGAACAAAGATATGTTTCTAGTGATCCCCTACCCCTAATCCAGAAAGCTCTGTCCCTAGCGAGTGCACAGGTGCTCCGACAAGTTAAGAACCCCTTTCTTTGTAAGGAAGCTGTAATTGATAAGGCTCAGGCATACTGTTGAGATGGAAATTCATGGAGAAGGCAGGAAAATTATCTTTTTCTGTTGGGAGACAAAAGAGGATACATGATCCTGAACAGCAGCAGCAGAAAAGGGAAAGAACCAGCGGGGGTGGTTTCAGCTGCTTAATGGCAACATGAAATTTTATCTAGACACTTAGAGGAAATTGCTACTTCTCACATTAGAAAAGGGATTTGATACCAAGAAAGGTACAGGATGCATGTTGGATAACAAAGTACACTGAGTCCCAAAGCTTTGAGATCCAGGGAAACTGGAATCTGATTGTGTCATTATGAGTCCCCCATAAAGGCATCTAGTCAAGTTAAGAGAGCAATGTTTATTTCTCATTGTCATCCAGAGTTTCAGGAAGAAGCTTAATTTCAAACCTTCTCCCTGATCTGCTAGTTTTCTTTCTTCAGGGAAATTTTCATATACACAGAGGGGCTTTGGTTCATATGTGCACTGACCATGTGTACTTTGAAGTGGTAGGTCCAGCTGGATACAAATTTGCCAGAATTGAAACTTCCATGGACATTGGGGTCATCTGTGGCTGCTGGCCAGGATGGAGATAGATTTACTATTATAAATTTATTTATTTAAAATATTTGTAGCCCACTTTTCTCCTCAAGAAGACCCAAAGTAGTTTCCAATATTAAAACAAGCAATAGAAAAACTGTAAGGATAGAATATCTCAACCCTCTTCTTTAGCAACCAGCTATTGAGAAGAAGTCTGCCTGAAGAGAAAGAGCTTTGCCTACCCTAGGGAAGAAAGCAAAGAGGCGGTGCAGCAACATGTATCCTTGTCTTGTATCCTCACCAAATTCATCTGTGAGAATGACTGTATCAGATGGCTATATGTCACTATGATCTACTGAAGAATATGGAACCGAAGGTAAAAGTAGCACATGACCTACTTGTGGAAATTGGATAGGCAATGGGTTGGTTACTTTGTGAACACACTGTTGGACTATATAGCTCAATGGTTTAATCCAGCAGGTCTTCTCTTATTGTAGTTATTTTATTTATTTATCACATTTTATACAGCCCATCTGGTATTATATAAACCTTTGTATTATATCAACCTTTGTTGGATAGCTCAGTAGAACCAGGCATTGAGAATTTGATTCCCCACTATGCTTCCTTGGCAGGGGCTGGATTCAATGGTCAAGAGGTTACCTTCCAGAAATATAGTTACAATGATTTTTCAAACATGGCCAGGTATTCTAAACCACAGGTGGGGAAAATGTATTCATCTTTTTTTGCTGGACTCTGACTCCCGTCAGCCCCAGCCACTTTATTCAGTATTGGGGAAAAGCCTGGAGTTGTAGTGTCTGAAGGGCCACACCTTTTCCATCTCCCAACTAATGGACTGATTTCAGTACTTCAACTACTTTGGTCAAAATGGAGATCAGGTGCTAAGGAAGTTGAGTCCGAAGTCAGACTACTCTAAAGTCGTCTAACTGGGGCTGCCATTAAAGACAGGAATTGCAGAAGGACAGTTGCTCAGTTGGTTGTAAGGCAACCAGGTAAGAACTAGTTCCTTTTGAACTGCCCAAAGAGTCCTTTAAGAACAAGGGGCCCCAACATGATCTCCCATGGGACGTTGGGAGCAACTTTTTAAAAAATCTCAAAACATCATGGTTGTTCCAACTCAACCTATAACTAATTCTCTGAGTTATCCAGCCAGCCTCTACACAGGCATAGTGAAGTTTGTCACCACTCCTTGCGTAGCCAAGCATAAGGATCATCTACCAGTGACAGTGAACCTTGGCACTTCAGCTGTTCTTGAACTTCAATTCCCAGAAGCCCCAGTCAGCAGGAGTGCTGACTTGGGCTTCTAGTAATTTAAGTCCAAAAACACCTGGAGTGCCAAAGTTCATCATCACTGATTCTACACCAATGGTTCACAACATGGGCCCCAGGCCCCACAGGGGGACTTCAGTTCCCAGAAGTCTAAGTCAGTACATTGGCTGATTAGTACTTTGGGGAATTGACATAGGCTTCTGGGAATTGAAGTTTAAAAACCAAAGGTTTGGGAAATACTGATCTACACAGAGATGGGAGTTTCAGGGGTATTTTTTTTTAAAAAAATTAAAAATCATTTCACATTAATTGGAAATGCCAGGAAAAAAATTGTAAGGACAGGGGATGCTCAGTTGACATGAAACACAGAGCAATATTATGTGAAGGAAATGGTGTGTGTGTGAGGAGAACAAAGAACTCTCTAGGCTGCAATATTTTGTTCTTGGTCTTATTAATGACTCCACTGCATTAATTTTTAGGACACACAAGATAAAGGTCATAAATGTTATGCAAACAAAGGAAATAAGCAATTATTCAGGAAAAATTTACAAGTACCAGTAGTATCACTGCTGTTGTGTTGCTTCTACTCTTCCTTTTCCTTTAAACACTGTTAGAAATAGGAATAAAATCTGTTATGTAAGTAATTGGATTTGACCATTTTTGGCTTGCAAGCAAATGCAATTTTAGTGGTACAAGTTTCATACTGAGGTCAAAATGTGCCTTCACAACCTTTAGGTCTGAGATTTTTTTTAAAAAAGAGAAATGCAGGATTGTCAGATATTTTCACCTGCTCTTCTGACAGGAAAAATATTGATTAGGTTGAAATATGGTTGCGCTGACAGCTTTGTGGATACTGTAGATCAGGGGTGCCCAAACTATGGCCTGGGTCCCGGATCCAGCCCCCGACAACAATTCATCCAGCCCATGAAGCCCTCGTCGCTCCTGGAAGTGGAAATAAAATGCACCCATACAGATGCATTTTACTTCCACTTCCGGGAGCAATGAGGGCTTTGCTGGCTGGATGAATTGGTGTCAGGGGCTGGATCCAACCCCTGGGCAATAGTGACCAATCCCCTGAACCATGTGACCCGCCCACGGCCCAACAAGTTTGGGCATCCCTGCCATAGACTGATAGAAAAAGGAACAAGTGGCTGCTAGATCAAGTCAAGCCTGAATTTTCTTTAGTACCAAAAATAACAAAATTGAGACTGCTATACTTTAGACAGATTATAAGAAAATAAGACTTGGTGTAGAAGTCATTGTTAGGAAAATTTTAAGGCAACTGGAAAAGAAGATGACCAAATATGAGATGGATCATCTCAGTAAAGGAAGCCATGGGCTTAAGGATATGACATTTTGGGATGCCATTCATTCATAGGATTGCCATGAGTCTGAAGTGACTTGATGGCACATAGAAACGACAAATTAAGGCACAGTTTCTTTCATACACAATAAGAACAAGATTAGTATGTATAACTAAATGCTGCTCTAGAGTGAGCTTAAGCAATACAGAGTCTCCCTTGCCTGAAAGCCAATCAAACCTGACTAAAGGGGTGATGTTCATCTCTGTTTATAGCCAAAAGGCCAGCACATGGTCATGTGGCAGGCATAAAAGATGCCAGAGAGTATGGAATGCTCTTACTTTTCCCGCTGAAGTGTACCTATTTAGCTACTTGCAATTTCTTGCTTTCAAACTGTTAGGTTGGCAAGAGCTGGGACAGAGACGTGAGCTCAAAATAGATATAACACACCACTTTAAAAACATTCAAAGCAAGTGCAACTATCAGGGATATAACAAGCTGTTGGCACTGCTTGTCTTGAACTTCCTTCTAGTGGAATATTGATATATGCCAGATATGGATGTGGTCTGGTCTGGTCTACTACATTACTACTTCAGATAAGATGTAGACCTTGGGTCCCTCTGCTAGAAGGAAGGCAGTATAGAATTGCAATCATAAAATGAAATAAAAATAAACTCAAGAAAAGCACTGCCAGACTAATTGGCTTCTGTAGGTTACATTGGAAGAGGTGGCATTTTGTTTTCCCCTCAGTCAACAAAATATTTCAGCAAGCCCTACTTATTATGACAGATTTAAATTGCATTTAAATTAGTGGATGCTCATTTTACAGGATGTGCAAAAACCTGACATAAACGAAGTGTCTTGCTTGGGTTCACTGGTTGTGTCCTTCTGTCCACAACTGTCAGGAGAATTGACCAAAAGTGTTAGGAAGAAACAGATATTCAATAACATGTAAATAAAATTATATGGCTGGAAAAATGATAGTAAGCATAGTATGGATGTGAAAGATCATAAATCAATAACTACATTAGAAGCCAATTTAATAATTGCACCCCAAGGGAAATGAGATCACTGGATTTAAAGCTAGTTTGGCAAGATGTCCCACCAAAAGAGCTATTCTGGCTACAACTGGAAGTCATGATTTGAACTTGAGGGAAAGGCACCTTTAGGAAGATTTACATTCACTTCATCTGAAAGACGCTGGGAGCAATAAATCAGGGAGCCACCATCTCCAGTAGCTTAAACAGCTCCAAAAGGTTAAGTAGAAGATATAAAAATGTTATGATGTGTTTGTTATAGCCCTTCAAAGAGAAGTAACGAACCAAGTAGGACGGGAAGGTTATTCTGATATCAAGCAGGAATTGGGAACAGAAGCTGATGGAAGACAAGAATAAATGCATAAAGACACAAGAAGAGTCCTCCTGGCTAAAGCCAAAGGCCTGTATCCACTCCAGTATTCTGCTCACACAACGGTCAACCAGCTGGAGACTCCATGAGTAAGACATGAGTAGAACAACATACTTCCACTTCATACTCCCAGCAGCTTATACACATATAGTAATTACTTTGTTCTAGTACCAGCATGGCCACATGTCTTCTTTTCAGGGGTACAACTGTCCATTTACCAGTGGACAATCCTCTTTTCGGATGTATCTTCCATTTGAAGGACTTCCCAGTTCAAATCTGATCTGAGAGTGAAGATATATAACTGGAAAGAGGGTGATGGGGGCTTTCATGTTGACTGTTGTGACCACCTGGATCCCAGATGGAACAGACACACAGTTCAGCTGATCACAGTGTTCCCCATTTGAGAAAGATTCATTCCAACAATAAAATAATTGCATGCCATCAAGTTGATTCTGAGTTATGGCAACCATTGCGAGGGCTTTCTAAATAGAGAATTCTCAGAAGTAGTTTACCTTTCCTTTCTTCTGGTGGTACCCTGGGACATTGTAGCTTCCTCAAGGCTACAGAGGCTGGACCTTCTGGAAGGCACAATGGAAAATCAGATTCCCTCAGCTGTAAAGTGGCCATTGGCATTCATATTGGAATGTCTCAGTACTGTATGATCCATTATCCTTGCTCCATTTCTTTGCCATAACTTAGACCCTGATAGCTGGGAGCCCACCTAATAATAAACCTGGTTAAGGAACACACACATGTGTTTGTGTATGGCCACAGGTTAGTAACCTTCTCACCTTTAGCAGAACAAGAGCCATGGCAGTGCACACCTTTGCTATATCCCTGTGGATTTTTGCTGCATTGTTCCTTCCCATGCCTGGGTCAGTTATCCTTGAAAGCAATGAAACACCTGTGCCAAGAGGTGTAAACAGGACCCGTAAAGACCAGGAACTATAACACTAATGGAGAACAAGAAGGCCACACAGTGCTCTCTGTACCATTAAAGGTATTGTTTCTATGGCACATGAAATCGTCTCACCTTACCTTCATGTATAACAGAGCTTCAGAAAATTACATTGGGGATTTCTAGAGTTTCAGTCTGTAAAAGCCGTATTCCCACCTACAACTCCTATGAGTTGCCAAAAGGGGTGCCTTTACTAGGAGAGAGGCAGAATGCAAAATCAGTAAAGAATAAATGAATAAATGAGAAAGGGTAAATCTCCACAGGTTACAGGTAAGTAGTCTGAAGTAATTTAGTGACCTGTAACTAGTTATGTTTGAGAGAACAAGCAATGAATTTAGTTGTTACAGCACTGAAGTGAAAGTAATGTAACAAGTAGTTGTTGTTTGATGTAATTATCAACATTTTCTAATTTCAAAGAATTTAGAAAATGATAGGAATTTTTCAAATTTTATACCATTCTTTTATGAACTCTAAGTGACAAAGAAAGTATTCTTTGTCTCTGTCCTGTATATTTCTGTACAGTATATATTTGAAAAGGGGAGACTGAATTGTGTGTCTTAGAGGTTGGGAGTTCAAGTTGTGCCTCTTGTGAGCTGAGCCAGCCTCCAAGGCCACAGGCAAGTTACACAGTCCCAGAATGCTCTCAGAAGACTCAATGGCACATGATAATTATTCTAATAAATATTTCTAAATAGTTGAAGGATATTATTTTCCTGTATTTTTATTTTATTTATTTATTGCATCTGGGATATTTTTCCACTCTGTCTTTTTTCTGCATTTCCTAATTCAAAATGTTACTAACACATAAGGAATTATGAAACCAGAGCAGCAAATCAATAACAATACCCTGGTTGTTTGGAAGTAATGAATAATTCAATCAGATACTTTGCAAAGTAGTGTATGGTCTGATAGAATGCATCAGTCCTGTGCAGATTAACTGTGCCAATGATGTATAACAAAAGATTACATTGTGTTAATGGATGGCTTAGTGGTTAAGACTCTGAACATGATGTGCAGTGCTCTGCAGATCAGCAGTTTGAGACCTGAGTACTTCACAACGGAATGAGCTCTCATCATCTGTCCCAGCTTCTGCCAACCTAGCAGTTCGAAAGCAAGAAATTGCAAGTAGATAGATAGGTACTGCTTTGGCAGGAAAGGCAGCAGCATTTCATGGGCTCCAGCATCTATTCATGCCTGTCACATGACCATGAAAGCATCTATAGATTGTATTGTATTGTTCAACTTATATGCTGCCCCACTCGCGCAGCAACTCTGAGCGGCTTACAACGGAAACAATTACAATTACATAGCAATTACATAGCATAGAAACAGTTACCAATATCACAAAACAAATTACAAATATCACATAGCAAATATAACATATCAAAAACATTCTAAAAAAATCGCCAATCAAAATTACAAATTACAAAACACCAAGAGATCATTAAAAAAAATTTCAGAAATACTATAGTCTAACACAGGGGTGCCCAAACTTTTGAGGTCGTGGGCCGATCATGTGGTTCTGGGAGCCGGTCACTAAGGCCCAGGGGCCAGGTGTGGTCCCCGATGCCAATTCGTCTGGCCCATGAAGCCCTCGTCGCTCCTGGAAGCAGAAGTAAAACTTGCCCATACGGGCCCGTTTTACTTCTGCTTCCAGGAGCGATGAGGGCTTCGCGGGCTGGAAGAATTGGTGTTGGGGGCCACACCCGGCCCCCAGGCCTTAGTTTGGGCACCACTGGTCTAACACAATACAGTATACCACATTCCTCCTTTTGCTCCCTGGCCAGATCGGCCTGGGGAGCACCCTGCAGCATGGGCGGCATCAGGGGCAAGCGGCAACCCCAGCATCGCTTTGTAGGCGGCCAGGGGTCACAGGTGTTGGTCCTTTTGCTCCCTGGCCAGACCGGCCTGAGGAGCACCCTGCAGCACTGACAGCGCTGGTTTTTTGTCTGTTAGCAGAGATGAGCACCACCCCTAGAGTTGCACATGACTGGGTTTCAAGTAGGAGAACTTCTGAACACTGCATTTCAGGTATATCCATAAAGGTGCTGGAATAGTTAAAGGTAAAGGAAGTCCTGGTCAGGTAGGTACATTACTAAGCCTCAAAAGAAGACTTTTGGTTGTAATTTTGGTTGTAACATATTGTAATTTGAATGTTGTTGCTAGCTGGAAATTTAGCATCTTGGAAACCCAGTCCTAAACTGAATCAAAATTTGTGTTTTTATGCTCTAATCAAATCCCTACATAAAAATTCACTCCCTTGACAGGTTAAAGAAATATACATTTTGCATTTTAGGAAAATCCTGTTCACATTTATTGTTATAGTGATTGAGAGTCCCTCTTGGAGAACAAATTGATTTCTGAAGCATTTGCTACAATAAAAAAAAATGAATAATGCTTCGACTAACACAAACAGAGGGCTTGAGAAACGAAGCGCTCCCATTCCATGGCAAACAGAAGGGAAATGAGCCCTGAGGTTTTCCCTTTTTTCCTTTACAACCACACATTAGTCATTCTGCATTTTTCTCTCATCATGGCTGCTAATTCTAGGATGTGCACTGATGCTTAACATGGGACCTTTTATGTGCCATATCACTCCATTCAGTCCTGACAAGGAAGTTACAAAGGATGTAGTTAGATGCAGCTAGTTATGTTTGGGGCTAAAATAAAAATATTTAAAAGTTACATCTGAAAAGTAATACAACTAGTAGGCTCCGGTTATTTAACTGGTGTAATGAGCAGGGCTACATCAACAAAAGGGCATTTTAAGACTTTACATTAGAGGCAGTTTGATATTTATGTCTCTTAAGTATCCAGAAATACAGTAATCAAAAAAGTAATGAGCAGCATAACAAATATTGCAAGACACCACTTTTTATAAACAATTTATTTGTTTGTTTATATTTATGCCCTGCCTTTTTGTTGCAAGCACCACTTAGGGTGGCTATCACCATAACTTAGAACCATATCACCATAACTAGAACTAGCAATAAGGTGATATGGTGTTATAGCGCTATTCTCATATGTATAGTAATTTTTTTACAAAGGAGGATACTGTACAGTAATTGGGATTGAGTGAACACCATGGGGATATGTCACCACAGTCCTGAACATTATGCCCAAAAGCTAATGTCACTAAAACTCTGTCTATAGACACACCCCTCTTCCCTCTTTAACAGGTAACGCACATCTCTGTGGAAAAACTCCTATTGAAACGTTCCAACATGAAAAAAGTAGAAACCCTCCAGCAGCACACATAAAAGCCACTTCAGATAAAAAAGTAGAAACCCACCAGAAACCAAACAAAAAACAAACACTCCCGCCCCCCCCCAAAAAAAAACCCTCAAAACAACCCAAAATAATTTGAATTCAACCATGGTATAAGAAGAGTGAATCTTAAGGGTATTTTTATGTCACCTGCTAAGTAATTCTGTTTTTAAAGTTTTAAATGGTTTTAACTATTTAGTGTATTTTAACCATTACTATAATTTCATTACTTTGAATGTACAATTAATTGTGTTTTAATTTTCTGATTTGTAAAAAAACCAAAAAACAAAACAAAACATTGTGAGCTGCCTTGAATCCACTCATTGGGACAAAGGCAGCACAAAAATGCAACACAAACAAACAAACAGGTTTTTTAGAAAACGAAAATGGATGAAACATTTTGTGGTATATATCCCTGAAATAAGGAATGTAAGTGAGAAATGTCCCTTTCTAAGACCCCTTACCTTTTCCTTTCCCAGGTTTCTGGTGCAGACATTTTCTAGAACTATTTGTCTTCTTCAGCCTACTCAAAAAGAATAGTACCTGTACAGTCATTAGCTGGAGAGGAAATCTTGGAATTCCATACCATACAAGGCAGATGTAGAAAGAGGAGAAGGACAAAGACTATGAGGCAGACCCAGAGGAAGGTGGAGAGAAAACATCAAAGAAACGTTACAAGAACATTACAAGAACACCGAATAATGCCAGTGGAGGTTTCTAGAAGTGCCAGAGCAAGAACCCTGTATCTCCCTTGACATTTGAAGTGGTAAAAGAAGAAGAAGAAGTCAACAGTAGCTATGATCTCTAAAGCTTCACCATCACTTCTGTGAAAGCCAATTACCGTTGCAGGGCATCCTATTCTTTTCACCAATCCCAAAACATTACTGCTAAGTGCCTTACTATCAGGGCTTCTCAAACTTAGCTCTTCAAATGTTCTTGGATTTCAATTTCCAGAAACAATGATCAGCAGGAGTGCTGACCTGGGCTTATGGTATTAGAAGTCCAAGAACACCTGGAGAGCCAAGTTTGAGGAACCCTGGTCTAGATTTTCAGTGACAAGAACCAGCTGCTGGTCGCATGAACTGTCACAAAAATGGTTGTGTATTTCAGATCCAAAAAGACAAATATGCAAAAACCAAAGAGATCCACACAGATCTGGCACGGTTAATGCCATGTTGATCATTGATTTATGTATCGCTGGAAATTCCATCATGTTCCTGGTATTCCTATGGCACAGGATGGCAACAGATATTACCAACTAAGGGAAAATAGCATTTTTGGAAAGTCTAGGGAGCTGGAATGGGAAGGAGAGGATAACGTTGTCCAACATTTCCAGCTGAGCAAAGCTACTTTAGCTTTTGCATTTTAAAGTTGGCAATCGGATGGAGGGATAAAGAAGCCATAGCAGGTAGCCAATCTTTTTTGACACTTCTCTCACTTTTTGCATTTAGTATTTACATTTGCCTTTCTCTGGCTGTGTGTGTGCTGCCTGAAATTAAATATTTTCACTTCTCTGTTAATCCTCTGGACATTTATGTAGGGCCGTACTGTGGATTCAGCAATTGTTTATCAGGGAGCGAAATGAGGGAATTATAAATAGGAAAAGCATTTGGAGAAATACCTGACACACAGTATATCATCACCACAGTGACTAGCAAATATGTCCACAGGTTGGGCCTTTTGTCACATTGAATAGCCTCACTCCACATTTACATCAAACCTACATACATCTGTCTTTGCTCTTCTGCACATCATTATGCTGGCTGTGTCGAACGAAAGGACTTTATGCACATTCAGCTTTTTTAGTGAAATGTCTGTGATTTAATGACCAAATCCAACCCTTTGCAAGCGACAGTGGAATTCAGCCTCAGAGAAACAACCAGTTTGGCTGTTGATGGTGGGGGGGAGGATGCCAGAGAAAATTCTGTTCAAAGTCTGTCGTGCTGCCATGCAAGCAGTCACAGAATTGGCAAATCACAGAATCATAGGATAATTGAGTTAATACAGATAAAAGTCTCCCTTGCTCAAAAACCAATTGTGTTCAACTCTAGGGGATGGGACTCATCTCTGTTTACAGCCAAAGATCCAGCACTGTCAGCATCTACAGACGTTTCCGTGGTCATGTGGCAGGAATGACTAGATGCCAAAGTGCACTTAATGCTGTTACCCTTCCTACCAAAGCAGTACCCATGTATCTACTGGCAATTTCTTGCTTTTGAAGTGCTAGGTTGGCAGGAGCTGAGACAGAGATGGGTGTTCACTTTGCCATGCAGCACTTGAGTCTCAAACTGGTGACCTGCTGACCTTCCAGTTGTTAAGATCAGCATCATAACCACTAAACCACCATGGCACCTATATTGGAAGGAACCTATAATGCAGTGGTTCCCAATGTGGGGTCCATTCCCAGAAGCCTAAGTACATTGGCTAAACAGTGCATTGGGAAATTGATTCAGGTTTCTGGGAACTGAAGTCCAAAAGCCAAAGGTTGGGAAACACCGCATGATAAGGTCATCAAATCCAACTCCATGCTCAATGCAGAAATCCAAGTTAAAGTGTCTGATACATGGCTTTACAGCTTACTCTTGAAGCAATGTTACAATGGAACCAAGTACTTCAAGAGTAAACTGTAAAGCCATCTATAGATGAAATCTGGCTTCCTGTAACTTGAGTTTATTATTATGTGTCCTGTAATCTGGAATGACTGAAAAGAGATCCTGTCTTTCCTCTGTATGACAACTTTTCAAATATTTGAAAAGTCATATCATATCTCCTCTCAGTCTTCTTTTCCCAAGGCTATATATACTCAGTTCCTTCAATCTTTCCTCATAGGGCTTGGTTTCCGGATCATCTGTGATGCCCTCCTCTGAAGTTATTCTGGTTTGTCCACATCTTCTTTTAAAATGTGGTGTACAGAACTGGACACAGTACTCGAGATGAAGTCTTCTGAATAGAGGGGAACTGGTACTTTGTATGATTTGAATACTATACTTTTCTTTGTTGTTGTTGTTGTTGTTGTTGTTGTTGTTGTTCAGTTGCACAGTCAAGTCCAACTCTTTGTGACCCCATGGACCACAGCATACCAGGCTCCTTTGTCATTTGCCAACCTTGGAGTCTACCCAGATCTATGCCCATTGTGTCAATGATGCCACCTAGCCATCTCATCCTCTGCTGCCCCCTTCTCCTTTTACCTTAAATCCTTCCTAGTATCAGGTAAATAAATCTGCCGAAATCTGACTGTTCAAAAGTAGATTGCTAGATTTCAACCATGTTTTACCCTCTTCCACCTTTATGCTGACTCCCAATGCTTCCTAAAATCTGTTCTTAAAGCTTTCATGGCCCACTGAAGCTGTTTTTGAGTACACATAAGAAAATCAATCCTAAAGAAAATCAACTCTGACTGTTCCTTGGAAGGACAAATACTGAAGCTGAAGCTCAAGTTCTTTGGCCACCAAATGAGAAGAGAGGACTCACTGAGGAAGGCCCTGATTCTGGGAAAGATCGAAGGCAAAAGGAGAAGGGGTAGCAGAGGATGAGATGTCTAGATGGCACCATTGACACAGTGGCTGTAGACCTGGGTGGGCTACAGAGGATGGCAGATGATAGAGGAGCCTTGCGTGCGGTGTTCCATGGGGTTGCAAAGGATTGAACTCACCTGTGCAACTGAACAACAACAAAATAAAATACTGCTGCTATTCCTTTTACTATTAGTGATAGTAGTTGTTATAGAATAGATGTTGTGCTTTAAGCTTATTAGTATAGTTCTTCTTTGCTTTACAATATTGAAAGAATGGTGCAGAGGAAAATTTTTAAATGCATTTTCATTTTTTATTTAATATACTGGTATAATTTGATTTTAAATGGGTATTGTGTATTGTTTTTTTGGGGAGAGCTTTATGTTTTGTATATAAATCTAATCAAACAAGTTTCCCAAAGGAACAAAAGAAGCTGTAATCAGTTTATTTTTAACGGATCCTCTTTCTGTGAAAAGGCATTTGAACTCTTCAAATATATATTGGAGAAGTTCCTGCAGCAGGCAAAAAGAATTAATTACCTTATTTTTCTTCTGTTGTGGCTAGTTCAGATATTTTTTTAAGCAGAGAGAAATTTAAAATGAACACCTCTCCATGCATAACTGAGTGGTAAGCCCCCACATGAGGACTGTACCAGAAAACCTGGCACAAATTACCTCTCAAGAGTCCTGACATCCAGTACGAACAGCCACTTGAGTATATATTTACTGACCCTTTGACCCAACTGAGGTGGGTAGAGCATCAAAGGGAAGTCCATAGAAATTCATTAAAACCATGGTTCCTTTGGAAGCTGATTATTCAATAATTTATATTGTGAAAGCATTTTTCCTGTGTGAATCAAATGAAGGCTGCTTGCTATATCACCATTCAAAATTTTATGAAAAATAAATAAAATTTCCCAGTCACCATCAATGGAGGGGAAAAGATATTTTTTGTTAAAAAGCAGCAAGGAGCTGGAGGTGACCACAATGAGTAATAACACATGGAGATGCCGAATGGAAAGCTTGCAGTCTTGAGTCTGTCCAATCACCTTTCAATCAGCAGAGAGACAGATGAGTAGATGGTGGCTAAGACAGAAGAAAGATAAAAGGCCCACAAATCCTCTGGGGATCCCCTAGCCTTCTTGTGAACTGCTGGAAGTGGATTCGAACAACACGTATTTTTGTGGAGTAGATGCCAATTATATGAAAGCCAGGCTTTCTCCAAGATCAGTTGTGGGTCTTCTCCCTTTTGGCCCTGAGGATAATAGAATATGCTCTTTTCTTCTCTGCCTAGCAAAGCATCACAAAACAGAATTATTAGTCTAAATACGCATTGCCTACAAAATGTAAATCGAGCAATTAGGGGTGTCCCCAGCGGAGTACTCTAATGAGTGTTACCATATTCCTTGTGCTGCTGTTGGAGGCCGGCCGTTGGAGCAATGGTGCTTGGCTTCTTTGTACAAAAATAAAATGGAATGAAAGAATGATATAGCAAGCAAGGTTTATTTCTGTCTGTTTTGTTTTGTGGCAAGAATGTATGACAAAGAAAGGAAGAGAGAGAGAGAGAATGAAATAAAAAATTGAAAGGGTTAGGATTCCTTTTTTTCCAACAGGAAAGATGAAAATATTAAAAACAAATGAGGCAGGGATAGACACAACATCTGTACATATTCCCTAAATGAGCTCCATGTTAGAAACGTCTCCCATTGTCTTGCACTGGATTTCTTGAATAAGGAGAATCTCTAGAATAATTACCAGGAAGCAAACAGGCTCAATGGCATCTCTGTAAAATGTTGCCTTCATGCCACAGAGAGAATAGAATGCCTGGTTCATAACGATATGTGTCAGACCTGCTTCGATAAAGTCAGCCCTGAAAACCTTTCTAATCTAAATGGTACCTGCTGGGTTAGCCTTGTTTCCTCTGACTCCAAGGGTGTCAGGCACCCCCGTGAGAGGTCCCCTGGAGACAATCCACTCCATGATAATCTGATTATCGTTTGTCATGATGGGCAGCTAACAACATAAGTATTGAGCCAGACTGATTGCGTTCTCCACATCAAGGGAAGGAATTGGTGAGTGTTGTTTCTCTGTGTTATGTGCTCTCTCCCTCTTCCCGCTCCACCCCATCCATTCTTTGCATTAACTATTCACACTACTGGGAAATCACTCCTCACTAGTCTAATAGTTGCACATGAGTGAGAGGAACTGCAAGGTTTGCAACCTCTCCTCCCCTCTCCCCATGAGAGGAAGAGGTATTCTGGGGAGCCTTTGAAAAGTGAAAAAAAAAAAAGAGAATGAGGACAATCATAGAATAATTAAGTTGGAAGGGGCTTATGAGATCCTCGAATCTAACCCCGTGTCCAATGCGGGAATTCAAAGCAAAGCAGATCTGACATGGTTTTACAATTTTCTCTTGAATGCCTCCAGCTTTGGAGCAGTCACCATCACCAGAGGCAATTGGTTCCATTGTCATACTGTTCTAACAGTTAAGATGTTTATTCTGATAGTCAGTCTATATCTAGTTTCCTGTAACTTGAGCCTGTTCCTTTGTGTCTGCATTCCTGATGATAGAAAACAAATCCTGCCCCTCATCTTTCTTTCTTTTTTTCTTTTGTTTGACTATTATCGCCGCCCCCTTGCCGAGGTGACTCCGGGCAGCTTACATTCTAACCAATGAGAATACTAAAATATAAAGGCATCCCCACAATAACAATTAAAACCATGACTATGACTATGTTTCAGATATTTGAAGAGTTCTATCTTCCCTCTCAGGGACTGCAGTGGCTCAAGTGGTTAAGATGCTGACTGGGAGGCAGAAGGTCAGCAGTTCAAAACCTGAGTATTACCTGATGAAATGAGTGCCCATCTCTGTCCCAGCTCTTGCTTGAAAGCAAGAAATTGCAAGTAGATAAATAGGGACCACTTCAGTGGGAAGGTAAACAGTGTTCCATGCACTTCAGTGTCTAGCCATGCCTGCCACATGTCCATAGAAACATCTGCAAATGCAGACATTGCTTGCTCTTCGGCTATAAACAGTGATGAGCACTGAACCCTAGAGTTGGATATGACTGGCTTTCGAGCAATGGTGACCTTTACCTATCCTCCCTCTCAGTCTATTTTTCTGATGGCTAATTGTGCTTATTTCTTTTAGTCTTTCCTCATAAGGCTTGTTTACATACCCCTGATCATACCTTTCGCCTTCTGAACTTGTTCCAGTTTGTTACTGCCTTCTTAAAGTGTAGTGTCCAAAACTACTCACAATGATGATGAATAGATAGGGTTTTGCCCTTATACCTCATGGGTTTTGGAGACCATACTCCTGTTCATGCAACCTAAAATAGCATTGATTTTTTTACAGCCACATCACACTGTTGACTCATATTCAGCTTGTGATCTTAAACATTTCCAGTATCCTTTTCACCTGTAGTATTACTGAGCCAAGTATCCCACATACTGTAACTGTGTGTTTGTGGTTTTGTGACCATAATAAGCTCCCTTTGAATAACCTACCTTGCAACATCAAGCATAAGGCTTTCCTCCTTTATTTTCCTGCCACTCCTTCTACTACTCTTTTTGATAGACACATTTGTGATGCCTTCCCAGATGTGATTTGTGGGGGACCCAAAGGGGTAGAAGAGGAGGTAAAGAAGAAGAAGAGATGAAGAAGGAAGTCTTGACACAAGTAAAGAAGAAAACGAAGAAGTTGCTGCGCAAAATTCTGGCTGCATTGGCAGCGGGAAAAAGGATTCCAAACTTTCCATAGCAAGAGGCAGTCTGAATGTTGACAGTATCAGTGTCAGCAGTCAAGATGTTCTACAGGAGATCCTCTTGTGCTCAATACAGTTCACAAAGGGAAATTCCCAGATCCTGACTCCTTCATTCATCAGCTAACCATTTCACATCCAAGCACAAGGCAATTGCTAGGTCTGTTTTTTTCAACAGGTACTCTAGGTATGTACTCCACCATTGCTGGTCCAAAGTTCAGATGGGAAAAGGAGGGTTTTGGCGTCAGGTTAGCATCCCAGCCTCATAAAACTTTATTGCTGAAGAAGCAATGAGGAGCTTCATTGCCTTATATGCTGTACTGGCAGAGATGGGAGTGGTGCAGCATGAGAAGGAATGATGACGCTGCCACTGACTATGCCGCCGCCGACTACTACTACTACTCTTGGTATGACCAACCTATGTACCCCAAGATTCCATAGGATGTAGCCAGAACAGTTAAAATCATCTGAAGTTGGTATATATAGAGTAGATATACTGTACTCTTAAAATCCCAGCAGGCAAACCTTATTTTAGAAAGCATCCCATTCATTCCCATTAATTAACATTCCCATTAACATTCGTTAGTGGCTCTAGTACTTATTCTTATCTCACTGGCATTTCCGAGTGCACAGTATTTTTAAACAGCAAGGAAGAAGATCTCAATGCTCAAATATCAGGAATTATTCACAAAACGTGTTTCTGCTTTTCACATCACCTACCTCAGAGAAGAAGATGTGATGATTTTCCCCTCCTTCCTCCTTCCCACCCCAGAAAAGGAAAGCCTTAAATAATTTATTTTGCTTGCATTTTATTTTTAAGGTGCCTCTGAAAGAAAGCTCTTTTCTTAACCTTACAAAATATAAATCAATGCTTTTTCTTGCCAGAGATCTCATCAAGGCCCCTGAGCTCTTCAACAGCTGCAGGGTTTTACTTCTGTTTCTCAGTTGAGCCTTTTCAACCATGGGCTTTCAGTCACCCAAACTCCTAGCTCTTTGGTCTTCTGATGAGTGAGGCCCTCGGCTTTCTTTTTTCAACCCACCCCATTCACAGGGCTCAAATCATTTCTGTTTTATGTTCTTCTCTTTTCAAGCAGTTTCCGCTGCTGATGTCATCACATTGGCTGGGAAATGCATGATTATTTCATTATCCTGTTTTCTTTTGTTTTGCTTGCACTTGCTTGTACAGCGTAGGGTAGGCGGAGGTGATAATGCTCCCCCAGGGTCAGTATAAATAATACATTTTTCCAGTCATGACCTCCCAGTCAATAACTGGCTGTAGGGCAAATGGTAAACATGGAAGTCCTTCAAAATGTGTGCCGTGGAAGGAGGTTGGGATCAAGCTGGGGAAAAAAAAACTTTCATGTGAGGGAATGGGAAGTTGGTAGTTCACAGTACTGGAGAAGGTTGTTTGATCATTCCATGGTTCTGTTTTGAAACAGCCAACTGAAGAACATTCATTGCAGCTTGTTCAGTGCTTTTCTGGGGGTACACAGAAAGAGCCTCCTCAAAGATTGTGGTATTTTTGAACCACAATCCAGCATACGCTGGTAATGACAACCTTGAGTTGTTAGCTAATCTTTCTCACACTAGGCCAGGTGAAAGGAACTGCCGAATGAACTCACCAAAAGGTGCTTTCATTTTGGCAGTTTCACATCTGGCCCAGACATGGAGAAGGAGGAGGAGGAGGAGGAGGAAGACGAAGACGAAGACGAAGACGAAGAAGAAGAAGAAGTGTTTTCTGTTCCGCTTCAAGTTGCAAACACCCTTTGAAGATGAACTTGCTGAGCACCTTTTAATGGGGCAGGAGGGATGGGTTGAATGAGTCATTGGAGCTGCCATAGACTCACTATGAAAGTTCAGACCCATCAGGTAACCTGTAATTGAATGATAGCAAAGAAGAAAGAGGTTTATGGGTATTTAATTTGGCATAAGCAAAACATGTTATGTTCAGTCCCCAGTCAGCATGATGACTAGTCATACTGTTTCAGCACACTGGAAGCCCAGCATCCTGGCAGCCCAAAAAGCCATTTTTCTAAGCTCTCTTGTGTTGTACTATGGCTCACATAAAATAGTAACAAAGATTTTGTAATTTGATAGAGTTCGTGATACAACTTCCCTCAAATTAATATACCAGAAGTTGGATTTAGCCCTTTGCTCTGCTCTTTCTGTCCCTCTCTTTATATTTAAATTCACTGACAGTGATCAGAGCATCACATTTTCTCTTCCTTCCTTCTCAGATTTTCATGGGGAAGAATCATAGCAGATCAATATGCATTTTCTAGCTGTGTATTCACACTTACTGTGTTTTCCTTAGTTTTCCTTCTCTTTTCCCCATGTTTGAATCAGGATTCATAAATGCCATATTTAACACAAGGGATCTGTGGGAGTGTTACTGCACCTTGTTAATTCATCTGGGCTCTTTGCTGTGTCTCCTTCTTGTCCTGCCATTTATGCACAGGTCCAATGGAATCAACAATGTGGTTGTCTTGTGAAATCTGAAGTATAGTAACTCTGTTCTTTTTTCAGTTTTCTCTTTTACCCCTTTGGGTGTTGAGGGAGAGACAAGGTTCTTGCTCTGGCACTTCTAGCAGCCTCAACTGGCGTTATTTGGTGTTCTTGTAATATTTCTTTGATGTTATCTCTTCCCCCGCCTCCCTCTGGGTCTGCCTCATGGTCTTTGACCTTCTCCTCTTTCCACATATGCCTTGTAAGGTTTGGAATTCCAAGATATTCTCTCCAAATGGGCAAAACACTTTATTTGTTGTCTCTTTATATACAGTAATTTAAAATTGGTTCTATTGCAATTAGTTCTCTTATAATTTCATTCCTGATTTTATCCCTTCTCATCACTCCAGCAGTCTTCTTCAGACATCTCATTTCCGTGGTGACCAACTTTCATTTATGTTTTGTTGAAAGTGTCCATGTTTGGCATGGATAACATAAGTTGGGAATGAATATGCTTTGTATGAGGGGTTTCTTTGTGCTGGTCGGTATTGCCTTATGTTGTAAAAGCAGAGCTAATTGTCCCAATATTTGGTTTTCCTTACTGCACTGTAAGTTAATCTGTTTGTCCATATTGCAATCTTCATTAAACGTTGTTCCTAGGTATTTGAACTCTGCTACCTGTTTCATACTTGTTTCCTCTATTTCAATGTTTAAAGTATGCTGTTTCCTTCCAATTGCCATTACCTCAGTTTTCTGTGTACTGATTCTCATATTATTCATCTTGCATTGTTGCTTCAATGGGACTGCAGTGGCTCAAGTGGTTAAGATGATGAACTCGCTGACTGGAAGGTCGGAGTTCAATTCCCGGGTACTGCATGATGGAATGAGCTCCCGTCTCTGTCCCAGCTCCTGACAATCTAGCAGTTTGAAAGCAAGAACTTGCAAGTAAGTAAGTAAGTAAGTAAGTAAGTAAGTAAGTAAGTAAGTAAGTAGATAAATACGGGGCTGGATGAATCAAAAGTTGGTATTAAAATCACTGGGAGAAACATCAACAATTTGAGATATGCTGATGATACTGCCCTAATGGCAGAAAGTGAAGAAGACCTAAAGAAGCTCTTGCTTAGATTGAAGGAGCAGAGTGCAAAAGCTGGCTTGAGACTTAACATCAAGAAACCATGATAATGGTAACAGGCCCTATCACTCCCTGGAAAATAGATAGGTTGGAAGTAGAAGCAGTGACAGATTTTACATTCTTAGGATTCAAGATCACTGCAGATGGAGATTGCAGCCATGAAATAAAAAGGCGACTAATTCTTGGGAAGCAAGCTATGAGAAATTTGGGCAACATTGTTAAAAGTACAGTCAAACCTCGCTTAGCGAGTAACTCGCTTAGTGAAAAACTCACATAACAAGTGGGTTTTTCGGAAAGCGATCCAACTCGTATAACTAACATTTTCGCTATGCGAGTCGGACTTTCCCTATAGGGAAACTCACATAATGAGTGTTTCTTTGGGAAAAACTTGCATAGTGAAAATTTTTTGCTATGCGAGTTTCCCCCCTAGAAATGCTCGTTAAGCAAGTTTTCCCATAGGAATTTTCACTATGTGAGTCTGTCTTGCATAGCAAAAAACTCGCATAGTGAGCAGACTTGCAGAATGAATTAAATTCGTTATGCGAAGTTTGACTGTACTGTAGAGACCTCACCTTGCAAACAAAAAGTCTGCATAGTCAAACCAATTGTATTTCCGGTAGTGATGTATGGTTGTGAGAGCTGGACCATAAGGAAAGCTGAGTGCAGAAGAATAGCCACTTTTGAAACGTGGTGTTGGAGGAGAATTTTGACAGTACCCTGGATAGCGAGGAGAACAAATAGGTTGATCTTAGAAGAAATCAACCCTGATTGCTCTTTGGAAGGTCAAATAGTGAAGATGAAGTTAAAGTATTCTGGACATCAAATGAGAAGAGAGGATTCACTTGAGAAAGCTTTGATGCTGGGAAAGGTCAAGGGCAAAAGAAGGGTGCAGCAGTGAATGAGATGGCTAGATGGCATTGTTGAGGCAATGGGCACAAAGCTGGGCGGGCTGAGGGGGATGATGGAAGATAGGGGTGCCTAGCATGCGGTGGTCCATGGGGTCATGAAGGGTCAGAATTGACTGTGCGACTGAATAACAAAAATAGGGACCACTTTGGTGGGAAGGTAAAGAGTGTTCCATGCACTCCAGGACTGAGGCATGTCTGCCACATGTTCACAGAAACATCTGCAGATGCAGACAGCACTGGCTATAAACAGATATGAGCACAGATATGACTGGCTTTCGACCAAGGGTGACCTATTGTTGCTTCATAGACATAAGACACTCTTTTTTTTCCTGAAAGCATCAAAGCAATGACCATTTTAAGCACTGCCTCGAATCCTTTTGAACCTTTCTTATCCCTGCTTATGAGGATTCCAACCCATCTCACTGAATGTCGCAAAAGTTTTTCTTTGTGATGAATGTCTGTAGTCTAGTTCAGATTCCTTGAAACACATCACCCAGCTCTTGTACTCCAAAGGGGCATTCGGGAGATGACAAATTGGCCAAAGGAACCTCAGAGGCTGATGGAGGAGGAAGAAGGGAAAGCTAAATTTATTGGACAGCATTGGGCACTCATACAAGGAGCTTTATAAATAGACTTCACTGTACATAAATCCCTGGGCTGTAGCAGTAAGAGATAAGCTGGCGCCATAATATCTGTGGTGACTTTACAGTGACAGATAGCAGCTTGGTTGGAACTGACAAGGAGTTCAGCCAGGATGCTGGTGAAGGTGAACAAAGAAAATAGACAATTCCTAAGAAGATGAAAAGGAGGGATTTTTAAAATATTGGGACTTATTATGTTGATGAAAGTGTGTGTGTGTGTGTGTGTGTGTGTGATCTCACACTGCTCATCTTTAAGACAAATGGAAACAAACCTCAATTATCACAACAAACTATGTTTGGCTATATCTTAACTGCTAAAAGAATTGGGTTTCAAATCAGATTTTGTGTGATGTCCTGATTTCTGTGACCTTTGAGAAACCTTACCCACCACAATGTACACTTCCAATTTCCCTCTTCTTTTCTAGTCTACTGTAGGGTTTCTCCTTTTTACTTCCCCCCACTACCACCAGCCTCCATTTGGAAGGAGGGGGAATCTGTTGCCACAGCAGTCAACACCTCTACCTACACCTCTGCTTCAGCGTCATTTCGGCACATTCCCCATTTCTGCCACTCCTCGTCTGCCACATGGTACCAATTTTTTTTTAAAAAATTATATTTTACTATTATCATCTTACAATAGTTCTTTACCATAGGGAAGGGGCTGTGGTGGCTTAGTGGTTAAGATGCAGAGTTTGATGACTGGAAGGTCGGCAGGTCAGCAGTTCAAGACCTGAATGCTATGCAATGGAGTGACCTCCTGTTGTCTGTCCCGGCTCCTGCCAACCTGTACAATGGATCATCTGTCCTAGTTCCTGCCAACCTAGAAGTTCGAAAGCAAGAAATTGCAAGTAGATATATAGATACTGTTTAGACAGGAAAGATAACAACATTCGGTGCACTTTGGCACCTAGTCATGCCTACCACATAACTATGGAAACATCTGCAGGCACAGAAAGCGCTGGCTCTTTGGCATAAGAGAGAGAGAGAGAAAGCAAAACCAAAAAAGTGACTATCAGTTTTATAATAATTATAATTTTGATGCTAATGCCTTATGATTGACTGAAACAATGAATTATAGCTTTTGAAGTCTAGATAGACAGAGCAAACTGCAGAATGAACTCCCCAAAAGGTGGCTTCAATTTGGCAGTTTCACATCTGGTCCAGACACAAAAGAAAAAGAAGCAAGAGACTTATTTAAATAAGTGGGGCCCATAAAAACTCTTAAGCACCACATATGAGGGCCACATCCTGCCCACCCCTGCTTTACAAATGTCTGCAGAACTTTCTGGAACAACAGTAGGCTTTCTCAACTTTAGGTCCTCAGGTGTTCTTGGACTTTAATTCCCAGAAGCTCAAGTCAGCACACCTGATTGATCAGGGCTTCTGGGAATTAAAGTCCAAAAACCTCTGGGGACACAAGGTTGAGAAACACTGGTCTAGGGCAGTGATGGCGAACCTTGGCACTCCAGCTGTTCTTGAACTTCAATTCCCAGAAGCCCTGATCAGCAGGAGTGTTGACTTGGGCGTCTGGGAATTGAAGTCCATGAACACCTTGAGTGCCAAAGTTTTCCATCACTGTTCTAGGGAATCTAGGAAAAACCAGTACCCATTGAGCCGTTGAGCCACAGAAATTGCCTGGGAGTGATCTGGTTAGAACCACTCCTCAAGCCTCTTGCATACCACAAAAAGCCTAGCACAGTTGCCATAAGTCAGAATTGGCTTTATCTCACATCACATAAGCATAAGTAAAGGAGACAATTTAATGTCACTTCAATGGATACTTAGATTCAACATTACTTGGCACGTGACCAGTGATGGGATGTCAAAAAATGTTCTACCCCACCGTGACATCATCACAGTGGGGGCAGAGCTAATGTCATGATGTCATGGGCGGAGCCAACATCATGATGTCATGATGTTGTGGGCGGGCCCAAAATAAATAAAAAATAAATAAAAAATAAAAATAAAATAAAATAAAAATACACACACACACACACACACACACACACACACACACACACACACACACCTCTCTCAACCCATTCACCCACAAAAACAACCACAACACAAGCCCGTAAATAAATTAAATACATAAAATAAATAAAGAAATAAAATAAAAATGAAATAAAAATACACCCAGTCACCCAAACACCCACCCACCCCAAACACAAATAAACCCACCAACCCACCCACTCCAAACAAAAATAAAGCATCCACCCACCCCAAACACAAAACCCTCACTTACTTACCTTTGGACAGCGGCGTGGTAGCTGGGGCCGACGAGCCCTGGGGCCTCGACTTTCTGAGGCCTGCCCGCCACACCGCTGAGCTCCCCCGGGGACGACGAGTCCCCACGGGCACTTTGAGGCCCTCCCGGGCTGCCCAATGACAAGGAGCCCCCCCAGGGACTTGGGGCCAATGAGCCCCCATGGCCTGCATCCTCCTCCTCCTCCGAGGCCCGGGGCTGCCGCTGCCGCCACTCCGAAAAGGTCTGGCTCCAGCTAAAACTAGGCAGGAAATGGCTGCATCTTAGTGTGCATGCACAGAAATTCAATCTGATGCATGCACGATTCGCAATTGCAGGGCGGATGCATCAGATTGATTTCTGCGCATGCGCACTAAATCGGAGTTATTTTGGCTTCAATTTTTTTTAAAAAAAAATTCTGCCGGTGAGGCATCTGAACCGGACGCCTCAAAAAAAGCACAGAACAATCCTGGGTGGATTCTATTCCCCCAGAGAACCCTCCGGGATTGTTCCTACCAGTTCTGGGGAACCGGTTGGAACCGGGAACATCCCATCACTGCACGTGACCTGTTTGTTGGTGATTACTTTGGAGGAATTTACTACTGTGAATTATTTCACTGCCTTCTGGTACTTGTAGCTACACAATGGGATTTTGGAATAGTAGCCGTGTTAGTCTGTAGTTCAGGCATATCAGAAAACAAAACAAAATAAAAATAAAATAAAAAACACTGTAGCACTTTAAAGACTATATTTTTATTGTTAGCTTTCGTGGATCAAATAGCAGTTAGTCTTTAAAGTGCTACAGTATTTATTTATTTTTCTATTTTGTTTATTTTATTTTGTTTTCTGATAAACAGGATTTTGGTCATTTTTAACAAGAATGTCCCAAAATCCACAAATTATTTTCTATTTAGAATGCACAGAGGTTGATGGTTTCAGGCATTTAACTCTTATAAAAGACCAGAGCAGAAACATACACCTGAAATCCTGTAATTAGAGCTTAAAACATGTTTATGTTGCAGTGAAGTAGCTGAGGAAATCTTAAACCCTGAAGACCAATTACTAAACCAAGCAAACTAATCTGCATAATTCTGTAAGTGAGAGGAGATAGTGCTATGGCTTTCAACTCACATTAGTTAAAAGTTTTGCTTTTCCAGCCATGAGCTATTTATAATGTGTTCTTCTGGCCTGGGTTTAATCTTGCAGTTCTCATATGTTGTAAAACTGGGTTAAAGTTTCTGTCAGTGATTTGTTTTTACAACACTTCTGACTTTTAACATGTATTGTACCTGCTGAATTTAGTTCATGCAAATATTGAGGAATTTTCATTCCAATCTGGTTTTTCAGCATTTCCCATAATCCACAAATCATGAATGTAGGACCAAATGTGGTATTTTAAAAATGTTTACAGAGGAGAGTTGGTTTGTTAACATGGATCAAGACCATTTTTGGATTTTCCTATGAGGAATGTCATGACCAACAGGTCTCCTTCTAAATCTTCCTTTATATATACCAACGGCCTGAGGGAAAAGACGCCATGGCCTGGCAGGTGGCTGAGAACATCGCCCCTTCTCTGGGCCAACACCAATGGCCTGAGGGAAAAGACGCCATGGCCTGGCAGATGGCTGAGGACCTCGCCTCCACCTCCAGGCCCCCATCAATGGCCAGAGGGGAGTTATTCTGTGTTCTGCTTTGATTGTTTTGTGAGGTTGTATTTTATGATTTTTTGGAATAGCAGCCGTGTTAGTCTTTGGTTCAGGCACATCAGAAAACAAAACAAAATAAACAAAACAAAATAAAAAACACTGTAGCACTTTAAAGACTAACTGCTATATTTTTATTGTTAGCTTTCGTGGATCAAGTCTACTTCTTCAGACAAGGAGTGAAACTTACAGGCATGGTTTTATACACCAAATACAGGGGTCAAAGGGAGAAGGGTGTGCTCAAGCAAAATGACAGACAAGCAAGCACAATGTGGGAAGTTGACACTCCTTGGTTTACTCTCCTTGCAGTAACTCTCCTCCAGTAACTCTCCTCGTAAGCTCTCCTTGCTGACTCTCCTCAAGGTGTGGGCTTTCAGAGCCCCTTGATTTATACAGCAAGAATGCTGAGTCACTGTACTCAGTAGTTGCAGATGTGATAGCCTTTTTAAAGGAGTAGCTGTCAATATTGGAGTACACATTCAATACCATAACAAATTTGTCCTGTTAAAATACACATAAAAATACAAATTAAAATACACATTAAATAGACATAAAAATATATAAATATACATTAAATACAAATTAAATAGACATAAAAACACACACAAAAGCACGCACTAAATACATAATCCACCCACCCACCCCAAACTCAAACGAGAGTCACTTACTCTGGGGAGCAGAGCAGGCGGCAACAGTAGCGATGCAGCACGGTATGGCACGGCGGTGTGGCCTAGCCCGGCCCGGTGGTGTGCTGCAGCCTGGCCTGGCACAATGGTGAGCATCGGCGTTGGCTGGCAGCAAGCAGCGGTGAGTGGCAGCGGCATGGCGACTCATGCAAGCGCTGCCCCTGCTGCCGCCCACTCTCCCAAGGAGGCCACTGAGGGCCTCCCGGCTGCCTGACTCTGCAGCCCAAAATGGCTGCTGGTGAATGCAAAAGCATGAAACTACCAATTGACACATGCATGCTCAGTACTGGAGGTGCACATGCGTCAATTGGTAGTTTCACGCATGCGCACTCACCAGCAGCCATTTTGGGCTGCAGAGTGTGGCAGCCGGTGAGGCGACTGGACCAGTCAACTCAAAAAAATGGTAAGCACCTCGGGTGGTCTCCTGGGAAGGTTAGTAAACCCCCCCCCCAGGTGAACCACACGGGATTCTTACCACCGGTTCTATAGAACCAGGGCGAACCAGCCTATGCCCACCACTGCCTATGAGGCCACCAGGGCCACCAGATCTGACAGATGGTGGTACAATTCTGTCTTGAAGATTTCCAGTGTTGGAGCTCTCCACTTCTCAAAGCAGTTGGTTCCACTGTTGTACTGCTCTAACAGTTAAGGAGTTTTTCCTAATACTGTATTCAGACTATACAGTATCTGGCTTCCTATAGAGTCATCCTGTTATTAAACATCCTGCACTCTGGGATGATTGAGAACTGATCCAGCCCTTCTTCTTTATGATTATCATTCAGGTATTTGAAGAGTACTCTCATGTCCCCTCTCAGTCTCTTTTTGTCAAGGCTAAACATGCCCAGTTCCTTCAGTCTTTCCTCATATGGCTTGGTTTCCAGTCCTCTGATCACCCTTGTTGCCTTTCTCTGTATCTGCTTTAGTTTGTTTTCCTTTTTCTTAAAGTATGGTGCCCAGAATTGGACACAGACCACTCTAGATGTGGTCTAACTAGTGCAGAATAGAGGGAGACTAGTACCGAACAGGTTTTAGAGGCTATACTTCTATTAATGCAGCCTAAAAAAGCTTTGGCCATTTTTGTAGCCTCATTGCACTGTTGACTCATATTTAGCCTATGATCTACAACAATTTCAAGATCCTTCTTGTTTGTAATATTACTGAGCCAAGTAATATGTACCTCCAACTATATGATGAAAGGCTCAACTCCTGTTATTTCTAGGTTAAAAAGATGAAATGGAAAATTTGCCACTACATGAACGTTTATGTTCTCGGGAGTGACATATTGAGGGTGGCTATATATGAGCTTGACTTTAGCATAACAGCAAATGCTAAATTATACACTTCAGTACTAAATGCACATTTATGCTCTGTAATTCATATCCATCTGCAGATCAGGTCAAATTCTCACCAAGGGAGATTCATGGGACGTTGTGAAGGAGGCATGAATAGGAGGGAAGCTGGGGAGGGGAGGTTATGCAAAACGTGGAGCACATGGTCAGTCATAAAAACCTTGATCAAACAGTGCTGCATGCCATAAAGTGACAAGGAGAATTTCAAGAGCTGGTTTTTCCCCAGACAACAAACCTTGCTGAGAAGCATATGCTGGGCATAGAATGACTTCCACCTTCTCTGTGTGGAGGTGCCCCTTTCCCTTCCTGTCTGACACCTTCACTCTCTGGTTATTTTTACACCTTACTGCTGAAGTGCATGACAATTCCAAGAGCGGTCAGGGAGGGCTTGACCTCTGGAATCCTGAATGTATTACTATAATGCACACAAATGTCACACAATGTTACAGAGGCATGTGCTATGCATGCAAATTATGGTAAAATACCACTAGAGCCTCTTGATAAGGGTGAAGAGGAGAGTGCAAAAGCTGGCCTGAAACTCAACATTAAAAAAACCCCAAGGTCATATTATCTGGCCCCATCAGTCCCTGGCAAATAGAAGAGGAAGATATGTAAGCAGTGACGGGCTTTACCTTCTTGGGATCTAAGATTATTGCAGATGGTGACTGCAGCCATGAAATAAAAAGACACTTATTCCTTGGGAGGCAAGCTTTGGCAAACATAGGCAGCATAATAAAAAGTAGAGACAGCACCCTGCCAACAAAAGTTCACACTGTTAAAGCAATGGTCTTCCCAGTAGTAATGTATGGGTGTGAGAACTGGACCATTAGGAAAGCTGAGCACAGAACGGTGGGGCCGGAGGAGACTCCTGAGAGTCCCCTGGACTGCAAAAAGATCAAATCATTCAATCCTAAAGGAAATCAACCCTGACTGATCCTTGGAAGGACAAATACTGAAGCTGAAGCTCAAGTACTTTGGCCACAAAATAACAAGAGAGGACTCACTGGAGAAGGCCCTGATTCTGGGAAAGATCGAAGGCAAAAGGAGAAGGGGGTGGCAGGGGATGAGATGACTAGATGGCATAGTTGATGCACTGGGCGTAGAACTGGGCAGACTACGGAGGATGGCAGATGACAGAGGAGCTTGGTGTGCTGTGGTCCATGGGGTTGCACTTATCTGTCCGACTGAACGACAAATCACTGTTCTGCTTCACCTCACTACCTGGAAAGCATCACATAGACTCTCTTGCATGCTCCATCTTTTGTGATACTACTTCAATAAAATGGCCTGAATCTCTCTAATTTCCATCCTTTTTGTACTGGAATGCAGGAGAAGGAGAGACTTGACCACTAAAGTGCATCATTTTATCACCTTCTACTGCGTTTATATCCTGTCAGAAGGAGCACATAGTTCTGTTCATTGTTTTTTAAATTGGGGCATCTATGAGGACATGGATCATCATAATCATCATCAAAACAAAAGTTGGACAAAAGAGTACCCCAGTAAAGCTGCAATGACTAATTTACAAGTAAAGTTTTTTTTAAATCAGAATTACATTACAGTACTTCTCACTTGAGCAGAGTAGATGAGGTGGCATATACTTTAGCTAAATCACTTGTCTTGGGACTGATGATGGATGAACAACTTCATGGTCCTTGATCTCCCTTTTTATGCTTCTCTACTGATCAATCAGCTTTGTCCTGAAAATCCCTTCAGATAGAGGATGCATTGAAATGGAGAACTGTCCCCTGGTGACCATTAAAATAAAGGATATGTAGCCATCCTTAATTAGGAGGGAGGAACATAGGTTCATAGATTCATAGAATATTGGGGATGGCAGGGGCCTCTAAGGCCAATGACTCCAACTGCCTGCTCAGTGCAGGATTCCAGCTTGAGGTTCATCTGATAGATGGCTGCCTTTCTCTTGAATGTCTCCACTGCTGGAATGCTCACCACCTTTGGGTAATTTGTTGTAGAGGACTGAGCCTTGTGATACCTCATTAGTTACCTCCTTCCCATATGAGAGGGAGACATTGATAAGCGCTCTCTGAGTACAATTCTGAGACATTTTGGGAGCAAGAGTGAGTGGTTAAGATGCTGAACTTAACAACTGGCAGGTCATCAGTTCAAGACCCGAGTACTATGCAACTGAGTGAGCTCCCATCATCTGTCCCAGCTCCTGCCAACCTAGCAGTTTGAAAGTAGGAAATGGCAGGTAGATGAATAGGTACCACTTCAGTGGGAGCCTAACAGCATTCTATGCACTCTAGTGTCTAGTTATGCCTTCCACATGACCATGGTAATGTCTGCAGGTGCAGACAGCAATGGCTTTTGGGCTGTAAATGGAGATAAGCATGATACCTTAGAGTTGGATATGACTGGTTTTCGAGCAATGGGTGACATTTATGATAAGCTTGGGTCAAAACTATGGTAATATTGGATCAACAATGAGTGGGTGGTTTTAGCCTGAATTGTCTTGTGTCACCTGTCTTAATACAACCACAGGCGTTGCAGGGGTTAGCTTTTCTGTTGCTTCACACTGGAGTACCTTAAATTGTTGCCTTCAGCCTCAGCCTTTGGTCTTGGGACTTCATTCTGCAGGAGCAGTTTTGGCACAGAGGCAATTAAAGCCAGCACAATCACAACGCAAAATTGCACCAAGAGTCTACAGGGGAACGACCGTTCTCTGATGCTGATCTATGTCCTTTATGGATGGCAGTGTCAGATCGGAGGACAAAATGGGGTGTGTGTGGACCAAACATATGTGTCACCACTGCTCTTTTTGTTACTACCTGAAAAGTACACCTTAGCAAGACAATGTCTCTCTCCTGGTTTATCTCACTCAGAAGAACTTGCCAATTTGGGGTTGGTGGGAACTGGGAAGACAACTGACAGACTTAAAATATAAAATACTTGCAAATGAAATAGTATTAGTATGTGATACTCTTTTCTAAACTTTCCTGTGTGAGTTCAGAATCTATTTTTAATGCACAGGTTTCAGAGGAAAACCTCCTTGCATAATTAGC
Organism: Furcifer pardalis; assembly: GCA_030440675.1. Taxonomy (NCBI): domain Eukaryota; kingdom Metazoa; phylum Chordata; class Lepidosauria; order Squamata; family Chamaeleonidae; genus Furcifer; species Furcifer pardalis. Next base: position 13,829,274 of record CP126894.1, on the reverse strand, counting down.
AGAAACCACATAAAACTGTATGTCTAGTGTGTGCTTTCTGTATGTTTTCTCTTTAAAAGAAGGGGAAATGTGCAATGTTTACAACCTGACTTCTTGATTATGCGACTATTAGGCCAACAGGATCTATTTTAGAGAAGGCATGTGTTGTGGGAGGAAATCTTAAGAATGATTAGAATTTTAAAAATCTAAGAACAAGTCTGGGCAAAAGGAAAATTGGTATTGCAAATTTCATATATAATAATCACATATGATTTTTAAAAAGATGGGAAGGAAACATTCCTCTGAAAAGGGGGAAATGGGTAATTTCTTTTCACACTGCATGGAGGCAAATTTAAGTTAGCAGCATGGCACACTCAACAGGGAATGGCAGGCAATTACAGTTCTCTGGAGAGTATACCTGTAGGATAAAACCATGCTTGTAACCATGTGTTTGTACCATTCATTAGGTGTGAATATAAAACAGCAATGCTGTCTATGTGGATGGTTTTTTTTAAAGCAATAGGTTCCCCCCCTTAAACCAGATTTTGAAAAACTAGGAAAACAGTTTTATCAATAGATTGCTTCAAGTAAAAAGTTTGGTTTATGCTGGATCACTATACAGATATAATGTGAGGGAATTAATTTAGTGGGATTTATATCTGGGTGGACATTTGCAGTGTATACATTTAATACAAATATATCATATTTAGCACAAACAAGTGTGTCAAATCACTATTATCTGTCAAAATAGAATTCCAAATCTTTCAACCTTTTTAAAAATATCCTTTCCTGTAACTTTCTAATAGTAATAGTGTATGGCTGTGAGAACTGGACTATAAGGAGGGCTGAGCACAGTAGAATAGACACTTTCAAACTGTGGTGCTGGAGAAGACTTTGAGAGTCCCCTGGACTGCATGGAGATCAAATCCATCAGTCCCAAATCAACCCTGAGTCCCTGACTGTTCCTTGGAAAGACAGATACCGAAGCTGAAGCCACCAAATGAGAAGAGAGGACTCACTGGAGAAGGCCCTGATGTTTGGAAAGATCAAAGGCAAAAGGAGATGGGGGCAGCAGAGAATGACATGGCTAGATAGCATCATTGATGTGTTGAGTGTGGATCTGGACCAACTCTGGAAGATGGCGGATGACAGAGGAGTCCAGCATTCTGTGGTCGATGGGGTCACAAAGGGTCAGACTCAACTATGAGATTAAACAACAACAATCTTTTTTTTAAATGATACATATAGAAAAGCAGCTTACTTCTAGTGTCAAGCAATATAGATTGTCATGGGTTGATCATTTGTATATTCAAACCTCGCATACAGAGTGCCTCGCTTAAAAAGTAACTTGCTTAAAGAGCAGAATTTTCTCTGAATGTTCGCTTCGCTTAACAAATAAAACCAACCAAAAACTCGATTAACAAATAAATCAGGGTTCACAATCCTTCCCACCAGAAGTCACAATTGATCACTTACAATGGTGTTTCACTTAAAGAGCAAACTCGCTTGAAGAGCAATCCTGTGGAAAGCATTATGCTCTTTAAGCGAGGTAAAACTGTAATTTTATTGTGGCAAATTATGAATAGTTATTATTCTGCACAAGAAAAACACATCTGTTTCCCACCATTTCCCAGAAGAACACATCATCCAGTCATTGCTAGCCTTTTAAAAAGTTCTGGACACATACACAAATGTTCTTTATTTTATACATCAGCCTTTGTAGCAATTTTCTAATGGCTTGGATTACATTCCTATCATTCCTAAGGACTGCTTCTGTTGGTTAGAGGTTTATGAGTGTTGTAGTTTAGCTCATTTGGAGGACCTGTATTGAGATGCAACACAGGTACTTTAAGGATGTTTGAGGAATTTCTTCTCTTTGAATTTCAATATACCATGGACCTGACCTGCCATTAGGCAGAATGAGGAAGGTTTCTGTCCCAGTAATTTGTGTGTGTGTGCATAATATCAATTTTCTGCCTGAAATGATATTCCTGGCAATTCTTTGTGACTAGTTGGGTGGCATATAAAATAAATAAGGAAGCAGTTCCATTAGCAACTCAGATGGGAAGGGTTTCATAGGGCTGTCCTATACCAGTCCTCTGTTTGGGATAAAAAAAAATTTTTTTTTGGGGGGGGGGATGAAAAGCTTAATGAAAGAGTAATATTTACTGGGGTTGATATCTAAAATATTGTTTTAATGTGTGACCACTACATCCAACCAGTTTTGACATCATATTTTTATTAACAAGTGCCCATTCCAATCTGTTCTGGCTTTTTACCTAGTGGCATTAATGTGTGGTTTTGTTACGAATGTAAAACCATTTGCCTTGGACTCTTTACTACAAATATTGTTACTCAGCAGCAGCCTTGAAGCCATCCTGCTCTGCAGTCTTCAGGGAGGTGAAGCATTGCAACAGGATGGATTACAGGCTGCTCCCTGTAACAAGGCAATCTTGTCAATCTGTTTCCTCCCCCTCTACTAATGAGGCTCTAATGTCTTAGATGTGGGATATTTCCCTATAGTATACTCTCCAGGAGTTGTTGCTGCTGAATGCCCTGAAAGAAAATACTGTACATAAAATGAATGTGAAATGGTTAGATGTTCCATGAATCTTTGTGCATCTGAATATTTTCATGGACACTGTAAGTCCATTTCTGAATAGTTCCTTCCTGTTATTGAATATGACTTCCAAAGAGCTTAGAAGCATGCGTGCACATGCATGCGCGGGTACACACACACACACACTGCATTTAGACAATTATGTTGAAACAGATAAGTGTGAAGGCTTAGCTCTATTCAGTTCTTACTTCTCTAGTTGTAAGCAACATTTATCAACAGTAGCACCAAGTTCTTCCCCTCTGCTTTGTTGCCTTCTCCATGCATAGTGATTTATCTGAAGAAGAGAAACTCCTGCTCTTTTGTAAACTGCATGTGTAGGCAAGAACCCTGATTTTCATGGCAAAGTTCATGTCTTCTCTTCAGATCTTTTGCTCTCCTTGTAATAACAGAGAGGGCATGGGGTAACTGTTCCTCTGTAAACATGTTGAGTACAGCTAGTGAGGTAAAGAATGAATAGGGTTTTTGTTCTTATTATTCTTCCACTCATATCCACTCATTTGGCAAAGGAAGAAGGTAACCTATCCACACATTATCTTAAAAAAGGAAGAAAGTTATTAAAAAAGGGAAGGACAAAGATATGTACACAATTTCTATATGCCGATATATCGTATATGTATAGATATTTGGCACAATGTCTGTAATTTAAGGAGAAATGTACAGGGTGGCCTGTAAGTCCCTTTTGAATCTTTCTCTAAATTTGTCACTTATTGTATCCAGGGTGTCACCAGTATTCTTGCGCTCATGTACCCATGTACTTGTCACAATACACTCTTCAAGTGTACATGGGCTTAAATCGGCCATATTTCTCAAAAAAGAAAATAAAAAAAAATAATACACATGGAGGGGTAGGGACTTACGGGCCACCCTGTAGTACTACCGGTATTTATTTTTTAAATTCACATCCCACCTTTTCTGTAAGGCACTTAAGGCAACATACATAGCTGTCTTTTTCGTCACCATATTCTCACACCAACCCCATGAAACACACAAGTCTCAAAAAGCTCAAAGTTGCCAAGTGAATAAACTACCTATAATATCCTAAACCCAAGTACCAAAGAGTTTTTGAATGAAATTATGTGGAAAGACAATGTGGTGGGGTACACAGAAAGAGCCTCTTTGAAGATTGTGCTAGCTAATCTTTCTCACATAAGGTCAAAGGAACTACAGAATGAATTCACCAAAAGGTGGCTTCATTTTGGCAGTTTAAAGTCTGAAGGAAGAAGAAGAAGAGGAGGAGGAGGAGGAGGAGGAGGAGGAGGAGGAGGAGGAGGAAGAAGCCACCTCAGATGGGGTTCTGGGGTAAAGGGCAGAGAAGGAAATATAATACATTTTTTGTTTAAAATTTAGCAACAGGGATCCGTTTAAGTTGCTTGTCTTTCCATCTTGGGGAGACTTCCATTTTCACAGAGTCCTGATCAGATTAGGTCAAGCGACTTCAGAAAATGTAATTTTGTCACTCCTTCAAATGGATGGGAAGTAACCTCTACCAACGCCGAGGCTAGTTGTATAGGCCATTAAAGATATCTATGTACCATAGGTGGAGAGGAGAAGATAACAAGGCCCTGTCATAATGAGAAACAATAACTGTGCAGTTTTGTTTACACTTTACCCAAATGATGGCAGATTAAAGTAAACCTCAGAGCATCTTTATTGTAGGGCTGATGTGCAAAGTCAGGGGTTGTGGGGCGGGGAGAGGGGGCAGCCAACAGAGGCGGGAATTGTTAAGTAGGTCTGAACCATCTGTCTTCTCAGGGAGGTGAAAACGTGCGTGATTGAGTGACACCTGCTTGTCAAGGGCAGCCTGTTGGGAAATTTGTTCTTGGATTGCTGAGCCCGGAGTTAACATTCTCTGCATTAGAATCAGTTGCATAGAGAATGAGGAGGGGGGACGTGTATTTGTTTGGAAAGACCCCTCCATGCTGGCTTTTTTTGAACATTTGTCATTGATTTTGCAACATGCAACTCCACCTTTCCACTACAAAACAACTCTTTCAGCAGAAACCAAGCTCTCGAAGTCACTTACAAAAAAAGATACTCTCCACTGTATTACTATGTGATGTTATTGATTTTTTTTTTTTTTTGCTTTTGAGGATTTTATCCTGTGAAGCGCTCAAACAATATTTTGTAATAAGGCAGTCTATAGATATCATAATGTTTAATATTTCATTTCAATACAGCTAATTGTCCTACGCTTGCTGCCATTATGTTCATTTTAATGTGTTTTTAATGATTTTAGACTTTAATGTTTTTATGCTTTTAATCTATTTTATATGAGGATTTTAATTATTTCCATGTTTAATAATTCTTTTGTGCTTCTTGTATTTTGTTTTCATCCTTGTTTCTTTTAATGCTCTGTAAACTGCCTTGAGTCCTGTGGCCAGGTGAAAGGAAGTGTAGAAGTGCAGTAAATAAATAAGAAATAAAAAAGAAGATCAATAGGACATTATAAATAAAATAGTAGGAAGTCTTTAAAATGTAATAATTCCAGCTAATATTTAAAGGACAAGCCATTTCTTTCTTATTTTAAAATTATGTTTCTGAAATTTTCAAGAAAAAAAAATCAAATGAGGTTAATGCATAAGGTGCATTAAGGCAAACCAAATATTGGGACAGTCAGCTCCACTATTACAACATAAGGCAATGTCAACCAGCACAAAGAAACACCTCATACAAAACATATTCATTCCCACCTTATGTTACCAGTGCCAAACATTGACACTTACAACAAAAGATAAATAAAACTAGGTCAGCATGGAAATGAGATGTCCAAGGATGGCTACTGGAATGACTAGAAGGGATATAATCAGAAATGATATTATAAGGGAAATAATTCAAACACAGTGGCACCTTGCTTCATGAACACTCCAGATAATGTAATTTTTGCTTTAAGAATGAAAATTCATTGAAAATAATGCTTCGTGTTATGATTCCCCCCCCCCCCGGGAATGGATTAATTGGTTTTCAGTGCATTCCTATGGAAAACCATATTTCAGTTTACAATTTTTTTTGGAACGATTTTCAATGCATTTCTATGGTAAACCATGTTTTGCTTTATGGGTTTTTTTTTGTAATATGAAACATCCTGTGGAACACATTAAATTCGTAAATCGAGGTACTTTTTGTACGTGATCAGGCATTGATAGCAAGTACAGCTAAGGAATTATACCAACACCTTATGCCCATGAACCAAGAATGCAAGATAAATAGTATGAGAATCAGTAAAGAGAAGACTGAGGTAATAGCAATTGGAAAGAAACAACACACTTTAAAATTTGAAATAGAGGGAACAAGTATAAAACAAGTGGCAGAGTTTAAATACCTAGGAACAACATTTACTAAAGATAGCAAAATGGACAAAGAGATTAACATATGGCGCACTAAGGCAAACCATATGACACAGCAGAAAAAGAAATAAAAATGGTAGGAGAGAGGCAAAAAGCAATCTAAGGCATTTCATTCTTGGTAACTAAATTCAGAGGGTGGTTAGTTAAATTCTTTGGCTAAAATTCTCCTGTGTAAATAAAATTGTATCTGGAAGAGTGATGACCTCAACAGTAGGAGATTTTAAGTAATTAAATAGTAAATAAAATGAAACAAACAAACAAACAAAAAAACAAAAAATGTTGTGGCACTTAAAGACTAACTACAGTGGTACCTTGCTTAAAGAGCATAATGTGTTCCACAAGATTGCTCTTTAAGCGAAACACTTGGAAAAAACCCCGCTGCTGCCATTGTAAGTGACCAGTTGTGATTTTTGGCAGTCGGGGGATTGTGAACCCCAAATTAGTTGTTAAGCGAGTTTGTGGTTGTTAAGCAAAGGCAACCATTCAAAGAAAAATCTGCTCTTTAAGAGCATTAGTCTCTAAGCGAGGCACTCTTTAGGTGAGGTTTTACTGTACTATACTGTATTTAAATGTCATCTTTTGTGGAGCAAGTACACTTCATCAGACATAAGAATAAAACTTCATGGCATTAATTTATACATATCAGTTGGAAGTAGAGAGGTACACAATGGTGGATTAGTATAACAGATATAGTTACAAATAAGTGTGGCTTTTTACACCTAGTAATAACATAAGATCCTTGTTTGATATTTAGATTTATTTCTGTGAAGTTTGGTTCCAGTCTGGCCCCGTTATCCTGCTATGATGGTAATAGAGTAGTCCATACTGCCAGTGACTCAATGTCGAGTGTCAGGCGGTGGTTAACTAGCCTGACAACCATGAGGACTAACGGCTTGGGTTCCTACGTCCACAAGGAAGGGTGATGGTCCCCAAGTGGATTAAATCCCACTTGAATACATCTTGATGGAGGGAAGCAGTTTTATCAATACTGGCCTGGGACTGAGGAGGACTTTGTGTGCCAAAAGTACTCAGGACCAGAAAGTGACTTACAGGTGGCATGCTGCAATGGGGAAGGTAGATGGAAGGCCATTGCATTATATTCTCAGGATAGTCTTCATGGCTGATCACCATGAAGATCACCAATATTTGGATTCAGATATGGCAGAAGAAGAAGTTTGGTTCTGTGATGTTTTAAATGGTTAATATAGGGATGCAAAATAAACTTCTTTACTATCTGATGTGTTTGCACAGGCTAACATGTGTGCCACTTCAAAAATCTCAACTAAGCAATTAAAGACTTTATTTTTCCATCTTAAGGCTCTATGTGATGAAAAATATTACTCATGAGTTGGACAAACCATGTAGAAGATGCAGAAGTATCTATTTACCAGATATCTCCCTTGATGACATAACCCTTCTGCAGGGTGTAACTTAGATGAGAAGATGTTGGCATTAGGTGGTAATTCAGTAGGAGAAGGAGAAAGGGCTGGATTCAAGCATTTTGGAATAAGTGCTGCTTTCTTTCTCTCTAGTAGTTGCTACAGCCATGGCAATCTGGAGCTGGCAGAACAAAGAATGTCAGATGACGTTTCAACCAATACATCTACAAGATACATCTACTTGTTGATAATAATAATTTTGTGTCAGAGATTACTCTGGGTTGAAAGGATTTTTAGAGTTGAACATGAATTTAATATTTTCAATGCAACCTGGAATACAATGAGTAGTTAGGAAGGCCATAAAGCTCAATGGGTTATAGATCCTGATTGAACTTAATTGATACGTTGCTGCAAGAGGTATCAAAATAAAGCATGTAATATTCTAATCTGATTTAGCCAGTAGTATGTCATGAACGCTAGCCACATTTTAATTACTGGTAATTTCTTTAATCTTTCTTTCCTCTGATGATTTCAATGCTGTGTACATAGGTCTTGCTCACAACTATCATAGTTAAGGCTAGACAAATGTCAGCTCATTCAGTAAGCTTTCCAGCCAAATGTGCATTTGAACTCTGCTCTACCTTCCTCATTGACAATGAAAGATTGTCACAGAAGTCCATTTGATTTACTCCTAATTCATATTGTTGTGGAAAACTTTGGTTATACTTGATATAGCTTGCTTACAAATACCCTATTTCTCAGCCAAAAAACAAGACAAAAAACAAAACCCAAACACATATGAGAGGATGGGAGATATTGAAGGATGTCGTAGAGTGAAAGCACAGAAATTTTTGTCTGCATTAACTCATAACTCAATGGTCTGGTGTGAAAAGAGGAGGGAAACTGAACATTTTTTTGCTGCTTTCTTCATTTGAAATAAGCCCCTTCTCTCTCTCTCTTTTCAGTCAAAGGCACAGAAATATTGTCAGAGCTGGGAGTAGGGATGGTGGGAGGAACATTTTGCTTTTAACGAGGGAATGTAATGATAATCGTGCTCTTGTTTGACAAGTTTGGGTTGGTTTTGCTGTGGAGAGCTGAGGGAATGTACAATATTGAGAAAAGGGAGGCGGGTTCGAATTAATAATTCAGGCCCTTGGTAGACACACACACTTAATATGCAGTCAATTTAGCATGTGTCTGAAATGAAACTTGAGGCAGTCCTAATTCAGGTCCTTCTCCTAGACTTGCCGAAGCTCAGACAGCCACTAGAAGACTCCAGGTATTCCTCAGGTTTTTGCAGTCTCCAGGCAGGCAAACAAATCTCACTAAGAGTAGTGCTGGAAGAGGAGAGAGTTGGAATGTGTGGTAGCTTTAAACATTGGATACCTTCCTTCATCCATTTCGCCAATGCAGTACTGCAGCCAAAACTTGGCTCATGATCTGAGGTGGATTCTGACAGGGGTCAAGGTTGACTCAGCCTTCCATCCTTCTGAGGTTGGTAAAATAAATACCCAGCATGTCGGAAGCAAATATTACAGTCAGAGACTGCTCTAAGCACTATGGGGTAGTGCATAAGTGCAATTGTTATTATTATTGCTATTCTGTTGTGACATCATAATGGTTCTTCTCAATGAGCAAAAGGGTCTACATTCTAATCTCTGTTTGAGCCCTGAATGCTGCTGCCATGGCAACCTTATCTCCTCCTTCTTTTCTCTATACCTTTCTGAAACTTCAGGTGGCCATGCTGGCTGTAGGATTTTGGGAGCTGTAGATCAAAGATAAACTTTTCCAATCACTGGTGTCCTGTTAGGCAAAATGCTTTCACTGAGGTCTCATCCCTGAGAAGGCTGACATATTCCACCTTTTTACTGTTGTCACAACTGATACGGTCCCAACCAACAAGTAAGCCATCACAGAGGTCGGTCATCCATCAGTCCCACTTCCGCTGAAATGTCAAGGACTTGATTCTCCAGCCGATGAATTGCATGAATGCTCCCAATCTTTTTGCAACTCTTCTTTTCAAACTCTTCCCATTAAATTTTCCTCCAGAGTGGCAAAGCAACAGCTTTTTTCCCTTGGATCTGATAAAACAGGAAACAGTCTGTGAAAGCTTATACAGTACCAAATAAAGCTCTAACGGGTCTTTTCGTTATAGTTTGTCTTCTTCTAAACTAGGTGAGACAGGGATTGTGTCCCTTATTTTTAATGAAATAAAGCCTCCAGAAGGCAGAGTTTGCCTCAAGAAGAAATCCTATGGGAGACATTTTAATTTTAATGTGATAGTAAAATACTCACTTGTGGGCCTTTAGGAAATCTCTGAAGGCCCACTCGTCTCTTTTTGGCTCACTTTCCCACCTCTACACAGTTTCCACACTGCAATTAAATATTTTAGCAATTATAGCAATAGCAAATTTTATTTGTTTGTTTATTTATCTTCCTTAGGGGAGGGCATTTATCTTCTCCTCCTCCCCCCCCCCCACGGGTGTCAAGGGTATTTATTTCCTTTGTAGTACTTATTAAATTTAATTTTAAAAATTTAATTTTACATCAAACTAAAGCCATCCTGAGAGGACTGTTACCTTTACATGCACTTTTACAATTTTTTTTAAAACAAAAAGATAGAATTGCATTTTATGGCAAAATAATATAGCATCTCTTTTGCAGTGGCTCAAGTGGCTAAGACTCTGACTGAGAGGTGGAAGGGCAGCAGTTCGATTCCCGAGTACTGCGGGATGGAATGAGCTCCCATCTTTGTCCCAGCTCCTGCCAACCTAGCAGTTCAAAAGCAAGAAATTGCAAGTAGATAAATAGGGACCACTTTGGTGGGACGGTAACAGTGTTTCTGTGCGCTCTGATGTCTAGTCATGCCTGCCACATGACCGCGGAAACGTCTGCAGAAGCAGACAGTGCTGGCTCTTCGGATTTGAAACAGAGATGAGCACTGAACCCTAGAGTCGGATACAACTGGCTTTCGAGGAAGGGAAACTTCAGCAGTTTCTTGGGGAGGGTGTTTACCATTAGTAGTGATGGTTTTACATCTTGCCCCTTTCTCAGATTTCTTCTTGCTGTTCTGCTGCTGCTGCTGCTATGGAATGTGACAACTCAGCAACTGTAGTTGGAAACCTGGAGATCATTTTGCATCTCCAATAATGCTCTGAAGATATCATTATAAGGGGGTGAAAGATAAAGTTAGTACAAAGTACAATATCATCAGGAAGTTGATAAACTATACAATGGGAGCTCAACTATCTACACTGAGTACATTAGTATGGGGTGCGTCCACACACATGAAACAAGTTGACATCACTATTAATGAAACAATGTGCATAGTGACAGGATGTCTCAAACCTACACCAGTTAAGAAAATATATCCTCTTGTTGGTATCCTTCTACCTAAGATAAGGAGAGAAGTAGCAACAGATGCTAAGAGAACTAAGCAAGAGAATGACCCTGACATCTTCTGAAAGGATATGAGCCTTATGGTTTCCCATGTATCTGTGTGACTTTTGGGCTTTGTAATGCTCCAGCCATTCAGAGGATTTCTTTAATCCAGTGCATTTTGCAGTGTCTGCTTGCAGGCATATCAGCAAGAATCTGGTGTTGAATTACAAACTGGGTTTCAGCTGAGGCTCAGAGAGGCAATGCAATGTAGATCAACAAGACAAGAGACTGAATTTCAAATCATCGGGCCACCCACGTTAGGGGCAAAGGTTGCCTTGCTTCTCTGCTTCATGCAGCTTCTCTGACTTCCAGGCAGCAGGTTGAGAAAAATTCCACGAGCAAATGCCATTATAATGACATTAATTTTCAGCCATGAAGGGGGAAAGAGCAAGACAAGCAGAGAGCAGTTGTCATCCATCAATCATGTTAACAGAATGAAACATATGCAGAGCTGTTAATAGGAGGCAAAGATCTGATCTGAGGGTGTTAATTATGTACCAAACAAGGTAGCAATTCTGAGATTCTCATGAGTTTAAAGACTCCATTTTGATGTGTGGAGTTGGCATCATTTTAAAGACAAAGATAAAATAAGATGAAAAATAGAAGTTGATATGTTGACACATTTCTATGGGTAATGGTTGGGAGAAATTTAACTAATTGGGAATAAACCTTTTTAAACCTTTTTAAACTTTTAAACTTTTTAAATCTTTTAGATTTTTGTAAATTTATAGTTTAATTCTTTTAAAATTGATTTTTAAGTGCTTTTGAACCGTGAGGTTTTAATTTGTGAATTTGTAGGGGGATTGTTTTGCATTGTGTATAGTCTCTCCCCCTTTTCTGTAAGCCACCTAGAGTCAGGTTCGCCTGATTGGGGCGGGATAATAAATCTAAAAATAAAAATAAATAAATATCTTGATTAAATGGCAAGAGAAAGAAGACAAGAAAGTCCCAGTGGGTTCTTCATCCATAGTATCAGCCCAGCTTAGCAAGCAGCTTTACAAAGACACTATATGGACTATTTAGATTTGCTCATTGGGTGGAAAAATATTTAAGAAGGGGATGTATGTAAGGAAAAGAAGTCCATCCCCCTTCTTAAATATTGGTGGGGGAAAATTTAAATGGAAGAGTAAAGGAAGGTTGCCATGGCCAATTGACTGGTGCAATAAACTGATTGATTGATTGATTGATTGATTGATTGATTGATTGATTGATTGATTGATTGATTGATTGATATGGGGAAGGAAGGACATGTAATAACAGGCCCACATTACAGGAAACCAGATTTTGGTAGAATATGGTGGAAAACATCCTATGGGAGCGGTACAAAAATGGAACTTCCTTCACAGTTGCTCTTCCATATCTCAAGTCTTCTGATTTTTTCCATGTGGTCTGATGATTGAGCCAAGGTGTTTACAATATAAAAAAATAGCCACAAAGATCCAAAAGAGTGGTACAGAGATACATACCAGGAAACTCAATGTTGACTTAATACCCCCCTCCACTCACTTTTCTTGCACATTACATTGACTGTTATTTTTAAAAGCAGAAATATCAATAAATAAATAAATAAAAAACAAATGTGTGTGTATGTGTACACACACACACACACACACACCAGACTACAGTGGCTCAGCCATTAAGATGCTGAACCTGATGACTGGAAGGGAAGGCCGGCAGGTCAGCAGTTCAAGACCCGAGTACTGCATGATGGATGAGCTCCCATCTCTATCCCAGTTCCTGCCAACCAAGCAGTTTGAAAGCAAGAAATTGCAAGTAGATAAAGAGGTACCACTTCAGTGGGAAGGTAAACAGTGTTCTGTGCACTCCAGTGTCTAGTCATGCCTGCCACATGATCACAGAAACATCTGCAGATGAAGACACACTGGCTCTTTGGCTGTACACATAAATTAGCACCAAGCCCTAGAGTCAGACAGGGCTCGCTTTCAAGCAAAGGTGACTTTTACCTATATTATATACAGTATATGTATCCCAACGCTGGCAAGTCAAGTATTTTGGAAATACTTGCAGACTTATTTATACTTGTGCCACATCTGCTAATAAAATAGTTGTGTCACTGTTACTAAACCATAGGCACTCATCACTTCACCTTTATTTCATTCAAACTATGCCACTCAGAAACATGGGCAGTTTTTCTATTCAATTCCCAGAAGTGTAAAAAACACAGCAAATGCAAAAACAAAATGTCCAGATAGAATTTCTGTGAAGTTCTTTTCCTTGATTCTGAAAAGGTTAGGGCTGTCTTTCCCGTTTATAAAATCTGGACTGACTCTCACAGCCAATTTTTCTTACCTCTTTTAAGTGGAAAGGGGTTTGGCACCCATATACAACAAATGTGCATTGATCTCTTTTTTCTCAACAAAGTAGGGCTAAAGTCTGAAACAGCATGTGACCCAGAGACCTCATTAACTCCAGCTATTAACAATGCTTTACAACAAATGAGAAAGTGTGGGTGTGGGTGGTTTAGGATGCTGTTTGTTTGTTTAGACTCCAACCTCACCTCTCAAAACCAGCTCTGCCTCTCTCATTATCTTAACCTTGGCAAGCAGAAAAATCAATAAACAATTTGCATTTTTTATCAATATTTAATGTCAAGCTGTAGGATCCTTCTGCAAAGCTCAGATCCTTCTGAGCTCCAGCTTCCCCTTCCTGCTTTAATTATTTAAAACACACACGCAGCCAACCATGACAGAGACTAAATGCACTGCAGGTGCTCAGGTGTTAGGGTCAGTTCTACTTAAAAACATTAGGGATTGCTCTGGCCAAAAATAATAATAGTCATAATAATAATAATCTACAGCTGCCTGTCCAAGAGCAGACGCGGCAGAACTGTGGGAACGTGGGGTTGAATTTTGATGACGCTGGGAGACAAATGAGACAGGGCTGCCATGCAATTAGTGGGCAGTCTGAAAGATGTGTTGGGCCCTAAATGAGGGACATGATCTCCTCTTGACTTGCGGTGGGCAAAGCGCCCTCCCCTGAAGGCCATAATGAGGAAGGTAGATGAGATCTCGAGCAGGTTGACAGAACAATTACACTGGGGAAGGGGGAAGCCAGTTGTTTCTAGATGCAACTACATTCCCTTTCCATCCCATATTAGCTCTGCCTGAAGGCTGGTTTGCCACTTTGAGTCTCATATGTCAAACTATAAAAAGGGGACAGAAAAATTGGCAGAATGAAACTAAGAAATATTTGAGTCATATGGCAATATCTGACACAGATCCTGAAAGGTCATAGGATTAATCCCTCAATGTAGGATATTATTGAAAGATTTTTTTGAGGAGTAAAGTTCTGTTTTCAATAATAATAATAAAAAAGACCAAGGGGAAAATTTTTAACACCTACATAAGGATGTGGCCATTATTAAGAAGGCCCAGTTCCTAGTTGAGGCTGTTTTGACTTCTCTCAATGTGGCAATTCTGAGGAGTGAGACCTGGGAGGATATAATGAACTAGGCAGTTGTTCATTGGAAGAGATTTTATTTATTTATTTATTTGTTTGAATTTGATACCCCGCCCCACTCGGGAAGACCCGACTCTGGGCGGCTTACAAAATGTATTACCGCAATGGGTAATCTATAAACACACAACACCATAAAACATTAAAAATTCACAAGTAGCATATAAAACAATAAAGTTATGGCTTTATATCAGGGATTTGCAACCTATGACCTCAGGGCCGGCCCCAGCCCATGGTGCCATTTCATGTGGCCTGCCACCCTTGCTCCTTCCACTGCCACGTTCTCCGCTGCAAGCAGCAGAAGCACGAAAAATTTGTGAGATCTCGTGAGAATACACAAGATCTTGTGGGAATATACGCAAAACACATGAAATCCCACAAGAGTATATGAATGCACACAAGAATACACACAAAAATGCATGAGATCTCGTGAGATTATGTTTGAGATCTTGTGAGATTATGTGTGAGATCTCGCAAGAATACGTGTGACCAACCCGCACAGCTGTCTGAGGGGGAGTAATCTGGCCCACGACCTGAAAATGTGGAGAACCCCTGCTTTATATAGTAGAACCAAAAACTTAAATTTGGCATGGAAACTGACAGGCACACATTGCAAGTGAACCAGAATTAGGGAACTATGGTAACATTTAGATACAGTACTTGTAAAATCAACCTGGTTGCCACATTCTGGACCTGTTGGAGATTTTGCTGCAATAATTAATTTTTGAAATTACAAACTCATAAACCAATGTTGGTAGGGATTTCCTGTTCTGATAGGGGAGCACCTTGGTCTCCTCTTCTAATTTTAAGCTAATGGATGGACCAATTAAAATCCCAATGATTTCATTAGTAGTTAAGAAGCTCATCTTGTGAGCTGGAAGGTCGGCGAGTTGGCAGTTCAAGAGACCTGGGTACTGCTGCATGACAGGTTGAGCACCTGTCTCTGTCCCAGCTCCTGCCAACCTAGCAGACTGAAAGCAAGAAATTGCAAGTAAATAAATAGGGACCACTTTAGTGGGAAAAGATCTTGGGGCATGAAAAGAGCCTCATTCAGCCATCCCTTGAGCGGAGTTTCTCCAGCAAAAATCCTTTCAACCCAGAATAATTTCTGACACTAAATAATAATAATAATAATAATAATAATAATAATAATAATAATAATAATAATAATAATAATAATAATAATAATAATAATAATAATAATAATAATTTAGATCTCCTCTATGTATGGATCCAACCTTTGGAAACTGAAGGTTGGATATAATGGTCATGACGATGTATTCAAAATTTAAGAAAAATAGTGTGTCGTCCCCCCCCGCCCCCAGCTGTTCCTGAACTTCAGTCAGTATGAACTTTGGGAATTGTAGTCCAGCAACCCTTAATACTTCCTTATGTTAACTAAGCACCATAATGAAGTGAATTTCATGAGAAATCTGTACTTTACTTGTGTATCACACCTCTTGATTTAGGAAGAAGGCCTTCACAGAGCAGCAGTCCATTGACTCTTATTTAGAGTGACAAATAGGTGCTGCAAAATGTAAAATTAATGCGTCAGGTTAATTTCATGCACCCTTTGCCTCAGACCGATTAGTGTAAATTAAATTTCATGCTCATCTGCTGGAGTCATTGCAAATGTTCAGCAGAAACCTGCGGATTTCTGATTACTCCAGTAGCAAAGTGTTAGGTGCTATTTGCCCAGAGCAAGAATGGCATGGTGATGCTCTAATGAAGCGGCCATGCAATTGTTGTTTAATAAATAATGAGTAGGGGTTTTTTTTTGGTTTTTTTTTGCAAATGGAAAACATTAGTCAATTTCAGTCATTGCATTAACGAGATGGTGGTCATTACATGGATGAATAGTCTGATCTTCTTATTACAAAAGACGTACACATCTTGGCCTCTGCAGGAAAAAATGTTGCGTAATTTGGCAACTGATGCTTGAGCAAAATAATCCATTGAAGCCTTGGACAAAAGCAGGGTTTGCTACTTCTTTTGTCCAATACAAGGAAAAAGTTGTATTCCTTCTGAGAAAATTATTGATATGGTAGCAAGACAGGGAAAGGACCTTTACCTTTCATGTCTGTTTGGATTCATGTGGTGTTGTTTCATGCCTTCTTCATTTAGCAACAAAACAACATCCTCTCACAGGACTCCTCTCAAGGGCATTTAGATTTCCAAATCTTTTGAATGTAACAAAAATCATGTACTTTTGCCAAGCTGCAACACCAAAACTAAAACACCCACGAAAATAAGGGTTATGTCATTTGAAATATGGTCTTGGCGACTTTAAGAATTGGTAGAAACCAAAAGCCAAAAATGCAAGGCGATGACATCATCGCTTTCAGAAGTAGCATCGGAAAAGTGACAGTTTTGCTGGGGGGGGGGTCGGTTGTCAGGGTCCAGAAAAAAAAACTACCCAACCAATTCAGATGATCCAACGTGTGTTTGAAAGAGGAAATATTAACCTTTATAAGGACACTTTCAGATTTGGAATTGAACTTCAGAAACATAATCTATGAAGCATTTTACAAAAAACCACTAAAAAGAGGTCACACAAACCCTCCAAAAGGAGGGAAAACCAATTTAAAAAGAGAATATGACAACTTCTTGAGGTGGCTACAGTTCACATACAACATGTGGAGAAAAATGACACCAAAGCAGGAATTTTAAAAAAAAGATATTGAGGAAAAATTGACAGTTGAAAGAACATTTCTGGGGGTGGGTGTTTGGCGGTGATTCAACAAAAAAACAATTGACTGATCAAAGTGATCTGAAGTGTACTTGAAAGAGGACAGAATAACCTTTCTTTTGATATTGATACAATTTGGATCAGACTTCAGAAACATTTTCTATGAAGGTTTTAAAAAAGCACATTCTTTCTAACCTTCTTTCCTTCAAAAAAAGAATCTTGCCACAACAGAATAGATACATTGGTGTGAGAATGGATACACTGTAGCAAATTTCTCCTTTGAAGTCATAACCAGTTTCCTTTTTGGCTTTCCCTCTTATTGAAGAACTGCTTTCAAGGAATCGTGAAGGAAAAACTCTTTTTTTTTTTTTTGCAGTTTGACTATTGAAATATTTATTAAAAATAGATCCTTTGCAGTTATTCACTTGTGGTTAATTGTTGTTTGTACAGTGGGCTGCTTATGGACATGTGTGCATAGTGGTAGAGTCGGGGAGAATGAAAAATAAAGGTTAAAAGCATCTTTATTGAAAAATAAAATATAAAAATAATAATAAACACAAATGAAATTGGGCTTTCTGATTTTGGGTTAAAACAACGTAGAAGTTCAAAAACAAGAAACTGCAAGAAAATAAATAGGGACCACTTTGGTGGGAAGGTAAACAGCGTTCCATGCCTGCTACATGTCCATGAAAATGTCTGCCGACACAGACAGTGTCTTTGACTATAAACAGAGATGAGCAGTGAAACCTAGAGTCAGATATGACTGGTTTTCGATCAAGGATGACCTTTACCTTAGCTCAGAAAACCTTAGATTTTATGAACATTTTATGAAAACCTTAATTTTATGAACATAATGTCTTTATTTTCCCCCATTTGAAACATCACCCTTAACTAATGAATGAAATAAAAGAAATAAATGAACTAATGAGCATAATTCAACACATCAAATCCACACACTAAATCCCTGACGGTAGTGTCCTTAGACTCTACCTGCCACTTTTTTTACTTTTTGCATATGATCAGGCATTGATAGAAAGTACAGCTAAGGAATTACAGCAACACTTTACACCTATGAACCAAGAATGCAAGATAAATAATATGAGAATCAGTAAAGAGAAGAATGAGGTAATGACAATTGGAAAGAAACAACATACAGTACAGTACTTTAAATATTGAAATAGAGGGAACAGGTATAAAACAAGTGGCAGAGTTCAAATACAGTACCTAGAAACGATATTTACTGAAGATGGCAATATGGATGAAAAGATTAACCTATGGCCCAATAAGGAAAAACAGCTCATACAAAGCATATTCATTTCTGTCTTATGTTACCAGTGCCAAACATGGACACATCCAACAAAACATAAACCAAAGTTGTTCACCATGGAAAGGAGATGTCTATTGTTGGAGTTACTCAAAGGGATAAAATCAGGAATGAGATTATAAGGGAAAGAATTGGAATGGAACCAGTTTTAAACTACATACAGAGACAACAAATATTGTTTTGGAATTTCATACCTTACAAGACATATGTGGAAAGAGTAGAAGGACAAAGATCACAAGGCAGACCCAGAGGAAGGTGGAGAGATAACATCAAAGAAATATCACAAGAACACCTAATAACACTGGTGAAGGCCGGCCACTAGAAGTGGCAGAGCAAAAACCTTGTATCTCCCTGGACATTCGAAGGAGTAAAAGAAGAAATAAAGAAGATGAAGAAATGAAAAAGGAAGTCTTGACATATCTAGACACCATGCTTGGGGGGGGGGGGACAGGCATCTGCTGAAATATTTTTCACCTCTCCTCAAGAGTAAGCAGATCCGTGTTTATTTCATCACGAATAGCATTTATTAAAAAGTGTGGTTTTGGTACAAAAACATGTATTCTGTTTTGAAAATCCTATATTGTGCACAGAATACAAGAGCTTCTGTGAAAAACCCAGTCTTCTTTGCAAAATACAGGCTTTTTTTGTGTGAGGGGAAAATACTTCAGTGAAATTTCTACCAAAAATATTGGGAAATGTAAAAAAGGGGGGGAAACAACAACAGGAACTTCTGCACTCTCACTCACTGAGGATTAAGTTTGATATATATTTTTTTCATTTTTGCAAGTGAGACTGAAATAATTGCAATGATTGAAGAACTGCATCAATTTTCAATTTTTTAAAAATAAGAGTTACAATTCCAGTGCATTTCTGCAACGTTGAAAATCTGTAGGTATTTTTATGTAGTTTTCCTAAAACATATGCATTTCTGCAAACATGTTCTTCCAACATATGCCTTTCTGTATACTTCTAATTTACATACAATTGGAACTTTGTCAATTAACTGCCATCAGCAGCTATATCAAGAACAACACCTAATAGGGTTTGGGCCTCAGTCATTAAAGTAGCTGTCTTGATTAGAGTGTGAAAAATTGTTGGGATAATATCAGTCTTGCATGCACTAACACTGGGTAGAAGTGGAAAGACACTTTACAGCCTCATGTTATTTTACTTTTCCAGTAATTTGATTTTAACATTTTACTGTGTTTTGAATTTTACCTATAATTCATATATACATCCATAATTTTAGATTGGATAGAAATAAAGACAAGAACAAATTCCCCAAGAAAAATTACTCTTTTGAACTAGAAATCTCAGAGTCAACAGGCACTTTCATGTGTATCATGGGAATCAGAGGCGTAGCTACCGCCGTATCTGCCGTATCAATTATACGGGGCCCCCGGGCCACGGGGGCCCCCAACGTGCGTAAGCAAAACAAATCTTTACCCTTCCTAGGGCCCCCCAAACAAATTTTTATACGGGGCCCTGCCAAGGCACGCTACTCTTCTGATGGGAATTCTGATAGGTAAAGGTCAAAAGTCAGTCATATCTGACTCTAGGGTTCAATGTTCATCTCTGTTTATAGCCAAAGAGCTGGTTTTGTCTGCACCTGCAGACGTTTCTGTGGACACGTGGCAGGCATGCCTCAACACTGGAGTGCACAGAACATGGTTTACCTTCTGCTGGAGTCAAACATTCCTACACTTTCCTGTAGTGCAGAGTAAGTTTACCCACAAGCCCATCTGAGGTTTTATTTATGGGTTCAGTTCAAGCACAGACAGTTGGAGAAATATCTTCATTGCTACTTTATGCACACTTGTTAAATAAATCCCATCATTCCTTTAAATAAACCAGCAGTCTTTAACAGTAATGGCATGCAGTTAGTAGATTAAAGATTCCAGTTTTCCCCAGTGTATATGTTGTGACCAGATTTATCCAATCTCTAATGAAAATTATAATTTCACAGCTATTGTGTTTAACAAAGCTTAGGAGACATCAGTTGTCTTATTAGCATTTACATTTCATTTTTTTTCTAATGGCTAATATCGTCTTTGAGACATTAAGTAAAGATTATTTGTATTCGAAATGAGGGGGAAAGAACATTTTTTTTGGTTCTTGTACAACTTTAATGAATTCTAGTAAGAGTGGATAAAGATTCATATCCCAAATGCAGTGACGGGCCTTATCTTTCATGTCTGGAACACAAAGTAAGCTTTGCTTAATGCAGTATTATAATTATGTTTATTATGGAAAGTTGGGGGATGGAAGAGAAAACCTTATATTCTTGTATAAATCAAATAAACGATAGCAAAGTGTGAAGAACAATGTTAGTATCATCCAGCAATTTAACTGGATGCATTTTGCACTGCTCCTGGCAACAAACAGGCAAATTGACAGGCAGAAAAACAAAATGTTGCAAATGTGGAGGTGGAGGGGGAACCTAGCTAGAAAAGGCTCCCCTCACCGAGCCAGCTAAGGAGTCCCCCACCACGCACATGCACGGCCAGTGGTCCTGTATCACGAAAGCAACTGTACAACGAAGAACCCTGTGGAATGATTTTTTTTTTCATTGTACGAGGTACCACTGTATATGCAAGTACAGTATCATCGTGTTAGTTTTGTTTTGTCAGGATCAAGCCAGAACTGACTTACAGAGATCCCCACCCACCCACCCACATGAGGCTGGGGAAAACTTCAGTTTAAAACTTTGGGAACTTTGGGTGGCCACTGGTAACCCAAGGCAGACAATGTGGAATTGCAGTGTTGGTTTGACAGCTCTCCTATATTGGCTTCCATTACTATCCCTACTCCTTCCAATTTCCTCAGCAACTTTACTCAAGAGCTCTTTTCTGCCCCTTAGCTGGGACAAATCAAGCTCCATTTTAAAAAAACCATACGGGTGCGTTTTACTTCAGCTTCCAGGAGTGATGAGGGTGGCGCGGCGCAGGCTGGATGAATCGCAGCAAACTCATTTGTGTGGATTCATGGGGGCTTGGGCTTCTGAGAACTGAAGTCCAAGAACATCTGGAATGCCAAGGTTCACCATCATGGACCTAGTGTCTAGTGGAAATGACTGAGTATACTCAACTTATATTGAAGCTGTGTGTCTTGTATCGGGAAGATTTCATGTTTCCTAGATAACTTTTATCTGCTCTGGCCTGGAATGACCTTAATTTGATGTTTGATTTCTATCTTTAGTGTTGAGAATGACACTTTTCTTCTTTCTCACATCTTTCTCTTGACCCTCCATGGAGATGGCCTTTGCTCTCCAGAGATGAGCAGCTATGGCTCTTGATACTTTCAATTTAATTAGAATTAGAACTTCTACCACCTTTTCTATCACAAGCACACCTCTCTAATGGAACACAAGTTTTTTTTATTTTCTTAGAAAGAAGTGCGGATGTGACTCTTTTACAAAGTTGGAAGTGTGCCAATCTAAGTTTCAAAGGGCTAAATTCACAAGTTAACTCTTTTCTTTGTGCTGCTGTGTGCTTATTGTCAGATAGTGTCTACCCAATTTCATTCTCTGATTGTATGATGAAGTTTAGACCCCTTTGCATATAAATTTCCAGAATCATTCAAAAGGTGAAGTTTTCTTTTTCTTTCTTGTTGACACCAAAGTTAATCCTTGAGATTTCAAAGGCCTGGTTCACTTGACAGGAGATGGATTGGCTCAAATTTAAAACTCTTCCCATTTATCTCAGAGCCATTCAGAAAGGAGGGATAAAGGCAGAGGCGTAGCTACCGCCGTATCTGCCGTATCAATTATACGGGGCCCCCGGGCCACGGGGGCCCCCAACGTGCGTAAGCAAAACAAATCTTTACCCTTCCTAGGGCCCCCCAAACAAATTTTTATACGGGGCCCTGCCAAGGCACGCTACTCTTCTGGATAAAGGTTTCATTTTCCTCATGTTCTGTCACTGGGTTTCACATTCAAAAGTCATATGACCTCACGTCATGCTTTTGCCAAATTAATGGTTCCTATTATTTATTTATTTATATATATAACCACCCTTTTCATCTAAGTGACCCAGGGCAGCTCACAAACCTATACCCAAAGCTAATTAAAACTAAATACTATAAAACTATCTAAAAACATTTCTAAAAACATCTAATTATAGATGTCCAAAAGTAAGGATGATAACTTTGGAAAATGTGAGCTTTTCTCTCTCCCCATCCCAGAACAAAGAACACTGCAATTATAGGAACAGGAGTCATGAACCAAAACATGTGGAACAGATGTTCAAAATGGATCTTCAACTTTCATGAAATGCAAGCTCTGTTTTGATGTTGGTGATTTGTCAAATCCTTTATTATGCCTTTTTGTGATCTCAACCAGGCAATCTGATTGGCTAAACAACATTGTAGGAGAACCTCTTCAGACATGAGTCAATGGTCCTCGATTTTTATGATTTGGTGTAATGAGATTGCCACACAGTTAGATCTGATTGGCTGTGTGGTGATGTGACCTCATCTTATTCTTATGATCTTGAATTGGCTGGGATCACTTCAGGAAAATATCTATGCTCTGAAATGTAAATTGTCACTAAGACTGTATATTAGAAAATTAACACAGAAGAGTGCATTAAAATAGTACATTTTTCCTCTTGGGAAATGACAAATATTAGCCATCTGTGCAAATATGAGTGTGTCTCTATACTGTATATGTTGTGTTCTTATACAGTATATGTACAACATATACATACATGTACAATCTCCTTCGCACATGTAGTGGGGATTTGCATTTTCTGTGAAATGTCTCTTTGGAATGCTAGAAAGAATATTTTATATCAGAAATGGTACTGCAGTAAAAAAAGAGTAATATTTCTTTCAACTGTAGATTGGCATCTTCTATCTGCAAATCAATTGCAAATGTAAACAGAAAGTGCAAATTATCTGAACCATCTGGTACATGATGTATTTCTACTGTAGCCACCCAAGTCCTGTCATTGAATAAAATACTAGCAGCTGCATGTTAGCTATACAACAGAACTGTATAAATTCTATGGTCTCAGATTTGGTCCTCAGTCAGGTTTTTTAAATAACCAAAGTGTGATCTTAGTGTGTTATGGACTTGCACAACTCAAAAAAGGATGGTGCATTATTTCTGTCTGTAATTACAAGCAAAATGTGGCCAAAATCCTATTGGGAATTTATGCTTGCATTAGCAAAATCACATAAGCCATGCTGGCAAATTGCTGTTCATCAATGAGATATTTATTGAATTGCTGGGAAACATCATAGCAATGCAACCAATGCCTCATTGTGCTGTCAAGCTGGAAACAAATTATGCAATCCTACTAAGTTTTCCTCAGAAGATTCTTCTTCTTTCATGTCCAGACCAAACCAAACTGTAAACTCTCAAAAATCGTGAAGGCAGAGCAAAATGGCCATCCAGCCCTCAAAGCTGACTGAGAGAGCATGTCCTGGGCCCCAGCTTGAAAAGGTTGGGAACCCTGCCTAAAACAACCAGTCATTACTCTGGGCTACAGGGTGAGTGGACTGTCAAGTATCAGAACAAGCCTTAAATAGCCAACTTCCCTGCCCCAAAACTGCTGAACATGGATGAGCCTGTGTCAACTGCTTCATTCACCTCTTTTCAATGTAAAAGCCTGGAAAGCTCCCCAGCGTCCAAGTTGCTTTGTGGCAGCAATATGAAGGAGGCATTCCCATTTTTCTCTGGGGAGAAGGAATGGCTTGTAAATCAATTAAAAGCATACTGTACTTCTGTGTTAAAGCAAACCAAACATTTCCCTCCTTTCTGACAGTCAGTGCCTGGTTGGAAAAATGTGAGGCATTTCTCCTTTTGGAAGAAATCACAATTTTAGAGGCAGGGAAAAGAGCTTGCTCCAGCACGGCCTTCTGCAACAGCCGTATCACTTAGGGCACCATTTTATACTAGAAGTCCCAACAGATCAACTGTATTTATTTATTTATTTATTTATTTATTTATTTATTTATTTGTATACCGCCCTACTCGGTGTAACCGACTCAGGGCGGTGTACAAGACAAATAGAATATATGTCATCATATTTCTCTAGTTCAGGGCAATTGGATGAGCAAATCAAAATACATTAAAACTCTGATTTACGTATGCCTCTACTTACGTAAAAACCGACTCATGTAAGGTTTTTTTTTTTCATAAATCGGCAAAAACATTGAGTTACGTAAGGGGTTTCACTGTCTTGTAATTCTAAGATGGTGCCACCGCCATCTTAGAATTACAAATTCCACCCTACAACACCCGCCCCCACTGCCAGAAGTCGCAAGAAATCACTTACCATGGTGGCAGTGGATGAAATGGTGATTGCACCAGCTTTGCCACATTTTCGAGAGTCCCCGCTGCTTCTACCGGGACACTGCTCTTTGCCCGATGTTTCTCCAGGCTGCAGTTTGCCTAGGGACAAGTTTTGGTGGCAAACCACTTGATCCAGGTCTTCACCTGATGCTTCTCTGGGGTGCAACTTGCCTGGGGATGAGTTTTGGAGGCAAACCGCTCAATCCAGGTCTTCTCCTGATGCTTCTCCGGGGTGCAACTTTATTATTATTATTATTATTATTATTATTATTATTATTATTATTATTATTATTATTATTATTATTATTATTATTATTATTATTATTATTGTTATTGTTGTTGTTGTTGTTGTTGTTGTTGTTGTTGTTGTTGTTGTTGTTGTTGTTGTTGTTGTTGTTGTTGTTGTTGTTGTTGTTGTTTAGTCATGCTTCTAAGCTGCCCTCATCCATTGCTGACAATTTTGCTAAGGTCCAGAGTGCTGTAAAACACAGGTATTGTTGCGACCGGTACAGTGTAAGAAGATAAGAAAAAAGCATGTACGAATGCTGAAACTTTGTAAGTATCTGTACCATTGTATATCTGTATGCATGCCTCAATACAGCCTTGCAAGGGAGAGATTGTTTGGATGTGTAAGTGTCTGCCTGACACTCTGATGTATTGCAAGGCGAATTAATGCTATGTCTCTTTAAGCTCTGGCTAAGGGAGCACACAGGTGTTCTCACTCTGCTGCCTTGCTGGGTGTTATCATACTCAGTATATAGTCAGGAGCTACAGAGGGCATCTTTGAGATTTGTCTCCATTGGGCATTTGTCTCCAGGAGCTTCCTCTCTATGAGCTGTTGTCTTCAAGTGCTGTTGTCTCCAAGAGTGTTCTGGCACCATATGAAGGGGTTGATGTCCTGAGCTGTATTCGAGGGACTGCCTCATCGTTGCTCAACCCTACAGCTACAAGCCTATGGTGTACAGGTGTTGTTTTGCCTGCTTCAGAGTCTGCTGCAAGGTATGCAGTGAGGCTTCTGAACCGAATGAATGGGAGATTGGGATTCTGGCTCTACCTGCAGACTGTCTTCACAGAACAGAACCTCTGGTAAGCCTACGAACTGAGAAACCATAGCAGTGAAACTCTGTGACTGTATCACACCCATAGCTACTGAACTGACCTGTATTGTGTGAACTGTATATGGTGCCTTGGCCTGAACCAGTGACGGTAACTGGATAGTTTCTTTGCTGCACTGTAAATACTCCTGCACCTTACTTCTGAGTAAACCGACTTTAAGTTTGTTTTGCACCAAACTGCCTGCCTGTTTGTCTGTCTGTTTCCACAAGGGGTCAAATCTTAGCAGGTGTGTTCAAGACTTCTGCCCGCTAACTCTGCTACCCACCTTATACCAACAGGATACAAAGAAGGAGCCTCTTAGAAGACTGTGGTGTTTTTGAACCACAATTGGACGTACCTTGGGCCATGGCCATCTTGTGCCAGCTAATCTTTCTCACACCAGGTCACCCAAAAAGAAATACAGAATGAATTCACCAAAAGGTGGCTTCATTTTGGCAGTTTCATGTCTGACCTAGACACACCCTAGCTTATATGTCTTTTATCTTGATAAATTTGGCCTGATCTGAAAATTAAAAAAACACACTCTGTTTTTTAAAATTATTATTATTGCAGACCAATCTAGCAAGCAGGAAGCATATGTTCTGCATCGAGCCTCATGCTGAGGTTTGGGAGCTGGGGGCTCTCACACCGATCCATTCACGTCAAACAAAAGCACCCCTGTCCACATGGGACAGGGAGGTTTTGCCATTAATGACAACCTGAGGTGGTCCCTCATGCCGCTTGGCAGCTCCCGAGAACTACCAAAAAGCCACCTGACAAAATGTCATGAGGAACAAACACAGTAATAACAACCACACGATCTTAGTGGCAAGAGTATGTGGCGAAGGAGCCTGGAGGGACAGAGAAAGAATCAATAAGCAGGATATCAATTTGCATTTCATT
Source organism: Furcifer pardalis (assembly GCA_030440675.1). Taxonomy (NCBI): domain Eukaryota; kingdom Metazoa; phylum Chordata; class Lepidosauria; order Squamata; family Chamaeleonidae; genus Furcifer; species Furcifer pardalis. Next base: position 13,802,725 of record CP126894.1, on the reverse strand, counting down.
CAATTCAAAAATGTATTGACCAAGCAGAGGAGGGGGGGGGAGCTCACCAGGGGGTGTCTTAAAGGTTTACTGAGAAATCTTTAATGCTACTTTGCTAAATGTGATCTCCGCAATAATTACGCCTCTTGGAAAACTGGGTGTTTATTTTTTTCCCTTTCTCTCTCCCTCGTTTGCTCTCTCCAAAGGGCAGCATGTAGAATATTGATCCATATTAGAAATGATAATGAGGTTATTTTGTGCCTCGGCAGAATGCCTTAACTGTTTCCATGCTCCTAATAAATCAGAGCTAAAGCAGTGTAGAAGAAAGCCGTGTGCTGAGTTCAGCCTCCAACGGCCTGCTCATTTTTCAAAGCCCAGAATACCGTCGGCTGACCAATGTGTTTTAAATTTACTAATCAAGAATGCCATTTAAGAACGTTCTCTCCTTTTTAAACTAGTGGGAGGGTAGAGAATGTTTTGTGGTGGTTTTAATTGTGATTTTAAAATTTGTGATGGTTTTAACATCTGTATGCTTCCCAGAGTCTTTGGAATTGGGCAGCAATACAAATCCTAAAAATAAAATAAAATAAGATTGGAAGAACCTTACTGGATCCAATTGAGGCCCATGAAATTCTGCATTCTTTACAAGTATCCCAGCAACCAGCAGGTTCTGACTGGTGTAGTAGAAATTGGTCAGTGGTCCATGATCAACAGATCATGATTTAGCACAAACTAGATCATGCTCAGGGCCATGGTGGCTTAGTGGTTAAGATGTTGAGCTTGACGACCAGAAGGTTTACAGTTCAGCAGTTCAAGATGTGAGTGCTGTGCGACAGAGTGAACTCCTGTTGTCTGTCCCAACTCCTGCCAACCTATCATTTCAAAAGCAAGAAACTGTAAGTAAATAAATAGGTACCATTTCGGCAGGAAAAGTAAGAGTGTTCTGTGCACTCTAGCATCTAGTCATGCCTGCCACAGGATTCACAGGAACTTCTGCACATGCAGAAATGCTGGATCTTTAGCTGTAAATGGAGATGAACACCACCCGCTAGAGTCAGACACGACTGGCTTTTGAGCAAGGTAGACTATTACCTTTACCTAGATTGTGCTCAGGACCAAAGCCAACAGGGATTCCGGAAGGTGAGATCTACCGTGGATGCCATCAATGTAGTCGTAGATATTGTCCGCAAGGCAATAGAAGGCAAACGTTGGAAGAGAGGTGCCAAGAAGTACTGCACTATCGTCACCTTGGGCGTAAGGAACCCATTCAATTCAGCAAACTGGGATCATATCCTGGATGCGCTTAGATTGATGGAGGTTCCCGAGTACATCAGATGCATAATCATGAGTTATTTCACAGATTGAACCTTGATGTATTACACCGATGCTGGACTTCGAACCTATAACATCACAGGAGGTGTTCCACAAGGTTTGGTGCTTGGTCCCTTATTGTGGAATATTATGTATGACAGGGTGCTACGGTTGCCTATGCCAGTAGGGACAAGGGCAGTTGGGTTTGCAGATGATGTGGCAGTAGTGGTTGTCACCAAACATCTGGAGGAAGTTGTCCAAACCGCAAACGAGAGTGTTGCTAAAATTCGTCAGTGGCTCTCATTAGCTGACTTGCACCTAGCAGATTATAGGACTGAGGCAGTTGTTGTGACCAGTAGAAAAAACTAGGGTTGCCTTTCAATCTAGAATAATTTCTGACACAAAATAATTATTATTACTAGGGCTACTGATTCTTGGGAGGCAAGCGATGAGAAACCTGGGGAACATAGTGAAAAGTAGAGACATCACATTGCAAACAAAAATTTGTCTAGTCAAAGCAATGGTATTCCCGGTGGCAAATGTATGGTTGTGAGAGCTGGACCATTAGGAAAGCTGAGCGCAGAAGAATAGACGCCTTTGAGATATGGTGTTGGATGAGAGTTTTGAGAGTCCCCTGGACAGTGAGGAGAATAAATAGGTCAATCTTAGAAGAAATCAAACCTGACTGCTCCTTAGAAGGTCAAATAGTAAAGATGAAGAGTACTTTGGACATCAAAGGAGAAGAGAGGATTCACTTGGGAAAGCCTTGATGCTGGGAAGGGTGGAGGGCAAAAGAAGAAGGGGGCAGCCAAAAATGAGATGGCTAGATCAGTGGCGTAGGCTGGGGCCCTCGGGTGGGGGTGGGGTTTGCCTTGGGCACCACTTACCAGGGGGCAGCAAAATGTCCCAGCACAGGAAGCCTTGTGTCAGTAAAACTCGTTCACACTGCCTCTCCTTCCCGCCTCTCCTCAGCTCTTGCTAGATCGAGTGAATGACTCACTGGAGCCACCTGGTGGTGACTTAACAAACAGCATGCAGTAGTGAATTTACTCTTTAAAGCCTGTATGGAATACTGTATAATATGTTTCTTAAAATGTCCAGAGGTGTGCTCTTGTATGTGTTTCACTCTTGGCAGCAGTCTAGGTTTTGATTGATTAAAATGATTTCTAACAGATTTAACCAAATTATCAGTGAAACACTGCAGAATTCATAAAAGTGTTCTCTAAGCTCATTGACATCTTGGGAATCAGTGAGTTAAAATTGACAGGAATGGGTGAATACAGCTCTGGAAACCATCATATCTACTACTGTGGACAAGAAAAGCTCAAAAACAAAAACCTGGAGTAGTCATAATTGTCAACTAAAGGGTAAGAAAAGCAGTAATGGGATATAATCTCAAAAATGATAGAATGATGTCAGTCAGAATACAAAGCAAATCATTCAATATCACTGTAATCCAAATATATGCACCAACCACTAGTGCAGATGAAACCACAATTGACCAGTTCTATGAGGACCTAAAACACCTCATAGAACAGACACCAAGAAATGATGTACACATTATCATAGGAGACTGGAATGCCAAAGTAGGAAATCAAAAAGTAAATGGAATAACAGGCAAATTTGGTCTTGGAACACAGAATGAAGCAGGCCAAAGACTGATAGAGTTCTGCCAAGATAATGCAGTGGTCATAGCAAACACTCTCTTCCAGCAACACAAGAGGAGACTTTACACATGGACATCACCAGATGGCCAACATCGTAACCAGATTGATTACATACTCTGCAGCAAAAGATGGAGAACCTCCATACAGTCAGCAAAAACAAGACCAGGAGCAGATTGTGGCTCAGATCACAACCTATTGATTGCAAAATTCAGGCTTAGACTAAAGAAAATCATGTGGCGTTCTGTGCATTCTGGTGACTAGTCATGCCTGCCATATGATCTCAGAAACATCTGCAGAAGCAGACAGCGCTAGCTCTTTGGCTTTGAAACAGAGATGAGCACTGAACCCTAGAGTTGAATACAACAGGCTTTGGAGCAAGGGCAACCTTTGCCTTTACCTAACTAACCATTTGAGGGCTTCAGTGGTTTAGTGGTTCATGCACTGAGCTTAATGCTTGGAAATTGAGCAGGTAGCAATTCGAGTCTAGTCATGCCTGCCACATGACCATGGAAATGTTTGCAAACACAGGCAGCCTTGGCTCTTTAGTTGTAAATGGAGATGAACACTGACCCCTAGAGTCAGATATAACTTGCTTTTGGGCAAGGGAGACCTTGCATTGGGGGATGGACCCAGTGTGGGCGTTGCCTGCACGAGGGAGCTTTGAGGAGGCGGCCCCCACAGCAAGCAACTTTGTCCACCATGAGGCCAGCTAAAGTGGGTTTGCTGGGGCTTTTTGCCATCTACAAGCCTCCTGGGGTGGGTATATTGGAAGCAGGTGCGGGACACGGTGGAGACCAACCTCCTAAAAAGTGAGAGTTTTGTTTTTTGGGCACCCGGATCCCTCCTTCACTCCCAAAAACAGTGACTTGGGGGGGAGGCTCAGGCGGCATTTTTTGGGGATGGCAAAATTTGATACTGTCTGCGTCATGGGCCCAGGGGGTGGCAAATTTGGCCTCTGCCCCAGGCGGCTGAAACTCATGCTACGCCACTGGGCTTGATGGTATTGTAGACACAATGGGCACAAAGCTGAGCGAGTTGAGGAGGATGGTGGAGGACAGAGGTGCCTGGCGGACAGTGGTCTATGGGGTCGCAAAGGGTCGGAATCGACTGTGCGACTGAACAACAACAAGGGCTACCCAGAGAACTACAGCACTTACTAAGGCGAGGGAACTGCTATTATCATCTAAGCCAGGGTTTGTCAACGTTGGGTCTCCAGGTGTTCTTGGACTTCAAATACCAGAAGCCCAAGTCAGCACACCTGCTGATCAGGGCTTCTGGGGATTGAATTCCAAGAACAACTGGGGACTCAAGGTTGAGAAACCCTGATCTAAGCCAATTGGTTAAACACACAGGTCCACTGTCCTAGAATACCAACTCAGCAAAGGCTACAGCTGATGGACTAGAATGAAACTAAAGAACATTCTTTGAAAACCTTCATGTCATTAAGGCCCTTTTCCAGTCCGAGTTTCTGCACCTGCTCCAGGCTGTAGGGCAGAGAAATGCATGAGAAGGTTGATGCTATCATTCAATGAAAAGAGGGACAACAGAAGAACATTAATGTTCCTTGATAGTTGGCGGTCCCTCTCAAGCTTTGAAATAGAAGGACCATCATAGTTTAGTAAGGTGACAGGTTTTAGCTAGCTAGGAAGGCCAGCAGAGAAGCTCTTTAGTTCTTTTGAAATTGTTCCAGACATAAAGAGACAGAAAAGCCCTTTCCTTGGGAAGGAAGATTTGTTATCTGCTAAAGGGCTGGATCTTTCCTGCAATGTTGATATTTTTTTAAAGGACAACCTAAGCCTTGAGTACTTTTTTATCCAAATGGGAGAAAGCTGTCAATACTTCCTAAAAGTTCTGACTCCTCAGGGAAATGAAATGTGTACAATAAATTAGTGAAACCATAGTGGTAAGCAAAACTACATGGGTAAATTTAGCTAATCAGGGTGGGTGAATTATTAATAGCAATGCTGGAGTCTTACTGAATGTATAACAAAACATCAATAATTAGTCTGCGAGGTTCAAAGGGAAGGGCAGAATGGTCTAAAATGATTCTGTTATTAGTTTTCTCCTGAAAGGTTCAAAAACATATCATCACTGAATCTGATTTTCAGAAGCCAGAAACATTATTTCAGTTTTTCTCTCTCTCTCTCTCTTTCTCAAACACAGCCATCTTTTTATAGAGCCGAGTGTGGGAGTGAAATGAATCTATTGTTTTATCGATGCTAGTTCAGCATCGCAGGCAACTAAAAGATAAGCCAGTATATCTGGCTTCTTGTAACTAATATTGTCATTATTCCTTTTCTCTTCCAAAATTGAGCAGAATGAAAGGCAAAGAAGCATACTATACAATTTAATTTCAAGTTACAATCATTTCCTTTTCATCCATACTCGTATAAATCTACAGGCTAGTGAAGTAAACTGTCAGAATAATTGCAGCAGAGTTTTAAAAATGCATACTGTGTTAAATATTTGGGATGTAATAGTATCTGTCTGTCCATGATTGCATATTTTTTTCCTATTTTTATTAATGCAACAACACAGAAGTAATGAGTGAATCATAATTGGAGACATTCAAGAAAAAAAGGACATCCATATGTCACATCTGCTTTGACTTTGGCACCGGACTTAGCATGGGTTGGTCTTGATGGCTTTATAGGCTGCTTCTAACACAATTATTCTATGACTGTATGAGTCTATCTGTCTGTCTGTCTTTCTGTCACTTTTCTCTGCTGCCTATCTAGTAAAAAAAAAAAACCCTCACCCCTCTGGGCAGTTTAACAAAAACACAAAACCCTCTCACTGGCAGCAACATATCAGTAAAAACCAAATTGTAAGGTTTTGGGCCCCAAAACAAATAGGAGTGTAAAAAAAAAAGACTAACTGTTAGATGAGATAACCTTGTAAGCCTCTCTACTTAACTCTGTCTTTAGACTTAAAAAAGTGTTTAAGGAGGAGACCTGATGCAGCTTTATAGAGAGACTATTCCATAAGATGTGGACCCCCACCAAGGAGGTTCCCTTCCTAGTATAACCTTATTTGCCATTCTCAGTGCCAGTTCCAGGAGATGTTTGATCTGGGAAAACTGTGTGATGTGAGCAGTAGAGCTTTTGGGAGAGAAGTTCCGATGAGTAGCAAGGTCCCAAATCTTTTAGGGCTTTGTATGTTGATGTTGGGGCCGCAGTGGCTTAGTGGCTAAGACTCTGAGCTTACTGACTGCAAGGTTGGCAGGTAAGCAGTTCGAGACCCAAGTGCTGCACAACGGAGCAAGTCCCCGTCATCTGTCCCAACTCCTGTCAACTGAGCAGTCCAAAAGCAAGAAATTGCAAGTAGATAAATTGGTACCACTTTGGTGGGAAAGGTAACAGTATTCTGTGTGTTTTGGCACCTAGTCATGCCTGCCATACAACCACTGAAACATCTGCATTAATGTTAACATCTTCTACTTCCTTGGTAGGAGGATATGACTGAGGAATTTGACCTTCCCTATGTCACTTGGAGGACCCTGAACAGACAGAGGGATGTAGTGCCAACATGCTCAAGTGGGAATTTCTGGTAGACAACAACACATTGTGTGAATGTGAAGAGACATGGAGCCTGGCTTATTTGCTGGTCTGCTGATTACTGTCGGAGACATGTACTGATGAATATTTAATTTTGGCCAATGACAAAGCCAAGAAAGTGGCTTCATTACAAAAGGAGAAGAAAAATAAAAACCATGAAAGAGGATTTTGCCCACAGATAGAGGAACAAATGGGTAGACAAATAGAACAAAACCCTGTTGTAAAAAATCATACTAGAGTAGGCCCAATGGAGATTTGGCGAGTCAACCTTCTCCTTAAATTCCAGTGATTCAAAAGATCTACTCCAGGGATTCTCAGCCTGTGGACCACAAGCCGGATGTGGGCCGCAGCATCATTTCATGTGCTCCCTCCACTGCTTCCACCACACCAGGAAGTGCCATGTGGTGGAGGAAGGGCAAAACCCCCAAAGCTGTCTGAGGGAGCATGATTTGGCCCCCCGGCTTTAAAAGGTTAAGAACTCCTGATCTACTCTATCTGAGGCTTACTTTAGTATCGTTAGTTGTAGTTAAATATTACCATTTAAATCAGGGATGCCCAAATTATGGCCCACGGGCCCAATTAGGCCCACACATATCATTAATCTGGCCTGGGCTGAGAACCTGGACCCTCTCTGGACCGCCCCCCATCCGCCCCCACTGCCTGACATAGCAATACGTCACCTACTGCAGCGGCAATCAGGCTTCACTCCTGCTGGTCCAAGCAGCCTCCACTTGGTCCCAGCACTTCAGAAGCCTTTTGCAACGTAGATCACCGTGTTGAAAATTTTTCCAAGCCTTATCCGTTTCAAAATCCGTGGTGCTAGAAGGGTAAACCTGCTGTGTCGCGCTGACATCAGCCTTGGTGCACCAAGGCTGTTAGTCCTCAGGGTTGTCAGGTTAGTTAACTGCCGCCTGATACTAAATGTTCTGTCACTGGCACTATGGTCTATTCTAGGGGTTCCCAAACTTTTCATGCTGTGGGCTGGTCAAATGGTTGAGCAGGCCAGTCACGTGGTTCCTCCCACCGTAAAGTGCATCTGTGGCTGTCATAAATGTGTTTACAATAGCCGTGGGTGCATTTACGGCAGCGTTTATGCACACGTGGGTGCGTTTTACTTCCGCTTCTGGGTAGCAGTGCGAGCTGGATGATTTGGTGCTGTGGGCTGGGTCCAGCCCAAGGGCCACAGTTTGGCCACCCCTGGTATACTCTATTACCATAGCAGAATAACCTGGCCAGACTTGTACTCGGTATTCACAGAGCTAAAAAAAGGTTAAGTTATTTGAAATGAGGAAAGGGGGAATTGAAAATAACACAGTAGCCTGAGTTGCTGCTGTCAAAGAAGAAGGTGAGTGACAGCTCAGCCCTCCAGTAAAGCTGAAGCTGTTTCCCCATTTATTTTACTTTGAATTATCACCTGTAGGAACCTGTACTTTTTGTTCTCACTGTGCGGCCAAAATATTCTGCTGTTCATGTTTCATGTTTTATTGGTCTTTATTCATTTAATTTAATGAGAGCTTCTGATGAGCAATTTTTGAGCCCCACAAAATTCCATCCCTCCAGGCAAGAGTAAGGCAAGGGGCACTATTTTTTCTTGTGACAGTCCTTTTCTTTGAAAGAGGGGGGGAAACCACACACACACTGTGAGCGCAGATTGGCTGTTTAAAACCAAGGCAGGAGTCCCTTTGTGGGGAGCCTAAAGTTCTTGGTTCTTTGAGGTCAGCAAGGATTTGATATCCTAGTGTACAACTCTGACAATCATTTGTTATGCAGTAGAGATATAACTCTCGCTACAAAGCTCTGAATAGTGAGATGTTACGTATTCCCAGTGTTGCTATATGGAGTTGAAGCTTGGACATTGACTAAAGCATCTGAAAAGAGAATTGAAGCTTTCACAATGTGGGTCTACAGACGGCTGCTAAGGATATCATGGGTTGACCATGTGAGTAATGTAGAAGTGATGCACCGGATGGATAAAGAACAAGAACTCTTTAAGACTGTTAAGCAAAGAAAGCTCCAATACTTTGGCCATATCATGAAGACCAACATAAAGTATAGAATACAGTACTCCAACTTGCTCTGCAAGGAAAAGATCCCTGGGAAGAGAGGCCCTGGATGTAGACAGACTTCATGACTAAAGAACCTGAAAGACTGGTGTGGCGTGTCCTCGGAAGAACTGTTCCGAGGAGTTAAGAACAGGAAGACTATTGCCGTGATGATAGCCAATATCTGGAACAGATATGGCAGAAGAAGCAGAAGTGTACAATTCTGTGTGCACATGTGGGTGCAAATCTGGCCCTGCTAGCTGAGGCAAGATACAGACCCAGATCTGTAAAGATTCCTTATTCTTGCTGTTTAAATGGACCATATATATTTATCATACATGAGAGCTGTTGTGATACAGTGGGTAGAAATATAAGAATGGGACTTCAAAGACTTGGGTTTGCATCCCTGCTTCGCTGTGGAGAGTCACTCAATGTTGTACAACCTCTTGAACACCTCATATACATGTTACGGTCTCTGCCAATTGGTAGATACTTATGGTACATCACACACAAACATTTATCTCACCCCATTTCCAGCTGCATTGTGATACTGCGTGACTTGGTCTGATCTTATGACCCTGATAATCTTTAAAAAATAAAATAAAATGAATATAAAATCCATTTCTTTGTTACCTCCCCCTTATTTTTTAAAATTACATTTTTACATTTTGGGAATGGCCCCTGGCACTTCAATTCAGTTTACTAATTTATTGGCTTTTAAAATAGAAATACTTGTGAAGTCTTTGGTTCTAACTTCTTACAAAGCCACAGAGCCTCTAAAGTGAAAGTATTCCAAGCCCTTGATGCTAACAGATATGAACTTTGTGATAAAAATTCACTTCAGACATAATTAGCACCAGACACATTATGCACGTCAAACAATGAATGGTGTTTGTCATACATGGTTAAACAGATCAGTTGTAGATGCTATTACTAATTTTAAACTGTGGAAACAGGCAGCCAGTTGACAATCTATAGTAATTGATTCATCATTTATTAAAATACCCATTAATCAGAGAAGCTTCACATACACAGCAGGGCTGGCTTAAGCAGTTACAATGGTTCCATTGAAATGCTTTGAATAAACAAGGACGAGGGCAAAGAGTGATTCCAGACACATAATCTCAAAAACAGTCTTGCTCTTTTATAAAAGATATGGATATAAGTCTTAAAGGTGGTGGTGGTGGAGAGAGAGGAAAGTTAACTGTTCCAGGAATTTAGCTATTTTCAATGTGATTTGGTTTCTTATGAGGTGGATTCATGGAAAACAGAGGTGGTAACAGAGCTCATGGCTGTATAGGATTATGACATACAAAGGTTAACTTATTCGACACAGGTACAGCTCTTTGTGGACTGTGGTGGCTTAGTGGTTAAGATGTTGAACTTGATGACTGGAAGGTTGGCAGGTTAGCAGTTTGAGACCCGAGTGCTGCATGACAGAGTGAGGTCCCCTCATCTGTCCCAGCTCCTGCCAACCTAGCAGCTTGAAAGCCAGACATTGCAAGTAGATAAATGGGTACCATTTCAGTGGGAAGGTAAACAGTGTTCCATGCACTCCGGTGCTTAGTCATGCCTGCCACATGTTCATGCAAACGTCTGCAGAAGCAGACAGCACTGGCTCTTTGGCTATAAACAGAGATGAGCACTCAATCTTAGAGTTGGATACAACTGGCTTTACCTTACAGCTCTACAGTATTTTAATAAATGTGATGTTAAGCATGAACAGACATAAAGCTAAAATACATAAATATGTATTTTGTTGTTGTTCAGTCACACAGTTGACACACCCTTTGCTACCCAATGGACCATCACACACCAGGCTCTGCCATCATCTGCAGCCCTCCCATATCTATGTCCATTACATCAATGATTCCATCCATCCACTTCATCCTCTGCCATCCCTTTCTCCTTTTGCCTTCAATCTTTCCTAGGATCAAGGCCTTCTCAAGTGAGTCCACTCTTTTCATTTGGTGTCCAAAGTACTTGAGATTCAGCTTCAGCATTTGTCCTTTCAAGGAGCAGTCAGGGTTGATTTCCTTCAGCATTGACTGATTTGGTCTCCTTGCAGTCCAGGGGACTCTCAAGAGTCTCCTCCAGCACCACAGTTCAAAGGCGTCTATTATTCTGCTCTCAGCCTTCCTTAGGGTCCAGCTCTCACAGCCATACGTTGTTACAGGGAAAACCATTGCTTTAACTACACAGACTTTTGTTGGCAGGGTGATGCCTCTACTTTTTCTAGGAGAAGAATAAGTGTTTACAACTTTTCTACTCCTTGTGGATTTGGTGTTATTTGTGGAGTTATGGGATTGGAATTGATTGAAAATCTGGAAGGAGATAATAAAGGAAAGAATTGGAATAGAACCAATATTAAATTACATACAGACACAACAAATAAAGTGGTTTCCCAATTTGGAAAGAATGTTTTGGAATTCCATACAATGATGAATTCAAGCATGGGCAAGATAATTATTTGCAGTTTGCTACAATGACTGCAGTGGCTCAACTGGCTAAGATGCTGACTGGAACGTGGGAGGTCAGCCGTTCGATACCTGAATACTGCAGGACAGACTTTGCTCCCATCTTTATTCCAGCTCCTGCCAACCTAGCAGTTCAAAAGCAAGAAATTGTAAGTAGATAAATAGGGACCACTTTGGTGGGAAGGTAAACAGTGTTCAATGCACTCCAGTGTCTAGTCATGCCTACCACATGACCACAGAAATGTCTGCAGAAACAGACAGTGCTGGCTCTTTGGCTTTGAAACAGAGATGAGCACTGAACTCTAGAGTCAGATACGACTGGCTTTCGAGCAAGGGAAACCTTTACCTTTACTTACAATGAGTTACGCTATTACCCATTCACTTCCATTGTTAGAACAAGAGGATTTTAGCTAATGTGTATTTATTTATTTGTTCATTTACTTATTAATTTATTACAGTATTATATTAACAACCTCCCCACTGCCATAGAGGACAAGGGACACCCTACAAACATTAAAAAACCCCACCCTCTATTAATCACTTGCCCTCTATAAGGACTGTCTTGATATGTTCAGTCAACCTTTTGTGAGTTTGTCAACTTGTGAGACTTCTTGCTTTCAGTTGAATGAGACCATGAACATTTTATAAAACCATTAACTGTGGCAAGATTTTGTCCCCTCTTGAGGACAAAAAGACTAGGCTTAAAAAAAATCAGATGCAACATCTGCAAAAATCCTGGATTTTGTACAGAAGCGATTGCATTTTGCATAAAACATGAGATTTTTGCTTACACAAAATTGTGACTTCCCCCCACAAAAATGTCGCACTCACCCCATGCAACAAATAGATATAAAAATTCTCCTCATCTTGTCCAATGTAGAAAATTTTTGAAACTTTTCCTTCTCACATATTAGAATAAAACAGGGGTTCTCAACCTACAGCCTGTAAGCCTGACCACATACTCATTTACAGCAGTCATAAGCGCGTTTATGACAGCTGCGTTTACAACAGCCGTAAATGAGTCTGTGGCTGATTCCGGCAGTGGTGGCAGCTGGAGCACCAGTCTGATTTGGCCCCCGGCTTGAAAAGGTTGCAAACCTATGGAATAAAACAAACAACAATCAACACCATTCAGGCTTCTTATTTATTTATTTATTAGATTTGTATCGCTGCCCCATTCGCCGGGGTGACTCTGGGCGGCTTGAAACACATATTACAAGCCCAACATAAAAACAAACCCATAAAAATAATCAAAAAAAGTCTCAGATTAAAATCACTAAAATTTTAAAAAGTCCTTTAAACGTCTTCTACCTCCGGTTCCCCATTAAAGCTAGCTAGAACTAGGGTAAGGAAGCTAAAAAACTAGAAAAGCTGGCACAATTAAGGAACAAGGTAAAATTATAGAAACAGAATTTATTGACATTATGAGAACAACAGAGGAGTCTATGACATCCCTCAGTGCATTTACACAGAACAATGTAATAAGTGGAGACAGTATACTGGCCAAAGTGCTGTCCAGATTGTTTCTTTTAAGCATTAGCGCTTTCTCTTTCTAGATGAAAAAAATTATAGCTACTAAGTAAACATTCACTTTTCTCCCCAGGAGCTGACCTTTCATATTAAGCAGAGGTTACCCGGATAGCATCATGCATATTTGAATGGCTATACGGACCTTATTTTGCACTGCGTTTCCCCAGGGTAATTATTTCATAGCAGAGCCAGAGAAGTTTAATATCTGTATGCGGTATGTATTTACATTTCATGCCAATGCATTAAATAAAATTCTATCACATTCTGGCTTTGTCTTTGTAATTTTTTTTATCTGTTTCAAAGGCATATGGCACATGACCAGCTTGCAAATTCCTTAAAGACTCGGCAAAGCTTGGTGAGCTGCTTACAGCAGCCATAGGAAGTGGGGTGGGAGGAAGAAAATCCAAAAGGCAAGGAAATGGCTAGACAGACAGACAGGGAAAGATGTTACACCCAGAAGTCAGGGAGAGAAGAGACAACTTTGCATGTGTGTGTTAGCTAAAGGCCTCCCTTCCTTGAAAGCCAGTCATGTCCGACTATAGGGGTGGTGCTCATCTCCGTTTACAGCCAAAGAGTCAGCACTGTCTGCATCTGCAGACATTTCCATGATTATATGGCAGGCATGACTAGATGCTGTTGCCTTTCCCACTGAAGTGGTACCTATTTATTTACTTGCAATTTCTTGCATTTGAACTGCTAAGCTAGCAGAAGCTGGGACAGACAATGGATGCTCAATCCATCATGCAGCACTTGAGTCTCAAACTGAGAATCTGCTGGCATTCTGGTCATCAAGCTCAGCATCTTTATCACTGACCCACTGTGGCCCTTTTCCATGTGTTAGATCACCTCAAACTGCTTCTGATTTATAGCAACCTGATGAATAAATAACTTCTGGAAGTAACACTCCTGATAAGGTCTTTCCTTGGCTGAGTCAATGCTCATAGAAGTTCTCCCTCTTGTTCTACCATCTTCAGCATTTCCTCACATTATTGTCTTCTCCAGTAAGTCCTGACTTTTCATTATATGTCCAAAGTATGACAGCCTCATTTTGATTAGTTTAGCTTCTCATGAAAATTCAGCCTTGATTTGATCAGCTGGGCAGAAAAAATTCTTATCAAAACTTTTTTTGTGGAGGGAGCAAGTGGAGGTGAAGAAAAAAGGAAGGCAAAGGGCAAAAGTGAAAGATTCACTTAACTGAATGCAGGATTCCAGACAACAGCAAGGAGAAATAAGGAGGCCTTCTTAAATGAACAGCACAAAGAAATAGAGGGAAACAACAGAAGGGAAAGGACTAGAGATCTCTTCAAGAAAATTGGGGAAATTAATGGAATGTATCAAACAAAAATGGCCATGATAAAGGACAAAAATGGTAGGGACCTAACAGATGCAGAAGAGATTAGGAAAATAATGCCCCTGACAATCACAATGGTGTGATCAGTGAGCTCAAGACAGACATTCTGGAGAGTGAAGTCTAGTGTACCCTAGAAAATATTTTTATTTATTTATTCTTCAAATTCCTATTGCCGCCCAACTCAGCAACAATTCTGGGTGGCTAACAACAATTGAAAGCAACATCAAAACTAACTAAAAGCCCTTAAAAACACCATAAAAATTCAAAATAATTTATCCACTCAACCCATCCATTAAAAGAGAGAGATAATCGTAATTATATAAGCCAGCAGGCAGGGGTCACCCCTCCATCAGTGCCCCACACCTGCCCTGCCAGCCAGATTTTCAGATCTTTCCTAAAGGGCAGCAATTCTGTCTGCAGCCGTAACTCTGTCGGCAGGAGGTTCCATAGGGCTGGTGTAGACACAGAGAAGGCCCTCCTTCCAGTGATGGGATGTAACAGGTTCGCACCAGTTCGCCAGAACTGGTAGTAACTTTTCCCAGTGTCCTGGAGAACCGGTAGCAGCTTTTGGGGGGAACTACCTTTGGGGCTTACCTTTTCACTGGTTCCCCCACTGCGCATGCATGCCAAGCACTTGGTGTGCATGCACGCCTACAGTGCTTGGCACGTATGCACGGCCTCCTTGCTGTCCTCCCAAGTGGGGATTGGCCAGACAAGAGAGCTCCTTTGGAAGCTACTCTTTGCCTGGCTCTTAGTGGTCAGCAGCGGCAAAGTGCCAAACCGCATTGGGGGAGGGGCTGTTACCGGCGTATAAAATGCACTTTGTTTTTCCAATGTATTTTGAGGAGGGAAAGGGCATCTTATATGCTGACAAATACGGTATATTATTTATTTATTCACTCACCTTTATACTCCGCCCTTTTGGTGCAAGCACCACTCATGTGGGGGAGGACCTATAACCAAATATGTTTTCAGAAGGTATGTAAAGCAGAACAAAGTTGCCACCTCTTAGACCACATAGGAGAGATTATGTTGCAATCAGAGTATGACTATTGAGTTTAATGAGTAGTCAACTCACCAAATCCTCATGGATTCAGTGGGCCTACTCTAGATGCAACTTTCACTCCTAAATGTTTTCCCACAGAATAGAGCTTCCTTCATTGGGCACAGAAGGAGAAAGCAAGATTCTCTGGAAAAGACAATAGTGCTGGTAAAGGTGGAAGACAGAAGGAAAAGAGAAAGACCAAATGTGAGATGGATTGAGGGAAACCACAGCCTTGAGTTTATGAGAGCTGAGCAGAACTGTTGAGGAAAGGATATTTTGAACATTTCTCATTCATAGTATTGCCATAGGTTGGAGATGACTTGATGGCACATAACAACAACAGTGGACTGATGATGGCTGGAGGAGCATCACAACAAAGGGATGGAGCTAAATATCTCTCTCCATATTCCTTTTTGCTGTGGAAACATGAAATAATGCCTTGGCTTTTAAATCAGGGGAAGAGGAGTGGAAATGTCAATACTCACTTTGCAACACATTCCACTTTGACACAACTCAACATGTTTGGCAAACTCTGTGCTAAGCAGATGCTGTCTTGTAATGGCCCAGGTACCAGAGGTCAGGATCCAGGTGCAGTTTTGGCAGGCAAGTTTGCTTTGCTCTAATCGATGTGGCGTGCTATCGAAGCGGGTGCCATTAATCACCGCTTTTCACAGAAATAAAATTCATGCACCAAGTTACAACCATTAACAGTCGGAAAGACTGCAACCAATTCCCAAAGGGGAGCTATTTTGTAGCAGCAGTGATAACCACCGCTCTGTGCTTCATAAGTGCATTTTAAGACTGTGATGTTTTGCTAAGCAAATGCTTTACACCAGACAGAACATCTGCCAGGTCTATTATGTATTCATGTTTAAAATAGGATTAGTGGCTAGGCCTGTACAAGTGACAACCTGCCCCTTCCCTTCCTTCCCCACCATAAGACAAGATTTTTTAAACACATTTATGCTTCATTTTCCTACAATGAACTGACCTCTGTTTAAGTGAATTTGTTTGCATCTTGAGAGATAATCCTGTAAGAATTAAGGCAGGACTGAATGTTTCTCAGCTTCAATTTTTACAAGCAATATATTTGTCACAATATGCATTTTTGGATGGAATTTAGGGATGAGATACTGGTGGAGATCTCTTGTTCTGATCCAAGTTCATTCATGCTTGTTTGGAACAAAATGAAGATCAGAACCAAATTAACCCAATTTGCTTTGATTTTTACATATTCCAAAATGAACTAGAAAAGAACAAATGGAATTCTGGTCTGAACACTTTTATATATTATACATGTTGATCAAAAAGAGGCTAGTTTTAGTAGTGTTTATGTTTTATTATTGTAATTTGCTTTGAACACTACCTAGTGGAAAGGCAGAGCACAAATATAATAAATTAATAAACAATAATAATCATATTGGGAACTGAAGTGATTGTATGGTCCTGTAACGTCATGTGGAATTCAGCCAGCTGGTGCTGAAGCCAAATTTACCGCTCCCTAGTGGATGCTGGTGCCAGCTCCTGCTAGGGCTTCTGGGAATTGTAGTCCAAAAACATACATAGCCCAAAAAGTGCTGCCTGGGGCCGCTGCCCCTAGCCCCCCCTAGCGATACCACTGGTGTGGTCCTTCTAAGGGCAGAGAAGTTAGAAGGATAAAGAGGACAGCAATGTTAAGGCTGTTGTGCAAATAAACTTTCAGGCTGAATATTCTGACGATCTCCCTCTTATCCTCTTGCCCTCCAAAATCAGATGTATAGGCAAGTCAGCATAGAAGAGGCAAGATGGGACAAACATGTAAACTATGAAATTGCCACTTCTGGCATGATTGCAGATCAGCCACTTACATTGGTGGAATGTGGGCATTTGCTAATTAACCATGGAATCTGGTGGAGTTTTTCAGGTTTAGGCTTGTGCTCTCCTTACTCTTGTGCAATAATGGAGTGTGTCTTGCCTATATTGAGCCTGTAGAGAGAAAGTGCTGGTTCAGTTGTGGAGGTTGTGCTTCAGTTGCACATTCAAATCTGACCCTTTGTGACCCCATGGACCAGAGCATGCCAAGCTACTCTGTCATCTGCCATCCTCTGTAGCCCGTTCAGATCTACGCCCAGTGTGTCAACAATGTTTTCTAACCATCTCATCCTCTGACACCACCTCCTCCTTTTGCCTTTGATCTTTCTTAGCATCAGGACCTTCTCCACTGATTCCTCTCTTCTCATTTGGTGGCCAAAGTATTTGAGCTTCAGCTTCACTATTTGTCTTTCCAAGGAGAAGTCAGGGTTGATTTCCTTTAGGATTGGCTGATTTTATTTCCTTACAATCCAAGGTACTTTCAAAATTTCTCCAGCATGACAGTTCAAAGGCATCTATTCTTCTGCACTCAGACTTCCTTATTTTTCTTAATGTAGTCTAAAACTGTATTTGTCCTTTTTCAGCCACATCACATTTCTGGCTCATGTTCAGTTTATAAAAGAACAATCTCAAGATTAAGCAAAAATCTCACCAGAACTCATGTTGCAACAACTGAGAATTCTTACTTTACTTTACTACTCATATTTGCTACCCCGCCCCAATCAGGCAAGCCCGACTCTGGGCGGCTTACAGCATAGATTAAAAACATATCAATATTTAAATTTTTTTTTAAAATTCATGAAAATTAAAACAGTATCGAGGTATGATCAGAAAGGGTGGGTTATCTCCAGACTAGCCACCCCACATGGGATCCCCCATTCCTGGATCCCCACACTTGTCCTGCCAGCCACGTTTTTAAGCTCTTCCGGATTCTAATTATTGATAGCCAAAAATTCTAATTATTGATAGCCAAAAATTGGAAAACATACACAAAGTTTAGACTTGAATATTGGTACAAAGAACTATGGGAAATGGCTATAAATAATAAAAAAGGTTTGATAAATGTAAATGACTTTAAAGATAATTCAGGTGAGTTCATGGATTATGTTTTGGTAAGAGAAACCTGGTCAAGAAACATATAGTTTCTGAAAATAGGAGGTGAGTTGAACGATATTGATTTTATGAACAATTTGGAAGGTCCCTGGGTAATGGGTGCAGAAATGCATTTGTATTATAGCTGAATTTGTATTGGTACTATATATTGTATTTCCTTTTTTATTGTTTTAATAATAAATAAAATAAAATGAGTTGTGCCTTAGACAAGTTACCAATGACAAGTAATTGACCTTGCTGCCCCTACCCCTGTGCCTATACCAACTGCCAGGGGAGGAAGAAGCGAGGGCAGGATGAGGACCTTGCCGCCCCTCCCCCTGTGGCCCCCCCCCAACATATTGTAATGTAATGTATTGTCTGTAAGCTGCCCTGAGTCGCCACGGCGAGTGGGCGGCAATATAAATTTGAACTAATAAATAAATAAATAAAATAAATAATTCATTACCTGTAATTTGTTATTTCCAAACTCTTTTTTTAATACATTCTATGATAGCATTATTAGTAAATTAGTTAATTTGGAGGAAACAAAAATATTTTGGGGGAAGATGTGTATATTATTTATTAAGTTACATCCCCCCCATTCCCATGGACAGTAAAAGACTGATCATGTGACAGAGATAAAAAGCTGTAGTACTGCTGCATGAGGTCTAATTTTATGCCATCCCTGCCAGCTCCCTACTACTGTTAAAGGGAAGCTTCAGATCTTCTCAATTCAAAGGAGATCATGTCTGCCTATGAAAGACCTCAGATACATTTCCATCGAACAGACATGGAGTTTAGCTCTTCTCTTTTTCGGTGGGTGAGATGGAAAAACCACAGGGTGGGGAAGGGAAATTACCCCGAGAAAGAAGTAATGAAGAAATGGGCTGACACAGTGACAGGAAGACATAAGATCCTTTTAATTGCTCATTTTCTCCCTGCCAACCAGAACATCAGGAGGAACAAAAAGAAGGTGACAGAAATCTTGTCAGAATGATCACAAGATTCTAATTCTCACCAAATTGCTTCCGGCAGGGTTTGGTGAAGCATTGACACATTAGAGTACAGCTCCATGACACTGGGTGAACTGTCATAAAAGGATGTGGGGATGTTAAAAATACACAATTAGGTACCTTCCTGGCACAAAAGAAACTCTTTGAAACTGTCAGAATTTAGGTGTAAACTACTGAGCTGGTAGAGATCTACTCAAGTCAGTGAGGCACATTAACAGAAGTCTGTTAAGCTTACAACAGGTTGGTCTTTTGGCCAATTTGAAACTGTTTGACAGATGACAATGATGGTATTAAGGGAGGGGCGTAACATTTACTCTTAGTTGTATTCAGAATGACAATAAAGCTGTGAAATCATATGCTAGCCAGGGGTCTCAGTCTTAAACCTCCATCTAATAGAGACAATTTTGAATGCAGTTTAAAACATAATGGCAACATGCTGTAGGGAATCTGAATCGGAAAGGGTTGTTTATAATAAAATGTTGGAAACATAGCAATCTAATGAATGTGCATAGCTCATATTCAAATAAATCAAATCTAAAAGCACAAAGCTTTTACTGGACTGTGTTGCTATTCCTACACAAGCTTATCTTTCAGTTATTTCTGAAAAATATCATACTGCCATTTATTTAAAGGTAAAGGTCTCCCTTGCTCAAAAGCCAGTCATATCCAACTCTAGAGGGCAGTGCTTATCTTTGTTTACAGCCAAAGAGCCAGCACTATCTGCATCTGTGGACATTTCTGTGGTCATGTGGCAGGCATGCCTAGATGCTGGCATGCACTGAATGCTGTTACCTTTCTTGCTGAAGCTATTTATCTATTGCAGTTTCTTGTTTTTGAACTGCTAGATTAGCAGGAACTGGGACAAATAACAGGAGCTCACTCTACCACCCAGCACTCGGGGCTTGTATTGCTGATCTGCAGACTTTCCAGTTGTCAAGTTCAACTTCTTAATCACTAAGCCACCATGGAAGTGGAAGTCATTAAAATATGAAAGCCACATCCCTATGTACCCACAAGGGGATATTATATTTTAAAGGTGTAAGACCAACTCCCTCTACCTGTGCAGGGAAATTAATGGGAGAATACAGTTAGCTTTTTGAAGTCCCATGAATCCAATTTTCCAAGCCTAAATTGTTCAGTAGAGAAAAGTCATTTGAGCAAAATGCAGCACACTTGTACATTTGTTACTTCTTCACAAACTTCTCTTCCTTTCTACTATGACCTCATTTAAAAAACCTTTATCATTGCATATCTTTTCTTTCTTTTTTTAGCTTTAATGTCTAATTTGGGAATGTAATTGAGGGATTTTGCTCTCCCCCATTTTCACTAAGATGCTTTGTAGTCTGTCTTCCTACCCACACCACCATCTGATTCAAACTACATATTCTTCCCATTTTACCTGGACATTTTTATCTATAAAAAGACAGAGTGCTCCCTCCATTTTACACAAAGACATTTTCCTCCTCCTTCTCCCCCCACCACAGAGCAGTTTTTGGCTCATCCTGTTACCTAAAAATCACTATCCCTTTTTAGTGTGGAGATGCATTTTAAAATTAAAAAGTTCATCTGCTGGCAGAGCCCCCCAAGAATCAGAGATACTTTAATTTCAGACAAAAACAAGACTGGTTTATTGATAAAAATAGCATCTAAGCAACAGCCCCCCCCCTTGCTGGATAAAAAGCTGTATCTAACCCATTTTTGTCTGCTAGAAAAATCTATGTGATGAGCTTACCTAAGAATTTGATGGGAGAGCTCCCTTGCCCTCCAAACACATGACCTGTTATACGTTTCCGCTAATCTTTAACAGCTATCCAATTACCTATTGCTATATTAGAGTTTATACAATAGAACAACAGGCCAGCAGTGGGGTTTTTATTCATAAGTAAATAACTCAACTTTTAGTTACAATGGTTTGTTAGCACCTTTAGTTCAAGATACAATGACAAGTTTTTATGCAAATACAAAGTCTGGAAAATGGTAAGGGGAAAGGAGTGGGGATACATGTCAATACATCAGTTAATGGTAGTGACGTGGGTTTTTTGGCTGCTCCAATGAGCATGTCATGCTGGATGCTGTGAACCAATCAGGAATACGGCACATCTGAAGTGAGAACAGTTTTTGACCAATTAATATTGGAGGATCTTCAAAAACTGATTTTGGCTTTTTACTCTATTTCCTTCTCACAGTAATCCATAGACAAACAAAAGTAATTGTCCTTTGTACACATGTTAATGGCAGAACCCAGATACAAAGCAGGAGATACAGGCAGGATGGATGATCTTTGCAGCAATCAAGGCTCTCCATTGTGAAATCTCTGGGTGGTTATTTTTCAGGAAATACCTTGGCAGGGTGGGAGACAGCCAGGGGATTATGTTAATTGGTTTCTGGGTGAGAGTGCATAATGTTCTTTGTTGGAGGGAAATGCCTTTGAGTATAGTCCTACCTTGAAAATATAAAACAGAGCATGTTAATAATCACGTATGGATCAAAACATTACAGGGCAAGGGAAATACAGTAAAACCTCGAGTTACGAACAAAATCAGTTCCATTGCATTGTTTGTAAGTAGAATTTGTTCGTAAGTTGAGGCACCGCCAAAGGGATATAGAAAAATCCCCCACCCCATGCTCCAAAAATCAGTCAAACCACCCAAAAACAACAGCAGCATTGAAAGGAAAGCATGCATAAGCAAAAATGCTGTTCATTACCTTAAAGAAGCTTTGAAAATGGACAGAAAACTCAGAAAAATACAGCTAGAAACAGCAACCAGCAGCCATTTTGGCACCAAAACTCCAGACGAAGAACTCCTCTCTAAGCAGTCTACTGCATGTGTATAAAATATAAACCCATAAGGGAAATGGCATTTTTTGTTTCACTCGAGGCAACACAGAGGAAAAAGAATTAATTTGTAAATCAGGGCATGTTCATAACTCAAGGCATGGATTTCAGTGCAGAACCAATTCAAAAGTTGAATTATTCGTAAGTAGGGGCATTTGTAAATCGGGGTTTTACTGTACTAAAAAGGACCTTTTATTAACGTATGTATAAAGGGCAATTTAAGAGCCCCATTCATGATTTATTTATTTATTTATTTAAATGTATTATCCCGCCCCAATAAGGCAAACCCGACCCTAGGTGGCTCACACAAAAAAGAAAAAGAAACACATCAGGACATCGGTAATTTCAGTTCCCCCACCCAGTTTTGTTAATAGCTAATCTATCACTGACTCCTAAAGCAATTTACACCTTTGCCTCAAGGTAAACAGGATTCCAGGACAGTCTGGCTGTATTGATGAAGAGGGCTTCATGTTTGCCCATATGGTCTGAGAGGAAATCAAGAACTTAATTGAACAGTTTAAAGTAAATTCAAACATCCTAGTTTGAGATCTTTATAAATTTATTAAAAATCAACCCTTGCAATTATCTTACCTGCAAGTAATCATTGTATAGTGTATATATAATTTCAAAATTGGGGTTACAGTCCTGCTGTGTGTCTTTGTGCTGTTTCTAAATGCTGCTTTACTTTCTGAATGAGACTTTTTCCATTTTAGTGGATTTTTGGTTTTCTTTTCCCATCTGGGGTTCTACTTCATGAGGCAAAGGGAGAAGGAGGGAGAATGGAGGGAAGAAATTTCAGCTTAGTTGAAAATGAGTCAGTAAACCCAATTTCCTTAAGACTTCCATTTCCCTCTAACTCCCGTTCATTGTGCATCTGTAAACCATTGGCAATGAGAACTGGAAAAATCCTTTAACTCCTTTTATGTCTCTCCACTGAGTCTGAAAGGTCTTTAATCATTCCTCTGTGCACAGATTAGCTTGTGTTGTTGCTGCTTTATGTCTTGCTGAATCTTTAATGCCTCAGAAAAGCCAATGAGTTATATTTCTCTGACAAAGCAAAGAAAAACAAGAGTGATTTTCATTTACCTTTTATCAAGTTGATCTGCAAAGTGGTTCTTTCTTTCAGGGGCCAATTTTTGGTCCTGGATATTCTTTTGTGGCACCTGACATTCCTGAGAATGGGCTTGTCAAATCAGATGGAAGTTGCTTCCACATGTGCTCAGAACCATCTTAAATAGAAAAACAAAATGACATTCTTACAAAATGGTTTAGTTAGAAGGTGGGGAATTTTGGACTGGGGTGTCCTAGTGGTGGCATGAAAGTCTCGAAAGCAAGAAATTGTAAGTATATAAATAGGGACCACTTTGGTGGGAAGGTAAATAGTGTTCTGTGCACTCCGGTGTCTAGTCATGCCAGCCACATGTCCACAGAAATTTCTGCAGACATTGACAGCACTGACTCTTTGTCTATAAACAGAGATGAGCACTGAAACCTAGAGTTGGATACGACTGGCTTTTGAGCAAGGGCAACCTTTACCCTTTACCTAGGGTATTTTGGATTCAGGAAAGCAGAGCCTGGGAAAGCTACCTTTTTGAAATCCCAGGTCTTTCCCAATTCTGGCTCCTGCGAAGCGCAATTTAACAAAAGAAGGAAGGAAAACTTTTCCAGACTCTGAAAGAGGGCTACATGAACCAATGTGTTCTTTAACTACATGTGAATTTGATTTTTGAAGAGTAATGCCTCGGCTTCAGATCTAGATAACTTGCTTTTTCTTTTAGCTGATCTCCTTTCACAGCATTAGCAATGGCAATTACACTTATATACCAACCCATAGCACTTGTGTGCACTAGTTAGCATTTTCGCCTAAACATGCTGGGTACTCGTTTTACTAACCTTCAAAGGATTGAAAGCTGTGTCAACCTTGATCCAATTAGGATTGATTTAGACCATCAGCAGTTTTGGCTGCAGTACTGTAGATTTCCAGTGACACTTAATGGGCAACATAAACCTTCAGATTTCTGAGTCTCGATTTGCATGTAGGATCAACCTGTCTTTTTGTCCTATGTTTTGCTCAAAAACAAACAATTGTGACTTTTCCCTCATAAAAAAGGCTTTCACCTGTGAGAAATGTACAAAACTTTGCATCATCTGTCCTAAATGTCAAGGTCGCCCTTGCTCAAAAGCTAGTTGTATCTGACTTCAGTGCTCATCTCTGTTTATAGCCAAAGAGCCAGAGCATCTGCAGACGTTTCAGTGGACATGTGGCAGGCATGACGAAATACCGGAGTGCACAGAACGTTGTTTACCTTTCCACTGAAGTGGTACCTATTTTCAATTTTTGCTTTCGAACTGCTAGTTTGGCAGAAGCTGGGACAGAGACGGGAGTTCACCCTGTCATGCAGTACCTGGGAATCAATCTCCGACCTTCCAGTCAGTGAGTTTATCTATTTAATGTATTTATTGCTGTATTTGTATTGCTGCCTCCCTTGCCAAAGTGACTCCAGGCAGCTCACAACAGTATCAAAAATTCAAAATACAAAACATCTTCATAATATAGGACTAAACAATTAAAACTTTAAAAACCATTAAAACCAGATTAAAACACCCTTCCTATAAAATTGAAAAAAACAACACACCCAAATGGCCTTCTATAAACCTGGGGTGGGGGGAGCTACCACACCAGCAGTGTCCCACACCCGCTGCTGCACTAACCAGGTTTTAAGGCCCTTCCTGAAGGCCGGCAGCTCTGCCTTAAGGCACTATGTAGTCGACAAGAGGTTCCACAAGGCCGGAGCAGATACGGAGAAGGCCGTCCTTCTAGTGCCGGAGAGACGAGCCTCTCTGGCAGATGGAACCACTAGGGAACCCCTCCGGTCTGATCTTGTAGGACAGGCAGATGATCTTAGGGTGACACAGTCTCCTAGGTATCCTGATCCACTACCAGGAAGGGCTTTAAAGGTCAATATCAGTACCTTGAATTGCACCCGGAGGCACACTGACAGCATCTTAACTACCGGAGCCACTGCAGCCCCCCCATCTGCCCTAAGAGAGAGTCAAATTTGATTCCCCCTCCTCCTACTGGTCGCTCTCAGACATCAGACCAGTTGGGGAGGAGGACTCTGGCCAGGAGCACTTGGACTCTTTCACCTGCCGGTGCTCCCGAGCCCTGCCTCCATGCAGGGCTTAAAAGACTGTTCGGCGGGTGGTTTCCCCACCTCCCACGGTCTCTGGCCTCCAGAGAATGGAATATAGCTCCGTGGCATACTCGCCTGGCAGTAAGAATTGTTATATTATGTTATATTGTGTTGATACTGCATTGTTGTGATATTTTTTTTGTAACTGAATTTGGAGTTGATACTTTGATACTTTGTTTTTGTTTTTGTTCAAGACCCACCTGAAAGTGTTTTCTGAAATGTTTTTTATGATGTCTTAACTTTGTAATTCCTTCCTTCACCACCAATATGGATGCTTGCCCAGGCAGTTTGGCTGAGGGGGAAAGAAGTAGCAGGGAATTGGACTTAGTGAGTGGGGTAGAGTTGTGAGTTTTGTGAACTGTTCGAAGTGTTTCTGAAGTGTTTTTGAATTGTTTTTTTTATGGTGTCCTAATTTTGTAATTGTGATGAGGGATTTCTTGAAATGTATGTGATATGTGATGCTTTGATGTGTTATTGATGTGACATTGGATATTTTGATATGTTATTGATATGTGATATTCTGATGTGTTATTGACATGTGATATGTAATACAGTACTTTGATATGTTTTGATATGTGATATTTTGTGATCTATTTTGTTAGCCGCTCTGAGTTGCTTCGGCGAATAGAGCGGCATACAAATCCAAATGCAAAATACAAAGATTGAAATAAGTGAAGATACCTGTATTGCAAGAAGGATGAAAGGTGTCCTTCCCTTTAAATTAAGAGAATAAGCATACACATAGAAAGACTAACATCTCTTGGAAAAAGAGCTGCCTTGTACTGTACAGATTGCTTGGGACTTTAGGTTGTGCTAGGAATAAAAGATAAGGTCTTAGCCAGCCACTTAACCCTTTTCCCCCTTGTGTGCTCATTTCATACGTGAACTTAACAGGCACTAAAGCATCCCCCAAATATTCGGGGCGCTGGAGATGTTCCATGGCTTGTTAAAGCTAAGCCACAAGATATGTATGCTGTGTTTGTGTGTGGGGTAGGCTTTCAATCAAAGGATTGTTTTCCCTATTTCTCTCCCCCCTCCCCAAGTCTCTGTAAGCCTCCTGTCTGGAATGGCTGTTCCCTGAGGAAATTGCCTAGTTGTATCTGAAGATACTCTTAAAGCTAATTACATGTGCAGTGTTGGATTTTCCAGGAGAGACTTGTAAGGATCATATAGGGGCATATTCGGTATAGCCTACATGTTATCACGAGGGGTTCATCTTCCAGAACTAATAACACACAAACTGCATTTGCCCTGGAAGTAAAATCAGAAGACTGTTATTTGTGCCTTGGCAGTTTCACCTCTTTGGAAGCTTCTTTTTCACTGATAAACTAAGGCACCACAGGAGACCTTTTAAACATGTAGCTGTGTATTTATCCTAGTAATAATAGAAGTTATCAATCTTTAGCATGTGCTGCTTTTGGTTGCACTTGATAAGGACATAAACAGGGTGCACAGATGCGCCATCAGTCTTGGTAATCATTGTATTGTGCCATTAAGTGCACAAGGGTTTCATTCGTTCAACATATATTTCCCTCTTATAATTGGAAACCTGCCATGCTATGTTTGCTGGTAGACGGAATATTTATATACCAGATTCATTAACACAGGAATAAGAGAAGCCCCCACACCAGCTGATGAAATGAGTTGGAAAACACCAAGCCTCTCTAAAGGTGAGATGTATTTGCAATAAAGGTCTTCTCTGGGTATTTAGACTTTTTGTTTTCATAGCAGTTGCTCTAGTAGAGAGGCAAGCATGATTTATACTTAAAAAGTGTCCCTTTGGGGGAATGTTGTCTCAGTCCTCCACACCCGGGGGCAATAAACAAGGAGTGCCCTTGCAAAAGGGAGATAAATCCATTGCATCTCTCTCATTTGACTTGGAGAAACGTATCCATTTTTGTCAATTTCTTTGCTTTTAATTAAAAGGCAGAAGTTGGTTCCAAACCAAACCAAACCTAAAGCCTAATTACCACTAGTGTTAATTGCAAATCTTGCTGTTTAGGCAAATGAAGAATAGAAAAGGATGGGAAAATGCCTTCCCATCAAGCAAAAAAGCTTTCCTGACAAATGAAGCAGGATGCAAATTGAGGGCATCTCACAGCCTTTGAAATCTTCCTGCACAACTGCTGTGCATAATAATAGTGGGTGGCTGGTGATGGTTTGGTGGAATTTAGATCATGATATTCAGTCATACAATTAAAAGGATAAGAATGAGGAAAAGACAGAAAACCATTAGAATGCTCCAATGTGCCTAGTAATCTATTGAAAAGAAACCAAATGTTTCCTCAGAGACTAAGAGAACATCCAAATAAGGCATTTACCACCACCTCTCATTGGAGCTCTCATTGGTCAGTACTGCCTCCATTGTCCCAATGTTGTGGATGCTTAACATCCCAGCTTGGGTTCTAATAAGTTGGCTCCATCTTCCATGGCACATATTGGTCTTCTTTTCTTGAGGCTAAACAGATCCAAGTCTTTCAACAGTTCCTACCTTCATTTTCAGATCTTCTATGATATTGGCTGCCTGCTGGACATTTTAGAGCTTGCCAATATCCTGCTTAATCAATGGTGCCCAGAATTGGACACAATGTTCCAATTATATCTGAGAATAAACAAAAAAACATTGTAGCAATTAAAAGACTAACTGCTGTGTTTTAATGTTAGCTTTAGTGGATCAAGTCCACTTCATCAGACATTGGCATGAGACTTCATGGCATCAGTTTATACACATCAGGTACAGAGGTACAGAGTAATTGGTTAGCATAACAGAGACATATACAAATCAATATGACTTTTAACAACTGGTAAAAGCAGATGATCTCTAGTTGTTATTAGGATTTTCACAACTAATAACAGGATACAAGACAAACATCTGGCATTAATGAGTTTAACCTTAATTATCTATTGACAATTGTGTGAGTTCATCCTTTGTTCTGTGAGACAGCCTGTGTTGTGAATGAGAATTCTACTGAAACGCTTATGCGAAGTTGGTATAATATAACAACATACTGTATAACATACAACATATGTATCAGCATATAACAACCTGTGTATCA
The DNA here is from genome assembly GCA_030440675.1 of Furcifer pardalis. Classification (NCBI taxonomy): domain Eukaryota; kingdom Metazoa; phylum Chordata; class Lepidosauria; order Squamata; family Chamaeleonidae; genus Furcifer; species Furcifer pardalis. The sequence continues at coordinate 13,774,724 of CP126894.1, read as the reverse complement.
CATTTGATAATGTCCCAGAAACCCTTGACTAATATTCAAACCCTTGCAATGAATGTATTTTTTCCTTACTGTCTCTATCTAGAGCCTTGTCTTGTAATGGAAACACAGAGAAACCTGTTTCATACCATTTCAATCTACCTGGACACACTATCCAAGACTTGAAAGTTGCCATTCTAGAAGATAGAAATTACAGGAGACACAGAACATTTTCTCTGATCCTATATCTCATTTTTCAGTCTTGAACTATACCTATACTGACTATGAAATATGTCTTCACAATGCACCCTATATGAAATGGTGTCATGACTGAGAACACATAATTGCCGAAAGAAAAGCCATCCTCTGATCCTCTGGCTGTTGAGTACTAGGTTAATATCTAGCATGATACCCATTACTGGATCTATAGCAGTTCTCCTGCTATTTATCAGAGGCCACTCTGATCCAGAAGGGCATGTACCAGCTGAGCAAAAAATAGCCATTTCTTCCCTTGAATAACTTTTCAAAGAATGAAGCCTCCTGTTAGGATGCTTACCCAGATCCAGCTGTTTATGCCTAAATAAGCAATTCCGTGTCTTACGCCAACAAACACTGCTGAGAATTGAACCCTTCTTCTCTGCAAAAAGCAAAAGATGGCATGACCTCCCTACTTGTGCCTGGACATTGCATCAACTACTTAGGCAGCCATTGTTTTGTAATACGTTGCATTTACGTTTTTATTACAAAACGATGGCTGCCTACGTAGCTGATGCATGGTCCATTCAATATGACAGTGTTGCCACCAATGCTGTACACATCTGAAACATGGGCAGTAACCCAAACAGCAATGGAATGACAGATGTGTGGAGTAACAATCAGGGATAAGGTTTTTGTTGTTGTTCAGTTGCACAGTCAATTTAGCAATAAGGAATTACGCCAAAGAACCGCACTGTGCGATGTGGTCGATGAACTATATGTGGCAAAAAGAAGATGGGCAGGCCATATCACCCACCTAAAGGAAAACAGATGGGCCTGTCGGCTAACAGACTGGATATGAAGGGATCACAAAAGACCACTAGGCAGATCCTGAAAAAGATAGGATGAGCTGGTGCTAAAGCTGTGTTTGGTGTTTGGTGTTTGGTTGATTTGCGCTTAAATAGATAAGTGATGACAAATCGATATTGGATGGATGGATGATTTGTAATATTTGTGATTAAGGGCCCAGTATGGTTTTAATACTGATCTTTTCTGAATTAAGATTAGTGCAAATCAATTTCACACACACCCCACCTACCCCCTTGGTCTTTCTTTGACAGAAATAGTCTGTTGCAGCTATCTTGTTGAATCTATGGTCAAACCAGAAATATGCAACAAGGTTTATCATCTGAGATCCTGTGCTCATTATCTGGTAAAGATACCTAACTAGCTGATTTTTAAAAATAATAATTTTGTTATTTGGTTTTGAAAATAAATTATGTTTTCCCCTCCCCCATTCCTTCTTTTGTCCAAGTTATAATTATTATTATTTACACATGATGGATACTAATCTCACAAAACGCTACATTAGAACTCACACTGGCATCTGTTCTGCAGTTCGATTAAAATAATGTAAATGTTTAGAAAATGCAAATGATGCCTGTGATAATTAGCGATGATGCTTTCTTACATTTATTAATAAGGCTGTGCTGCTGGCAATTGCATTTACATTTCAGATGAAGGTTCAAAGCCCTCAAATAATTTCCTGTTACCCAGAAGAAACTGCATTCGAAGCCAACCTGCATACAGTCATCTGTGACATGGGCAGTCTGCTTCAACAGGCATTTAAAGTCTTTATTTCCTACAATGAATGGTTTTCTTTTCCTTTATGATTCAAATCAAATCATATCAATCTTTATTATGGACAAAGACCAGCATAGTATGATATGCAAAAGAATGTGAACTTTCAACAGTTGTGTCCAAGTCTGTCTGTCTCAATTTCTTCTTCTTCTTCTTCTTCTTCTTCTTCTTCTTCTTCTTCTTCTTCTTCTTCTTCTTCTTCTTCTTCTTCTTCTTCTTCTTCTTCTTCTTCTTCTTCTCCTCCTCCTCCTCCTCCTCCTCCTCCTCCTCCTCCTCCTCCTCTCTTATTTTTCTAATTGCTTTGAAATAAATTGCCAGGCCTCTGGCATACAATTATAATTTGGGAACGTGTTAGCAGATTAAAGCAACATCTGGCCAGAAATGGGGATGGTGGAAAGATGATTAACACAATAGACATATATTTCAATTAATATTTCAGTATTAGTTGAAACGGGCATTTCCTCCTTCATAAAAATACCTGGTCTCATTTGACCTCTATAAACATGGGCTGTTCTTGGCACAAGCAGAACCCCAAATCTGGGCAGAGAAAGAGACCAGAGGGAAGGCACAATATTAACAAAGGCATCATTAATATTGATGGCTAGGTAATTCATATGGCAGTGAAAAGCTGCATTATTAGCCACTATTGTTATGCTTCTGTCATTAATAGTCAACGAAGCAGTGTGGGCACTCAAATTCCCTGACTTCTGGGGTAACACAGAGTTACAATAAAAACAAAAACACAGTAGCATATGTGTGTGTTTAGGTCTGTTTCTCTTTGTATTTATGTGTACTACTTGTTACACAAATCCAGTCATCCAGATGTACCAGAAAATGCTTAGATGTTGTTAAGGCCGCTGTTCCAGCCAATGCATGCCAATGTTTATATTTATAATTTATTTAGCTTGTTTATTATTTATGTCTAATTTTCTATTATTAAGATTTTTAAAATATCTTGTAAGTCACCCAAAATAGGGAAATATCCCAGATGGGTGGATACAAATAAATAAATACATAAATAAATATGATGGCGATGGTGATGACGATGTTTGAGTCACAATGGTCATGCTTCACTTCCCACATTGCTCCAAAATGGCCGAATGGACCCCATTTTGGTGCACTAAAATGTCAGGCGCCTAGAGAGGAGACCTAAGAAGACATCTGGGGGCTGCCTGTCCTTGTTCTGGGATTTGTCTCCTTGACTGGAGACCTGGAAAAAGTATAGCAATCCCTGAGACTTCAAATAGCGCCCTGAGACCATCAGCCATGCAGCTCCCCACCCCCGTGGTTAAGGCACGTGGCTTGGAGACTAGAAACATGGGTCCGATTCCTGAGAGCTGCACGATGGGGGACACGAAAGAAGCCTCATTCTGATGTCCTGTGCAAAAATCCTTTCAATCCAGAGTAATCCCTGACACAAAAAAATGAAACGAAACCATCAGCCGTAACTCTTGTCCATTCAAGGCATTTGATCCTAAACTGGACTAAATCCAGATTGACAGGCATATTGTAGATTAAAAGGTTCCTAGGTCCTTACGTGAGGAGAAGTTTATTTTTCATGATTAGCCACCTTCAATTAACACAGTTTGGCTCACTGCCTAATGAAATTACACATGGATTTATGTATTCTATGAAATCTGAGATGAGATGACTTTCTGGAATGTTGCCAGTATGAAAGACAAACAAAACAGCCACTGCTTTGCATTAGCAAGCTGAAAAGAAGGGAAATTGTCACCTTTTGCATAAACACCCCACATCACACTCACCTGATCACATGTCATTTGCATTTCATTCCTAAGTGTGGTTTTTCTGCCTCCTGCTGATGTGTGAGAACACAGAAGCCTTTTGATGGAGCAATCACATTTCTTTTATCTTTCAAACCCATGATCTGAAATTTTCCAGAATTTTTATTAACTACCCCCCTCCCAAGCACAAACAACAAAGCGAAGGAGAATTTAATAGCGAACAACCATGACTTGTGTAAATACGATTTCCGAATGCCGATCATATCCACTGCACATAAAAGCAATTTGTAGGAAGCAAGGTTAGCCTGGTATCATGTCTTTGACCAGGTGCATGCTGGTATATTGGGCAACTGGGCTTTGTCCCATCCCACCCTCATCTTTGGTGCCCTGGGGCACCAATAGCAATGTATGGGATTCCCCTCCAAGTCCTCCAATAGGTCCCCCCCACCACTCCCTGTCCAGCACCTTCCCATGTCCTGCACACCCCTGTCTTTGACCTGTGCCTATTGGAAGAAAAATAGAAAAACTTGTTTCTGAATTAGAATTCTTGAGCTTGGTACAGAGAAAATGATATTTAGATAGAGGCAAAGCCATCACTACCTGTCACCTTTCCCAGCACTGTAGTGTCACTCCATGTACCTAGCAGCTGTCACTTGACATTCTTCTTCTTAATGGTGTTATACAAATGTCAGGATCAAAATATCTCTGGTATATGCAGGATGAGTTTCCCAGAAGTAGCTTTGATGGCCACAGGATTAAACCCCCATCCAGGAAGGCAGCTCTAGACCTTGCAGTTTTTTCCATAGAAGGGATCCCACATTTTGTTTCATAAACTGTACTGATAATGTTTTCATAAATTCTAGTTTCTCCAGGATACCACAAGCTATGGTTTCCCTTGAGCCATTGCTTCTGAGTGTCAACTGCCTGAACGTTGTTTCCCTTCCTGTTTTAGACTTCTCCCTCCTATCCTAGAGCTTCCTTGTCTAAGAAGTCTTTATCTGTAAAGAGCCCTGAGGGCGAAGTGCTTAAACTGCTGTACTGCTACCAAGAGGTTGTGAGTTTGATCCTGACCAGGGCTCAAGGTTGCACTCAGCCTTCCATCCTTCTGAGGTTGGTAAAATAAGTACCAAGCATGTTGGCGGGCAAAATGCTAATTAACTTGTGAACTGGCCAGAGAGTGCAATAAGTGGTATATAAGTGGTATATAAGTGTGATTGCTTTGCTTTGCATTGCTTACTGTGGGCAATTTACCAGAGCATACATAGTTTCAGTGTAATTCATCTCCCAAAAGCCTTTTGAATTTTTCTACAGAAAATCGGTTCTGCACAGAGCCCCTCTCTGAAAACGTCTGCACACTAGAGCCTTTCTGTTCAAAATACAGAAGAGATACATATTTATTATGCATTCAATAAAGTCTCCGTTCTTTCTTTCAATTTTAAGTGTATCTTGTCTTTGCAATCAGAGAGGGATTTAGAGGGAATGTAAGATGCTCCTCGTTTCATACTTATCCTGAGTACAAGTGTTCTGATAGTAACAATGGTACTCAACGGCCTGAAACACAAACCTAATGGCAAACGCTCAGCCAGAAATCATAATGTGCAACTGGCTGTCATGCCCAAGCAAATCTGTAATCATGTAAGTATTCTTCTGTGACTATAGACAAAGATTGACTCCAGCTTGTTAGATTTGCCCAACAGTCTAAAGCTGGCAATGGACCAAATGTTAGCCATATGTCCCAGTCTTACAACAACGGTGAAATTAAAAGTTATTGAATATGGCATCGGTTTAGATCAGAGTTGAGGCCAAAGCGATTCACGGTTTGAGCTACCATTTGTGAACCGTGTTGTACAAAGCATTTCCTTTCTGCCTGAAATATTTGCTCAGTGTGTGTCTTCTGAAGAAGTTGACCTAACCGCATCTGCTGTTCTGACTTGTTTTCTCTCTCTTAGTAGATGTAATGCATTTCAACTGATATGAGCCCTGATTGGTTTTGGATTATCTTTGTCATTAATCCAAGAGGAGAAAAAGAAAAAGGATGTCTGAAGAGTGGAGGAAAGCTGCCAAGCTCTAGTAACAAAAGGAAACAATGGCCTTGATCAGTAGATCAGATAGATAAAAAGTGAATATTCATAAGAACACAAGAGCTGTGATAGATTAGAGAAAAAAAGCTTATTCAGTCAATTGTTCTGATTGCACACTGCCCAGCCAGATGTCTATGGGAAACTCAAAACCTGAACACTTGTTGGCTCATGTTCCTTTGCAGATGGTCTCAAGAGTAGAGCTTTAGCTCTTCAGTTATGTTTGTTCTCACAGGTGAAAATGAAAATCTTTAGAACTTTTCTGTCTGCTGGGCCAGGCTACAAGAGGTTTTCTTCACTTTTCTTATTTTGAGAATTATGTCCATGAAGCAAGAATGCAAGATAAATAATATGAGAATCAGTAAAAAGAAGACTGAGGTAATGGCAATTGGAAGGGAACAGCTTACTTCAAAAATTGAAATAGAGGGAACAAGTATAAAAGAGATGGCAGAGTTCAAATACCTAGGAACAACATTTAATGAAGATGGCGATGTGGGCGAATAGATTAACATATGGTGCAGTAAGCAGTGGTGGGTTGTTACCGGTTCGCACCAGTTCACCTGAACCTGTAGCAACAATCCCGGGTGGTTCTCCGGGGGGGGGGGGGGAACAACCACCCGGGATTGTTATTATTATTATTTTTTAAAAATTTGTAGCCAAAATGGCTCCCGGGTAGTGCGCATGCATCAAACCTTCACTTGATGCATGCTCAGTTCTATTTTTTACTGCACATGCATCAAATGGAAGTTTGATGCATGCGCAGTTCCTGGCAGCCATTTTGGCTGCCGGGAAAGAAAGGGCGCAGGGAGTGCCTGAAGAAGTGGCGGTGGCCTTTCGGCACTGGGCCGCCCCACCCCTCTGGACCATCACGCCGTTGCAGCAGTTTGCCGCAGTGGCGGTTTGCTGTAGCGGCGGTTTCCTGCAGTGGCGGTTTACTACAGCGGTGGTTTGCTGCTGCACTGCCGCCTCTGCTGCTTCGTGAGCGATGACCAAGGGTAAGTGATGGGTTTGTGTTTGGGGTGGGTGGGTTGATTTGTATTTGGGGCGTGTGTGTGTGTGTGTGTGTGTGTGTGTGTATTTTAATGTAATTTTTATTTTATTTATTTAATTTATTTATGGGTTTGTGTTGTGGGTGGGTGGGTTGAAGGGTGTGTGTGTGTATGTGTGTGTGGGTGCATGCTTATTTTTATTTTATTTATTTTATTTTTTATTTGGCCCCACCCACAACATCATGACATCATGATGTTGGCTCCGCCCACAACATCATGACATCATGATGTTGGCTCCACCCACACTGTGATGACATCATGGTGTGGTAGCGAAAATTTTGACAACCCACCACTGGCAGTAAGGCAAACCAAATATTGTATTGGGACAGTTAGCTCCGCTCTTGCAACATAAGGCAATGCTGACCAGCAGAAAGAAACACCTCAAACAAAGCATATGCAGAAGCAGGAGGTGATACCTTTTCTGGATCACTAAATTAAAAGAAAACCATTGTGAGGTTTCGTGATTCATGATCACTTCTTCAGGAATGCATTTAAATGTTCATGGCATGGTGTTCTGCCAGGCTGTGTGCTTAAAAACAGCAGTTTATTTGATGCTCTGCCCCCATTTTTCAAACACAAGAAACCGGGCCTTTGCTTTTTGCTCTCCCCAAAAGGCTCCATTCCCACCTTACGTTACCAGTGCCAAACATGGACACTTAAAACAAAACATGAACAAAAGTTGGTCACCACAGAAATGAGATGTCTGATGAAGGCTGCTGGAGTGACTAGAAGGGATAAAATAAGGAATGAGGTTATAAGGGAAAGAATTGGAACAGAACTGATCTTGCGCTACATATAGAGACAACTAATGAAGTGGTTTGCCTATTTGGAGAGAATGTTTTGGGATTCCATACCATGCAAAGCATATGTGTAAAGAGGAGAAGGAAAAAGAGCAGGAGGCAGACCTAGAGGAAAAAGCAGCAGGGGGTTGCAAGAAAGAGTGGGTTTTCCAAAAAACCAACCAGCCTGTGTACTTTGGATAAAATGTCATACAAAGCACAAGGCTGTTGCAAGCACACAGACAAGCTTTCTTCTTTTTCTTTCTTTTTCTTGCTGAAAAATGTATCGGTCCTTTTGCTTTCATGCAGGTGCAAAACAAAAACAAACGAACACAGTAATTGGCAGTTCTTTCAGTGGAATGCCCAGAGGAGAAGTGGCACCCTTTTCCATAGGGAATGACAACATTTGCAGCTATGTGGTACATCCTTACTTCTGTCTTTGATGCTGGTAGTAATACTCAGACATTAGAATTATCAGTTATTCATAGCTCTGAATTCAGTCAATATGATTTATTCTCTTTGAAATCCATCCAAGCCAGGGACCATCACTGCATCTCCTGTTACCCTGTTTCCCCGAATATAGGACCTCCTTGTATAGTAAGGCACCCCCCCTATTTTTCCCCACTTCGGAAATATAAGGGCCTCCCCGAAAATAAGGCACTTACCTAAATCTTGCCCTGGCGACCCACTGTATCAGCAATAAATGTGTACTGTATTTTTCTTCATCATGGAAAAATAAGACATCCCCTGGAAATAAGACCTTATGCATATTTTGGAGTTTTTAAAAATATAAGACAGTGTCTTATATTCGGGGAAACACGGTAGCAAACCTCCATGCAATCAACATATAACTATGTAGCATCACAGTTCTAATCATGTGGAGGGCTGTTATTTATATCCTTTTCAGCTCTTTTGCTGAATGTATGAAGTTACAGTCAAACAACATCTGGAGATCAACACTTTACCTACCTCTGGTCTGCTCTAAAAGAGTAATCTTTCTGTCAAGTGGGATAAGATTTTTTTAAAAAAAAATATTTTGGCAGCATAAAACAAAACATAAATGTGTGACCCAAGACAAACAAAGTTACACAACCATTTTCAACATCTTTATAAGCTCTCATGCATTTCCCAAAATTGCATTGATACTTACAATGGTGTCGATCTTGTCTCCTTTATATAAATATAATCTATACATTCTTCCCAGATGTCTTTGAAAATTTTCTCCTTCAATAATCCCCTCTTGACGTTAATATTATAAGTTAATTTAGTTAAGTTAATGTTACAAGTTAATTCATTTCTTAGAAAAGCTTACTGTATTTTCCATTTCCTAGCTGTTATTAATCTTGCCACTGTTAACAAATTTGAAATTAATTCTTTCCTTGACCAATTACACTGAACATTATCATTTATTGATGAAAGAGCTATTTTAGGACATCTTTCTAAATTTAGTCCAGCTATTACATTTACCTAGCTGAAAACCATTTGTCAAAATTTCATTCTATGGTCTAAGCTCCACCACATGTGAAAATAAGTAGCTATTGCCTGACATTTTCCCCAACATAACACTGAATATTTCTAATCTATTTGATTTAATTAAATTAAGTTAAGAGGCTAACATTTCTCTGACCAGTATCCTGTTGGGATCACTGTGCAGAAAATAAAAGTTGTGGAAGCAGCCATTACAACCTATACTCTGGCCAGGTTACCCTGCTATGGTAATATTTTATTTATTTATTTAGATTTATATCGCTGCCCACTTGCCATGGCAACTCAGGGCGGCTTACAATCAGCAAAACAACACAGCACAAAAAAAATTAATACATGTTTCTAAATCAATAATAGACTTTTCTCTCCCCTCTGGCTATTGGTGGGTGCCCGGACCCCGGAGTATCTTGAAAAGTTGTGAGAATCATATAACCATGGTTCAAATGTAGCTCCTCCTGGGCCTCTGCAATGTCAAATGGCAATTTGGATCTGGGTCGCCACCTCCTTCCTGGTCTTGCCTTGGGGGGGTGGGGGTGGCATGATGTTTCACTGAACTCCCCCTGGGCTTCTGCGATGTAAATGGCAGTTGGGATCAATAGAGTAGACCATACTGCCAATACTTCACACCAATAACTTTACACTGTGAAGTCCACAGAGAAGGGTGATGGTCCCCAAATGGATTAAATCCCACTTTAATCCATCTTGATGCAGGGCAGCAGCTTCATCAATACTGGCCAGGGGCTGATTAAGGCTCTGTGTGTCAAAAGGGTTCAGGACCAGAAAGTAACTTGTAGAACTGGATCAGTGGTATGGGTGCCATGCTGTGATGTGGTAAGCAGATGAGAGGTCACTACATCATATTATTATAATAATTTTGTCTCAGAAATTATTTTGGGTTGAAAGGATTTTTGCTAGAAAAACTCCACTGAGGGGATGTCTGGATGACACTCCTTCCATGTTCCCAAGATCTTTTCCCACCGATGTGGCCCCTATTGATTTACTTGAAATTTCTTGCCTTTGAACTGCTAGGTTGACAGGAGCTTGGACAGATACGGGCACTCAAACCATGATGCAGTACTCGGGTCTTGATCTGCCGACTTGCTAGACTTCCAGCTAACAAGGTGTGCTTCTTAACCACTGAGCCACCGCAGCACAATCACTACATTTATTTATTTAATCACATTTGCATCACCGCCCTCTTGTCTAGGCGACTACGGGCAGCTTACACATATAAAAACATCACAATATAAACTTTACAAAACCATGAGATAAAAATGTTAAAATTAAATTATTTTAAAAATTAAAATGCCCTCCTGAAACAACCACATCATAAAATTTCTAAAACTGAAAGCTGGAAGCCTGGGTGGCACTCATATAAGCACTCATATAAACTCATTATATTGTTCCCAGGACAAGCTTCATGGCTGATATTCAAAACTGGATACGGTACTTGAAGAAAAACAAGTGGAAGCAGCCATGAATATTTGGAGTATGTTTGGTTGGTTAAGTGACTGTGCATGCAATATGCATCTCTACAAATCATGGTGGCTCCTCTTTAACCTTTCTGACACAGATATCCCTCATGACAGGCTGGCCTCTCTCTCTCTCAATGTCTTTTGAAGAGAAAGATTTTCACCATCCTCCAATACATTTAAGCTTTTCAGATGTCTAGGATCTGTGCAATAAAACCATTGGCACACAGAAGGAATTCATTGGGGTAGTCGTGTTTTGAAAGGTGTCCACATCTTCACTGGGGTTCCAATTCTGTGAGGAAGGCACAGCCAATGAGTCATGGCCAGACATTTACATCATTCATATGCAGCCCAAGCAGCAAGACCAAGGAGCAGAGAAAGGCGGTTCTTCCAAGAGATGCTCAGATAGTGCACTGTCTTCCCCAAAAGGGGTCAAGAATTTTCATCCACTTCAGCAGAATACAATTAGTAGGGCGTAGTCTGCCCATGACTGATCTAAATGTAGCCCTCACATTTGCCAACATCCTGCTAAAATGCACCTAGGAAAGGCAGAGGTCTTCTTTGCTTGAAAGCCGGTTGTGTCCAACTGTAGGGGGTGTTGCTCATCTCTGTTTTCAGACAAAGAGCCAGTGCTGTCTGTGCCTGCAGACGTTTCCATGGTCATGTGACAGGCATAGCTAGACACCAGAGCACACAGAATGCTGTTACCTTTCCCGCCAAAGTAGTACCTATTTATCTACTTGCAATTTCTTGCTTTTGAACTGCTAGATTGCCTGAAGCTGGGACAGATGATGGGTGCTCCATCTGGCAGCACTCAGATTTCAAACTGCTGACCTGCTGGTCTTCCAGTCATCCAAGCTCAGTGCCTTAACCACTAAGCCACCCAGCTCTCCCATCTATCAGTTGCATTTGAATAACACAATAGTGTTCTGTCCATTCCTGCAGTGCAACTCTGCCTTGTAGATGAAAAGATGTTTCCTAGCTATATTTAATATCTTACACAAAAGGAGTGGGAGAGGCCTAGTAGAAGTAACATTACAATCATCTGGATGTTTAAAATCCATTGACCTTTTGTACTACTTTTCCTTTTAAACCCAGCTGAAAAGCAAGGTGTAATTTAATCTTTGGAGCACAATTGCTCTCTATTGACCAAACTTCAAATGCAGATGATTACATGCTAGCAGTTGACACACAATGAAACCTTTTACTATTTGTCAACCAACCTGCATATTAATTCCAGTTAGAATTCCTACTGCTCTAATTCTCTAACAACAGGAAGGTATAAAGGCAAAAAAAGCTAGCCTGTAAAACAAAACCCCCATCAAAATACCCCAGCGTACATGCCTAAGATTGTAATCAAGGAAATAGCTGTTATTTCTCTTTGACAAGTTTCACCTTCATTGATAGCATGATGGCAGAGACTTTTTGCATATAACAACCCAGCTAAATGGGCCTGGGGTATAAAAAGCAGTCGAATTCAGGAGCTTCATTACAAATTCCACTAGTATTCAGATGGGATTATTCTCTCCTCCCCTCCCCTCATCATGTGAAACAAAAGAAGAAAGCAATGTAGACTTTCAGTTTTAAGATTTATTAAAGTAATGGTAGCTCAATTGCAATGGCTCAGTGCTGCAATCAGTCAGCAATACGAAGAGTCTGTTGGAACATGCCAGAAAGGATTGCTTATTTAGATGCAATCCAATCCTGATACTCCAGCTCAGAGATAAATAAAGAGAGAGAGAAGCTATGGGCCAGTTCAAAAAGTTCCAGATTGGACAAGGAGCAAGGTTGGGCTGGTCAGCAATCTCCTATATATCATTGTTGTTGTCATCATCAGCCATGAAGATTGTCCTGGGAACAATATAATGCAGTGGCTGTCATGATATTTACCCTCTTCCTGTCACGCATCATCATTTGCCTTCTTACCAGCAGTGTGTCTGCCTCCTTCTCTGTGGGGCACCCCCCTTATGAGTTCCCCTTGCTCCGCTTGGCCCAGGCTAGCAAGGGTGCAGGGAATCAGAATTAGGTAGCATAGATGTGGCCTCTCAGTGTGGTCCAGTCAACCCCCAGTCCCAATTCAATAGACACAAAGGGTCTATGAGTAATAAGGTTTATTAAGTAAGTTAAGAAAATGAGTAGAGCACAAGGAAGCAAACTTGCAAACATAGTCATTCAAAGGACATACAAAAATAAAGGAAACTTAACTGGTTATCAAGGCCCTCTGGCCCTATCTGACTCACAATTACATTCTATGAGGACCTCTTTGTGGCTGGTCCACAGTGAAAGAGAAAGAGCAGTTCCTTGCATAATGGTTTTATTATCCTGATATCAGTCTTCCCACGTGGGGACTTCTAGCCAATTGAAATTATTTTACATTTTTCTGTCTCTCTTTGGAATGTCATATACAGGGACTCCTACAGATGAAATTCTCCATCTTGAAGTACTAGGTAATTAAGTGGCTACAGGGATCAGTGAAAAGCATAGTTAGAACGGTCCCCCCCCCCCACAGTGGCCTTCCATTTGCCTTCTGCATCACAGCATGACACCCATACCACTGATCTAGTTTGGTGAGTCACTTTCTGGTCCTGGGCCCTTTTGTCACACAAAGTCCTCCTCAGCCCCAGGCCAGTATGGATGAAGCTGCTGCCCTCCATCAAAATGGATTCAAATGGGATTTATTCCATTTGGGGACCATCACCCTTCCCTGTGGACTATGCCAGCCATGACTGCTAGTCTTCAGGGTTGTTAGGTTAGTTAACCACCGCCTAATGATTGGCATTGAGTCAATGATAGCCAACCATGGCACTCCACATGTTCTTGGACTTCAATTCCCAGGAGCCCTGATCAGCAGGAGTGCTGACTTGGGCTTCTGATAATTGAAGTTCAAGAACCCCTGGAGTACCAGCAAACCCATTTGTGTGGATTCATGGGGGCTTGGGCTTCTAGGAATTGAAGTCCAAGAACATCTGGAGTGCCAAGGTTTGCCATCACTGTCCTAGACTCCATCTTTTTCCTTGGAGTATGACGGGCTGTCCCAGGTCTGTGACACATTTTCCTCTTTCTCTCTCAACTGCCTCCCTCTTGCCTCCTTTACCAGTCTTCACATGAAGAATGGTTTCACTCTCTGTGTTCCCCTATATGTGTCCCTCCTCCACTCTCTAGCACTTTTAGAGGATAGCCCCCTCCCACCGGTCCCTCTCTCCCTTTGCTTTCCCCACATGCTCAGGGAAAACTCTGAAGTGGAAAGGTTCTTACTCATGTGTAGACTTTTCTAGTGAACCAGAAGCCAGATTTTATAAAAGACCCATGACATTTTGCTACCTCTCCCTCATTCCAGCAATACTCTAGAAAGTGATTTGCCTAGCGATTGCATTTATTTGTTTGTTTATTCATTCATTTGTTCATTCATTTGTTGGTTGACTGGCTGGCTTATTATTTACTTATTTATTATTCAAATTTATATATTACCGCCCAAATCAAACGAGCGATTCTGGGCAGCATAACAAGAGTGAAAACATTACAATCATAAAACATTAAAAACCCTTAAAAGCTCTAAATAGACCTTAAGATTACTCTCTCCCTTTCCATCAATTATTTAAAAATTATGGTTAAAATAACAACAAAAAGAACAGAGAAGCCTATACTATATAAGTCAGCACTGTGGGGTCACCACATCACCGGGGCCCCACACCAGCTTTGCCAGTCAGGTTTTTAGTTCTTTCCTGAAGGGCAACAACTCCGCCTGGAGGCACAACTCAGTTGGTAAGAGGTTCCATAGGGCTGGAGCAGATACGGAAAAGGCCCTCCTTCTAGTGCTAGAGAGACAAGCCTCTCTAGCTGATGTTATCTTCAGAGAGCCTCTGAGGTCCACTCTGGTGGGATGGAAAGGTGTTCTTGGGGTGACACAGTCTCTTAGGTATCCTGGCCCACTACCATATAGGGCTTTAAAGGTAATAACCAGCACCTTGAATTGCACCCGGAGGCACACTGGTAACCAGTGCATAATGCCCGTACCCCATCACCACATGGGCAGCCACATTCTGGACCAGTTGCACTCTCCAAATGGTCATCAAGCACATCCCCATGTAGAGTGCATTACAGTAGTCTAGTCTAGAGGTGACCAGAGCATGTGTGGCAATGAGCAAGGAGCAGGCGTAACTGGCAGATCACATGAAGCCCTCCTGGCCATGACTGCCACCTACTCTTTGAGCAGTAATCGCAAGTTCAGGAGGACCCTCAAGTTATGCACCGGGTCTGTCTGAGGCAAAAAAGCCCCATCCAGAAACAAAGATGGTAGCTCCTAAGATAATGCAGGGCCCCTGATCCATAGCCACTCAGTCTTGCTGGGATTCAGTTGTAGACCGTTATCCCCCATCCAGACCCTAACAGCCTCCAGACAACTGGACAGGACTTCGACTACATCACTTGGATCACCACAGGCTGAGATGTACAGTTGAGTATCATCAGCATGCTGATGATACTTCACCCAGTGGTTGTTTGTTTGGTCTGTCAGTTTGCCACCTTTGGACCCAAGATGGCTCACAACAATTAAAATCATAGAATCAACACAAGGAAGTATCTTCAGTACTAAGAATATCCAATGCTCATTATAACAAAGGTAACACAGATCTGTCCTTTTTCTGGAGGAAACATAAGGAATGTACAGTAGTTCCAAATCTCTGAGTGAAGTGGGAAGCTTGTAGGGTGTGGTGGAGAGGGTGTGGCAGGAGGGGGGCTGTTGTCATAGTAGAATCTGCCAGTCTGTAGTACTTGACATGGTTCCTCTCCCGTCTTTGGAATATTCATCATGGGGAAGAGCATAGGCTCCCTTCAGTACCATTCATAGCCATATGGTCCTTTTATTAGTGACCTTTAAAAATATGATTAAAAAAATTAAACTTGGTGTTTAATAGTTCATTTCACGCTGGCTATTATTTATAACAACTACTTTTTTAGCTCTTAGGATATTGATTTGGTTTTAATTCTCACTCTCTGATAAATTCATTTCATTTACCATAGTCTCTGGAGGGTTCTTCTTTCAAGGTAAGATCCAGATACATTAAATATAAATATCTGTCAGAAGACATTTTAGAACCTATTTTAAATCCAGGAGCAAAGGGGTTAAAAATTTCCCTTGTAAAATATTCTTACAGTAGACCGATTTTACGAGAAAGAGCTAAAGAACTGACTGTGTTTAACTATCCCTTCAATTAATTAACTCTAAATGCTGTTAATTAAATTTCTTTATTGATTATTCATGGCCTTAAAATGATATTGTTATAAAGTTAGAAATCAATGAATACAAAGTGGCTTTGACTTCAGATTTGAGCTTCTTGAAATTTAAGTACCTCGAATCACTGATGCATTTTAACATATTGGCATACTAAAAAGTTTAGCCAATTTCTGTCTTTGCAATTGTCCTGTAAATTAGGAAGGATTGAAGGATGGTTTCTAATCTGAGCCCATCCAATGAATTTTAAAGTTAGTTGGGTATTTGCACAGCAGATTTTCCTAGCTGAGGTTTGATGTTCTGTGGGGTTTGAGTCATAAAAGAAATCAAGGTTCTTGCATGAGATCCAAGTTGAAGATACAGCTGCTATAGAAGATGAATACTCCTTGTCTGAAAACTTGTTGCCCAGCATAATAAATCACACTAGAGTAGGAGCACTGAATCAGCATGGGCTTTGGTGACTTCACTCCTCCAGAGGTTCCACTGATTCAAATGGACCTACTCAGTGGTGGGCTCCATTCTTTTACTACCATACTGTGGGTGTGGTATGGTGGGCGTGGCCAGGGGGGAAGCCCTGCATTGCACCTGAATTAGGACTACTTTATTTCAAAACTTGGATGGGTGGCGCCAGGCAGAATTTCTGCTACCGGTTCTGGCGAACTGGTGTGAACCTGCTGATGCCCACCACTGGACCTACTCTAGTTGTGATATGCTCTGCTAAAGTAAAGAAATGTTGGGAATGAGAAGTATGTAATAATACAGGAAGAATGTTAACTTATGGATTCACCCCTAAGAAAGCTGAAGTGATTACCTGGGAACCCTTCTTCCCTTTGTAAATAAATCACATCCAGAAGGTTTCTTCTGTTTTTTCCCAATTGCTATAGTAGACCATTTTGTAGTTATCTGACTGAAAAATATCCTATTCCACTCCACTTTAGTTTATTGGCACCTAGCACAACAACATTTATACATTCTATTTCTTGCTTTTATAGTTTCCACTTTCTTGGCTTTGTCTTTGGCCAAACATAAGTCCTCATCGGTGCATGTTTCTGGCAATAATTGACAGACCAGTAAATGAGGCGGATTCTGTATCTCTTCACATTCACACAGTGTGTTGTTGTCTGCCAGCAGGCCCCACTTGGGTCTTCCAAGTGATGTAGGGGAGGTAACGTTCCTTAGCTATATCCTCCTTTAATGTTGCTCCTTGTCCAATGAGCTCCTTCCTCCATCTTCTAATTTGGTTTTGCTCTTGCGTACCCTCAAGAATGTTTGTTCTTGCCATAAAGCTCTTCCTGGATCTAAGCTGGTGGACTTGAGACACACATCCATTTTGAACTGTCCAATTATAGTTTTCATAAGGAGAGTTCAGCAGTGGTTTATGACTCAATAGTGAAGCGTGGATTTCAGCTGCCCGGGGCATAAGCCAAATTTGCCACCCCCTGATGGACACCGGCACCCGCTCCTGCTAGGGCCTTTGGGAATTGTAGTCCAAGAACACCCATAGCCCAAAAAGTGCCACCCACTGCCAGCCGCCCCCCTGCCCCCACCCTACTCCACTGCGGCCTTTTGTGACTGCGGCCTTTTGTGCATTGCTAAGAAAAAGTTAGCTTGACTTTCATTGCCATTGTCTCCTCCTCCTCCAGTGGTACCTTCAACTATTACTGCTGCCTAGTAGCTCAGCATTATCTGTAGTTAATCATCAGCACTTATGTGATGTCTTTTCCACCTAGGTGATCAACTCTGGGGCTCCTACCACTACAACCACCACCATCATGGTCTTTCTTCAGTGGTATACCATACAGTAAGGTAAACAGCAATGGGATGTAACAGGTTCTCACCAGTCCGCCAGAACTGGTAGTAACTTTTCCCAGTGTCCCAGAGAACCGGTAGCAGCTTTTTTGGGGAACCACCTTCGGGGCTTACCTTTTCCCTGGTTCACCCACTGTGGATGTGCGCCAAGCGCTTGGTGTGCATGCACGCCTACAGTAGCTTGACGCGTATGCACGGCCTCCTTGCTGTCCTCCCAAGCGGGGAGGAGAAAGAGAAGGTGCTAACCTGAAGCTCCCTATAGCCTGCTCCCCAGGGTAAGTGACTCACCTTTGGATGTGGTGTGTCTGTGTGTATTTTAATGTGTATTTAATACCTTTACCTATATTGACGTACTACCACAGTTCCTAAAAAGGCCTGACGGCCAGGGTTTTTAAACAAAGTCTTGGAGTTACCTCATCAATAAGCTACACCAGTGCTGTTCTAATTTCTGTTCCAATTGGAGAACCCTTAAGGAGGTACAGCTGTTTTACATTTACATTAAGGCATATTATCCTAGAGAACTGGTACGATGACCATCTCCATCTTGCAACATGGTGCTGCCCAGGCACTTATACTAACAGGTATGTGACAGGTTCGTGTTTGGGGTGGGTGGGTGTTTGGGTAGATGGGTGTATTTTAATGTATTATTTATTTATTTATTTATTTATTTAATTTATTTATTTACGTGTTTGTGTTGTGGGTGGATGGGTTGAAGTGTGTGTGTGTGTGTGCTTATTTTAATTTTAATTTAATTTAATTTATTTTTTTATCTGGCCCCGTCCATAACGTCATGACATCATGATGTTAGCTCTGCCCACACTGTGATGACGTCACGGTGGGGTAGTAAAATTTTTGACATCCTACCACTGAAGGTAAAGGTCAAAGTCACCCTTCCTCAAGAGCCAGTCATATCCGATTCTAGGGTTCAGTGCTCATCTCTGTTTACAGCCAAACAGCCAGCACTGTCTGAGTCTGCAGATATTTCCATGATCATGTCGCAGGTGGATACAGGGTCTGAGTTTTTGCCTGTCAACCTCTTTACCCCTCATTCTCAAACCTGCATTCTGCATTAAGAAATTATGTGAGCATTTCGCCTGAAATGGGAAGAATGACAAATATCAATTAAACTCTGGTATGAAAATGAAAAGATTAATATAGGCAGGTTACAAAAGAAGGTCTTCCAAATCTAATTGCTTTTCTATAAGAATAATTAGAAAAAAGAGAAAGAAAGAATTTAGATTTAGAAGTTATATACAGTTTAATGATTTCCTTTCCAAGTACAGTGGAACCTCATACAACAATCGCCCCGTATAGCAATGAAATTGCGTAACAATCAAGTTTTTTTTTGGGGGGGGGGGAATGGCATCCCACATAAGAATTTTCCCTATGGAAAATAAAATGTACAGCAACTTTTAAATGGAAAAAAACACTTAGCAAAAATTTTTGCTGTACAATGCATCCCATAGGGAAAACCGCTATACGATGTATGCATCGTATAGCAATTGTTTCATACAACAATGAGGCCTGTGAGACAGATTAAAATCGTTGTATGAGGTACCACTGTAATTTCTTTTATTCTCTCAGCTGCGTCCTTTCTTCCAGAGTGTGGTCTGATTGCCTTATTTTGCCTGGATTCTTAATTGCAGAAGTGTTGCAGCCTCTTTCAATTCCTGTCCTAGGTGGCTAGAAGAGAATATGTTGTTGATGGAGGTCAATGTTCATTTGGAGGGCTCAAGAGGATTATTGTTATTGCTACTGTTGAATAACCAGGCTTTGAATGAAGAAGCTTCTGCGTATATAGTGAACTATTCCCTTCCTCTTTTGCGTTCCTCTGTGTACTCCTCAGACCTGCCGGATGTATCGCTCCAGTGTTACAGCTTTAGCCTGTATCCATCTTATTTCTGGGTAAAGCTCAGAATATACAACAAATGAGGAAAGAAATACATAGGAATCTGCCCTGGATGCTTTAGAGACTGGAGAATTTCCCACGACAACCAGAGTCTGTTCTCTGGTACATGAATACTATTACCACTGCTGTTAGACAAGGGAACAGAAGCTAGCACTCATAACTTTTGTCTAACTACAGGTCACTCCCCCCCCAGTTTCTATGGGGAATACCATCCAAGACCTAACACAGAAACTTGAAAACATGGATAACCGTGAATCCTACATTTAGCACATATACCTGAGTCATAGAAGTGGGGAGGGGTTTTAAATACTTCTGTTGTTCCACATGAGAGCTACCAAAACATCTGCTTCTGTTCCTTGTAAACATTACTCTACAAACAGTGGTCTCTAGTGGCCAGCTTTGGCAATGTGTTGTAAAAATACACATACAATATATGTCTTTCAGTGAATTTGAATTGAATATTGTAGACTCAAGGAAACATGAAACTGTGGACACTGAATGTAGTTATGGCCAGGTAGAAGAGTGACCAAATCTTCTGGGTAAGTTCTTAAAGGGCATGTGTGTGTGGAGTGTGTGGGTGTGGGCAGTGGTGGGCTCAATATTTTTTACTACCACACTGTGGTGGGCGTGGCCAGGGGGAAGCCCTACATTGCACCCAAATTAGGACTACTTTATTTCAAAATTTGGATGTGCGGGGCCTGCCAGAATTTCTGCTACCGGTTCTGGCGAACTGGTGCAAACCTGCTGATGCCCACCACTGGGTGTGGGGGTTGCAGAACAAATGGGCAAGAGAGGAGCCAGATTATGCCAACAGTCAGGCAACCAGAAGCACAACCAGCAATTCATTCATTAGGGGCAATTTTCTGCCACAACTTACCGTATATGCCGGTACACAAGGCGACTGGGTAGATAAGACGACCCCCCAACATTTCCACTCAAAATATAGAGTTTGTTATATACTCGCTATATAAGACCACCCCCTCTTCCGCACACCTTCCACACATTCAAAAGAGCAAATACAAGAGTTACCGTAGTCTTTAAGGTGCCACAAGTTTTTTGATGTTGTTTTGTTTAGTCTCTGATATGCTTTGCTCAGAAAATATTACGGTATATTTTCGCGCAGGAAGACCTGTCCTTTCCCCTGATTGGGCGAAGGGGAGCTTGGGGCGGGATCTTCCCGAAGAGACGGAGGAGCCAATCAGGTTGCCGCGGGCGCGAGTTTAATGCGGGCGAGTTTGAATGCGAGTGAGTTTGAATGTGAGTGAGTTTGAACGTGGGCGAGTTTGAATGCGGGCGAGTTTCAATGTGGTCGTGCGGATGGTTGCCGCGGGCACGAGAAGCAGCCCCAGCCGTGTGGGCGGTTGCTCCGCCGCTGCACAAGAACCGCGATAGGAGAAAGGACAGGAACTGCGCAGGAAGACCTGTCCTTTCCCCTGATTGGGCGAAGGGGAGCTTAGGGCGGGATCTTCCAAGAAGGTGGCGGGGAAGGATTCAACGGTCTCCCCGGAGCTGCTGCCCAAGCCCCGGTAAGTATTTGGGAACCCAAATGACATGCACCCAATAGACAAGACGACCCCCCACTTGGAGGCATTTTTTGGGGGGTGAAAAAGTCGCCCTGTATGCCGGCATATACGGTACATAATTTTATTTGCTCATGTGTAAATCACCATTAGGAATATGGTCCCTGCATCTTACATTGACAAATATTGTCACATTCTGTTTGTTGGATGATGGTGATACCTTTTTAGGATCACTTTTTAAAAAAACCAAACATTGTGTGAGCTTTTGTGATTCAAAATAACTTCTTCAGGCATGCATCAATTTCTTGTGGACAGGGTAGGGAAATTGTAAAGGAAAGTCCCGAAGCCCATGGCATGATGTTCAGCTAGGCGTTGTCTCTTAGATATGTTGTGGGGGGAAGGGGAAACAGCAGGCTGCATCTTTTATGACCCCATTCAACAGACACAGGAATTTAGTTAGGTATTTGCATATTATTTTCTGTTTGTTGTAATTCAGAACTCTTCCATCATGCCTGCATGTGCTAAATTGAATCCGGTTTTTGCCAAGTCATGTGGTTATCCAAAGCAAATGTTTTGTGCTTCCCTGTATAGTCTTGACCAGGAAGACACAATTCCTGATTTGCTAGCCTGAATGCAAAGAAACAGCCATGTGGGATTGTAGGGGCTTAACAACACCTCTGCTTTTTGCAGTCCTAGGTAGGCAACAAGTTCAGTTGCTTATTGAATACTCAACTGGACTGTGTTATATAGTTGATTGTTTAGGTTTGGAGGTTCCACCGAGACAGTAAGAAAACTCCTACTGTAAGTTCATGTTCAGCAGGAAACATTGCACATAACCAGAGCCTTTGTTGTATGATTGAAATCTGTGGTCCACAACACATCTGGTAGGTTTAATATTTGTAATATCTTCCTACTCGAAATGTCTGAATAGATGTTGTCCTTCCTTTGTGAATAAGGCCAAGGAAAAGTTTGATTTTCCTTCCCTTCTTATATTCAACACAGCGAAACTTCACATTCTACTTATCATTCAGGTTGAACTAATGCATAAAACACTTGCATTGCAAATGTTAATATGTGATTGCAAAACATTGTGCAGTTCAGCTGCCTGGTACTGCCTTCTCTAAGCAGACATTTTATACACTCAGTTCTTAGGGTTTTTCAATGGTGTAATACTAACTCACTGAGAAATTGCTTAGCCTGGGGAACAGGAGAGCTCAAGTCACACTTGCTTCTTATGTTGTATAATTGTATTGTCAGGCATGTTAAGCCAAAATACAACAAACATCTTAAGTGTTAAGTATTAGGTAAAGTTTGTTGTTGTTGTTCAGTCGCACAGTCGATTCCGACCCCTTGCGACCCTATGGACCACTGTCCACCAGGCACTTCTGTCTTCCACCATCCTCCTCAACTAGCTCAGTTCTGTGCCCATTGTCTCTACAATACCATCTAGCCATCTCATTTTTGGCTGCCCCTTTTTCTTTTGCCCTCCACCTTTACCAGCATCAAGGTTTTCTCAAGTGAATCCTCTCTTTTCATTTGATGTCCAAAGTACTGTAGCTTCATCTTTACTATTAGACCTTCTAGGGAGCAGCCAGGTTTGATTTCTTCTAAGATTGACCCATTTGTTCTCCTTGCTGTCCAGGGGACTCTCAAAACTCTCCTCTAGTGCTACATCTCAAAGGCATCTATTCTTCTGCGCTCAGCTTTCCTAATGGTCCAGCTCTCACAACCATACATTGCCACTGGGAATACCGTTGCTTTGACTATGCAAATTTTTGTTTGCAATTTGATGTCTCTACTTTTCACTATGTTCCCCAGGTTTCTCATCGCTTGCCTCCCAAGAATCAGTCGCCTTTTTATTTCATGGCTGCAATCACCATCTGCAGTGATCTTGGATCCTAGGAAAGTAAAATCTGTCACTGCTTCTACTTCATCCCCATCTATTTTCCTGGGACTGATAGGGTGTGTTGCCATTATCTTGGTTTTCTTGATATTAAGTCTCAAGCCAGCTTTTTCACTTTCTTCTTTCAACCTAATCAGGAACTTCTTTAAGTCCTCCTCACTTTCTGCCATTAGGGTGGTATCATCTGCATATCTCAAGTTGTTGATGTTTCTCCCAGCAATTTTGATCCCAAATTGTGATTCCTCCATCCCTGCATTGCGCATTGTGTGCTCTGTGTATAAGTTGAATAAGCAGGGTGACAAAATGCAGCCTTGTCTTACTCCTTTTCCTATTCCAAACCACTCTGTCCTTCTGTATTCTGTCCTAACTGTTGCTTCTTGATTTATGTACAGATTTCTCATGAGGTATATAAGGTGCTCTGGTATTCCCATCTCTTTAATTACTTGCCACATTTTTGGTAAAGTATTAAGAGACATTTAGAGCTAATGTGAATAATCTATTGTTGCTGATAGGTGTGGGAAGCTGTATTGTTATCCTTGCTTGTCTGTCATTCTGCTTGAGCAAACCCTTCTCCCTTGACCCTTGAATTTGGTGTATATAAACCATGCCTGTAAGTTTCACTCCTTGTCTGAAGAAGTGGACTTGACCCATGAAAGCTAACAATAAAAATATAGCAGTTAGTCTATAAAGTGCTACAGTGTTTTTTTTTTTCTGATATTAGGTAAAGGTTGCCCTTGCTCGAAAGCCAGTCATAGCTGGCTCTAGGGTTCAGTGTTCATCTATGTTTAGAGCCAAAGAGCCAGCGCTATCTGCATTTGCAAACATTTTCATGGACATGTGGCAGGCATGACTAGACACCAAAATGCACAGGTTTACCTTTCCACTGAAGTGATACCTATTTATCTACTTGTACTCTCTTGCTTTTGAACTGCTAGGTTGGTAGGAGCTGGGACAGAGATGGGAGCTCGTTCCATTGTGCAGTACTCAGGTCTTGAACTGCTGACTTGCCAAACTTCCAGCCATCAAGTCTAACATCTTAAGTACTTGAACCACCACTAATTATATTATATAATAATATTATTATTATTACATTATTAATATAGTTAATTATTATCAGCTAGTTACATAGAAGGAAAATGGTGGCCTAGTGGTTAAGAGGCTAAGCTTGATGGCCAGAAGTTCAGCAGTTCAGCAGTTGAAGACATGAGTGCTGCATGATGGAGTGAACTCTCATTGTCTGCTCTAGCTCCTGCCAACCTAGCAGTTCAAAAGCAAGAAATTGCAAGTAGATAAAGTGGTACCAGTTCAGGCAGGAAAGGTTTCAGCATTCTGTGTGCTTCAGCATCTAGTCATGACTGCCACATGACCGCAGAAACATCTGCTGATACTTGCACTTTGCCTGAAAACAGAAATGAGCACCACCTCCTAGAGCCAGACACGAATGGTTTTAAAAGAAGGGAGACCTTTACCTTTAATAATATAGATCACCGCTTCCCAACCTAAGGCCTGAGGGCTATATCCGGCCCACAAAACCCTTTCATGTGGCCCCCACCCCTCCAAGGGCATTTGAGAAATAAAATGCCCACCTCTTTGAAGCTTTATGTTTGGACAAAATGGCCGTCCCCATCGTGCAGGCAAGGCAACATGTTTGACCGGCCCTCAAAGCTGACTGAGAGAGTGTGACCCGGACCCCGGCTTGAAAAGGTTGGGAACCCCTAATATAAATGGTTGACATTACTGGGGATTTTTGTTATTCCCTCCAGTCAACAAAGTATAAAGATTGATACCCAGCGTTAGTGCATGCAAGATTGCTATTAGCCCAACAGACCTTTCAGTTAGTTTGTTGTGGACTTTTCTTAAAGCATGAACAGTTCACCTGTCTATTCTGCTTGCTACTGAGATTAAAGAAATCTGATTCTCAGTGCTGAACCTACGAATCTATTTTTAAACCAGCATAATCACAGTCCTCGGCTTATTCTGAAGGCTTATAGAATTGTAAAAGCTTCATTTGGAGAGTTGCAGAGAGGGGTCACAATGTTAAATTGCCACCCTGAGGGTGAAGAAAATTACTAAGAATGAGCAGTAATGGCTCAATTGAACACCTTGCAAGCAGCGTTCAATATTCCAGGCAACTTTATTAACTCTGAATATGGGTATGGGAGAAGGGGATAGCCAGCAATTGTAAAAATCAGAAATGATTATGTTTTTAAAAAGCTGTCATGATTTTAAAATAAAAGTATTTTAGATAGTCTTGTGCTTATTTTGAGCATTAATTTGTTTATACACCATCTTTCTCTCCATGTAAGGCAGGGGTGCCCAAACTATTTGGGTCGCAGGTCAGTCACATGGTTCCTCCCACCAGAAGTGGAAGTAAAACATGCCCACACATGTGCAAAACACTGCTATAAATGCACCTGCAGCTGTCATAAACACATTTACGACAGCGTTCTGCGCACGCACGGGCACATTTTATTTCCACTTCCAGGAGCAGCACGGGCGGCATGGGTGGGATGACTTGGCACCACGGGCAGGATCTAGCCCATGGGCCATAGTTTGGGCACCCATGATGTAAGATATAGAAAAACATAAAATGTTAATAAATAAAAAGTGATTAAACCAACAAGAATTAAAACCTAATAAACCTCATAAAAACTTATGTAAATAGTAAAATACTATAACTGCAACCTGCCACCCCGTTAAAAAAATTAGTTTCGATACCAAAGGTAAGAGGTGACCAAAAGAACCTCACTGAGGCAGGTTATTCCATAATCTGGGAGCAAGGACAGACAGACAGAGAAAAATCCTCTCTTGTATCCTCATCAAATGAAATTGGCAGAATTGAGAGAACAGGCTGTAGTCACAGTCTTTTCTATAGCCTCGTAGTCAAGCTGTGTAAATGTCTCCCTTGCTTGAAAGCCAGTTGTGCCCAACTCTGGACGCAAGAGCCAGCACTGTCTGTGTCTGCAAACATTTCTGTGGTCATGTGGCAGGCATGACTTGACGCCAGAGTACACAGAACGCTGCGACTCCCCCCCCCCAAAAAAAAACCAGTATTTATTTACCTACTTGCAATTTCTTGTTTTTGAACTGTTAGGTTGGCAGGAGCTGGGACAGACGGCGGGAGCTCAACTCCTTCGCACAGCAGTTGGGTCTTGAACTGCTGACCTTCTGGTCACCAAGCTCAGTGTCTTAACTGCTAAGCTGTGTAGGAATTTATAAATGGGCCCAGAAACAAACTGGTGGCCAGAGTAGCTGGTGTAAGAAGGGGACTTAAGAGCTTCCTGTATCCAGCTGCAGTTCCAAGCGGGCTGTAGCTCGTTGCAACCATCTTCAGAGATAGCCCCAAGCAGAGCATGATGCAGTAATCAAAATGAAACAATTGAATCAGTGACCATCAGAAATGGGAGCAACTGGAGCACATGCTTTAACAGGCTGCCAGTGATATATGAGCATCCAGATTCAGGGTTCAATCTATGAGGTAATCCTGATCAACACAGACGGAATCCCTGTTTGTTTGACAAGGATCACTTCCGCCTTGTCTAGATTTATTTTTGAGAAAGACAGTTAAGTTTCATCAGCACTTGTCTCTACATGCAAGGGTCATCCACACTGACCTCCAGCAATGCTAGCATGGTTTAGTGCTGATGAAATGCAGCCATCTTTCTCCCAAAAGATAGTGTGGAAAATGTGATGCTTGGCATATCTTCTCCTGCATCAAGCTTTTGGCATCTAGCAGCTGTATGGTTAGCCCTGTGATGGTGAACCTTGGCATTCCAGATGTTCTTGGACTTCAATTCCCAGAAGCCCAAGCCCCCATGAATCAGCATGAATGGGTTTACTGCGATTCCTCCGGCCCATGCCGCCCTCTTCGCTCCTGGAAGCAGAATTAAAATGCGCAGAGGAAGAACTCTGATTCCCAACAGTCATGGAGCTGGAAGAGTCCATGCCAGTTGGACTGGCTGTGAAGACACACCTTGATAATATCCTCAAGGCTGTGGCAGTCCATTGCAGTCCCAGTGTTAAATCCTGCATGTCTCGTTTCATAAGTGCTGCAGAAGATGGCTCCATGATCATAGTGTGTGGGTCACTTCATGGCAGGTGGGATCTACCTTAAACAAATTCACGCCAATGGCATGTTTCCTGCTTTAGGAAAAATGCATTCTTGGATACAAGTTGCAGTTCTTGTTCTTTATCCATCAGGCACAACACTTCTACATTAGTCACATGGTCAACTTGTGATATCCTTAGCAGCCATATGTAAATCCACATTTCAAAAGCTTTGATTCTCTTTTCAGATACTTTAGTCAGTGTCCAAACTTAACCACTAAGCCACTGCGACCCTCAGAGGTAAGTAGTGTAGCTAATTCATGTAGCACAGAGAGGTTAGAAGTAATTGTGACTCCCAGCACATCACTTTCTGAGGTAATCATCTCAGTAGGGCTAATAAAGTACAATAAATCAGAAGTGTTTTTCTTTTTAGTGTCCAGAGCCAGAGCAGGAAAAAACCCCTGGTCTTTCCATTTCCTTTGATTATTTAAAAAATGCTTCAGGCTGATAAGCAGTTATAACAAATGTAAATTTAAAAATTCTGCTTCTTCAAGCAGAATGTGCCCTGGATGAAAGAAAGCACATTCCCCCAACCCTTTCAGTGCTGTAGCAACCCATTTCATGATTTAACAGCCTTGTAAACACGTCAAAATCATTGGTTTGTTCTACCATCTTCGTACCATCCATTGTGTTAGAAATATAAAGGGAAATGCAATTTATTTTGTGCTTTGGAAGCTCAACATTTCTCTCACTGATGTGTGACAACTATTATCATATTTATTGTCAGCATTACACTCTAAGCATGTACATGATGTGGTGTGAGTATTTCATACTGATAAAGCCATCAATAACTTCCTAGTGGACTCCCTTTCTCTCTCCTCTGCTCCATCTTAGTTGTGAATCTGCAAACCTGGCTAAAGAGAAATGAAGAGGTTGGGCTTGAACAAAACAGATACCCTGAAAGGTATGTTAGCTACTATGAATACAATTGTCACAGAAATGTAACCGGCAGTGAGATGAAATTGAACTCCAGCTTAATTCAAAGTGAATGTCAACCTTCACTTGCCTTCAACAAAGAAAATCTTGATATTCTCACATTTATTGTCAATATTGCACTCTGGCGTGTGGATTGCTGACAACATTTTCCTGCGAGTTTTCAAAGCTCAGGGCTTCATTGATGGAGCCTAGGGTCGGGTTCGTCTGATGGGGGGGGGGGTAATAAATCTAAATAAATAAACTTCAAGATTCTCTGTGCTGTTGTTTGGTTCTTTTAAAACCTTTTTTTAAAGCAGCCAACCCTTTATCAGAAGAGGTCTCCAAACAGAAGACTGTCATCTGACCATCCTTCAACTAAAGAAGCAGGAGGAAAAGCAAGGCTTTCCAGATGCTGTTGGCTTACACAACCCAGCTTACACAACCCAACTATGTTGGGTGAGACTGAAGTGAACTGCAGCCTAATAACATTTAGAGAGCAACACTTTGCTCATACATAAAACTGAGGATCACCCTTTGTGCTACTGCTACTGCTTCTTCTTCCTCCTCCCTCCTTTGGATGTCAAGGGAGATATAAGGTTCTTGCTCTGGCATTTCTAGCAGCCTCCAATGACATTGTTCTTGTAATATGTCTTTTGATGTTATCTCTTCTTCTTCCTCTGGGTCTGCCTTGTGATCTTTATCCTTCTCTATATACATTATGGCTTGTATGATTTGGAATTCCAAGACATTCTCTCCAAATGGGCATACCACTCTCTTTGTTGTCTCTGGATGTAGTTTAAGACTGCTTCTGCTCCAATTCTTTTCCTTTCTAATCTCATTCCTGATTTTATCCCTTCTAGTCACTCCAGCAGCCTTTCTCAGATGTCTCATTTCCATGATGACCAACTTTCACCAGATCATTTCAGGGTGACCCAGGGTGGCCTTCATGGCTGCTGTAGTGGTCCTGTGGCACAAGGTCACATCATACTTTGCCCACCCTTACTTTGGCTTGTTACCACTTCTCACAATATGGACCTGAGGTTGGATTTTGAGAGGTACCCCTTGTACAGTGCTATGTAATGGCTGCCTTATTCACTGTCATACCTTCTTAGCTATTTCTTTGTTTCAGACATTGCAAGTGGGCATCTGAGATGGGAGACTTACCAGGCGACTGGAGAGCCACTGTACTTGACTTTGCTTGACTTGCTAGATTAGGCCTCAGCTCTCTTGAAAATGTG
The DNA here is from genome assembly GCA_030440675.1 of Furcifer pardalis. Taxonomy (NCBI): domain Eukaryota; kingdom Metazoa; phylum Chordata; class Lepidosauria; order Squamata; family Chamaeleonidae; genus Furcifer; species Furcifer pardalis. The sequence goes on along the minus strand of CP126894.1, from coordinate 13,745,673 downwards.
GCATGTTCCAAAACCATACCCTCCTTGTAGCCACCGGTCAAAGTCCACTATTCAGTTTTAAGTCACAATATTACAAAAAACAAAATAGCAAGAAGGCCATTCTTTTTCTTCTGCCGTATCTGAATCTGAATATTGGTGATCATCATGGGGATCAGCCATGAAGAATATAATCCTGAGAATATAATGCAGTGGCCTTTCATCTGCCTTATGCATCACAGCATGACATCCATACCACTGATCCAGTTCTGCTAGTCACTTTCTGGTCCTGAGCTCTTTTGGCACACAAAGTCCTCATCAGCTCCAGGCCAGTATTGATGAAGCTGCTGCCCCCGCATCAAGATGGGTTCAAGTGGAATTTAATCCACTTGGGGACCATCACCCTTCCCTTCCTATGGACTTTGGCATCTAAGGTTGTTAGTCCTCAAACTGCTTGCTGGCAGTATAGCTTACTCTACTACCATAGCAGGATAACTTGGCCAGATGGGTAAGAAAGCCATTGGAATACCAAATGGCATGGCTATGACAGTATTTTTGAGGCCTAACTTTGTTAGGGAGATGGGGAGGGAGAACCTCTTCTAGAGCAAAGTTTTGTAAAGGCAGATTGGAGTCATCTCTTTGGAAAGGAAAAAGGAGGGATCTGCTGTCCCCCTTGGGTTTTATAAACCACAGCACTCTGAAACTCCCAAAGAAGCGGCTGTGCTTTTCGTGGGCTGTCAGTTTTATGTTGAATATTTGTACAGATCCTTGATCTCTTATTTACACATATCTCTTCAGACAGGGAAACTGGCAGAACTGGAAAGTCTGTTTATATAAATCTTGTCATATCCCCTAGAGGTCAAGAAACACAACATTTCAAATAAAGTGGGAGGAATTTATCTGAGCTTTCTAGCGATCAGGAGAATAAGGACACACATTTCTGATTGCAGCTCAGCATTACGAAGGGAGCCCCTCTTAATGGCCAGACACATTCCATGTTGTAGTTTGATAGCACTCAACAACTGTTTAAATCCCCCAATGGATTTCATATGATGTTTACTTGTATTTACAAGCCACAGATGTGAGACACTTCTACATATTCCAATTACCCATTGCCTAATTGCCAATTGCCTAAGCAGTTGCCTCCTGGCTCAGACACATCTCAGCAGTCATTTACCAGAACTGATACATTTTTCAGAAAGAGCTCATGTTTCAGAGTTCATAAGGGTATGCTCAAATGTATGGGGTTTTTTTTAGGAGAAGGAGTTGCAGGACACCTCAAAGAACATGATATATGTGGCATTTTTTTTTTAAAATGTAGAGGGTAGTGATATTCATCTGTTATGATAAAAGCAGCTAACAGTCTTCTAGGAATCTGAAGATCTGGAAAATTTATTTTGCTTAAGGTTTCATAAGCTATAGCCTATAAAAACAATAATTGGATAATGTAAGCTGCAACCCTAAAAAGCTTAGGGGGGAAAATGTAATTTCTAAGATGCTACACGAGTCTTTGCTGAGTTTTGAAACTTTGGAGTAATGCTTAGGGTTGGATTTGTGCACTTTTGTTCCATGTGCAAAAAAATGGCAAAATCAGGGTTGCTTGTGTGATTACAAAAATTGTGTCATGAAAGGGCTTTGCTCACAAGTAAGCCCTTCATGCTTCTGAGCTGCTGCCCCGTAGCTGAGCAACCTAGGATTCTAGATTAGTGTAGATAAGGTAATGTCAAGCCAAGTAATCACTCCAGGCCTCTTCAGGTATTTTAAAAGTATATTGAAATCAAAGTCAGTTATAAAATAAAGTTCATCAAAAGTTCAGAAAGCATATCTAATAAAAAAGCTCTCTTTTTGAGGGAAAGCTCAATGCCCCCCTTTTTTTGGCTAAAGCATCTACATTTTTGCAGTTCAAAAAATAGCATCCAAGAGAGTGTGTGTCTCCTGGCCCCCACCTTCTGGGTTTTATCCAACCTCAGGGTCCATCCACCTTGCCATTCCCCTAAAGGATTCCAACCAGTGATCTTACAGCATAACTTGCCCATCACACATTAGGTTCCATCTCTTCCAACCTATGAGGCCAGAATGTTTACATTCCAATCTCTCTGGTATGTGTTCTAAAGGGTCTCCCCCAGATTGAAATCTCCATCTTGGATGGGGCTAAAGCACATGGTATATATCATACATGACAGATGGGAAGACCAAATAATGAAACGTTTGGGTCAAACCTGGAGAAGAAGAGCATGGCAGCGAAAGGAATGGAAAGTGAGTTGCGACCAGGAGGAACCCCCTAAGAGTCTGGTCAATTGAGGAATCCTTGTGTGATTCCAGGTAATGCCAGGATGTAGCAAGACCACAGTTGGTGGTTAAAATCCCATTCAACATCCATAGCATTACAAGAAAAGCCAATGATTTGAACTGAGGAAAGGGGAAATTGAACATTTGGTAGGGCTGGCATCAAAGAGGAAGACAAGTGGCAGATGAACTCTTCTCTCTTTCCCTCCCCCCCGGTCCAAGATCTCCTCTGGTCAAACCAGCCACTGAGACATCAGGGAGAGCTCAGAAAGAGGTCACCATGAAGTTAGTGATTTAATGACAGATTGAATGATAGATTTAGAAGTGAAAAGCTCATCATGAGACTTATAAAATTGCTGTTATATGATTTTGTAAGTGAATAGAATAGCGGACTGAGCCATTATCTTTTTAAGAAGTGGTAGCACATTTTCTAAACCTAAACAGCAACAGCTGTGTACGTTGAACTTTATTGTTCTTGCTTTTTCATCATCATTTATCACCCCCAACCTACAATGATTAGAAAAAAACAGTGCATGACGCTACTGTTTAAATCTACATTATTCTTAAACCTTTAAAAGTGCTTCACAAATAAAGAATGATAAACTACAATTGCTGGGTGAAGTCCACAACTAAGGTTATTCACAATCTTGGAATTCTGCAGAAACCATTCTCTGAGACCTCAGGCCTTTTGTTATTCCATGAGTTAACCAGGAGAGGCATATTTCTTTGATTTGGAAAGTATCAAGTATGCCTCAAACCTTTTACATGCTGGTGGAGACAGATCTAAACAGTTTCTGTAAAGCCTAGTGTAACACAGGTGTTTCTCCTTTGCAGTGTGAAGCCTTGCTCATCATACTGAGCTTTTAATCATCAAACAGATATCGTGAATATATCTTTTGCAGAGGATAGATTCCACCTGATAATGTGAAACCAATATTTATGAACAAAAATGGACACCGTTCTTGGATATTTGTTTCTGGAGAGCTCAGCCTGTCAAACATTTTCATATTTATATAGATGTGACATGATACTAACTACTTAGTGTCTGGAGTAGTGTGTGATTGTGAACACAAACATTTGTGTGTGTGTGTGTGAGAGAGAGAGAGAGAATAAGGGAAAATCAGAGGGGTGCTGGAAAGAAGTGATATGGAACTAGGCAAAAGAACATGAACTGGGGAGCAGACATCATTTCACAGTGATTTTCAATTGTCACTTGGTGTGCAAAAGGTGGCAGAAGGATGTAATGCATAAAAATTCAATGCACTGCTCACCAGATTTTTTGTACTTAGAGTATGTTCTTTCATCTTGGATTGAAACTAGGGCACACTTTGGCCTTCTGTTAAGAGAAGGTACATATATTTATCAATGATACGCTCCTAGAGAGTGCAATCCTCTAGGGATCTAGTTTCCATCAGTTCTAGCCATTTTAGTGAGGCATGTTGTGTTTAGAAATTCACCAATCTCTCAAAGGCCAAAGGTTTTGCACCCCAGTCTTAACAATAATGAGCAATAGCAGAATAACCTAATTAACTTTACCTATAAGTATTGAAGCATCTCATTTACCCATTTCCTTAGGGCACTCAGTGTGCAAAGTAACTGCTTATTTCATTCTCAAAACTGTTCTTCTTTACTTCCTCTTTTACCTCTTCGGATGTCGAAGGAGATACAAAACTGCAATTGAAAAATTCTGGGGAAGGGTATGAGAGGTTTTCTTCCCCTTTATTTGTTTGTTTGATTTTGATTTTGGTCCTTTGTTGTGTTAATTGTTTAGTGGCAAAACAGTTAATTTAGACCACAGAAGTTCTTCTTTCTTACACCATGCAAATCTATTTTAGACTAAGGTCTCCTCATCTTATTTTGCATTTCCTCAAAGGTTCCCTTAGATCACAGGCAGTTCATTGCATACACTCCCCCTACCATTTTACTTTTTGAAAAATGTACAGGGAATGAAGGATGGTTTGCAAAAGTGCCATTGGGATAAACACAGAGGAAAATTTCCCAAGGCAGACATAACTTATCATCATACAACTGAATCTCTGTCAAAAAGCCAACAATTTGTGCTCTTCCAAATGATAGTGGAGAATATTTTTACTGAAATAACTCCATCTGATCAAAAAATCTGGGATGAAACAGAGTTCTTCTCTATACTTGGCAAAATAAAACAGACTTGCTCTCAACAGTTTGTACAAACTGAAATCTCAAGTGGCTTTTCATGTTCTCTTTCAAAAGTTAAGTACTGAGATATTTCAGTGCACATGAAAAGAATTTTAGTAAGGTTTGCCAAATTCCTCCAGCAACTCCTGCTTATTTCAGCTCAGTCATTGGATTTTGCCAGAAGTGAGATTGTTCCTTCCTATATAAGCAAGCAAGCATAACAATAAATAAATAATTAAATATTAAAAACCATATTGTCTTCAAGGAAAGCCCCACATACAAAGCATGTAGCAATCAATTCTCAAGATTATTAAGACATGGACCAGAGTTTATGCATCTTGAAAACAGCCAGCTCTATATTATACAATGGGTTTGGTTACATCCTTCCTTTAGATATCTCTTTTTTTGTTAATAAGAATCATTCTCTTTTTAGAGGCATTCTCTTCCTTCCTTCCTTCATCCCAGTTGCAAAACATGTAGTTCTACTTTATCTATTCAATAAATAACAATGTACCTAAAGATTTTAATTTTCTTGCAGTCGTTTGCATGTTTATGAAGATCCATAAATTACCTATGTTTATGCCCCAATGCCTGGCACTTTTGCAGTGGCTGATAATAGCTGAGTAAACGTGAGATGGGTTGAATTCCTCCACTGATTTCAAATAAACCTTATGAGTTGAAGCAATAAAGAATGTTAAACAGCGTGCACAAAATAACATGCTGTTAGGTACCATATACCCTGCTTCAGTAAGCATTAAAGCATTTTTAATCTCAGTTTCTGCATAGTAAACGACAAGTTAATAAGCTAAGGAACAATACTCTTTAATATTCACTCCAGTCCTTGAGCAAAAGTGTTATCTCCTATCCTGTGTCCTTTTTATAATTGTGTTCAGTATAGTGATCAGTCTAAAGTTTGACAAACTTGATGCCATGATGAGCATGTGTCAACTAGTGAAAATGGCAGCCACGTATTACATGCCCATGATTTAAAATAACAGTATGTAGGACAGTTGAAAGGATTTTTACAGGGGATACCCGAATGAGGCCCCTTTCATGTCCCCTATATGCAGCTCTTGGGGAATGGAACCCCATGCTTTCAGTCTCCAAGCACAGTCCTTTTACCCACTGAGCCACTGGGCAGCTGCAATGAAAGGCAATGCCGCCCTGCCGCCTCGAGGAACACCTGCGGCGGGGCGGAGGGAAAGACGCCGAGGGCCAGCACCATCATCAGCGGCGGGAACTTTAAAAAGCCCCGGACCGACTGGGTTGCCTGCGCTGCCTCCCCCGCCGCCTCGAGGAACACCTGCGGCGGGGCGGAGGGAAAGACGCCGAGGGCCAGCACCATCACCAGTGGTGGGAACTTTAAAAAGCCCCGGACCGACTAGGTTGCCTGCGCTGCCTCCCCCGCCACCTTGATGAACACCTGCGGCAGGGCGGAGGGAAAGACGCCGAGGGCCAGCACCATCACCAGTGGTGGGAACTTTAAAAAGCCCAGGACCAACTAGGTTGCCTGTGCTGCCTCCCCCGCTGCCTTCCCGGCCGGGCGGGGAGAACGAGGAACACCTGGGGACTCCAGGTGGGTGGCTATAAAAAGAACTTTTCTGCCACTGCCGCCGACTAAGGACGCCAGTCCCGCTACTACCGCCACAGCTGAACCATGGCCAGCCACTCCTCCAGATAAATGTATATTTACTAATTGAAATATTTATAAGGGATGAGGACTTTCCCTATTGCTTTGTACTGTATATCCATGATTGTTTTTTGCATTTATTTGACTGTAATGTATTTATATTTTTATTATTATTTTTTTTGAAGGTTTTGTTGACCACATTGATTGTATTATTCTTGTTATATTGTATGTATATTATGTTTTCTATTGCAACATTGTTAGCCGCTCTGGGTTGCTTCGGCAAGAAGAGTGGCATATAAATTTGAATTTAATAATAATAATAATAATAATAATAATAATAATAATAATAATAATAATAATAATAATAATAATAATAATAATAATAATAATAATAAAGCCTAGCCTTACTTCCAAACTGCCCCTATTGGGATCCATGGAGAGAAGTGCAAAAGAGATGATGTTCTGGAAGATTTTCCCAAACATGACACTGTGTTTTGCCTTCCCCCATCCCATCCCATCCCATCCCATCCTCATTTGCCTCCCTGTTGGTTCCACCCCTCCAGATGCCCTTTTGCTAGGAGTGGTCCTGCCTGACCAAAATGTGGCAGTGGTCGCTTCTCTGTGGGGAGTGCTTACAGGGATACTGAAGAGGTAAGGCAAGGTGGCAGCAGTGGTGGGGAGAGGAAGAGGGACAGGGAGATGACACTCCCAATCACAGGAGGGATGGGATCAAAAGCAGCGCAACTCAAGAGGTGAGAAGTATCCAATGAGAAAAATGTTGGCATATCAGAGAGCACAGACTACCATGGCTACCACTTCAAAACCATTATTTCACCCACTCACCCACTTTTGACTTGTTCTTCTGCACAAGACACTGCCAAATATTGAGTAGTTAAATACCCTTTCCAGGGAATCTTCTTTCCAAAACATGCCATTGCACATAGAAATTGTAATAATTCTTCTCAGAGTGCTGTTTTCCTCTCAATGCCAAAATAAAGAGGCAGCACACAAGTAGATTTTGGTGTAAACTTGGGCCACAACTTTATTAAAAATGTAATTAATCCTTGACCTGTGGAGGGCCCTGGTTGTGCTCAACCTGGCACTAGAACAGGGAAATCCCTCTTCAACTCTCTACCCCGGACTAGCAAATCCATAGCCAAGCTGCAGTGGCTGCTGATCTTTGCCGGCTACTACATAGGCTGGCTGAGTGGGGGATTCATAGCTGTGATTGTTTCCAACTCTATTCCAGGGAAAAGAAGTTGGTCATATTGCAGCATTGCCCCATGGTGTTTCCTGGATGCTCCACTGATTTGCCTGAATTGTGTTGAGCATACAGTGTTAATCTTATCCAAAAACGCCCTGAGAGATTCACCTCTACCACCCTAACCCTGCTTTACTTGTCATACTAATTACTATGACCAATTATTTAAAGATGGCTTCCCTAAGGACTGCCAATAATGTCCCACAGACTAGAGTGGGATAGTCGAAAAATGACCTGAAACCCTTTCTTAAATCTTCCAACCAGGAAACCAAGTCCCAAAATTCTTATCTGGCCATAAGCACTTGAGTCTGCAGTGTGTGCGGGTGTGCCATCTGAAGAGAATAAATACCCTCACCACTCTGCCTCTGCCCAGTAAGCAGTGTTGCTGAGTGTCAATGCTTAATGCTGCCTCTTTCTTCATCCAGAGGGATGGAACCTCCATTCCCCAAGCCTTGTATTGGCTGTGATTGGGAGATTACATTATTCTGTGAGGGGAACAATCCCCCATGAAACATCTAGGACAGGGGTACCCAAACTATGGACAATGGGCTGGATCCGGCCCCTGACACCAATTTATCCGGCCCATGCCATCCTCATCGCACCTGGAAGCAGAAGTAAAATGCGCCCATATGGGCTTGTTTTACTTCTGCTCCCAGGAGCAACGAGGGCAGCGTGGGCTGAATTAATTGGCATTGGGGGCCAGATCCAGCCCACAGTCTATAGTTTGGGGACCCTTGGTTCAAGCAGAGAAAATGGCAGCTTAAAATCTTTCTCATCTTGTTGCAAAACAGATTGCAAGGCATGTTTACTTCTGCTTTCAGTGGGAGGAACCACATAACTGGCCCGCTGAACCACATGACCAGCCCACGGCCCAAAAAGTTTGGGCATCCCTTATCTAGGAAATCCTTCAAAGAACTTACACAGAAAAGAGGGATAACTTTCTTGATTTGATTTTTTTTTTCCAAAAAGATTGTGAGATCTACTTTCTTAGCAGGAGCGCGTGAACAACCCCTAATCTGCTTGCAGAAACACAACATATTTTTCACAATAAAATAAAGTGGAAGGACACCATCAACAAGTAGGGCGGTATAGAAACCCAAATATAATAATAATAATAATAATAATAATAATAATAATAATAATAATAATAATAATAATAATAATAATAATAATAATAATAATAATAATAATAATAATAATAATAATACACAAGCACACTTATATATTCACAGAAAGCTAAACCAAATGAGGCTTGAATATGCTTGTTAAGTACTAGAAGTCTCAAGGCTTTCCTAATAAATATTATATATATCAAATAGATGCCATTTTAAGATCTCCAAGGTGGAGAACAGATTTATAACAATTTACAAATGAAAGCTGAGATATTCATAAATCTTATTTCTGGGTGAGGTTATACGTGGTATTAAACACCTATCTGATACAAACATTTGTACAGCATTCATATGCTAGTGACAGAACTCGGGGAATACTGCAAAAGCTGAAAGAGAGTCTAAATCTAAATAAATGAATGCTTCTTTGGTTCTTAAGCTCCTAGACATCAAAATTTATGATGCATGATTTCAAAAGCCACAAATGAACTAAGGCAACACTTGAAGGGTGCAAATCTGAAGTTCTGTATTATTCGAAAGCAATGAATGCACCAATTTGAAAAGCCCCATTTGCTCCTAATCTTGTTAGAAAGCACATCTGTTGAGAAATATTATTGGTGGTCATATGCCATGTTACAAACAGCACATTGGCCTATTGGACCCGATGCCCATTGGCAACAATTGACTAAGCATTTATTAAAACATCTCTTAACCCTTCATAAGCTAATGATGTGTATTTGTAAGAATATAGCAGCCTACTGCTGAGCTTATGACTCATAAAATGAAATAATCACCTTGGGGACTTTGGTAAGTTTTTAAAAAAAGAAACAGCTTTCTAGTTATTGGCCAACATCTTCTTTGATAGCATAGTACATTGTACTAGAGTAGGCCGTAATGAGGATTTAGTGAGCCAGCCTCTCCATAAATCCCAATGATTCAAATGGTCCTACTCTTAACTGCAACTTAATTTAGCCTAATGGGGATAGTAAATGATAAGAGATGATAAAGATAAGGGGAAAGTCCTCACGTCCAATTTCTGTCCAGGCTTTTTCCAAAAGACAGTCTACGACACTCCAAACCAGGCATTCTCAACTTTATAAAGCCAGGGGCCAGGTCACATTCCCTCAGAAAGCTTCAGGGCCCAGACAGCCATTTTGCTCTTCCTCCAACACATGGCACTTCTTGGTGTGGTGGAGGCAGTGGGGGGGGGGCACATGATGACATGGGCATCCAGCCCATGGGCCACCGGTTGATAATCCCTGCTCCAGACAAATGTGAAGCACCAGTAGGGACTACAGGATTACAACAGCTATAGAATATTTTATAACTTTGAATGAGTTCACATCTCCAGGGCCCAATGAACTGCATTCAAGAATATTGAAGGAACTGGCTAAGGACTCTCACAATCATTGTCTATAATTTTCTTGAAATCATGGAGGGTGGGTGAAGTGCCAGATGACTGGAGGAGGGTTAATGTCCCTATTTTCACAAAGGACAAAAAAGAAGAACTGGGAAACTACAGACCAGTAAGCCTCATGTCAATCCCAGAGAAAATTCTGGAGCAGATTATAAAGCAGTAACTCTCCATGTACCTTGATATCAATGCACTAATAAACAGATGCCAACATATGACTATCATCATCTCAGTTTTGATTAGGTAACTTCCTTGGTAGATGGTGGGGATACTGTAGGTATAATATATCTTGACTTCAGCAAAGCATTTGACAAAGTGCCCTGTAATATTCTGATTAGCAAAATGTGGGCTGGATAAAGCAAACGTTAGCTGGATACACAGTTGGTTACAGAATCATACTCAGAGAGTACTTGGCAATGCATCCTTCCCAACCTGTGGGTAAAGAAGCATTTTTATTCTTTCTCCTACAAATGTTTCAGAGTGAGTTATTGCGACTGTGAGCGCCAGTTAACAAGAAAGGAGTAGACTCTGGGAGACTTGTAGCTATTCTTTTATGTGGGTCTTTGTATTTCTATTGTTGTTGTTGTTCAGGTACACAGTCGAGTCAGACCCTTTGCGACACCATTGGTCATAGCACGCCAGGTTCCTCTGTTAATTGCCATCCTCCATAGTCCACCCAGATCTACGCCCACTGCATCAACGATGCTGTCTAACCATCTCATCATCTGCCTTCAATCTTTCCCAGCATCATAGTCTTCTGCAGTGAGTCCTCTTTTCTCATTTGGTGGTCAAAGTATTTCTACTGTATAGCTAATGGAAATTTTACCAGTTATTCAAAATTCTACAAGGCATGGATGATCAGAAGACTGGAAACGAAGCCCTTTGAGGAAAGCCTGAAAGAACTGGACATATTTAGACTTGAGAAAAAAAAAGACAGGGGGAGACATGATAGCACTTTAGAAATACTTGAAATATTACTGTCATGCTGGTCTTTTCTGGGTAGGAGTTGGATTTTGGTTGTACTGTAGCAGGAAACATAATTACAGTTATCATAAAGTCATGGAAATTTGTAGATCAGTTCTGTTTTCAGTTCATGCCAGTTCCATATATATTCAACTATAACTTACTTCCATCTAATTTTTAACCAGTCAATAATTATAAATGAATACCATGGAAACACTTGTAATTATATTTGCACGCATTCCTCTCTAACACATCTGCAATGTTTGCTGATGTGAACAATTTTATGGGAAACTTTTTCTAAAATGTGTGTCATTTTGAATTAAACAATGTGAAATGTGCAAAATAGTTGTCCTAAAAACCACGTAGTATTGTAGAAGATTGGTGTCAGGTCTATTGTCTTAGAAAATGTGGGCCAAAATGATATTCTCAACCATCTCCAATAAATAGCTGGGGGTTGCAAAGTAACTCAGTGAAGGGAGCAATTTTCTTTTTTTAAAATGTTCACTTTCCACAAAGTACTGTACCAAGTTTCTAACTGAAAAGCCATCAGAATAATTTTTGCTTAGCCCAAACACAAATCATCATGCAGCTCCATTTACTTCCAAGGAGTAATGTGATATAGCAGCTGCTGTATTGAGAAGCCTATATTATCTCATTCGCTTGGGAATGTATATAGAATTACAAGATATTTTATAACCATTAGTATTAAATATCCATTTATCACCAAATATTGCAACCCATTCAACTATAAAGAGAAATGAAACTACTGCCTTGGTATGCGGACATATTTCTGAGCTCAGATAGAGAAGAATGTACAGCATTTGCCTATGAGCAGTATTATCAGGGTAATGTAATTAGGATGCAATCCTATATCCATCTACCTGCGGGTAACCCCATGGAACGCAGCAGGACTTGCTTCTGAGGAGATATGTCTAGTGTTGCACTGGTAGAGAGACAAAAAAAAAAGCAATTCTGATTTCTAGCAGAAATATAAAACCTATTTCAGCCACATTCCTTAGGGGGGAAATGGTTTTAAAGCTATTTAAAATTGGAGATGAGCTTGTATTTCCCGGGTACAGTATGGCGGAGTGAGTTCCCATCTCTGTCCCAGGTCCTGAAAACCTAGTCATTTGAGAGCAAGAAATCGCAATTAAATAAATAGGGACCACTTCAGAAACGTCTGCAGACGCAGACAGCGCTGGCTCTTGGGCTATAAGCACAGATAAGCACTGAACCCTAGAGTCAGATACAACTGTCTTTCAAGCAAGGGCAACCTTGTATTTCATAAGTCTATTATTCCAGAGTGGACTCTTTGTGTGCATGAATATACATCTCTCTCTCTCTCTCTGCATCTCTCTGTCTGAGCACATACGAATTGCTGATGGACTGAGCAAAGTGAGAATCTGTTTCAAATTTGTGGTGAAGTATTTCCCAGTCAGATGGAAATTGGCCCTGTATGGAGTGAGAGCGGAGAAAGGAAAGGGAGATATTGTATATAGAGAATGGCCTTTCCCATGTATTGTTTGTTAGTTTGTTAACTTGCTTGCTTGTTTATGCATTTACATACCACCCTCTGGAGAATCACTGTGGGCACTTCACAACATTAAAATACAATAATATTTTAAAACAACAGCCCACCCCAATGGTAATGGCAGTAATAAATAAGTAAAAATTATGGGTCCAGACCCAAGAATAATTAGACACCCTGGGGAAGGATATCATTAAAAGCTTCCTTAAAATATACTAGTTTTCAGATTTTTTCATTTATTTAAAAAACATGTAAAGAGAGAGCTTCACTCTGGTAGATAATTCCAGAAGGTAGATGGTCTTCTTGGCCATTCTTTGTATCACCACCTGGAGCTGCATGTTTTGGGATGACCAAAGTGATGCAGACAGTAGATCTTTGGGAGAGACATCTTCCAGGTAACAAAGTCCCAAACCATTTAGGGTTTTATATTTTATAATTAATAATGTGTGCCTGGTAGGGTGCCCAAGTGGCAGCCAATATAGCTGGGCCATGGTTGGGGTGATATGCTAAAGAAATTTCATTCCCCAAATCAACCTGTTCGTGGCATTCTGGGCCCATTGCAATTTCTGTGTTGTCTTAGGAGCCCATCTTCAGTGGAATGCCTTCCCTAGCATAGCTCACATGGAATTGATGCTGCAGCCTTTTAGGAAGTAGAACAGAACTTTTTTGGAAGATGGTCTTTGTACCATTGTAACATGTGCTGCTGGTGGGTTTATATGCTTTGACACTTGAGTGGCTTTGGGTAAGCTGCAGGCTCCTAGAAGACCATCAAAAGAAAGGAGGGGAGGGCAAAAATCAATTCTGAGTACCTTATAACTAGAAATCAGTGGAAAGGCTCCGCATAAATCAGTATTGATGACATATAATTAAATTAATTCCTAATCTCTTAGAAATTTTAAAAACTGTTTTAGTGCTTTCCCATTTTAGCACTGGTGTCCTGCTGCTAGTTTCAGTTTGGTCTTATATGCAGTCATGTCATAAGCTTTCTTTTGTTGTTGTTGTTCAGTCGCACAGTCGATTCTGACCCTTTGCAACCCCATGGACCACTCTACTTTTTACGACTATTTGGCCACTTGGTTGAACAGGATGTTAGACTAGACAGGCAGGTCTAGTCCAGCATAGCTGTTGCAATTTTATATTAATATTTTATTCAGGCATATAGATCCTGGATCATTTGGTTTTTGTGATTGAGAATGAGAAACCAAAATTTCCACCTCTCTTGGGAAATGATGAGCTGTTTCCTGTTTTTACCTTTTGTGAGAATGAATTTTGTGCAAGTTGCATAAATGAAAAAAAAATGCACAAACTGCATTACTAATCTATGAAGACTGCTGCCTTGTTGCTCGGAGCTTTAACATTATGGAAGATCAGAGGGTTGTATTAATTCAACCAATCTGTCCATTCTTCTGTTGTTTGTAGCTGTAAAATCTCCTTGTTGTTGTTCAGTCGCACAGTCGATTCTGACCCTCTGCGACCCCATGGACCACTGTCCTCCAGGCACTCCTGTCCTCCACCATCCCCCCCAACTCGCTCAGCAGTGTGCCCATTATTTCTACAATACCATCTAGCCATCTCATCTTGGGCCGTCCCCTTCTTCTTTTGCCCTCTACCCTTCCAAGCATCAAGGCTTTCTCAAGTGAATCCTCTCTTCTCATTTGATGTCCAAAAGTACTTTAGCTTCATCTTTATTATTTGACTTTCTAAGGAGCAGTCAGGGTTGATTTCTTCTAAGATTGGCCTATTTGTTCTCCTCGCTGTCCAGGGGACTCTCAAAACCCTTCTCCAACACCACATCTCAAAGGTGTCTATTTTTCTGTGCTCCGCTTTCCTAATGGTCCAGCTCTCACAACCATACATTGCCACAGGGAGTACCATTGCCCTGACTATGCGAATCTTTGTTTGCAATTTAATGTCTCTACTTTTCACTATGCTCCCCAGGTTTCTCATTGCTTGCCTCCCAAGAATCAGTCGCCTTTTTATTTCGTGGCTGCAATCACCATCTGCAGTGAGCTTTGATCCTAAGAAAGTAAAATCTGTCACTGCTTCTACTTCTTCCCCATCTATTTTCCAGGGACTGATAGGGCCTGTTGCCATGATCTTGGTTTTCTTGATATTGAGTCTCAAGCCAGCTTTTGCACTTTCTTCTTTCAACCTAACCAGGAGCTTCTTTAGGTCCTCCTCACTTTCTGCCATTAGGGTAGTATCATCTGCATATCTCAAATTGTTGATGTTTCTCCCAGCAATTTTGATCCCAAATTGTGATTCCTCCATTCCTGCATTGTGCATTATGTGTTCTGTGTATAAGTTGAATAAGCAGGGTGACAAAATGCAGCCTTGTCTTACTCCTTTTCCTATTCCAAACCACTCCGTCATTCCATTTTCTGTCCTAACTATTACCTCTTGATTCATGTACAGATTTCTCATGAGGCCTATAAGGTGTTCCAGAATTCCCATTTCTTTAATTACTTGCCACATTTTGTTGTGGTCGACACAGTCAAAAGCCTTAGTGTAGTCAATAAAACAGAAGTAGACTTGTTTCTGATATTCCTTTGTTTTTTCCATGATCCATCTTATGTTGGCGATGTGGCCTCTAGTCCCCCTGCCTCTTCTGAAACCCGCCTGCACTTCTGGTAATTCTCTCTCCACATACTGTTGCAGTCTATCCTGTATTATCTTGAGCATCACCTTGCTAGCGTGTGGGATGACCGCAATTGTTCGATAATTTGAACATTCTTTGGCATTATCTTTTTTGGGGAGTGGAACGTATACAGATCTTTTCCAATCCTGTGGCCATTGTTGTGTTTTCCAAATCTGCTTGCATATAGAATGTAATAATTTGATTCCATCATCTTGTAGGGCTTTGAAAAGTTCAACTTGGATACCATCAACTCCACTGGCTTTGTTGTTTGCAGTGTTTTTTGGGGTTTTTCTGACTTCACTCTCCAGAATGTCTGGCTCATGTTCAATGTTCTCATCATTGTGATTATCAGGGGTTTTGAGGTCCTTTTTGTAGAGTTCCTCTGTGTACTCTTTCCATCTTTTCTTAATCTCTTCTGCATCTGCTAACTCCTTGCCATCTTTGTCCTTTATCATTGTCATTTTTGCTTTAAATGTTCCCTTGAGTTCCCCAATTTTTTTGAAAAGATCTCTAGTCCTACCCCTGATATTGTTTTCCTCTATTTCTTTGCATTGTTTGTTCAGGTAGGTTTCCTTATCTCTCCTTGCTTTTCTTTGAAATTCTGTATTCAAGTGACTGTATTTTTTCCTTTCTCCAATGCATTTTGCATTCCTTCTGTCCTCTGCTATTTTAAGAGCCTCATCGGACAACCACTTAGCTTTCTTATGCTTCTTTTCTTTTGGTATGGTTTTCCTTGCTGCCTCCTGCATGATGCCCCGCAGCTCTGTCCATAATTCTTCTGGCACTCTGTCTATCTGGTCCAAGCCATTGAATCTGTTCCACATCTCCACAGTGTATTCCCAAGGAATGCTGTCTAGGTCATATCTGTCTGGCCTAATTGTTTTTCCTATTTTCTTTAGTCTAAGCCTGAATTTTGCAATCAGTAGGTTGTGATCTGAGCCACAATCTGCTCCTGGTCTTGTTTTTGCTGACTGTATGGAAGTTCTCCATCTTTGACTGCAGAGTATGTAATCAATCTGGTTTCGATGTTGGCCATCTGGTGATGTCCATGTGTAAAGTCTCCTCTTGTGTTGCTGGAAGAGAGTGTTTGCTATGACCAGTGCGTTATCTTGGCAGAACTCTATCAGTCTTTGACCTGCTTCATTCTGTGTTCCAAGACCAAACTTGCCTGTTATTCCATTTACTTTTTGATTTCCTACTTTGGCATTCCAGTCTCCTATGATAATGTGGACATCATTTCTTGGTGTCTGTTCTATGAGGTGTTCTAAGTCCTCATAGAACTGGTCAATTGTGGCTTCATCTGCACTAGTGGTATGTAAAATCTCCTAGGGTTAGTAAACTCTGCACAGTGTCTCAGGAATGTGGAGATAGCCTGTCCTGTCAGAGAGAGTTCACCTTCTTGGTGCTATCTGAGTTTTACAGCTTGCTGTATTTAATCATTCTTTTCCTGAATTATTGTTGCATTTTAATACAAAGCACACCATCCAGAGTACTTTGCTTACTGTCGCTCAAATGTGTTCTCCCTCCCTCCTTAATGTGAGATATTTCTTACATTTAAATAATTTCAAATGTCATTGATGTTGTTGTTATTGTCATTGTCATCGTCGTCATCATCATCGTCATTTTACAAGTATACATTAGAAATGAGTAAGAATTTACAGATGTGTGGATAGCCAATTTGTGCATGTGCAGGTACAGCATGCACCATTTATGACAGGCCACTGTCCATTAATAGTGTTGCTCACTCATGCTAGCACCTAGAGAATCCACCTATGTGTAGCACACCTATGTGGAGGAGGGCTGCCCCCTCTCCCAGGTTATAAACTGGCTGTGAGTACACCAGATCATCATGCCAAGACTCATAGATGTAGAGATGGACTGATTCTATTAATGAATGGTTAGCTTTTTCTTTTTCTTCCAAATAGAATCCCTTAATCCATCATCTATATGGTTTAAATTTAACATGCAAGAATGCATTCTTAGGTTCAGTTAACTAAGCCATGTTGAGTGTTCCTGAGTATGTGCTCTTGAATAAGAGCATAAGAAGTGCTTGTTTGGATCAGATGAAGCCCACCTATTTCAGAGAAAAGACGTGTCATTCATTCATGTTTTATTCCATCTTCTAGTTGTTTCATTTATTCATGTTTTGTTCCATGATCCCTCCAGTCTGTCCTGCCAGGTCCCTTCCCTGTTTATGATTTGCTTTTGAACAAATCACAAAAAGTCCCACCTAGTCAACACACACCAGTACTTGACATGTTTACTAAGTAGTCTAACAGCTTCTTTCTAGTGTAAAACTCACATTCCCTAAGTTGTTCTTGCTGCTGTTGCTATTGTTATACTGTACTGTTATATTCAATGACTGTTATAAAATTAACAGTTCAAGATAAAGGAGCCAACCTTAAATGCCACAGGTTGAAAAACAAGTCTTTCCCCCAAAGACTTGCATTGATTTGATTTAATTTAATTTCCCCACTTGTATGCCGCTCAATCAGCGGCATACAGGGTGGAGGGAAAGAAAAAAAAGGATAGAATGGCCTATCTTCTCCCCTGGCTATAAATTTCCATTCAAAAATTTATAGCACCATTCAAAGTCCTGACAATGAATTCCCAGTGTGGCAAAGTGGATAGAATGATGGACTAGGACTTGGGAGTCCTGGTTTCAAATTCTTGCTCAGCCACAAAAAGCCACAGGGGTGCAATACTGGTAGAGAAACTCCTTAAACACCTCACTAATTTTGAAGGCCCCATTAGGGATGCTATAAGTCAGTTTCAATTTGTAATAACAAAGAGCTAAACTTGAGCCATTGAACAGGTGTCTAGAGATTCATATTTGGGTAAAAATGGAAAACTTAAGTTTCTTGCTTCAGACAATCTGCTCCTGTAAAATGAAGGGGACCCTAAAGTCAACCTGTAATTAGCAGTTTTGGCTTCAAAGGTTTTATTGCCCTATTGGCTAAGCATGGGTCACATGGGATTGACATAAAAGGAAGAGAGGATGATGAGTTTCAGGGACTCTTGGAGATACTTGTATATAGCAGAAGCTATATATGGCAGGGAGTGGGGCTAGTGCTCTTCTACTCACCAATTTAAGCAAACCCTTATTCGACTATCTGTGGCCAATGCACTCTAAACTCTGAAGCAAACAAGTTCTTCAATGTCTTACCTTATTTGGTATTCTTTACAAGATTCCCAGTAACAAGCAGGGTACAGAGTTCATGAACAGATGACAAGCTGCCTTCTTCTTATTCCAAGCCAGGAACACCCTGAGACATTTTCCTATCCTGAGACAATGGATGAGATGGCTCCTCTTATCTCAAACAAAAGCAAACTGGATTGGCAGTTGAACAGCAATTTAGCAATGATAACAGAATAATGTCGTGTTATCTATGTTGCACACATATCATGCTCTCTATGTTGCACACATATCACTGTCTTCTAGAAGAGCGGAATGAGCATGGGTCTCAGGAAGAAAGGCTGGGACCTGCCAGTCTCTTCATAGCTGCTGCCTGAGGTTATCTGTTTTACTCTGCCTAATATCCAGGATACACATGCTATCTGATATAAGTTTTGGCTCCTTCTTTGAAATGTTGGAAGATAACAACCCAGTTTTACTAATTTTCCCACCCAAGGGAAAAAACCCAGTTCCATAGATCAGCCTCCAAAAATTCTGAGAGGAATGAAATACTGTAAATGCTAATGCCCTCAGTATTAACTTCACATAGAGAAGGATATTCTGTAAGGCAGGGATTCACAACTGCAGCCCGTGGGATGGATGCATCCCCCGGCATGATTTCATGTGGGCCCCCACTGTCCCCACCACACTAGGAAGTGTCATGTGGTGGAGGAAAGACAAAATGGCCATCCAGCCCCCAAAGCTGTCTGAGGGAGTGTGACATGGCCCTGGCTTAAAAAGGTCAAGAACTCTTGTTGTAAGGTGTTCTCAGTGGCTTCTTTGAATGGGCCTTCTTCATCAATATACTTGTCAAATCACATTCTGCTAGTTGAAATTTTAGGGAAATGTTGTGTTTCTTTGGGACTTGAGGAGACAAATCTCAGGATGTGTGAAACTGGAAGGAAGGATTTGATTTTTCCTTGGTGCCAACCTTCACCCATTTCCTTTTGGAACTTGCTCTTGGTGGATCACATAGAAGTATTTGCATGTCTGTATGATTGTTTCTCTCTCTTCCTTTTTAATTAATCACATTTCAAGATCAACAAACAAAATAAAAAAAGGAGTACAAACATCCATCCATCCATCCATGAAAATACAGGTAAAACAAGCAGATAAATATAGATAATAATTAAAATGCATACAGTTAAAATACCAGAAGAAAATAAACAAAACAAAAAGAGTAAAATAGTTAAGACAAGCCACATAGAAATCAACCCCAAAACATCATGAATTTCAGGTGGAGAGGGACATATCATGAAATTCCTCTGAATTGTTCAACTTTAGCAGATATCCTAAATTCCTGGAGGGCAGAAGTCAGATAGACATGTACTAGAAGGGCATTCCAGAACATTGGGGCCACTGCTAAGAAGGTCTACCTCCTTGTCACTATCTTCCTAGCCTTCATTGGCATGGGCACCTGGACCTCTAGTACCTAGGAAAATTGGTGGTCTGGGCTGAATTTAATGGGTGGAGATGCTCAGCAAGGTACTAATGTCCCAAACAATGGAGGGTTTTATTTGTTAATACCAAAACCTTGAATCGGGTTAGGAAATGAAAAAGTAACCAGTGCAAGCAAATCAGGACTGGAGAAGATGAGGTTGAACATTTAGCCATCCACCACCAGCCTGGGTGCTGCATTTTTCACCTGTTGCTGCTTCCACACCATCTTCAAAGAAAGCTCCATATAGACAGTGTTGTAGTAATAAATTCTTGAACTTACAAGGGTATGGACCAATGCCATCAGAGACCACAAAGCAAGGAATAGGTGCAGCTGGGCAATGTGCCTAAGATGGAGAAAGACAGACTTGATCACTGCAGCTATCTGCTTCTCCAGTGAGAGAGCTGGGTCCAAGATCACACCCAGATACCTTGACCTGATTTTTCAGGGGGAGTGTGACCTTATCAAGACTAGTAGAATTACACCCTGTCTCACAGGATCACCGAGTAATAAGATCTCCTATTTGTCAGGATTCAACTTCAGCCTGTTAGCCCTTGTCCACTCCAGTACCACAGCTAGACAGTTGTCTATGGTCATGACAGCCTTCCCTGCTGAAGATATAAAGGAGAGATAGAGTTGCGTATCATCAGGATACTGATGACAGCCTAATGGACCTTCCCTATCACGTAGATGTTAGGAAGCATTGAGGAGATGGTTGACCCCTGTGGGACAACATATCAGTAGACCATAGGGCCAACTAAGTCTACCCAAGCTGCATCATCTGGACACAGCTAGAAAAAACGAAATAGAGCTAACTCAACCTTGAGGCCTCAATCTAACAACCCTGCAAACCTGTCCGGAAGAACACTGGGATCAATGGTATTGAAAGCTGCTGAGAGATCAAGCAGAACTAACAGAGTCAAATCCCTCCTGTCCATTTCCCTTGACAGATAATTGATCAAAGCAACCAGAACTGTCTTAATTTCATACCATGGCCTGAATCCTGGCAGAAATGGATCCAGACTATCAGTGTCCTCCAAGAGTGTCTGTAACTGGTCCACCATCATTCCCCCTATCACAATACCCAAAAACAGAACACTGGTGATTGCAATAAAATTATACACATCATTCATCACCAGATAATAATTTTTCCAAGATCAGGCATATAATTGTCTCTTTAAGGGAAGCAAGCAGACTGCCTTCTGGCAGGGATGAGTTCAATATCTGTGTGGCCTAATCCATTGTTAGTTTCCTAGCTGATTTAAGAAGCCATGCTGGGCAAGGATCTTCAGAAGAATTGGTGGCTTTACAGCATGCAAGCACATTGCCCACATCATCAGGTGTCACAAGCTGAAACATAGTCAACATTCATGCATGCACAGCACTTATATGTAAACTTTTGAGTTTACAACAGTATCCTTTTGGTTTGAATTTACCTGTGGATTCTGTGATGTCTTTAATGAGTGGGTTCCCTGTTGCAAAGAAAACATCTATCTTGATAACCCTTTTGATAGTCTAAAAGCATAGGTTAATTTGTTTTGATGCTGCTGTCCACCATATTCTTTTAAACCAATTCTCTGTTGCCAATCCCTCCAGTGTCTTAACTGTGCCATTTCTAGTCATCAGTAAAAATGGATGATTATACAATGTCTGAACAGCCCTTGCCTATTCAGTCCCAATGATATCAGAACCATCCACACATGACAACATATTTACATAGCATGATGTTCTCCAATATCATCACTGAAACCTCACTTCTGGCTTCAGATTTTTACCCTTATGGGATGCCCAGACTCCTTACCAAATTGTACTTATTCAGACCAATTTGTATGAGCTCTGGATCAAGGAGGAAAGGCCAGATTCATTTCTGGATTGAAGGGAAGCAAATTCACAGAGTGAGTCTGATCTGAAGCATATATCAAATTCAATGAGGAACTTCTTCAACCCAGAGTAATCTCTGACAAGAAAACATACACAACTAAAGCTTTTTTTTTTATTTGGAAAGTTTTTTCTTTTCTCTAGTTTCTACATCAGTAAAGGTAAATGTCACCCTTGTTTGAAATCCAGTTGTATCTGACTGTAGGGTGTGGTGCTCATCTCCATGTACAGCCAAAGAGCCAGTGCTGCCTGTGTCTGCAGATGTTTTCATAGCCATGTGGCAGGCATAACTAGACACCAGAGTGCATGGGATACTGTTACCTTTCTGCCAAAGTGGTACCTATTTATCTACTTGGCTTAGTGGTTAAGATGCTGAACTTGATGACTGGAAGGTCAGTAGGTCAGCAGTTCAAGAGCTGAGTGATGCATGACGGAAAGAGCTCCCATCTCTGTCCCAACTCCTGCGAACCTAGCACATACATCAGCGCACAAACAAAATGGTATTACCATTTTTGGTTTTCCAGTGGAAGTTAATGGAAAGCTTGGCAACATCGATTCAGATTCCAGGCACAGCAGAATCAAAATATCCCTTCAGACTGAATCAGGATCTTTTGATTCTGAATAAATTCAATTTGTTAAAGGACCAGTTTGGTAAGGGACCAATTTGGGGGACTAGTGCAGAACCTCAACAACACATCACAGACCTGGTTAAATATTGAATTGCTTATTTCAATTCACATTTTGGATCTAGTAGGTCAGACTCTGACAATGCTCCAAATGATTAGCCTTTCCACAAATCCAGACCTCAATATTTTGTTGTTAATCTTACAGTAGTTTCTGAGTTCTGCTAAAGTCTTTAAATGGGACTCTCAAGAGTGCTACACCTAGTCCTTTTGAGCTGCAAAAAATAATAATAATAAAAAATCAAAAGTACTGTATCTTGACCTGAAGCTATGCAAATAAAAATCCTCAGCAACTTGAGATTCTGCCCTGTTGTTTGTTTCCTGATTTGAATTGAGACAAGCAGTGACCCTGGTTTTAGTCAAATGGTGAATGGTTGCCCCCTAAAGGGAAGGAAAATATAATTCAGCCATCTCTGCTTCTGACGTCTGGATAGAGATGTCTGTAAGGGTCTCCAAGCTGTCTCTTGGTTAACAGTATTCCTCTATAGTGTAGACTATGGGGACGAGCAGTGAAACAGGAAGAATTACAGTGTCCAAGTTGTTCTTTATTTCTTTGGGTATTTGTTGTTGTTCAGTCGCACAGTCGATTCCGACCCTCTGCAACCCCATGGACCACTGATAAATAAAGAAAGCATGCTTTTCTTGACTGAACAGTGTTTGTGCAAATCATATCTTTGGGCTGTTTGTAGCACTGGCAAAACCAGCACATTGCATGTAACAAAGGAACTTGGCTGTACAAGAAATCCATGGCTGTTAGTTTTGGACTAATTGGAAGACCAAGAACAATGTTATAATAGGATCGTTCTTGGAGAACAAACTGCACCTGACAGCTGCTGAAAGGAAACTTGTCACTATTGAATAAACAAATAAACAAAAAAGTGAAAAATAGGTTGAGAACAGAGGCCTGTTAACTGTTGCCAGTGGTCAAAGCTATGGGAACACCCCTAAGCCTTTTGCAAAGTTTCCTTCTCTTCAGAAATCACCTCCCAAATTCTGGCAAATGCATGGACACGATGTTCTGCCATGGGGCTTTTATTTAAAAACAAAACAAAAACAAAAAACACTTTGCACTATAGCTTCCAGAAGCCTGCAGGAATTTAATATGATTCCTCATGAAGATGGAAGAGGTAGATGGAAGTGGCTAAACTCTATGGCACCTACAAGATATTAGAGATCTGGTAGTTTTCTGAGAAGGAGGTCATGGTGACTTAGTGATTAAGACACTGAGCTTGATGACTGGTAGATCGGCAGATCAGCAGTTTGAGACTTGAGTGCTGTGTAACGGAGTGCTCGACCATTGTCTGTACCAGCTCCTGCCAACCTAGCAGCTTGAAAGCAAGAAATTGCAGGCAGATAAATAGGTAACATCATTCTATGTGCTCTGGCGTCTAGTAATGCCGGTCACAAGACCACATAAATGCCTGCCAATTAGAGATGAACATGACTGCCTTCTGAGCAAGGGAGATCTTTACCTTTACCCTGTGTGGACTCTTATGGAGAGGGAGATGGTCAAATCCTTAGTGTCTTGCAGCTCCCACAGAGCTAAGCTGCACCCAACCTCTTCCTGCACCTTGGTAAATACTCATCCTGTTAGAGATGGAGCCTGTATTCCTAGGCTTTATGCAATTAAATGCACTTGAGAGGACCTTTTTTGTGTGTGCTAAAGCCCCCCAAAGGGGGGGGGTGTATTCCTGCATTCCTTTAGGGGCTGTAGTTTGAAAAATACAACCCCCCCAAACCTAATGTTGTCCATGCAAAGGACAAGATGGTAGCCTCTCCATTCCATCTATAGAAGCTGACTGGATGAGTCATTGAAAATTACTTTGATACAAACCATGGAATATGACTAAACACACTGTTGGGCAATTGGCTTGTTTAGAGGGTATTGGGCAGGCTGGTTTGCACACCCAACTTTATTTCTAGGAGAAGAAAATGACCAAGGATCTAAAGCAGTGATGATGAACCTTGGCACTTCAGGTGTTCTTGAATTGCAATTCCCAGAAGCCCTGATCAGCAGGAATGCTTACTTGGACTTCTAGGAATTGAAGTCAAGAATACCTGGAGTGCAAAGGTTCGCCATCATGGGTCTAAAGTCTCAAATGAGTGGCTACCACAGCTGTCCTTTAGCATTTGCCCCCTCATTTTGCTACTTTGAGAGCCTCACTCTTCGAAAATGTAGGACCTGCCCGATACATGGAAGAAAACAGGCATTTTGTTCCAAAGTATTTAGTTGTTTTTGACTTACTGTAACCTGATACCTCATAAAATCCTGTGCCTATGTAGGATTTGCATAATATTTGCTTTTACTGAAAGACTATTGCCATGTAAAGTAGCCAGGCACACATATTTATTAAAGAAATAAAAACCTGTGCTGATAAATTATCTACTTAGCTGGCTGAATAGCTCAAGGATTAAGGTCTCTGGCTGCAGAGCCAGAGGTTGGGAGTTCAATTTCCCACTGTGCCTCCTGGGAAAAGAGTCAGCTTGTGTAGCCATGGGCAAGCTGCACACTTCCAGGGCACCCCTAAGGTAATGGTAAAACCATTTCTATGTTTTCTCTAACTAGAAAACCCTGGAAAGGATCACTGTGAGTTGGAATTGACTGTAAATTGGAATTGACTTTACGGCATGCAATTATTATTTATTGTAATCCACATATTGTTGCTGAGCAATATTAGCTTACAAACAAATCTTCCTTTTCCTCTGGAACACATAAGATAATCCTCCAAACACTCTATGTCATATTTGATTAAAGTCAAGAGTCGTTTGCATCTCCTTTGAGAAACCAGGGCAGCTGAAATCATCTGAGCTCCTTGTGTTATGGAGGGAAAGAAAATGTACCTGCAAAGACAGCTCCAAGGAGCAGTGATTAAAATGTGTCACATGACTATGAGGCAAATTCTCACATTAGCCTTTCACCTAATCACTTTTCTTTTCCTTCAAATTTGACTTCCGAATAAAATGTCACCTTAGGGTACGAAGCGTGTTGAGGAAAGAAACTGAGTCTTGCTTCTCTTTCTTATGAAGGAAAAAAACAAACCAGAAAGCCATATCTGTGTTCTTAAGGCATTTAATAGTGTAAAGCCTGTCTATTTATAACAATGGCTTCTGACATTCAGGCAGCCCAAAGAGAACCTATTTGGTTCGCTTTGGAACAGAATTAAGATGGTTGTTGGAGAAGAGGAAATAAATAAATGGAATAAGAAGAGGGGACGACAGCCTAAAAGCACCAATTCACACTAAACTGTACTGCCCTCTCCCTCAGCTTAATACCTTTCCCCTTCGGGTGCACAAGAAAGCCTGCAAATGTATCTCACTTCTTCCCATATTTGATATCCTGTTCTCTGAGGAGATGTGACAGATATTTTAAGGAAAGAAAAGGGAAAGAATCCCAACTACTGTATCTCCAGAGAGAAGCAGCAGTTGTGGGGTGTGGGGGGAAGGAGGGAATTAGAAAACTGTTTTCTTATGTGATGCCACCATCCATCCATAGAAACACTCTGGATGTGAACACCCCCACCCCCACCCCACCCTTCATCTCAGAGGCATGTAATGCAGTTTGACATGGCTGGAGCAACCTGTTGTGATTTACTGCCAAATGTGAAAACAAACACTTGATCCGAACCAAGCCCTGAGGAAAATATGGGTTTCTGCATATTTCCTCCAAAGTCACAGACAATATAAAATATAGAGGAAAAAGAAGGAGAGGGGGTGAAGCCATGGACATTGTGAAGTGTTTCAGTCATAGGAGAGTGTTTTAGGACAGGGGTTTGAGGGACGGCATTCGAGGCATGGCTCAAATTCGTACTTTTGGAACAATTGAAGATTAAATTAGGTGCCAAAAAATTTAGGGAGCATTTCTAGTAGCTGCTTCTTTAGACCTTAGAAGTTACAATTTATTTGATAGAGAGGTGGTTGTTGTCAGTGTGTATTTTGCATTGAAGAGTGGATGGGAACAAATATAAAGCAGAAGAGCACTGAAGCATAACAACACGAGGTTGAAAGATGGAAGGGGGAAAACTGTGTCCTTGCTTTCCTAGAAAGATCTATCTGTAGATGAGTTATCCCAGAATGTTTTCATGCATGATAGAAAAATGGCACCCCCAGGCCATTTTGTGTACAGAAGCTGACTGGCATGGCAGTTGACTCTTACTTCATTATCAACAATGAGATGGGGTCCTCCTCTACAGCTGGGATGTAGGACAGGCTACCCAGCACATACAGCTGTGCCCTTGTAGAAATGGGGATGGCTTAGGAGAAACAGCTGCAGTCTGCCGCTCTTCCCTGCTATCATTTGGCACCTCTGGTGATTGCCTCATTTTGCCCAACAGATTGGCTGGCACCATCTGCAAAAAAGAAAACCTTCCCTTTGTATGCCCAGATTTCCACTGGTTGCAAAATTAGGCACATCCACAGTTCCAGAACTAATCATGAAATATTTGAAAAGATGAGGGTCAAGGTCCATCCTCACTCCTTCCAGAGTGCTGAATATGTAATAATGGACTCAAGTTACAGGAAGCCCAATTTTGTCTGCATATCAGGAGAAACCTCTTCACTGTTAGATCAGTATGAGAATGAAAACAATTATTTTAAGAGGTAATGAGTACTTTTGTGCTGGAGGCATTGAAGAGAAAATTAGACAACCATCTAACATACTTTGATAAAACTTTCTGAACTGAGTAGGGGGTTGGCCATGATGGCCTTATAGACCCTTTCTAATTCTATTACTCTATGATTCTATAGGATGATAGGCTTATGGGGGTACACAGAAAGAGCCTCCTTGAAGATTGTGGTATTTTTGAACCACAATCGGGCGTACCCTAGAAACTGCAGCCTTGTGTTTCTGGTTAATCTTTCTCACACTAGGTCAGGCGAAAGGAACTGCAGAATTAACTCACCTAAAGGTGCCTTCATTTTGGCAATTTCATGTCTGGCCTAGATGTAGAAGAAGAAGGGGCCTATTGGAGAGAAGAAACTACTGTATGGTTGCCATTAACATGCAGAGAACATCAACAGGATTTTGGCTCATTCATAGTACAGTAAAACCCAGACTTACATATTCCCTGAGTTACATAAAATTGGACTTACATAATGATTTTTGCACTAAAAGCATGTCCTGATTTACATAAATGTCCCGATTTACATAACACAATTTCCTATGGGTTTGCTTCGAGTTACGTAAAACAATCATTTTTTCTATGGGGTTGCTTCGATTTACATAAATATCATCTTCCTATGGGTTTGCTTTGAGTTATGGAAAAATTCATTTTTCCTATGGGCTTGCTTTGAGTAAAGTAAAAAACCGATGTATATAAAAGCCTATGGAACAGACTTTTTATGCAAGTAGGGTTTTGCTGTAACTTTATTTTTGCAAGTAAAACAAATAGTACTAGACATGCCTTACATTTCCATGCTCTCTTGCTCAACAAAACTTGTGCTGTACTATCCAGCCCTTTATGCTCACATTTTTTGGAACCTGTTGAGTGTGCAGCACTGCGGATCGCTGCATGTGCAGCTTCTCAGATAGTCACACAGGTGTGAACATAACACCACCTTTTAAAATGGCCTCCTTTGAAGGCCTACTAGAGGATAATCCTCTTCCCAATGGTATCCTATGTCTAAAGGGTTTTTCAGTCCAAATCAGATTTAAGGATACAAACCTGCATGGAAGGGAGATCAGGAATCGGCTAAATGAGCAAGCAGGCAGAAAATTCACCTGGTCATTGTCTTCCCCCCCACGTGAGTCCAAGTCAAGCTTTAAAACTATCAAAATGAAGCCATCTTTTTGGCTTTGTCATTGGCCAAACTTAAATCCTCATTGGTACATCTTTCCAGTAGCAACTGGCAGACCAGCAAATGAGCAGGATTCTGTATCTTTCCACATTCACACAGTATGTTGTTATTCGCCAGCATCCCCCACTTGAGCATGCTGGTCTTACATTTAGGGCAATGGTTCACAGGGTGACTTCAGTTCCTCGAAGCCTAAGTTGGCTGATCAGTGTCTTGGGTAATTGACTTAGGCTTCTGGGAATTGAAGTCCAAAAACCAAAGGTTGGGAAACACTGATTTAGGGACTCCGGCCCGCAGCCTATTCAAGGTCCTCCAACAGTGACATAGCAGGGGGGGGGGGCAGGGAGGGCAAAATGTCACTTGGGCATATGGGTGTTCTTGGACTTCAATTCACAGAAGCGCTAGAGGCTGCTGCGGGGACGGGCGCTGGCGTCTTGGGCCCTGCCCAGGGACTGGAAAATTTGGCTTATGCCCTGGGCAGCTGAAACCCATGTTTTGGGCCCTGGGCAGCTGAAACCCATGCTACGCCACTGTCCTCCAAGTGTTACAATGATAACAATCATTTATAATTTT
Source organism: Furcifer pardalis (assembly GCA_030440675.1). Lineage (NCBI taxonomy): Eukaryota > Metazoa > Chordata > Lepidosauria > Squamata > Chamaeleonidae > Furcifer > Furcifer pardalis. The sequence goes on along the minus strand of CP126894.1, from coordinate 13,717,177 downwards.
CCATTGGAACAATTTAAATTAGCACATTTACTTACAAAGTTCAGTATCCTTTTCTCTCCTTTTTTGAGGTGATGCATGTCCTTCTTTTGGGTGATGTATTAAGTGGCCACCCTACCAACCTACAAACCACTTGATGTTTCGTAACCATTCCTGATTTCTTCTCCCCTCTGGAGCCACCATGCTGTGAGCCAGCCCCAAATGAACACCAAGATGAGGAATTGAAGGGTGAATTCCCATGAGGGTGTGTGTAAAAAAACTAAATGAGAATGGACGGATGTGGTTGTTCAAAGCTAGGCATTCCATTGGCTTGTCATGAGTTGTGCAGTAAGGACCACCAGAGAGTACTGAATATGAGATGAGCACCCCCCAGATGTCTCAAAGCTTTGACAAAAAGTAAACAAAGGATGTCTGACGTTGTTTTAGCTTTGATGAAGATGTACTTTCAAACAACAGCAAACCAAGAGCAAAACACAAACATAATTACAGGAAATAAGCTTCAAATGAAAAAGAGGTGGATATAGATGGAAAACAAAGTTATGTAAACTGCTGAGCTTTTAATGTAGACAAATTTGAATGAAGTCCATTGGTTGGGAACTAAACTTGATGTTCATTTGTATAGACAAGTTTGTTAGGTAAATCCCTTTAAAATCCTTCCTGATTTTGAAAATATTATCTTTTTGATGCTCCTAGCCTAAAATGCTAGCCACAATAAAATGGAGTAAGGAAAAGGCAAAGATAAAAGTAACTAACATAAAAGTTAAAAGTTCTTAATACTCCCTGTATGTTACACTTAGCTGGGGATGGTGAAGCCAGTATTGCTCAGTATTGATTTTGTGACATTTTCTCCTATCCCACATAAAATATTCCTCTCTGTGGTGGATTAGACTCTAATGTGAGCATTCTTGTGTGTTTAACCTAAAATATTTTCCCCAAGTTATCATTTCTAGAAAAAGAAAACCCAATCAACCATGGTGGAAGAAAGGCCATCCTTTACAATCATATATTCACCAGGGGCTGCAGTGGCTCAGTGGTTAAGAACCTTGCCTTGTTCTCTAGAAAGTCGGCAGTTCATGACGTGGGTATTGCATGACGGTTTGAGTGCCAGTCTCAGTCCCAGCACCTGCCAACCTAGCAGTTTCAAAGCAAGACATTGCAAGTGGATAAATAGGGATCACTTCTGGCCTCATTTGGGTGTCCCTTGAGCAGAGTTCCTCCAGCAAAAACCCTTTCAACCCAGAATAATTTCTGACACAAAATTATTATTATATATTCACCATGTGGTTTGTTGTCATGTACTGTCAGGTTGTTTACAATGTGCAGCAACCATAGTAGATTTTGTGGTAAGTGAGATATTCAGGGAGTGGCTGACCATTGCCATCACACCTCCATTGAGTCTGCTTGGCTGAATAGAGATTTGAAGTTCTTCAGAGTCCCTTTCTACACATTACACTACCCTGACCTTCCTCCAATTACTGGTATTTGCCAGGATGAATTAAACAATCCTTATTAGAGTCATAGAATCATAGAATAACTGAGTTGGAAGGGGATTATGAGACCATTGAGTCCAATCCCCTGTTCAATGCAAGAATCCAAAACAAAGCAGATCTGACAGATGATAATCCTATTTTCTCTTGAATGCCTCCAGTGTTGGAGTGCCCACCACCTCTTGAGGCAGTTGGTTCCACTGTCAGACTGCTCTAACAGTTAAGAAGTTTGTCCAGATAGTCAGCCTATATCTGTTTTCCTATAGTTTCAGCCTATTATTACATGTCCTGCACTCTGGGATGATTGAGAACAATCCCACCCCTTCTCTTTATGACTATCTTTCAAGTATTTGGAAAGAGCTATCATATTATCCTTCAGTCTCCTTTTTTCAAGGCTGAACATGTGTAGTTCCTTCAATCTTTCCTCGTAGGGCTTGGTTTCTAGTCCCTTGAGCATCTTTGTTACCTTCCTCTGAACTTGTTCCAGTTTGCTGGTATCCTTTCTTAAAGTGTTGTGTCATGAACCAGACACAGTACTCAAGATGAGTCCTAACTAGAGCTGAATAGATGGAGTTTTATCCTTGTACTTCATGGTTTTTTTTTTTTGAGACTCTGCTTCTGTTAATGCAGCCTAAAATAGCATTGGCCTTTTTTTTTTTTTGCAGCCACATTGACTTGTTAGAACAAGCAGCTGTGAAAAGTTCTTCCAAATAAATGTGGGGTATATATCCAATGCTATATTTACATGCGGGCAAGGCAGCTGTTCGTGCAAAGACTATTAAGCTAACGCCGGCATGTTGCTGTTCCAAATCTAGTTTTGTAGGACAAATTAAGGCCCATGGAATAAGTAAGGAGGTGTTTGGACTGTATTACAGGCGAAGCCTAATACAGAGTAGATTATCCATATGTCCTATTTGCTAAGGACCTTGTTATTGAGCTTGACCTTTATTTGATGGTCTTCTGCCCTTTATGACTGAATAGGGTACCCGCTTAGATATGTTAGCAGAAATCATGTTGCTTGATATGTTTATGCTGCATAAGGCTGTGAATTGCAACAGCCATGGTAATTTTGGGGGAAAAAATACAAGCCCTCCTGCCCTGAAAGTCATCTAGCTCCCATGCAAGCTCTTTTCTTATGGGGAAGCCATAGGGAGGCTGCAAGATGGCAGAGGAGTCTTTCATTTCCAATAATCATGGCCACCAGCATGCTTTTAGGAGGAAGTACCCCACAATCACCTGAATATGTCCTCGGATATTTACAAATGGAGCTAGCTCAGTGGTTTAGGTATTTAGTTGTGGAGCCAGAGGTTAGAAACTCATTTTCTTACTATGCCTCCCAGGAAAAGAGCCATACTGTGTAGCCTTGACCAAGCAGCACATTTCCTAGGCACCCCCAGAAGAAGGGACTGGGAAACCACGTCTGTGTATTTTCTACCTAAAAATACTCTGGAAAAGGTTGGCATAAGTCAGAATTGACCTGAGGGCACACTACCATAATCAGACATCTTTCATTACAGAGGGGCTGTGGTAGCTCAGTGGTTAAGAAGCTTGTCTGGTTAGCTGGAAGGCTGGCAAGTCGGCAGTTCAAGACCTGGGTACTGCATGACTGATTGAGCTCCAATTTCTGTCCCAGCTCTTGGGAACATGAAAGGAGCCTCATTTGGATGTTCCCTAAGCAGAGTTTCTTCCACAAAAAAACCTTTCAACCCAGAATAATTTCTGACACAAAATTATTATTATATTCATTATAGAGGAGGGAAATTGCATGACATATTATTGGAATGCTTTTTACAAAAATTATCATTGTTAGCTCCATAAAATAAAATAAAAAGCACCCTAAACTCAACTACACTGTTCATGTTTAGTCAAAGATCAGTGTGAGGTTCACTCCCTTTCAGAATTCTCTTCAGTTTGTACAAGGTACTGCCCCCTAGGAGGTTTGAGGAACCTAGTTAGTAAAAATTAATAATTAACAACTGTGCTCTTATTGTTGATGAGCTTCAACATCCATCCACTATGGGTTTATGTTTTATTTTATTGCCATTCATGGTAAATCTTCTTTCCTTTCCTTTCCTTTCCTTTCCCTCCCTTCTTTTTAAATCTTCCATTCTAAGATTGCAACTGAGATCTATGGTGCATGATCAAACATTTAAACCAAAAGATCAGGGAGGTCACACCCCACCTCCATCACTGATGCTACATAAAGGCTCCTCCTGGCCCCAGCAAACAAAAATTGGACTACTTAGTATTTTTATTGGGATCCATATAAGAATCAAAAAGTTAAAAAAAGAAGATGGAAAAGAGATGAGCTTATAAAAGAGAGGAGACATAAAGCAAGGGAAGGCTTTTGATAAGATGGATGGGAAATTAATCCCTCCCCAAAAAACTTATGCAGGTATTTCCTTTTCTTCTCTCCAAAACTCAAAACATGGAGGGATAATGTAATAGATTTTTAAAAACCTTTTCCTCATTAGATTTATTATAACCATAAATCATAAACCTAAATAGCAGTTTAACACCAACTGTTAAAAATTTGCTTCCTCCAATGTTAAGTACTGTATATTGAATTGCATTTCTTTTTTGAAGATAACTAGTAATGAAAAAAAAAAGTTAACCCTTTCCTTCAAACTTCCCCATTGATAAGGTGAAATATTGTGACATCCTAAAAGGGGTTTATTTGGTGTAAGTGTCTGCGGACTGTTACCCATTTCTTCAGAAGCAGAGGTAGAAGAAGGCTTCAGTTCATAAAACTGATGAGATCTTAGCAGTCAATCACTCAACACGCACAATCATTGATAATAAATATTGCAGGGAATCTTATGGGATTTCTTGGATATTTCATGGCAGGTTTTTTCTTAGAAGAAATACCAAGCTGTGTAGGATACAGTTCTAGCACAGAATTGCACCTTTTCTTCCATTCTGGATTTATCAGGAAGGGTTGGGGACCAAATTCCTGCATGAAACAGCTTCATTCCTAGTAAAAATAATCCCGTTGCATGGAGTTTGGCAATTTTCTACTCAGAATAACAAGTAAAAAATGGGTGGGTAGGAAAAAGCAATGGAGGATGCTGGGAAATCATGTTGGTGCAGGAGAAATTCTCAGTGGGCAATCTCAGCAGGACAGGGCTCATAAAATAATCAAGAATGAGAAATTTTGTGAGTATTCATCACATCCCTACAATCAAGCAGGGTATTTTCCCTGCTACACCATCTCCCACTGGGTGACAGTAACTGAAAGTACTTACGATGATTGTGATTAATTTCATTAGTGCTCAATTCTCATTAGTCCTTCTCTCTTTCTCTCTCTCCATCTTGGAGGGCAGTTAATTTTTCTCAACAAGTAAATCCAGGGTGACAGTTTAATAGGTCCAGACATGCTTGGATCTAAAATGAGACTGTAATATTAATATACTATTGACCAGTTATGGATTAAGCAAACTAAGGGCACAGTAAAGCAAATGACTTCAGTGGAATAAGTTAATGTGCTAAGTGGTTCTCGTGCAATGATTAAAAATATTCTTCATTTACTTGGAAATTAATAGGTTATTCAAATGAATCTAATAAAAAACAGCTTATGGTATGCTAGGTTGAGCCTCCTATTTGATTGGAAGATTCTGACCTGTCCTAATTTTGATGTTCATGTACTGTGTGTTTCAATCAATAAAAATAATAACTAAAGATGCAATGAGATATTATGAGAGACATAGAGCAGCTGCTGAAGTTACAGCTCTTCGTTGATTCTCTCCCTTCCTCCAAAACATACTTTACTCATATGTGTTAAAGGTAAAGGTTTCCCTTGCTTGAAAGCCAGTCGTATCTGACTCTAGGGTTCAGTGCTTATCTCTGTTTATAGCCAAAGAGCCATTGCTGCCTGTATTTGCAGACATTTCCATGGGCATGTGGCAGGCATGACTAGATACCAGAGCACATGAAATGTTGTTTACCTTCTCATTGAAGTGGTCCCTATTTATCTACTTGCAATTTATTGCTTTCAAACTGCTAGGTTGGCAGGAGCTGGGACAAAGATGGGAGCTCATTCCACCTTGCAGTACTCAAGAATTCAACTGCTGACCTCCTGCCTTCCAGTCAGCATCTTAGCCACTTGAGCCATTGCAGCCCTGCTGTATATTTTCAAGATCATCTCCAAAACCTGTGAGGTAGCTTTAGTTAGACCATAGCTAGAGCACAGTGTCCAATTCTGGGAACCACACTTTTAAAAAGATGCAAACAATCTAGATCAGGTACAGAGAAGGGCAACAAAGATGATCAGGGGACTGGAAACCAAGCCATATGAGGAAAGACTGAAGGAACTGGACATGTTTAGCCCTGAGAAAAGGAGAATTGGGGAGGGGGGAGAGAAATATGATAGCACTCTTCAAATACTTGAAAACTCAACATAAAGGGCAAAAGAAGAAGGGGTGGCCAAAAACAAGATGGTTAGATGGTATCATAGATGCAATGGGCACAGAGCTGGGCAGGTTGAGGAGGGTGCTGAAGGACAGAGGTGCCTGGTAGGCATGGGGTCACAAAGGGGGTCACAAAGGGTCAGAATCGACTGTGCAACTGAACAACAGCAACAAAAACATAAAGAAGAAGGGGCAGGATCTGTTCTCAATCACCCCAAAGTGCAGGATGTGTAATAATGGACTGGAACTAAAGGAGGCCTAATATAGGATGAATATGAGGAAAAACCTAATGGTTAGAGCAGTACGATAGTGGAACCAACTGCCTTGAGAGGTGGTGAGAGCTCCAGTGCTGGAAGCATTCAAGAGAGAATTGGACACCCATCTGTCATATCTGCTTTGATTCAGATTCCTGCATTGAGCGGGGGGTGGGGGGTGTACTCCCTGGCCTAAAAGGCCCCTTCCAACTCAGCAATTCGATGATTCTGTGAAAACAACAGGTATTAATAGTCTTTGATTTTGGTGAAATGTTTATCACTGACTGGTGCATAACTGGGAAAGAGATTAAGGGGGCAGCTGAGAATGGGTGGTGGCTGAAGCACTTCAAAGACTAAAATAGCTTCATGCTAACTAAAATAGATGTCCCCAAGTTCTCATTTCTAGTTTTCAGAATGTTCTGCAATCCACCATATTAAAACACACATCCTTGCACAGACTTAACATGGCTACCACTTTGAAACTACATCTTGATATAGAGTTGCTCCAATTACATTTATATGATGGCCCCTCATTGGGTGTGTTTAAATCAAAGGTGTCCAAACTATGGCTTGTGGGCCGTATCCAGCCCCTGATGCCAATTTATCTAGCCCACAAATCCCTTGTCGCTCCTGGAAGCGGAAGTAAAACGCACCCATACGGGTGCGTTTTACTTCCGCTTCCGGAAGCAATGAGGGGTTCGTGGGACAGATGAATTGGCATTGGGGTGGATCTGGCCCACAGGCCATAGTGACTGCCCCCAAACCACATGACCAGTCCACAGCCCAAAAGTTTGAGCGCCCTTGGTTTAAATGATCCTGAATGTTCTGCAGCACAGCCGTAGTATCACTGCATGGAATTTAAAACAGCATCTTGCAGTCGTCCAGAATAAAAGGCCCAAGGCAGGCATCGTGTTAGGATCTGCTGATGAAATCCTTCCCATAACCCTTCAATCTTCTCTAACAACCTCACCGCCTCTGCCTCATTCCATGGTGTTTAAAACCCCATCGCCTAATCAGATGCATCGTCTCGAGCTTTTGTAGCTGTCAACCAAGAAGAGCTAGGAGACTGACAAAGAAAAAGAGCTTTCAGCCATTTCTGAACCGCTGCATTTCATCTTTTCCGGCCATGATCTGCAATGTAATCAGCAAACTAATGGAGATAAGTGTCTGCAACATGGGAAGAGAGATTGAAGTGTGTATTATGTGTGGACCTTCAGGAGGGAGAAAAGGATTGACTCAGGGCTGTGTGTTAAAAGCTTTATAGGAAACGAAGACGGGGTAATCATTTGTATGCAACCTTGCCCCCCCCCCCCCCCCCGTTCTTGAGCTCACTTGAGGCTACTGTAGCAGAAAGTTTTCAAAATCTTTCTTACCTTGTAGGTGAGATAACGAGAGTGGAGCTAAGGAAAGTTTCCTTTTGGATTTAGTCTAGTTACATCATTAGTGCTGATGTCTGAGCTTGAACTTTCTTTAAGAAATAATGTGAAGGTAAAGGTCTCCCTTGCCCAAAAGCCAGTCACGTCTGAATCTAGCAGGCAGTGCTCATCTCAATTTACAGCAGAAGAGCCAGGACTGTTTGCATCTGTAGACATTCCCATGGTCATGTGGCAGGCATGACTAGATGCCAGAGCACACAGAACACTGTTTCTTTTCCTGCCCAAGGGGTACCTATTTATCTACCTGCAATTTCTTGATTTCGAGCTGCTAGGTTGGCAGGAGGTGGGACAGCTCACTCAGTCATATAGCATTCAGGGTTTGAACTGCTGACCTGCTGACCTTCCAGTTGTCAAGCTCAGCATTTTAATCACTAAGCCACCGTGGGCCTTCTTTAAGGAATACTTTGGCCCAAATCCTGTGGCTTAGCGAAATAAGTTGCAATTAGAATAGGTCGATTTGAGTCAATTCATCTTACAGAAACCTCACTCATCCAATCACCTTTGAGTCTGTTGGCCTACTCTAGTGCAGTTTATTATGCTAACCAACAAGATTTTGGCCATTAACATGTAACAACTACACTTGAATGTGGATCACTAGCTCCGATAAGCAGTTTCTGCATTTGCGACCAAGAGCACAAATGAAATGGCTCCTTAAAGGTTGACAAATGAAATCTTATGGCACATTGAAGGCTAGCAAACAAAATGTGCAATTTTTTCACACATTACAAGGTTCTGTTGTGCTGGACTAATTTTTGCATTCTTAGTTAAGGTGATGATTCTTCTTCCATGTCTAGGCCAGATGTGAAACTGCCAAAATGAAGCCACCTTTCAGTGGGTTCATTCTGCAGTTCCTTTTGCCTGACCTAATATGAGAAAGATTAGCCAACAACACAAGGTTGCTGTTACCAGGGTACACCTGATTGTGGTTAAAAAATACCACACTCTTCAAAGAGGCTCTTTCTGTAACAATATTCATTTAAGAGATTGTGTCCTTATGCACTGAAAGAAGGAATTCTCAGTGGTCATAGTGTACAAAATTACCAGTGGGAAGAGGATATTTAGAAGGCATTTGATGTAATTGGCTGAGGTATTCCAATCTCATGGAAAGGTAGGATGGAAAAAGCATCCCTAGCCTAATTGGATTAGAAATGCAAAATCTGAAAGACCCTCATGCGCTAGCTGGACCCATGGCCAAGATGGGGCAGCTGAACTCAAAGGTGTTGGAATTTTGCAAACACAGTAGCATAGAGTGCATGAAATTTTTTCAAAGAATCCAACACTTCCTTTGCTCTAACATATCCAGATTTGTCTCACAGGAAGGAGTTCTTATTCTGCACAGATGATATACAGCAATGATGAGCAAAGTATGGCTTGCTGGTTGCAGAAGGTCCCCAGACCATTTCTGTGGTCTTCTGAAGCTCGCCAGAGTTCCAAATTCCCTCCTCCCCCATGGAAAACTAATAATATATGGCTTGTCTGAATTCCTGTAGATTGTAAACCTTTGGGGTAAAGATTTGGGTGGAGGCATAATCTCCCAACCCAAAATTAAAAGTTGATGTTGACATCCAAATATTTTCATTGTTGACCTTTTGTGGGGAGGGTCATTTGGTACAAACAGAGGGAGGTCCTGGCATAGCTCATAAATTGTTACATCTTCCTAGTAATTCACTGCTTTGCTCATTTCTTCATGACTGTCTGACTGCTGCTTTGATCAGATAAATAATTCTTTCCACAGGCATAATTAACACATTGCATTATCATTACCAACAGGCTAAAAAAGTACAGGAAAATACTTTGCAGTCCCCTCCAGAGAGTATTAAAAAGTACTTTGGAAATATTTATAAAACACACACCAGCAACCAAATAATACTTTTTTGCTGCTTGGAACTGATAAGAGAAAGGCATAAGGTATGGGCAACTCCCATCAAAACACCTCTAGGGACATTTTAAAATGTTCTTTAAAAGTGATTTAGAAAGTAACAAGCTTTTGTTCATTATATTGAAATAACTTAGGTGTTATGAATAAGATCTGAATAGGACCTTTATATTGGCTACTTGCATTATTTGAAATCTGAAAAGTAGCTAGTTACAGATAACTACATTGTTCACAACCAATTATTTCACCATTCTGGCTATTAGGGGAAAAATTTGCCCCCTAGACTTTGCAAAATTGCCCACCTTAGTCTACAGTGTCAATATCCTAGAACAGGGGTTCCCAACCTACAGCCCGCTGGCTGGACCTAGTCCCCAACGCCATCCCATCTGGCCCATTGCTGCCTCTGCTGCACCCGGAAGTGGAAATGGGTGTGTTTACATAATTCGTAAAATGCACCCATGCATGCACAAATGCACCCATAGCTGGTGTAAATGTGGAAGTATGTACATTTATGTTAGCTGTAAATGTACCCAGTTCCGCTTCTGAGGGCATGGTCAGGCCCGTGATGCTATTTTGAGGCGTGGTCAGGCCCGCGACAGAAAAACATTGGCCACCCCATCCTAGAAAGATTCCAGGATAAATAGTCTGATGTAGTCTTGTAACCATAATTTTGAAATTAGTATGTTTAGTATTATATATACTTTAATTTCCAATAAAATATGCTTCTCTCATTATTTTGATTTGCCATCCACTTCAAGTTTATTCTTTCACACTCACAAGCACCATACTGTATTAGCCGGTGATTGTTAGCTGAGGGATGACTGCAAGGGTTAATGTTTAATAAATTTACAAAAGACCTCAAACTGATTTCCTCTCAGATCAAATGGGCAAATAAAAAACCTATTCATTAATACTGTCCTGGAATTCTGAAGAAAAGGTGGTAATTGTTTCAGGAGTAAGCTATTGACATGTCCTGAATGGGGGTTCTCAAATTGCCCTTTGTATATACAGTTGTACCTCGCTAAAGAGCATAATGCGTTCCACAGGATTGCTCTTTAAGCGAGTTTGCTCTTTAAGCGAAACACCATTGTAAATGACCAATTGTGGGGGGGGACTGTGAACCCCAATTTATTTGTTAAGCGAGTTTTTGGTTGGTTTTATTTGTTAAGCGAAGTGAACATTCAGAGAAAATTCTGCTCTTTAAGCGAGGCACTCTTTATGTGAGGTTTGACTGTATGTTAATAAAAGAGTGTTTTTTAAAAAATTTCCCTTGCTCTGTAATATTTTGATTATTAACATGTTTTGTTCTATATTTCTAAGAAACAGCACCCAAAGGGTATTTCCCTTCAGGGAATCCTTGGAAACCCAGGGACACTGTGACCTCTCACCTAGAAACCAATTAAGCATAATCCTTTGAAGGTCACACCCTACTCAAAGAAGATAATAGCCATCACCATCCAGGAATCTCTATTTACCATATGTAAACAGTGATGCTTGCCAGACAACAAACAAACAAATAGACAATGAACACCTGGAAATCACCTAATGCCAGACAGGAGAACTATCAGCAACAATAATGGGACTACGGGAGGCCGGGCTTTTCTTGGAAAGATTCACCAATCAAGAGAATGTTTTGGGAAAGCACCATATATGGCTCTGAAGCTGACCTCATGACAAATCTCCTCCCAGCCCTCCATGTGACATCCTGGACCAACCATAATTTGGGGGTGGACTTCTCTCCCATGTGGACACTTCTGAGCAAATCAAATGTGGGGAGCAGACCCATTTCCCTCCCATGTGATGCCTTGAACCAATAATGTTTGTGCAATTCCCTTCTCCATTTTTGAATGCTCATAAAAGCTGCATGCAGCCATTGCCAGGGTGTGGAACCTTCTTCTTTTCCTGGTTCGACCTGTGAAGGCAATCCAATTGTCTCACACTCTTCCTTTTTCTGTCTCTATCCAATGTTTATTTTTGTCTTTGTCTTATTCTCCAAGTAAACTTCTCTAATTGCAACAAGCTGTTTGTGGTTCCTTTCTTAGTTAGGGCTCATTATGTGATCTTTGGTTCTTGCTTCAACCCTGCCTGTGGAACTTTCCCTTAAATTTAAAAGGTTACAATTTTTCAGGTAACAGTCTGCAGTTTGGGAAAACATGTTCTTCTAGATCGTGTGTGTGTGTGTGTGTGTGTGTGTGTGTGTGTGTGTGTGTGTGTGTGTGTGTGTGTGTGTGTGTGTGTGTGTGTGTGTGTGTGTGTGAGTGAGTGAGTGAGAGAGAGAGAGATATTGTCTCTGACTCCTTTTCTACTTGTGAAAGGATGACATAGCAGCAGCTTGTTGGACCTGACATAATAGCTTTGCTTATGGCTTAATGCCAACCATTTGAACAGAGCTGTATTTCACTTGGATTCTGTTTGCAAGCATTTGAGCAAGGGAGGAAAGGTGGAAATGTGGACAACTGTCTCCATTTCAAATCCAGCCCAGGGATGGAAAAGGATTTCATAGGATTTGACCATCTCATGGAAAGTGGCCTTTTTGAACCTCCTGAGACTCATTGCAAAAATAAACACAATTTGCCTCAAGAGTTGACACATGTGTGAAGCTCATGGGATGATTCTGGAGGGGGGAAAAACCACATGAAGGACAATTAAAAATGTGGCTGGCTGAAGAAAACATGCAGTTTAGTCATTAGGAGACAATGTTACATTAGGTGAAACGTGTGAATGAAATGTACAGGTTAAGGAAAGTATTTCAGCACACGGATAAAGTAACCCAAGTTTCACAGCCTGGAATTGAACAAAGGAAGAAAATGCAGGTAGGATCGGAAGACATGCAACAAAGCTGAGACTATTATCATGTTACCTCTCAGCAACACAACTGCCTCCTTAGTTTTGTAGGCCAGGCAGGGCAATAGTATGGGAAGATTTATCATGGCCCCAAAGGGACTTCATGTATAAGTGGTAGGGTGTATCTGCTTTGGTAATGCACAGATTGTGTAGATTTATAATAGTGCTATGGTAGTAGCTGGGAAACAAGTTTTGCTGCTGATGCCAGTTTCTGGAAGTGAGGCTCTAAAGCCATGGCCAGATTTAGCCTGCTGCATGAACTGTCCGAGGTCCTGAATCCTATTCTGAAAACTGGATAATTTTTAAAATGTGCAAAATGTAACCAGGTGTGGATTCATCCCACCCACCTCAATTGCAATATTAATTGTTGTTTCCAGAATCCATTGCTCATTTTCTTTCCATGGCAGTGGGAGAAGTGATCCATATAGAGGGCAGAACCTGGAAACATTACTGTTTATGAACTCCCATTTCTTCTGGACTGTATGGTCACAGAAAAGCAGCAGCTGTATATTCCCTAGGTCTCCTCTGCAGCCCCTAAGACCTCTCTAATACATCTCCCCCAGACTGGACTTTTTTAAATAAATAAATAAATAAAATAGGAGTGGCTTCTGGTTTGGGAGGGAAAAAGACACCCTCCCCAACCTAAACCAGTCATTGTCTTCTCCTTCTCCTCTCTCTGCCTTATCAAATTCTGAAGACTGGCTCTACTGCCCAGTCACAGAGATCTGCTGGCAGATGAGTGAAAAGAAAGGGGGAGATACAGGAAGAAACAGAGGATAAACTTGTGCCTCATCCAAACCTATTTCAGTCCCAAGCACACAGCTACTACCCAGACAGAAAGAGGGTAACTCGCCATTTACCTTGCAATTTAGATCGGATTGGGCCCACTGATATATAACTTAGTGTGAAACCATCTTTTTTGAATAATAATTTCATGTCAGAAATTATTATGGGTTGAAAGGACTGTTGAGGGAGGAACTCTGCCCAGGGGGCACCCAAATGAAGCTCCTTTCATGCCTCCGTCCCAACTGATGCCTGCAAATTGTCATCTGGACAACTTATCATGATTAACTTAGGGAAATTTGAATTGATATATTGAGAACACAGAGACATGGTGGCTTAGTGGTTAAGATGCTGAGTTTGACAACCAGACAGGTCAGCAGGTCAGTAGTTCAAGACCAGAGTGCTCCATGATGATAAAGAGGTACCACTTTGATGGGAAAGGTAACAACGTTCCTTGTGCTCCAGCATCTAGTCATGCCTACCACATGACCCCAGAAATGTCTGCAGTTGGAGATAGTGCTGGCTCTTTGGCCATAAATGGAGATGAACACCCCCCCCCCGAGTCAGATGTGACTGGCTTTCACCCAAGGAAGACCCTTACCTTTACTTATGAAGTCATCATTGTCTGCTGCAACTTGTATCCGATAATACATTTTTTTCCTGAAGCAAGAAAAATGCCATTGGTGTGAATTTGTTTAAGGTGGATCCCAGCTTACCATGAAGAGACCCTCACACTGTGATCATGGAGCCATCTGCTGCGGCACATATGTAATGCAATATGTGGGATTTAATACAGGGACTGCAATGGACTGCCACATTAGTATTAGCAATAAGAGTACATACTCCCTCTTTTCTGCACTGTGTAGTTGCACCCAGAGAAGTCAAAGACTTCTAGTAGGGGTTCTCAACCTACTGCCTGCGGGTTGGCCCTGGCCCACAGCACCGTTTCATGTAGCCCGCATTGTCACCACTGCCAGAGGAAGCGCATGCGTTTATGACAGCCACGGATGTATTTTACTGCAGCGTTTATGGCAGGGGAAACCACCAGTCTGGCATGCTCAGCTGTCTGAGGACACGTGGTCAAAGTATGAGAAACCCTGACTCATAGCCTTCACCGACTTCAAGCATCCTTGAGCTTGTAGAGGATTCAGTTTTAGCACATCTTCAGCATCAGTTTAGCTGATCTTCTTCTGTCTTGACCACTCAGGATTGTGTTCCTACACAGATGTGCTGTGAAATCTTGCAGAAGATGTGACAGGGCATCATCCTGGCGGCAGACTCAAAGACATCTGATTGTTAAAAGGGATTTTTTGGTGGGCAGAGCCATTGTCTTTCATGTCAGGCTGCCAACTGCGAAGACTGGAGGCTGTGATGCCCATGAATCTGCCTGGCACGCCTGTTTCCATGTCATTAAAGAGCACAATGGTCAGATTGTACCAATTAATACCCTACCGCCCCCCGCCCCCCTTGGAATGCTTGTGGCCAGTTCAAGAAACCTAGGAGACCTTCTGTGTATTTTCAAGGCCTGAAGCTTTGGCTGACAATTCATAAAAAGTTAAGTGTCCCCTCAGGCAGTTGTGTTGCCAAGCCTGAAAGAGAAGGCCTACCCAGGGACATGAAATGACATCAGATCAAACAAGAACAGGAGTTGCTGCAGGCAGAAAACTTCACTAATGCAACTTCTCTCATGGGGATAGAGGAAGGAAAAATATTTCATTTCATTAGGATTTCATCACAATGAACCAAACAAACAGGGAAACCTTGGTGGCTTTCTGTTAATAAGTAGGTATGGAAAGAGAAGGTGGGACATCATGATATTAAGTACTGTACATTGGGGTTTTTTTTTTATAAAAAAGAGGTTTGAGATCGTGTTCAGACAATGGCCACAATGGTTTAGTGGTTAAAACTCTGAGGTTCATGACCAGTAGGCAGCAGATCAGCAGTTCAAGACCTGAATGCTGCACGACAGAGTGAGCGTCAATCATCTGCCCCAGCTCCTGCCAACGTAGCAGTTCAAAATCAAGAAATTGCAAGTAGATAAACAGGTATTGCTTCAGTGGGAAAGGTAGTAGCTTTCCATGTGCTCTGGCATATAGTCATGCCTGCCACATGACCATGAAAATGCCTGCAGATGCAGACAGCACTGGTTCTTTGTTTGTAAACAAAGATGAGCACCACCCCCTAAAATGTGCCCGTAAAATGCATTTTACTTCTGCTTCTGGAAGCGACGAGGGCAGCACGGGCTGGGTGAATCACAGTAAACCCATTCATGTGGATTTACAGGGTGCTTGGGCTTCTGGGAATTGAAGTCCAAGAACATCTGGAATGCCAAGCTTTGCCATCAAGGCCCTAGAGTCGGACACAATGGGCTTTTGAGAAAAGGAGACCTTTACTTTTACCTAGTTCACAAACAACAGCAGGTGAAATCATTGATACAGAGCAGCTTCTGTATAATACAGTCTTTCAGTCACCAGCTGCATGATGGTGGAAAGAGGTATTCCACAGCACAGGTGGCTTTGTATGCTTGACAAATGATTAGAACTGAGATGAATTTAAAGGGAGTGCTGGTTGCTCACATGGCTGTTATTAGAAAATCCAACCAATGTGTGAGTTGAGAGATACAGCCACACAGACGCTGACCATACCAGCTAAGCAAAAGTTACATGTTTAAGGCAGAGTTTGGAACTGTTATATTTTGGGGCTACAATTCCCAGAATCTTTTTGGGAAATTGCAGGTTTGTAAAGTAACTTTCCCAAGCTCTTATTTGTGGAATTATATTGACTGCCTATTGCTGGGAATGCATCAGAGAAGAGATTAGTTGCTTTGTTGCTTCTTATGCAGTCTTCAACTGGACATGTATTATTGAGTCTTGACCTAGGCCATGCCCACAGAGTAGGTAGTAATTTTTGGAATCCCACCACTGAGCCCATCATGGCTTTGGTTACAACCCAGAGAATATCTTTTTTATCTTCTCATTTAACTTTATGTTCTCTTCATGGGCTTGTATAGTGCAGACACGGAGAGTACCTAGATTACAGAACATCAGGCACACGAAAAAGTGACTCTTCCCAGACGGCAGTGGAGGATGCTGAACAGAGTGAGGACTGGCTGTGGTAGATGAGGAGCCACTCTGTTCACATGGGCATGGAAGTCCTCTTCCCAGACTGTGGATAAGAAGACCAAACCATGGACCACATTATATTTAAGTGTCCCTTATGCACATTTAGAGGACATTGGAGGACTTGCATAGTGCCACAGATGATGCCCTTCAAGGGCTTTCAAAACTAGATGTGGAACTCTAGTTAGGAACTTCAGATGGTCAGTTTGTGCTCACTGTATATATCAGCATTAATGTAGACAACTGAAGTTCATCATACAATAAATAAAATAAATAAGAGCATCAGGATTTTGAATCATTGTTCCTTTTGGAATAGGGGCCGACTCAGATACACAGAGCAATTATTGCTGGCAGGGTTGTGTCCTTTCATCTGTGTAGCCTTCAGCAAGAAGCACAGTTCCAGAACACCATGAGAAAGGCCTGACAAACCACTTCTGAGTACTTTATACCTAGGAAATTCTGGGAGAGACCCCACAAGTTCAGAAATAGCTTGATACCATATTATTATTGTTAATTCCCTGTATGCTACACAAATTCAACCACTTTGCATATTTTTCTATTCTCTCAGTCACAGTGCTTTCATTATATCACTCTCCATGCCTGGGAATAGGAAACCTATCAAAACACACAAAAGTCTCCTTTTTCTTCTTAACATTTGTTCTCTAAACCTAACTCTTCAGAAGACCCTTACCTTAGCCATTGCTTAGCTCTCTTATCTGAATCTCCATTGCTACCTGTCGTTCCAGGGCTGTTGTGACCATTAATATATCTCTTGTCCATCAATCCATCTCCAAGCTTCATGGATGGTTGGGGATTTTAAACAAGATCTTTCTCTTTGCATTCCAATACTAGAATCACTGCTCACATACTTTTGGGCTTGAAATAGGCAATACTCTCCAACTGTTTTTTATGAGAAAACCCATCAGTCCCAGCCAACATGGAACATGGGAGCTATTGTCTATGACAGGGGTTCCCAACCAGTGATGGGATGTAACAGGTTCTCACCAGTTCGCCAGAACCAGTAGTAACTTTCCCCAGTGTCCCAGAGAACCGGTATCAGCTTTTGGGAGGAACCACCTTCGGGACTTACCTTTTCACTGGTTCCCCCACTGTGCATGCGCGCCAAGCACTTGGTGTACATGCATGCCTACAGTGCTTGACGCGTATGCATGGCCTCCTTGCTGTCCTCCTTGCTGTCCTTGTGTTGTGAGTGGGTGGGTGGGTTGAGGTGTGTGTGTGTGTGCTTATTTTTATTTTATTATTATTATTTTATTTTATTTTCCTTTGGCTCTGCCCACATTGTCATGACATCATGATGTTAGTTCCGCCCACACTGTGATGACATCATGGTGGGGTAGTAAAAATTTTGACATCCCACCACTGTTCCCAACCTAAGACCCATCCAGCCCATGTCACCATTTCATGTGCCCCTCTCCTCCAAGGGCATTTGAGAAACAAAATGACCATCCCCTTTGAAGATGTTTGGACAAAATGTCTGTCCCCATCATGCAGGCAGGGCAAAATGGCCATCCGACCGTCAAAGCTGACTGAGAGAGTGTGACCTGGCCCCTGGCTTGAAAAGGTTGGGAACACCTGGTCAAAGAGAACAATCCCCAGCGATGGTGAACCTTTTAGAGACTGAGTGTCCAAATTCAACAGGCTGCTGTCTGCATCACTGAGGGGTGGGGCAAACTCTGTGGTGGGGGAGGGAGGAAGTGCTCCCATTGGGCTGCTGGGCAGAGAGGTGAGGCAAACTCTGTGCTGGGATGATGGCTTATGTGCCTGTAAAGGGCTCTGAGTGCCCCCCTGGCATGCATGCCGTAGGTTCACCACCACTGCCCTAGACCTTCCTTGCAGAGAAAAGCCCACAACTCTTTCTTCTATGTATATGTTCTATGTACAATTTGTGCTCTTTTGTCTTTCCAGGACATCACTTTTCATTCCAACAGAAATAAAACCAAATGGATTACTTTGATCTCCCTCATAAGCTTAGGAACTGAGGCTTTACTAATGTCTAGAAATTGAATAAGCATGCACGGCCAATTCCTAAGGGGACTTGGCAAACTTTCCTTTGCTTCACTTGTTAGTTTTTAAGGCAATGCAAGGTCAATTAAAACCATCTCAACATGTTATTGTGTGGAACAGAATTGCTCATCTTTTGTTGGAGAAGAAAAGGTTACAGATTTGAATTTCTTGCAGTCTTTGTTACATTGAAAGGCCGATGCAATTGCTCTCAAGTTCATCATATTATATGGTGGACAATTGATAGGGCACGTATTTTCTTGCTCTAAGCTTTTGGTTTCACACTTCAATTACTGGGGACTGTGGTGTGCAAAGTAGTCTCTTTCCAATAACTTATTGAGCTCTTTTTATTAAAATTCTGAAGCTCCAGCCGGTCATCAGAACTCTTGGTTCTGAAAGCTAAATGTGATGAAATATGTTAAGAAAGAGCTGTTTCCATGTTGTATTACCATGTTGAGGGGTCCATTCAGCCAACCGCCTCTAGAAAACCCACAAGTAGGCTCTGAAGAGGCTGTGGTGGCTTGGTGGATCAGACACCGAGCTTGATGACTAGAAGGTTGGCAGGCAGTGATGGGATGTCAAAAATTCTACTACCACGCCATGACGTCATGGACGTCATGGGCGTGGCCAATGTCATGATGTCATGACGTCTTGGGCGGAGCCAACGTCATGACGTCATGATGTTGTGGGCAAGGCCAAAAATAAAAATAATAATAAAAAAAATAAACATGCACACAGACCCGTAAATAACTTAAAGAAATAAAATAAATAAATAAATAAAATAAAAATTAAATAAAAGTACAACCACCCACCCAAAACACAAATAAATCACCCACCCACCCTAAATATAAAAGTCTCACTTACCTTCCTTGGCGCCGACGAACCTCCATGTGGCCCGGGGCCACCTGGCAAGGCACGCTGCCCCCGACTGTGGCCGTTTCCTCCTACGAAGGCCGCGGCTGGCCCTGCATCCACCGGCCACGGCCGCCACAGCCGCCTGCAGCCCCTGCCTGGCCACCGAACTCCCACAGGCACGTTGGTGCCTGGCCGCGCCGTCCGCCCGCGCCGCGCCCTCCTAGGGACTTGGGCCCGACCAACCCCCATGCCCTGGGTAAGCCCGGCGGGGCTCGCCACCGCCGCATCGTCTTCTGCCGGGTGCCTGCTGCTTCCTCGGGCCGTTGCCTTTTTGGCCCCGCCGGGCTTACCCAGGGCATGGGGGTTTGTCGGGCCCAAGTCCCTAGGAGGGCACGGCGCGGGCGGATGGCGCGGGGGCACGGCGCGGCCAGGCACCAACGTGCCCGTGGGAGCCAGGTGGCCGGCTAGGGGAGGTGCCCTTCTCTTAGGGCTGCCGCCGCTGCTGCCGGAGCCACTCTAAAAAGGGGCGGCTCCAGCTTCGGAAGATTTTTTTTTTTAATTGGAGCCATTTGGCTCCAATTTAGTGCGCATGTCCAGAAACTCAATTTGATGCATGCGCAATGCGTCAGATTGAGTTTCTGCACATGCGCAGTCAATTGGAGCCATTTTAGCTCCGATTTTTTTTTAAAAAAAATTCTTTCGGTGAGGCGTCCAGAACCGGACGCCTCAAAAGTGGACTCCCCTCCCGGAGAACTCTCCGGGATTGGTCCTACCGGTTCCAGGGATCCGTCTGGAACCGGGGACATCCCATCACTGTTGGCAGGTCAGTGATTCAAGACCAGAGTACTGTAAGACAGAATGACCTCCTGTTGTCTGTCCTAGCTCCTGTCAACCTAGCAGTCCAAAAGCAAGAAATTGAAAGTAGATAAATAGGTAGTGCTTCAGATGGAAAAGGCAGCAGTGTTCCATGTACTTTGGCATCTAGTCATGCCTGCCACATGACCAGAAAAATGTCTGCAGCTGCAGAAAATGCTGGCTCTTTGGCTGTAAACAGAGATGAGCACCGTCCCCTTGATTCAGACATGACTGGTTTTTGAGCAAGGGAGACCTTTTAGCCTCTGACGGCAAATCCAAGGTAAGGTTCAAAAGATTTTTCCTAGATTTACCAGTCAAAGAAAAACAACCTTTTGATACTCCTTAAGACTGATTGGGAACCACTATGTAGTTTATCTCAAGAATTAGTCCATTTGTAAGACTCATCTCCCAGAGAGCACCTGGGAAAATTAAAATATGCACACAATCATGTGCACATTGTAAAATGTAAATGTCTAGAACCTGTTTTGACTAGAATGCAATCAACATGGGATAGAGGAAAACTGATGGGTTTCTTCATTCCTAATAGTTACTGTATGCCAGGAGTTCTCAACCTTTTAAAGCCGGAGGCTGGGTCACACTCCCTCAGACAGCTTTGGTGGCCAGACTGCCATTTTGCCCTTCCTCCACCACATGGGCACTTCCTGGTGTGGTGGAGGTGATGGGGGGCACATGAAATGGTGCAATGGGCCGCATTCGGCCCATGGGCCAGAGGTTGAGAATCCCCACTGTATGCTATAGCTTCTTTGTTTTCCAACATGGCTTCGTTCACATCATCCTTTTCTCTTTATTTAATGTGTTAGACCTCATGAGAAACCAACCAGTATGTTCAGTTTTGCTTACTGTTTACTAGAAATTGAGAGACATTGACCAAAATCCTCCTGTGATTTTATGCCAGTGGAAGTGAAATAGTATAGCTTGCAGCAGCAAATTGCCATTGATTCATGAGTCCCTACTTGAATTCCTGGTTCATGTGCCAAACCAGAGGACTGGTGTGCAACAAGAAATTGAAGCATGGATTTCTTCAGCTAGTAGTGGTTAGTAAATTACACTATTCTGTTCTTCAGGATTTGGGCCAGTGTATGTTTACTATTTGAAAGACTGACAACCCTCTAGTAAATACTGTTGTCCAATGTATTTAAACTTGGAAATGCATATCATCATACTCACTTGAATGTAAACATGTGAAGAAAGAAATTCATTAAGTGTTACCTGAATCTTTGTTTTGGTTCATAGAATAAACGCAGGAATCTAAATTAAAGTAGATCTGACAGATGATTGTCCAATTTTCTTTTGAATGCTTCCAGCACTGGAGTCTTCACCACTTTCTGAGGTAATTGGTTCCATTGTTGTATTGCTCTAACACAGGGGTGGCCAAACTTTTCAGGCTGTGAGCCAATCATGTTGTTAAGCGTGCCAGTCACGCGGTTCCTCCCACCCGGAAGTGGAAGCAAAACACACATGTGCAGAATGCTGCTGTAAATTATCTGCATTAGCTGCTGGTCATTTATTGCAGCATTCTGTGGATGTGTGGGTGCATTCCGCAGACGTGCATGCACATTTTACTTCTGCTTCCCGGAGTGGTGAGGGTGGCATGGGCTGGATTAATTGGCGGCATGGGCCAGATCCAACCTGCAGGCCAACCTGCAGGCAGCCCTGTTCTAATATTTAAGAAGTCCCCACCCCCACCCCGGATATTCAGCCAATATCTTGCTTCCTGTTGTTTCAGCCTGATATTATGTGCCCTGCACTCTGGGATGATAGAGAACAGATCTTATTCCTCCTCTTTATGATTATCTCTTAATATTAGAAAAGTGCTATCATACCCCCTCTCAGTCTCCTTTTCTCAAGGCTAAACATGTCTAGTCTTTCCCCTCAGGGCTTTCTTGAGATAACCCATCAAGGTTTCTCCAACTGCTTTGAAGAATCTTACCTCTAATGTGAACTGTGCAAAAATGCCTCCATATCAACAAATACCTTTTGCCTTTGTGAAGTGAAGTACACACATATAAGTCAGGCACAAGAAGGCAAGCGGAAACACAAATAAACCAGTCCATTTTGAAAAACCTGAACTAGTCCCTGCAATCAAAGCAATAATTAATTAAAAATATATTAAAGGAAAGCAGGACAAAATGAACCCCCAAATCAACCTTACCACTTATAATATGAAAATAACACAAGAAATAATTATAGCACCAAACATCTTCTAGCTTCTCTTTGACTGTACAAGAGATCAGAAGCATCTTTGTCTTAGCATACCACATATCTTTATAAGCTGACTTTCTGTACTGTCTGTACTGTTTCTAATTTTACATGTATACATATAACTTAGCATATACAATTTTATGGAAATCAGTATTTTTTTTCCTTGTCATGCTTCAGGTCTTCATTTTTGGGTGGGGTTTATGCTCCTCCCTCCATTTGTTTCTAGCTCAGATTTGGCATTCTCTTTATATCTTTTGCAATATGGTTTGGATGGCCGGGGGAGGAGGGGAGACACATTTTGAAGGCAAAACACAGGGGGTTTCTTTGCAGACTTCAGCATCCTTGTTTAGTCTGCCACTCTGCGAAATCCAGTCAGCAGTGTGGCAGCTGAGCCCGAACTACAGTGTTGTGCATGCTGCACATTAAGCTCCTCTGTTGAAGCTCTTAATGCATCCCAAGACACCAAACATGTTCCTTGACACAGGCAGCTGCTAATGAGGCTCCTGTAGAATGTCTGTTTCCAATAAAACCTTCGGGTAAAAAGGGGATCATCTCCTTAGCTGATCTTTCTTCTACCAAAGCAAAATCCAGTCTGAAGTCACTGAGGCAGGGGTTCCCAACCTTTTGAAGCCGGGGTGGGTGGAGGTGGGGTGGGTCATGCTATATCAGTCAGCTTTGAGAGCCAGATGGGCATTTTGCCCAATCTGCATAATGGGGTGGCCATTTTGTCCCAATAGCTTCAAAGGTGTGGTCATTTTGTTTCTGGAATGCCCTTGGAGGGGTGGGGGCACATGAAATGGTGCAATGGGCTGGATTTGGTCCATGGGCCTTAGGTTGGGAACCTCTACACTAAGGAAAAGAGGTCAAGGCATTCATAAATCCAGCTCTTTGGAAAGCAAAGGGCACCCTGTCTCAAGTTACAGAATTGAGGTAGAAAGCCCCATCACCAACTTCCTTTGGTAGAAATGCAGTAAGATCTCAAAAGCAGAAGCTGAATTCTAGCGAGAGGAAGGAGCAGGGTAAGGAACTATTTTGTGGATTTTTCACCTATGGGGTAATTATTTCCTTTTCAGACATCCTCTCATTTCCTCCTCAGCCTGCTTTGTAATCATGCAGGGAATAGTTTTTGGATGCCTAGAGAGACATCTATGGATTTGCTTTGGTCCACACCCTCCTGAAGAAAGTGTCAATTAAAATGGGGTCTACAGAAACTTTCTTCAGGAGGGTGTGGACCAAAGCAAATCCATAGATGTCTCTCTAGGCATCCAAAAACTATTCCCTGCAGATTATGCAGTAGAAATCCCTTCCAGGTGCCTGGAGGCTGTCAGGGTCTGGATGGGGGACAACGGGCTACAGCTGAATCCCGAAGACTGAGTGGCTATGGGTCAGGGGTCCTGCATTATCATGGGAGTTACCATCTTTGGTTCTGGATGGGGCAGTTTTGCCCCAAACAGACCCGGTGCATAATCTGGGGGTCCTCTTGGACTCACGACTACTGCTGGAAGAGCAGGTGGCAGTCGTGGCCAGGAGGGCTTTTGCACAACTTTGTGTAATACGCCAGTTACGCCCGCTCCTAGACCGGGACTCCTTGCTCATGATCACACACGCTTTGGTCACCTCCATACTTGATTACTGTAATGCGCTCTACATGGGGCTGCCCTTGGTGACCATTCGGAGGCTGCAACTGGTTCAGAATGTGGCTGCTTGGGTTGTGATGGGGTGCGGGCATTATGCTTGTGCCTCACCATTGCTTCAGGAGTTGCACTGGCTGCCAGTGTGCCTCTGGGTGCAATTCAAGGGGGTGGTTATTACCTTCAAAGCCCTACATGGTAGTGGGCCAGGATACCTAAGAGACTACATCTCCCAAGGACATCTGCCTGTTCCACTAGAGCAGACTGGAGAGGCTCTCTGGTTGTGCTATCAGCTAGAGAGACTCATCTCTCTAGCACTAGAAGGAGGGCCTTCTCTGTGTCTGCTCCGGCCCTTTGGAACCTCCTGCCAACTGAGCTGCGCCTCCAGGCAGAGCTGCTGCCCTTTCGGAAGGGTGTAAAAACCTGGCTGGCAGGTCAGGTCTGGGATACTGGAGGCACAATGACCTCAGCCTGCTCGCTGGTTTGACCTCCCCCCCCTGCTCCCTTAAATGTTAAAGTTTTAAATCATATAAAGTTTTAGTTGTAGTTTTAATTGGTTTTAATTGTGGATTTTGAAAACTTTTAGAATTTTAGCCTGTACTGTTTTGATGTTTTTAGGATGTGTTAAACCGCCCTGGCAAGGAGGGCGGTAGAGAAATTTAAATAAATAAATAAATTCAGAATTTGGATTCAGAATTTCAACTATATCACCTGAAACACTACTGATCACATTCTGTTCTGCAAGCTAAGCAGGACTGGATCTGGTTGGTACTTGGATGAGAGATGACAAGAACTCTAGGTCAAGATCTCTAGCCAGGGCATGGAAAGAATCCTGTCTGGACGCCTTGTAGAGCTACTGCCCATTTCAGTTGACATTTCTGAGACTGGGTGATCCATTGGTCTGACTCAGTGGCCTAAATTGTGTTGTTTAGAAACATAAATCACATGGAACTTGAATCAATGGGATTTGGTGAGTCAACTCAGCTGTAAATTCCAATTATTCAATTAGATCTACTTTAATCATGACCTACTTGAACACAGTAAGCTGCAGTTAGAGTAGAACCACTTGAATCAATTGAATTTATGGAGAAGTTAGTGCACCAAATCTCCATTGATTCAATGAGCCTATTCTAATGCAATTTACTACACTAAGTAACAGGATTTGTGTGACTATGGCACAGTTTCCTATCTTCCTAAGATACACTTTGGGCTACTTTTCTCAGAACCCAACCTCCCAAATATATATTGCATATTCCTTATAACTGTTTATTTCAGCTTTGAGCAGACACTACGCAGTTCTGGTGAACTGAGGGTAAGAAAATATGTTGCTTTATTTGGGGCTGAAACTGAAAAGCAAAATAAAGACCAGAACATGGACTGTAACACTAGTCTATAATATAAAAATGTAAGATTAACTTTCCAACTGCCACTTTCAAAAGGCTATTTTTAAGCAACACCTACTTTTCTTCAGGGACTGCAGTGGCTTAATGGTTAAGATGCTGACCTTGACAACCAGAAGGTCAGCAGGTCAGCAGTTCAAGACCCAAGTGCTGCATGATGGAGTGAGTGCCCATTGCCTGTCCCAGCTCCTGTCAACCTAGCAGTTCAAAAGCAAGAAGTTGCAAGTAGATAGTTACCACTTCAGTAGGAAAGGTAACAGTGTTCTGTGTGTTTTGGTATCTAGTCATGCCACCATGGAAACATCTGCAGATGCAGACAGCACAGGCTCTTGGGCTGTAAACTGAGATAAGGACAGAGCCCTACAGTCTGACACAGCTGGTTTTCGAGCAAGAGAGACCTTTACCTTTACTTTTCTTTAGCAATGTGAACGACCCTTAGCCCTTCCTATGGAAAGAATATAGCTTCTGAACCCTTTCTCAGCTGGAATTTCTCTCTCTCCAACCCTCATTTCCTCCTGTGCAATAAATGTGGAACCAGTCCAGCAAGTTGAGGAGAAGAGCAGAACCTCCTCTGAAGAGGAAGAAACAAGAGGGCGGCAGAAAATGGGAGCTTAAAAATAAACTTGCCAGGGGAGAGAGTATGACATGGAAAGAGAGAACAGAAGATTTAATTAGAGCCAGGACCAGTCAGGGGCTGAGATAGCACAGCAGACACAGCGGGAGTCAGGAAATTGGTTCCGTGGAAGAATGAAGATCAAGAAAACCTGCAAATTACCAGGGAAGAACCCTGGCACTTTGGATCAATGGCAAGTGGAGGATTTAATTCCAGCTATCATAAAACCAATGTGGGAAACAGATGACAAAAGACTATTGTCTTTGCAGTGTCTGATTTGCTCAGGAGAAACAAACGTTTCTGGCCTCTTTGTTTTTGCCATCCCTGCTTCTCTCCGTAATAAACAGGATTAGATTTGGGATTTCATGTGCTTTGAAATTTTTCAGCACTAGGTTGTTCAGTGGGGGGGGGGGGGTATATGATTTGATTTGGTGGCCGGTGTGTTATTTTTCTGAATCTAGAAGTAGCCGAGGAAGCAAACAGGGGAGGGGAAAATACCTTCCATTTTCAGCCCACCAATATTATATTTTTTCTGCATTCTATGGATTTCCCAAGCTGTTTTAGCCCCAGTTTAGTTTTGTGGTTTTAAAGCAGGGGTGCCCAAACTACAGTCCATGGGCTGGATCTGGTCCCCAACACCAATTCATCTGGCCCATGCCACCCTTGTTGCTCCTGGAAGTGGAAGTAAAACGTGCCCATGTGTTTTGCTTCTGCTTCCAGGAGTGACAAGGGCAGGGTGGGCTGGATGAATTGGTGTTGGGGGCCAGATCTGGCCCATGGTCTTTAATTTGGGCATCCCTGCTTTAATCAGAGACAATGGCAGCCTAAAATCTATCTCATCCTGTTGCAAAACATATATGTTGCAAAATAGATTGCAAAATAGATTCCTCCAGTGGGAGGAACCACATGACTGGCCCGTTGAACAACGTGACTGGCCCGTGGCCTGAAATGTTTGGGCACCCCTGTTTTAAAAGGTACTGTTGGGAGAAAAATGCCAACCTCTTCTATTTATTTTGTCAGGTGGGGTTTGCTCCTGGGTGTGATATCACATATATGCCAGTGAGGAGACATTAATTTGGAGTTACTCATCAATACACAGATGTATGCTGTTGCCTTTATTTAGAGCAGTGTTTCCCAACCTTTGGTTTTTGGACTTCAATTCCCAGAAGTCTAAGTCAATTCCCCAAAGCACTGATCAGCCAATGTCGACTTAGGCTTCTGGGAATTGAAGTCCCACTGTGGGGCATGGGCCTTACTTTGGGAACCACTGGTCAAGAGAGAGGGAGAATTTCTGTTTTGTCTTCATCCCAGTGACACTACAGTTGTACCTCGCTTAAAGAGCATAATGCGTTCCACGGGATTGCTCTTTACGCACGTTTGCTCTTTAAGTGAAACACCATTGGAAGTGACCCATTGTGACTTCTGGTGGGGGGATTGCAAACCCCAATTTATTTGTTAAGCGAGTTTTTTGTTGGTTTTATTTGTTAAGCGAAGCAAACATTCAGAGAAAATTCTGCTCTTTAAGTGAGTTACTCTTTAAGCAAGGGGCTCTTATGCGAGGTTTGACTATTAGGATTTGTGAGATACCCATTTGGCACTCTGATCCATAAAGCTTCATTTTAAAACTAGGGCATTTTGTTTGAGTGCAGTTTTTGAAACACCTGGCCACTCAGGCATTCGGGTTTCCACACCATCTTTCCAGTAATAATGTATGGATGTGAGAGCTGAACCACAAGGAAGGCTGAATGCAGAAGAATTTGTTGTTGTTCAGTTGCACAGTCGATTCCGAACCTTTGCGACCCCATGGACCACTGTCCGCCAGGCACTCCTGTCCTCCACCATCCCTCTCAAATCGCTCAGCTCTGTGCCCATTGTCTCTACAATACCATCTAGCCACCTCATTTTTGGCCACCCCCTTCTTCTTTTGCCCTCAACCTTTCCAAGCATCAAGGCTTTTCTCAAGTGAGTCTTCTCTTCTCATTTGATGTCCAAAGTACTTTAGCTTCATATTTACTATTTGCCCTTCTAAGGAGCAGTCAGGGTTGATTTCTTCTAAGATTGACCTATTTGTTCTCCTTGCTGTCCAGGGGACTCTCAAAACTCTCCTCCAACACCACATCTCAAAGGCATCTATTCTTCTGCGCTCAGCTTTCCTAATGGTCCAGCTCTCACAACCATACATTGCCACAGGTAATACCATTGCTGTGACTATACGGATTTTTGTTTACAATTCGATGTCTCTACTTTTCACTATGCTCCCCAGGTTTCTCATAGCTTGTCTCTCAAGAATCAGTCGCCTTTTTATTTCATGGCTGCAGTCACCATCTGCAGTGAGCTTTGATCCTAAGAAAGTAAAATCTGTCACTGCTTCTACTTCTTCCCCATCTATTTTCCAGGGACTGATAGGGCCTGTTGCCATGATCTTTGTTTTATTTATTTATTTGTCCAATTTGTTATCCCGCCCCAATTAGGTAAACCCAACTCTGGGCAGCTTACAATTATTGTAAGTCCCAGCCACCGCCGCCGCTGCGCCCCTCCCAGCCACCGTCACCGGCTGGGAGGTGAAAAGGAGCCCCTGCCGAGGGGCTTGAAGGACGCCGGCCGCCGAGCGCGGGAACGCTGCCGCCGCCGCTGCGCCCCTCCCAGCCACCGTCACCGGCTGGGAGGTGAAAAGGAGCCCCTGCCGAGGGGCTTGAAGAACGCCGGCCGCCGAGCGCGGGAACGCCGCCGCCGCCGCTGCGCCCCTCTCAGCCACCGTCACCGGCTGGGAGGTGAAAAGGAGCCCCTGCCGAGGGGCTTGAAGGACGCCGGCCGCCGAGCGCGGGAACGCCGCCGCCGCCGCTGCGCCCCTCCCAGCCACCGTCACCGGCTGGGAGGTGAAAAGGAGCCCCTGCCGAGGGGCTTGAAGGACGCCGGCCGCCGAGCGCGGGAACACCGCCGCCGCCGCCGCGCCCCTCCGTGTTGTTTTTACACTATGTGGTTGTTTTATTATGTTATTTGTTTACTGTTGTTTTATGTTCTTTGGAAGCCGCCTTGAGTCAGGTTCACCTGAGCAAGGCGGGGTATAAAAATAAATTTGAATTGAATTGAATTGAGTCTCAAGCCAGCTTTTTCACTTTCTTCTTTCAACCTAATCAGGAGTTTCTTTAGGTCCTCCTCACTTTCTGCCATTAGGGTGGTATCATCTGCATATCTCAAATTATTGATGTTTCTCCAAGCAATTTTGATCCCAAATTGTGATTCCTCCATCCCTGCATTGCGCACTATGTGCTCTGTGTATAAGTTGAATAAGCAGGGTGACAAAATGCAGCCTTGTCTTACTCCTTTTCCTATTCCAAACCACTCTGTCATTCCATATTCTGTCCTAACTGTTGCTTCAAACTGTGGTTTTAGAGGAGGCTCTTGAGAGTTCCCTGAACTGCAAAGAGACCAAATCAGTCAATCCTAAAAGAAATCAACCCTGACTGCTCCTTGGAAGGACAGATACTGAAGCTGAAACTCAAGCACTTTGCCTGCCAAATTAGAAGAGAGGACTCACTGGAGAAGCCCCTGATTTTAGGAAAGATCAAAGGCAAAAGGAGAAGGGGTGGCAGCGGATGAGATGGCTAGATAGTATCGTTGATGCAGTGGGCGTAGATCTGCGCAGACTCCAGAGGATGGCAGATGACAGAGGAGCCTGGCTTGCAGTGGTCAATTGGGTCACAAAGGGTCAGACTCGATTTTTGTTTATCTATAGTTGATCCCAGTACAGCTATTATCCATCTGTAAGATTTGGGAGTTTAGATTTTGTTTATTAGCTATAGCCCAACACAGCTCCCTCCATTTTGGACTTGTATCAGAGTGAGGCCACAATTAAGGGGGGAGGGGGGAGAGCAGAGGATTGACGAAATGTCTTTATTCAATGGTTTCCAATCTTTTGGGACATGGAGGCTGCATTAGAAAATCCAATTCCTAAAGAGGACCACATCTTAAATCAAAAGGTACAAAAATATTAACCTGCCAATTTTGATTAAAAGTAAACATTCAGAGCTCAAAGAAGAAATGTCAGTGTTATGGATACCTGAGCTCTGCTGACCATCAAAGCACCCAGAATGGCTAAAATGCTAATATGGAAGATAAAACCAAGAGGGGTTGATAGAACGAACCATGGAGACCAAAAGAAACCTTGGATGCTCTTGTGTGTTTTCTACGAATGGGACAGGAGAAACAGCATTAGATGGTGCCACTTGAGGCAAGAAGAACAATGTGGGTCTGGGGGTGAGAACCCTGGTGGCACAGTAATTAAACTGCTGTACTGCAGCCAAAATATTGTGAGTTTGATCCTGGCAGGGATACAGGTTGACTCAGACTTCCATCCTTCCGAGGTTGGTAAAGTGAGTACCCAGTATGTTGGGGGCAAAATGTTGATTACCTGTAAAACTTCCCGGAGAGTCCACTATGCGCTATGGAGTGGTATATAAGTGAAATTGCTATTGCTATTCTTATTGCCAGCAGTAAACAAGCAGGTTGTAAGGCCACAGAGAAAGACCTTGGAAGACCACATGTGGCCCATGGACTGCAGGTTGGGGGCCACTGCTTTAGTGTTTAGTATGGAAAGACCTGCTAAAAAGATCCTATATTCATGGGAACATTGCGGGTCAAGGTTTGCATGTAGATCTAAGCACCCCCACTAATGGTGTGTTCAGGAAAGGGGCCTGAATGAGGCTGAGAAAATAAAGATGTGTCTAAATTGTTGAGAAAAAGATTTCATGCATTGTCCACACTAACTAATATATAGTACTTTTTTAAAATGAGTTTTTAAATAACATTTTTAGCATCATTCAAAGTGTACACATGATTTTACGCTATATTTTCTTTCTCTGAAATGCACCAGAAGTTTTGCGAACATGCATGTTTCAGAGTCACAAGAGATGCAAAATGGAGTGCTTTCATGGGGAATTCTGAGTGCAACAAAAACCCATTTCCATCTCTGTAGAAAATAAATTGTAAAATGAATGTTGACATTGTGAGACATGCTCTGGCGCTAGATTTCTATCTTTTCAGCTCAGTGGTTAAGAAGCTCACCTTGTTAGCTGGAAGGTCCAGCAAGTCAGCAGTTTAAGACTCAGGAACTGCATGATGGGCTGAGCACCTGACTCTGTTCCAGCTCCTGCCAACCTAGCTGATCGAAAGGAAGAAATTGCAAGTAGATAAATAGGGACACTTCAGTGGGAAAAGATATTGGGGACATGAAAGGAGCCTCATTCGGGCATCCCCCTGAGTGGAGTTTCTCCAGCAACAGTCCTTTCAGCCCAGAATAATTTCTGACCAAAAATTATTATTAGCACTTCATTTTTTCTTTCTTAAGAAAGGAGAGTTACCAAAGCAAAAGGCCGAGCATTTCAAAGTTGCCAAAGATGTTGCAGTTTTTTAATTGGTTGCAATCTGCACTGCAATGCTATAAAAAAGTATAATAAAACTCAAATCTCATTTGTTCCACTTTGTGTTCCTCTCATGCAAAGTGGGGCAGGGTGGGGGAGGGAGAGGATCCTCTATAAAAATCCCTATCTGGATTCATGTTGCATGCTGGAAAAAAACAGGGTGGGAGGAAAAGACTGCATGGCCACTAATTCCATTGATGTTATAAGTTTTAGCTATTCATTCTACCATCAATTTTCATTTGCTGCATCATTATTTTGGGCCCTTTTTAGCTGATCCATTGAGCAAAAAAGCAAATGAATGCAGAGCTATTCATCTAGTACTGGCGGCAAACAAGAACACTGAAACCGCTCCTACTCTGCCAGATGTTTTGGCTTAGATTTAAAACAATATTTTATTTTTACTTTTTTATCTTCTTGGTAAGGCAATGTTATTTTCTTTGGCTCATGATAAGCATTTGTTTTATAGAAGGAGAGCGTGACGGATTCCCATTTATAATTCTAGCCAAACGTTTAGCGGTCATTCATCTGTTCGGTAGTAAGGCAAACTATTGAAATAATTGAGAATGGCTGAAATTGATAAATAAGACAAGCAGGATAAGGGAGCAACAAAGCTGACATCTTGTTTCAATTGTACTTTTTAAACATTCTGATAACATTTCTCATCTGTGAAGAAAAGCAACAGACATTTTGCATTGGTTATTCAGAGCAAGAATTGCCATTTTCCATGGTTCAGAGATATGATTATAAAATATGTGCTTGCATATACATAGGTTAATGTGTTAGAGGTGGGAAAAATGAGTTTTTAGAACTGCAAATCCCTGAATCCCACAGCCAATCTTGGATCATGGTGGAAAGAACAGTTATATCCACAAACCCTTTTAAAATAGCTATGTCTAAGCTAAAAATGTTTTCTGCATTTCTGTCTCTTGTCGCATCTTTGTGCTCTCTTTCATACTTGTTGCTTTCCAGATGTTTTAGATTGCAACTCCCGGTTTTCTCAGACAGCATTACCACTGCATGTATTGGCTTGGGGGATGGAAGCTACAGTGCATAAAATCTGAAAGACATCAATTTGGGGGAAGCTACGCTAGAATGATCAAAAAAAGGAACTTAAAAGAATACACAGGCTCCCCATTTGTACAATATCTTCGTCCCCCACCCCCAAATGTGTTTTTGTGTCTTTGCATGCCACTAGCTCTGGTGGCACAGTGGTTAAACCAAAAGGTTGTGAGTTTGATCCTGACCCAGGGTTCAAGGTTGACTCAGCCTTCCAGCCTTCTGAGGTCAGCAAAATGAATACCCTGCATGTTGGGGGCAAAATGCTAATTAACTTGTGAACCACCCAGAGAGTGCACTAAGTGCTTTGGGGCGGTGATTGATTTCCTTTGCTTTACTAGCAGAGCTTGGAAGTTACTTTATTGGACCACATCTCCAGGACCTTCAGCTACTCCTCTCAGCTCTGGGTTCAAGAGACAGTAACATCAACTCAGTTGACAGGCCATTCAACATTTTGTACTTTCCCTATACTCCAGGTCTATTGCCTTGTATGAAGATGAGAGGGAGGAAATTAATTTTTTTTTTTTAAAAAAAAATGGGTGCTGGTGGGAGAGAAATTAATACAGAATATTTGGAGATGATGTTTTTGTTATTCTAGGGTTGAACAGGAGTGGTCTCTGAAGAATGACATCTGAGAATTGCAGTTCAACTTATTGGCAGAAAAAACTTTCAAATCCTGTATTGCTCACTGTATTGTAGGAAAGATGTAGAAGAGAGAAAGGAAAATTTGTACAGTGGTTATCCGAATATTTTTAGCTATGCACACAAGGGATATAAGATTTTTGTTTCCTTATCATTTGCAGACTTCCTCCCTCCTGTTTTAAAAATCAGGTGGACCACACCTCCATCTGTTGATTTCCCCTGTGTAAAGTAATTCAGCCGCCTCCCTGCATCTCTGAAATGTTTCGATAGAGACGTAAATGTAGAAGGAAAAAGATAGACATCTTCAGGAAAGTGCTCAGAACCCAAGCTGAACTTAAGTTGAACTTGCTGATGTTCTCTGTTTTGTTTTTGTTTTTCTTTAAAGAAATTTGATGATTAGCTTCCTTTCATCCCATATTTTCAAATTTGTCCTTCCTGCTTAGGGAAGACCAGAAGTCTTAATCTCACTAGAAAGGATGAGCTAATAGTTCTTCCAGCTCATCCTGACGGTGGAAATACTAAAAGTCTCTAGGGGACTCTATTTATATAATAGTTCTAAACCAGATTTTTGATGAGTTAGTAGAAAGGTCATAGAACTTGGTAACGTATTAGATGCTTTCTTGGAATCGCATATTCCTATGACTGTTACCAACAAGATGGCTCCCAGACATGGCTTAGATCGGGGTGCTCAAACTTTTTGGGCCATGGGACAGTCATGTGGTTCAGCAGGCCAGTCATGTGGTTCCTCCCACAGGAAGCAGAAGTAAAATGTGCCTTGCCATCTGTTTTGCAACAGATATGTTTTGCAACAGGATGAGATAGATTTTACGCTGCCATTTTCTCTGCTTAAACTAGGGATGCCCAAACTATGGCCTGTAGGCCAGATCTGGCCCTAGATGCCAATTTATCCAGCCCACACCGCCCTCTTCACTCCAGGAAATGGAAGTAAAATGTGCCCAGATGGGTGCATTTTACTTCTGCTTCTGGGAGTGATGAGGGTGGTGCAGCCCAGATTAATTGGTATCAGGGGCCAGATCTGGCCCATGGGCCATAGTTTGGGCACCCCTGGCTTAGATTAAGAGATCCTCATCAGTGCCATTCCATCTTGAAGTAGAGGTACTGCTTGAGATAGAGCAACAAATTGTTTTTCCGAGTCAAGTAGTGTAGTACTATTTTGTCTTTTGAAGCAAAAACATCAATATTAAAAAATCCAGTAATCACCCTTCTCTCCCACCTTTTATTAGTAAGATTGCAATACCTGTATTAGCAAATCAAATAGTTAACTATTTTGACACTCTTTCATGAGGCCCTATACAATGCTTTGAGAGGTGCATACTCCATTCTACCTAACAGCAGGGCCAGCCCCAATCCTTCCTGTTGTCTCATACCCAACTTGCACAAGTTATTGCCCCCAAAACAAGAATGATACAGCAAACTGGTGGGTTCTTGTACGTTCTACAATTTTGTAGAAAATAGCTCTAGCTCAGGGGTCCACAACCTACAGCCCATGGGCTGGACCTGGCCCATGACAGCAAATCATCCGGCTCATGACAACAACCCCGGAAGCAGATATGTTTACGGCAGCACATTCACAAATGTGCCTCCCAAGGTTTACAGCAGCATTTACGGTGGGGAGAAACCACATGTCCAGCCCTCTCAACTGTCTGAGGGGGAGTGGTCGAGCCTGTGCTCTAGCTTCTTTTTGCCATTCTGAAGCTAACTACACATACTCACAAGTAGTCCACTCAATGGGCAAAATCCTGTTTTGAAGTATAGTAAACCACACTAGAGTATGTCCATTGAATCAATTGAGACTTAATGAATTTCTGTAGATTCTGTTGATACAAATGATCCTAAGCTAACAGTGACTTTTCATGCGAAAGAAAGTCACAATTAGAGTAGGACCATTTGAATAAATAAAAATTATAGAGGAATTCACTTACCAAATCTTCATTAATTCAATGAGCCTATTTTAGTCATATCAATGTTTTCCTTTTTAACTTCTGACTTCATATATAACTTCTAACTTTATATTTTTTGTTGTTCAGTCGCACAGTCGATTCCGACCCTCTGCGACCCCATGGACCACTGTCTGCCAGGCACTCCTGTCCTCCACCATCCCCCTCAACTCACTCAGCTCTGTGCCCATTGTCTCCATGATACCATCTAGCCATCTCATCTTGGGCCGCCCCCTTCTTCTTTTGCCCTCGACCCTTCCAAGCATCAAAGCTTTCTCAAGTGAATCCTCTCTTCTCATTTGATGTCCAAAGTACTTTAGCCTCATCTTTATTATTTGAGCTTCTAAGGAACAGTCAGGGTTGATTTCTTCTAAGATTGACCTATTTGTTCTCCTCGCTGTCCATGGGACTCTCAAAACTCTCCTCCAACACCACATCTCAAAGGCGTCTATTCTTCTGCGTTCAGCTTTCCTAATGGTCCAACTCTCGCAACCATACATTGCCACAGGGAATACCATTGCCTTGACTATGCGAATTTTTTTTTCCACTGTGATGTCTCTACTTTTCACTATGCTCCCCAGGTTTCTCATCGCTTGCCTCCCAAGAATCAGTCGCCTTTTTATTTCATGGCTGCAGTCACCATCTGCAGTGAGCTTTGATCCTAAGAAAGTAAAATCTGTCACTGCTTCTACTTCTTCCCCATCTATTTTCCAGGGACTGATAGGGCCTGTTGCCATGATCTTGGTTTTCTTTATATTAAGTCTCAAGCCAGCTTTTTCACTTTCTTCTTTCAACCTAATTAGGAGCTTCTTTAGGTCCTCCTCACTTTCTGCCATTAGGGTGGTATCATCTGCATATCTCAAATTGTTGATGTTTCTCCCAGCAATTTTGATCCCAAATTGTGATTCCTCCATTCCTGCATTGCGCATTATGTGCTCTGTGTATAAATTGAATAAGCAGGGTGACAAAATGCAGCCTTGTCTTACTCCTTTTCCTATTCCAAACCACTCCGTCATTCCATTTTCTGTCCTAACTGTTGCTTCTTGATTCATGTACAGATTTCTCATGAGGTATATAAGGTGTTCTGGTATTCCCATCTCCTTAATTATTTGCCACATTTTATTGTGGCCGACACAATCAAAAGCCTTCGTGTAATCAATGAAACAGAAGTTGACTTGTTTCTGATATTCCTTTGTTTTTTCCATGATCCATCTTATGTTGGCGATGTGATCTCTAGTCCCCCTGCCTCTTCTGAAACCTGCTTGCACTTCTGGTAATTCTCGTGCTTTTTAATCTGTTACTTTGTGTTAAATTGTGATAATATGTATGATAGGGAAACATCAGGAAGTTTGCCAAGAAAACCCTATGGACAAAGACCAAAAGGCATAACAAAGGGGAAAAATAGATGAAACAGAATGTTTAGCCCTTCAAGTCAGAAGAGGGGGGTGGATAGGACTGTGGGAGGAGAAATAGGGTGCTGTAAGGAACAATACTGCATAGGGACATGGAATGTAAGATCTATGAATCAAGGCAAGCTGGAAGTGGTAAAAAATGAAATGGAAAGAATAAGCATTGACATTTTGGGAATAAGTGAGTTAAAAGGGACAGGGATTGGCAAATTGAGCTCTGGAAAACATCACATCTGCTACTGTGGACAAGAAAACCTTAGGATAAATGGAGTAGCCATAATAGTTAATAAAAGGGTGAGAAAAGCAGTAATGGGATATAATCTTTAAAAAGACAGAATGATCTCAGTCAGAATATAAGGAAAACCTTTCAATATCACTGTAATCCAAGTATACGCACCAACCACGGGTGCAGATGAGGCCATAATTGACCAGTTCTATGAGGAATTGCAACCTCTCATAGAAATGACACCAAAAAATGATGTTCGTATTATTATATGAGATTGGAATGCCAAAGTAGGAAATCAAAAAGTAAATGGAATAACAGGCAAGTTTGGTCTTGGAACACAGAGTGAAGCAGGGCAAATGCTAATAGAGTTTTGCCAAGAGAATGCACTGGTCATAGCAAACACCCTCTTCCAGCAACACAAGAGGAAACTTTACACCTGGACATCACCAGATGGTCAACATCGAAACCAGATTGATTATATACTCTGCAGCCAAAGATGGAGAACCTCCATGCAGCCAGCAAAAGCAAGACCTGGTGCATACTGTGGCTCAGATCATAATCTACTGATTGCAAAATTCAGACTTAGACTAAAGAAAATAGGGGAAATGATTAGACCAGACAGGTATGTCCTAGACAACATCCCTAAGGAATACACAGTGGAGGTATGAAACAGATTCAGTGTTTTGGACTTGATAGACAGAATGCCAGAAGAATTATGGACAGAGGCGCAGGACATCATACAGGAGGCAGCAAGGAAAACCATACCAAAAGAAAAAAAAAGTGTAAGAAAACAAAGTGGTTTGATGAGGCTCTTAAAATAGCAGAGGAAAGAAGGAACACAAAAGACAAAGGAGAAAGGAAAAAATTAAATCAATTGAATACAGAATTTCAAAGAAAAGCAAGGAGAGATAAGGAAACATACCTAAATGAGCAGTGCAAGGAAATAGAGGAGAACAACATAAGGGGTAGGACCAGAGATCTTTTCAACCAAATTGGGGAAATGAAGGGAATGTTTAAAGCAAAAATGACCATGATAAGGGACAAAGATGGCAAGGGGTTAGCTGATGCAGAAGAGATTAAGAAAACATGGCAAGATTACACAGAGGAACTCTACAAAAAGGACTTCAACACCCCAGATAATCACAATGATGAGAACGTTGAATTGAGCCAGACATCCTAGAGAGTGAAGTCCCTAAAAAGCACTGCAAACAACAAAGCCAGTGGAGATAATGGTATTCCAGCTGAAATTTTCAAAGCCTAAAAGATGATGGAATCAAATTATTACATTCTATATGTCAGCAGATTTGGAAAACACAACAATGGCCACAGAATTGGAAAAGATCAGTATACGTTCCAATCCCAAAAAAAGGGCAATGCCAAATAATGTTCAAATTATTGAACAATTGCGCTCATCCCACATGCTAGCAAGGTTATGCTCAAGATAATACAGGATAGACTGCAGCAGTACATGGAGAGAGAACTACCAGAGGTGCAGGCTGGTTTCAGAAGAGGCAGGGGAACTACATTGCCAACATATGTTGGATCATGTTTGTTCATGCAACTGGTGATGAGAAAACACACTGGCCTTTTCACTCTTGTGTAAAATTGAAAAATCTCACACTGGTTGACCAGTTTCCCAATGTAACAGCCTTTCCCCTTCAAGAATGAGAAAATATGTGAGCGTTCTTTCCATCTGTATTCCTCTTTCTTGTTAAAGCATACACTAATTCTTTAGGTAAAGTATACACTAATTCACTAGGTAAAGGTAAAAGTCACCTCTGCTTGAAAGCCAGTCATATCTGACTCCAGGTTTCAGTGCTCATCTCTGTTTATAGCCAAAGAGCCAGCGCTGTCTGCATCTGCAGACGTTTCCGTGGACAGGTAGCAGGCATGACTAAACACTGGAGTGCACGGAATGCTGTTTACCTTCCCACCGAAGTGGTCCCTATTTATCTACTTGTAATTTCTTGCTTTCAAACTGCAAGGTTGGCAGGAGCTGGGACAGAGATGGAAGCTCATTCTGTCATGCTGTACTTGGGTCTTAAACTGTTGACCTGCCAACCTTTCAGCCATCAAGGTCAGTGTCTTTTTCCACTAAACCACCACAGTATTTTTAATTCACTAGAGCGTCATTCAATAGGTACATTCATTTTAGCATGGCATGAGGGGAAAGAACCACTCCAAACATTTGGTGCTCCTCTACGTCTTGAGCCATTCGGTCTCCGAATATTCTCTACTGTCTACTTATCTCTGAGACAGCACCATTTTGTGACAATGCAGGCATGTGGAGAGAAGGAATCAGAGACTACCTGGTCCTTCTTTTAGCACTTTCGTTTCCTTACCAGTCAAATGATGCACACAGTATAATTATACCGAGGGAAGGTTATTTGAGGTTTAATTTTGCTTCAACAAACATTAGTTGCTTCCTAAGCAGCATTTTAGCCCTATCAGTATCTTTCTAATAGCTGGCTGTTTTTTTTAATTACTGATAATTAGTATTTACACAGAGCCGTTAGCCAACAATTCCTAAAGTGCCTATAGTAATTACATATGTAAATAGTTATGAAAGAAAAATGTGCACAGTGTAATGAAATGAAAAGGGGTGTGGTAATCAGCAAAACAGAGGTCAAATTTTAGTAGCTGGCAAGTCAAAGGAAATATAAGGTACAGTATCTCAAAGGATTTACAACATGTATCCACTGTTCACCGTATATATCATGAGTTTGCTTTGCAGAACTTTCAGATTAGTTCTGCAGTGGAGCAAGGCAGGAAGCAACTAGAAATATAGGCAACTAAAATAAAAACACGTAAAAGCAGTCTAGCAGAAAGAAGGGGATTTTAAAGAGCAATGTTGTTATTATTTGTTGTCTCTGATATGCTCAAAGCAGGACAAACATAATTTCATCATTTTTGCCTCCAGAGATAGATCAGGTTTAATGTGCTCTATGAGTCAATTATTCATTTTTCTAGTGATCCATGGTATCCACAAAGTTCTCCTCCAACACCATATTTCAGAAAGACTAGTTTTGTTCTTGTCAACTTTCTATATTGTCCAACTTTCACACTCGTATATAGTGATTGGGCACACAAGAGAATGGATATCTTGGTCATGGCTTCCAGTGATATATTTTTACACTGATGATATTTTCTAATTCCTCCATTGCTGCCACTCCAAGTCACCTTCTTCTGCTTTCTTGGCTACAGTTTCTTTTGAGAGCTCTTCATACATCAGAAGTGCCAGAAGCATCCCTGCCACTTACCCAAAGTTCCAGTGGCTAGAGAAGGGAGAGAGGGAATTCTTGCTAGGTATGCATTGCTTGCTTGTGTTCTTGTTTTTGTTTCTTGATCTGTCTCCGTTATGATTTGCTTAGAGAACTGTCTAATAAAGTTTTGTTTCTTCACCCACTGAGTGCTTATTATCTCTGCTATCCTGTGTGGCAAGACATAAGGTGTGATGGGAAGGGTAGTTTCTAAGGTCATCTTTTTTCAGTAGTCTATCCTTCTCAACATGCCTTGCCTCTTAGGATCTCCCCATGAAACCAGCACTCAAAAGAGAATGAGATGCTCTGGAAGTGAAGCAGCTCTCTTTTCTTTTTTTCTCCAGGTACTACATGCTGCTTGAATTTTTCCTTTCTTTACTGGCATCCAGGAGTTGACGTGGAGTTGCCTGAGCATGGTTTGATGAGGAGGCACCATGTGGCACATTACTTCCTGTCATAGATAGCCAAACCTGAGCTGCACAGCTGCCTGTCCTTTGGTTATTGCTTCTGAGAAGGATCAACAAGGGACAGAACAAGTACATGTGCTTGAGTTTGAGCGGGAATTACTCGTTCATTCTTATCCTTAAGTGGGAATGTAAATCCTGACCTCTGTCCTTTTGCATGAAAACAAGGAAACACATGCTCACTTTGAATAAAGTAGAGGTAAAAAGATCAATAATCATAGAACCAAAGTGCAACTAAACAAAATATTGCATTAACATTGCTCGGATGCTATTCCTTATTCCCACTGGTGATGTAAAACTCAATCCGCAATGAGCTGCATCTGCTTAAAAAGTCTTCTTCTCCTCCCCCTCCCCCCATTGGATGTTGAGGGAGATGCAAGGTTCTTGTTCTGGCACTTCTAGTGGTCTCCACTGGTGTTATTTTGGTGTTCTTGTAATATTTCTTTGATGTTATCTCTCCACCTTCCTCTGGGTCTGCTTAAGAAGTTTGCTTTTCCAATTCTTGTCCCTTGTCAAGTTACATGTCAAGTTACATGTCAACCAAAGCATCTAAATCAGACTAGATCTGAGTGTCTTTATCTATGAAATTCTGCACAAACTCTTCACAGTGGGCTTCCATGGCACAACCATGGCAGGTGGACAAAAAAACCTCCAGCCCACTGAGGAATTTCAAAACTTGGGTGGGGCTCATAATGGAAGAATGGGGTCCTTCAGACAGCCTGGAACCAGTATCATGTGAATCTCATCTGTCTTCTGACCTGGGTTATAGGAAAGTTAGTGTTAAAATGTGCTCAACATTCACCATTTCAAAGGAAAAAATGCACCTAGAAATCTGTGCTCCAGAAATCAGACAAACTGAATTTTTATGGAAGTTCTCACCATGCCTATTGTACAATCCTAGGAGAGATCACATTGCTTATTCCATTAATATAAATTATTAAGATGAAACAGTCTTTTACATGTCAGCATCTGCAGACCAATATGAAATTAATGATTTCATTCCATTATAG
The DNA here is from genome assembly GCA_030440675.1 of Furcifer pardalis. Lineage (NCBI taxonomy): Eukaryota > Metazoa > Chordata > Lepidosauria > Squamata > Chamaeleonidae > Furcifer > Furcifer pardalis. The sequence continues at coordinate 13,675,931 of CP126894.1, read as the reverse complement.
GATAATAAACCTTTACGTTTCAGAGAGGGAAATTGGGGCCACTTCATGCACTCACACAACTGAATTAACAGATAAATATACCATGAGGCTTGACAATGTACTCATTCTGCCTGCCTTTCTTTCTCATTCTCTCTCTCTCTTTCTCCATATTTATATGTATCCTGTTTGTTTACATGCAACATGGCCGATAGCCATCTAATGCTCTTAGAAATCCTGCTTACAGTATTGCAAGCAGATAGCATCAGGAAGAATGCATACCAAACTGTAATCTCCTCTCTAGAGGAATAAGGGACTGATCGCTCTAAGCAAACTTGAAGTGAGATTACACGGTAGGTTTACACCAAATCATAGCTCCTTGGCATCCTGATTGGTGCCTGTCATGTTGTTAGGGGTAGCTAGTTAATCCAAGACCCGCCAGCTTCTTGGATCACAGTTCGGCTAATCCCCCCTCTGATATGAGACAGGCAAAATGAGCTTATTCACATTTGAGGCCAATTTGGAGTTCAGCTGTATGCTGAGTCGTTGGTAAATTTTGTTCCTCCCTGGTTTCTAAATTAATGCTTTGATGGCCTATAACATACTGCAGCCCTGAAGCTGAGAGAGAGGAAGGAAAATCTGAACTCACTAGGGTTCCTGTTGTCATTTGGAAAAGCATACTTTGTTAGCAAGCACTTTTTTTATCAGCAGAGGCTGTAACTTGAGGTGAAGTGTTTCCTCGCATTTCAGAGCAGTGTTATAATTTGAATTTGGTACACAGCACGGTTTCTCTGCGAGTTCCTATTACCCACACTGGATCTTCTTAGAGATGAGAAACAGCAAGGGATGGATTAAAAGAAGCCTAGCAGGCATTTGGAACCTCCTTAGACAGCAGGCATTTTCCAGACTATTATTCAAAATACAGTACCTGTGTTTCTTAATTCCACCCTCCCCCACTCCCAATTTTTATGTCTGCTGGAATAAAAGAATTTAAAATTCAAGAGTACTTCAATAAAGGTATAACTTTTACATTTCGTCCCCAACATCAATTAAACCAGGGTTCCCAACCTTTTCAAGCCGGGGACCAGGTCATGTTCTCTCAGTTAGCTTTGAGGGCCAGGTGGCCATTTTGCTCTGCCTGTATGATGGGGGTGGCCATTTTGTCCCAACAGCTTCAAAGGGGTGGCCATTTTGTTTCTTGGATGCCCTTGGAGGGGTGGGGGGCACATGAAATGGCACCATGGGACAGATCTGGCCCGTGAGCGTTAGGTTGGGAACCCATGAATTAAACCTTTAAATTAAATGGTGGTAGAGAGGCAAAGTTTAGGAAGATCATCGATCAAATCCACCAGAACTCTACATACTATCTTTAAAACACAGGAGTTCATCAGTGAAATAACTGGGCTGACTTCTCTAGGGAAGTAGTTCTACTTCATGCATGCCACATCCAAAAATATCTGGTTTCTTATCCCTTTCCATCTTTAAATGGATGAATGGGAATAGCAAGCCCATTTATTTTATTCAGAGAGGTTTGGATCCTGCCTCCAAGGGGTCTGTGTTTCTTTTCTCAAGACCCCATCTTCTACAGATTGACAAAATATTAATGAAACTTTGGACACCTGAGGGATAGCTGGAGAAATATTCTTGCATCATGAGCTTCAGAGTCATCTTTACTTACTCCAGGTTGTCCCAACTGGGAAAAAGTTCAAATCAGATGAAGCTTTTGAGTTTGGACCACTTGGTGTAGTAGTAACACCTCCCCAATGAAAGAGAGGAAGCAGATTTCTATCTCTTTGTGTTTTTATTAGTTTAGAAGGTATAATTAACCTCTGCCGTTCTTAATAGGACACACAGAAATCATTCCCAAATCATTGATCAGCCAATATTTCTTCTCGTTCTCATCCTCATCCTCCTCGTTCTCCATTTATAGGCCAGATGTGAGGCTGCCAAAATGAATCAGCCTTTGGGTGAGTTCATTCTGTAGCTTAGGCTTCTAGGAATTGAAGTCTACCTGTGATTTGTGGAACATAGTTTGGGAAATGCATCTAGTCTAAGGCCTTTAATGGCCTCCTAGTAAGAACAAGGGAGCCATGCATAACCTTAGTATTTGTCTATGCCAGGGGTGCCCACACTTTTTGGGCCATGGGCTGATCATGTGGTTCAGGGAGCCGGTCACTAAGGCCTGGGGGCCGGGTGTGGCTCCTGACTCCAATTCATCCAGCCCGCGAAGCCCTTGTTGCTCCTGGAAGCAGAAGTAAAAAGCGCCCATACAGGTGTGTTTTACTTCTGCTTCCAGGAGTGACGAGGGCTTCGTGAGCTGGATGAATTGGCATCGGGGGCCACAGCCGGCCCCCGGGCCTTAGTTTGGGCACCACTGGTCTATGTGTTTATTTAAACCAGGGCAAGTGACTTCAAGAGGCCTGGACCAGTTTTCTACTCCTCAGGATATTCTGGTGACCACAGAGATCACCAAATACCTGTCCCATTAAATGAGTGTCACTTGACAATCTATTGAAAAAGTGAAATCCAGTTTAAGAGGCCTTCAAGAATGAAAGTGCTCATGTTTCTGCTGGAAAATATACATATATTTGGCAGTGAGGCTCCAGGAGACTCTAGAAGGACCTGGACAACAAAAATACCTTATGAGTTGCATCAACACTTTGCCTCTCTTGATTTGCCTTCCTGACATTTTTATCATAATCTAGATAAAGGTTGCCCTTGCTGAAAAGCCAGTCATATCCAACTCTAGGGTTCAGTACTCGACTTGTTTATAACCAAAGAGCTAGCGCTGTCTGTGTCTGCAGATGTTTCCATGGACATGTGACAGGCATGACTAGCACAGAACGCTATTTACCTTCCCACAGAAGTGGTACCTATTTATCTACTCACAATCTCTTGATTTCAAACTGATAGGTTGACAGGAACTGAGTCAGAGATGGAAACTCTGAGCCAGAGATGGAAACCCATTATGCAGCACTCGGGTCTGGAACTGCTGACTTGCTAGTCAAGTTCAGCATCTTAACCACTAAGCCACTGCAGTCCCCCATATCATTACCTACACACAGGTAAATCCCCTTCAAGGATGGACAGATCTGTTTGGCTTTACATAAAAGACTGTTTTTCCCCCACCCAGGCACAAGTTTGTTCCATTTCTTAACCCCATCAGTTTTCTCAGTAGTTCTGCCAGTGCAAAAGAAAAAAGAAAGACATCTGCTTCAAAATTCATTTGCATTTCTGTTAGTGATTTCCCCCTATTAGACCTACAATTCTCTAATGCATGCTTTATGCAGTTTTCCTTTATTAATGCACATTTGCATGTCTTTCTTGATTGGTGAACAGTGTCGCAAAATCCAAGTGCAAAAATGGAAGGACTTTGCATTTTGTATTTGTATCATAGTCTGTGAAGTATGAATTCAGCTGGTTTAGATTAAAATGTGAGCCGGATGGATTTTAGCCTGCATCCCCAATCTATACACTGTTCTGATGCAAAATAATCTGTTTGACTTTATGCAGAAAGGAGATGAGTTTTATCAGGCTATAAATCCTGGACATTGAGTAGGATTCATCTGGTGACCTTCTGAGTAATGCACTCCTCACTGAAGAACAGGCACTAAATGATGCAACAGTGAGAACAATAATGATGCATTAGTGAGATCATCTCTGATGATGGAATGTGCACAAGACGGAAGAGAGCAAATGATGGGCAATGAACCAGTTTTTCTGCTCATAATCAAAATTAGTCCTGCCAGAAAAGGCAAAAGAAGGAAGAAAAAGGACCGTCTGAAATGTGGTTTTGCCGCTTTATGGCTCTTTCAGTTCATTAGGTAGTTTTTAGCTGATCAAGCACCTGTCCTGTGACCAATTAATTAATTAAATTTAAATAAATTTGCATCTGATCAAAACCTCACTACAGATAATTCTTTGTAGAAGGAAATTGGGCAAGTTTCAATCTAATAAATAAAAACAACTGCTCAGAGCTAGAAATAACAACTCAAGTGTTATTTTCCCAGTCCACTGCAAAAGTGAAACAACACCCAAATAAGCAACAGTGCACTTGACATGAAAATGTATCCAGTTTGACTTCTATGCTCAGCAAACCTGAATACTCTACAACCATTTCATTGGGTAGAACAAACAGCATCATTAAAATTCCAGTAGCCTTGAATCAATTACACACTCGCAGAAATCCTGCTGGTGTTCACATAAGGTTTATCTAACCCTTTCATACCCATTATTAGTGCAATCCTTACTCAAAAATGTAGAATTAGGCAGAAGGTTTCTCTAGTCTTCTTCTTCTTTCATGTTTAGGCCAAGGTACCTTTTGGTGAGTTCATTCTGCAGTTCCCTTTGCCTGACCTAGTGTGAGAAAGATTAGCGGGCAACACAAGGTTTCCGTTACCAAGGTACACTGATTGTAGTTCAAATATACCACAATCTTTTAGGTGACCCTTTCTGTGTACCCTGGCTTTTCCAGTGACAGAATGGAAGTCTTAAAGAATGAATGAGAGAACAATCTACTGGCAGTACTAGTGTACTAAGATCTGTCAGGAGAAGAGCCAGAAAAGAGTTGGGTTGAAGGATGAGCTGAATTCTTCCAGATCTGCAATTCCTCTAGGCTGGAGATGAATCTCCAATATTAGCACTAAGGTAGGCCTGCACAAGGATTTTCTCCTTCCTCTTCACCCTCTTCTTCTTCTTCTTAATTCATTGACATCCAGTGTGTTGAATTCAAGCCTCGCTTTTTGCTCTCACAAATCATTTAGCACTATGCTGATTCTATTCATTGTCTTATTTCATCCATCCATCTGGTTTGTGGTCTTCCTTGACTCCTTCTTCTGATCTAAGATCGCTATTGTTGAATTTCTTAATTCCATCACCTATCTATTTGTGAGTATGGCCACTCACCTCAATTTTAATGATGCCGTTTGTTCTACAGAAGAACTACTCAACATTAATGCTGACAATGAAGCAATCGAAATGAAGATTTTGTATATTTTGGTTCAGTCATCAACCCAAATGGAGACTGCAGCCAAGAAAGCAGAAGAAGGCTGAAACTCAGATAGGCAACAATGAAGGAATTTATAAAGCTCATCAGTGTAAGGATGTATCACTGAAGACCAAGACCAAGACCATCCATTCTCTTGTATGTCTCTCCTTGGTGGTGGTGGTTGTGGTGGTGGGGCTGTACCAGATTGGCAAGGATTGGCTGAGGATTTTGCTTATTATCTGATTGAGAAAATTGCTCGGATTCGTTCGGGGTTTAATCCTGGCATGGGTTGTATGGGTCTGGAGTTGACCGGACTGCAGTCTAGCCATGTTATCTGGAGTCAGTTTGATCCAGTTGTCCCTGAGGAAGTGGACAGGCTCCTTGCACCTGTTCGTGCCACTGCATGCCCTTTAGAGCCTTGTACCACCTGGCTGGTGAAAGCATCCAAGGCAGTGACAGGTGGCTGGGTTGAGGCAATAATTAATTCTTCACTTCAGGAGGGGGGGGGGGTTCCCTGCACCATTAAAACATGTTTTGGTGTGCCCCCCTCCTGAAGAAATCATCACTTGACCCAGCAGTACTAACTAACTATAGACCTGTATCCAACCTTCCCTTTTTAGGGAAGGTACTGGAGAAGGCAGTGGTGTGGCAGTTACAGGATGAAATTAAGTTTGTCCTGCTTTGGGCACATCACAAGAAGGCAAAATTCTCTAGAAAAGACAATAATACAGGGGAAGGTTAAAGATGAAATAAAAGGTGGATTGTCTCTTTATAGTAATCCACAGACTTGAGTTCACAAAAACTGATCATGGCTGTTGAGGACAGGACATTTTGGTGACTAGACAATATGTAAGAACAGTCTGTTATTTTTGTCTTTTGCTGAAGGTAGTTTCTTATTTTACCTACTTCAGTTAGTGTTGGCTTAGCTGACCGTTGGCTATTTGGACCACTTAGGATCCTACTCTTTAGTAGCCACTGAGCAAAACTGAGTAAAACATTAAATGTTGTTTGTTTTCTTTCCATTCTAATGAATTTTCCCTATTGAGTACTTTCCAAACCAGAGAAGCAGATGCAAATGGCTCAAACCCACACTGTTGGATGCATTCCACGTAAAATTTAGGAATATGTCCTTATTTGACAAATGTACAAAAATCTCTATTCACTCTTTTGAAGTGTACCCAAACCATACTTTATTCATTGGGGATATGTACTCATTAATGCATTGATAATGGCCACAGGATTGGAAAAGATCAGTATACGTTCCAATCCCCAAAAAGGGTAATGCCAAAGAATGTTCAAATTATCGAACAGTTGTGCTCATCCCACACGCTAGCAAGGTGATGCTCAAGATAATACAGGATAGACTGCAGCAGCACGTGGAGAGAGAATTACCAGAAGTGCAGGCGGGGTTCAGAAGAGGCAGGGGGACTAGAGACCACATTGCCAACATACGTTGGATCATGGAAAAAACAAAGGAATATCAGAAACAAGTCTACTTCTGTTTCATTGATTACACTAAGGCCTTTGACTGTGTGGACCACAACAAAATGTGGCAAGTAATTAAAGAAATGGGAATACCGGAACACCTTATAAGCCTCATGAGAAATCTGTACATGAATCAAGAAGCAACAGTTAGGACAGAAAATGGAATGATGGAGTGGTTTGGAATAGGAAAAGGTAAAGGAGTAAGACAAGGCTGCATTTTGTCACCCTGCTTATTCAACTTATACACAGAGCACATAATGCACAATGCAGGGATGGAGGAATCACAATTTGGGATCAAAATTGCTGGGAGAAACATCAATAATTTGAGATATGCAGATGATACCACCCTAATGGCAGAAGGTGAGGAGGACCTAAAGAAGCTCCTGATTAGGTTGAAAGAAGAAAGTGAAAAGGCTGGCTTGAGACTCAATATAAAGAAAACCAAGATCATGGCAACAGGCCCTCTCAGTCCCTGGAAAATAGATGGGGAAGAAGTAGAAGCAGTGACAGATTTTACTTTCTTAGGATCAAAGCTCACTGCAGATGGTGACTGCAGCCATGAAATAAAAAGGCGACTGATTCTTGGGAGACAAGCTATGAGAAACCTGGGTAACATAGTGAAAAGTAGAGACATCACATTGCAAACAAAAATCCGTATAGTCAAAGCAATGGTATTCCCTGTGGCAATGTATGGTTGTGAGAGCTGGACCATTAGGAAAGCTAAGCGCAGAAGAATAGATGTCTTTGAGATGTGGTGTTGGAGGAGAGTTTTGAGAGTCCCCTGGACAGTGAGGAGAACAAATAGGCCAATCTTAGAAGAAATCAACCCTGACTGCTCCTTAGAAGTGCAAATAGTAAAGATGAAGCTAAAGTACTTTGGACATCAAATGAGAAGAGAAGACTCACTTGAGAAAGCCTTGATGCTTGGAAAGGTTGAGGGGGAAAGAAGAAGGGGGCGGCCAAGGGTGAGATGGTTAGATGGTATTGTGGATGCAATGGGCACAGAGCTGAGCGAGTTGAGGGGGATGGTGGAGGACAGGAGTGCCTGGCGGACAGTGGTCCATGGGGTTGCAAAGGGTCGGAATTGACTGTGCGACTGAACAACAACAAAAAAGCATAAGTTTTGGGAAAATGTATATAAATATACAGACAATTTGCCATAATTTCACATTGAAGTAGTATCGAATTCTTGTGGAGACAAAGTAAGGAGCGAGTCCACAGAAATTAATGCATTAGATCTGCTCATCTGCCATTTTGACTATAATAAAGGAAACAGGTAGCTCCCTTAATATCTGCAAACAAGTTTTTCCTTTTCCAGATACCAATGAGGTTCCTTTTATTCCATTTTCCTTGAGACAAATAGGTCTTATCATTCTGAAATTACAAGTCTCTGAATAATACAATGAATATTGATCTAAGGGAAGCTGATAATAATCAAGCATTGTGGCGAACATGTGTGTGAATATACTGGTTGATGTGCCTCCTAGATGCAAATTGCTGTTTTTCATAGGTCAACCTGGCAACTGTATCTCTGAAATATAACAAGTCAATCCAATGTTTTATTTTTTCAAAAAATAATAATCTTTTTTCTATCATCAAAGTCAATAAGTGATGTGTGCATTGCTTTGGAAAGAACATTATGGTAAATAAACCAAACTCTAAACAAATGTGCAGTGTCCATGACCTCAGTATGTTGAAGCACAGTGAAGAAGGCAGGTAAAATATGCTCAGTTTGCATTTTAACATAAACCTATTTAATTTGCATTTTGCAAACTGCTGTGTAAACCAATATACTGATATCCTTCAGTCAAGAGCAGCTGGTGACTCCATTTTCAAGGACATTGTGGAACCATTCCACATTTTAGTCTCCTGTTGACCAGAGCTATCCAGAGTGCTTAATCCCATCCCACAAAAATGTCCAGCATCATGGATGACTCCTATAAAGTATGACCTAAAGCCAGGGTGCCCAAACTTTTTGGGCCATGGGCTGGTCACATGGTTCAGAGGGCTGGTCACTATGGTCCAGGGGCCAGATCCAGCCTCCGATGCCAATTCATCCAGCCTGGGAAACCCTCACCGCTTCCGGAAGCAGAAGTACAATGCACCTGCACGTTTTACTTCTGCTTCCGTGAACGATGAGGGCTTTGTAAGCCTGATGAATTGGCATTGGGGCTGGATCCAGCCCCTGGGCCATAGTTTGGGCATCCCTGACCTAAAGAGTGTACTCACAGCACTCCCAAAAATGGAGTCACCAGCTGCCTTTGGGTTCAGTACATCTACCTCCCCATTTTTTGTGACTACAAGTTTTTCACAAAAGCTAACCACCAGAATCCAATTACATATGCCTGCCAGCATATGTAATAGCATATAAACAAATGGCATAAATCTCAACAATGAATTTGCTGCCAGTTCTAATGTTGGTGGTTGCATTGCTTGTCATGTGCCAAGTTACATGACACATGTAACAGAAAACACAAGCACTGACTTTTCAACAAGTGGCAATCCACATCTGAGATTTATACTTTTGGACTTATTTTCCCTTGCATAATGTGTTGGAATATTGGATACATGATGTTGCTCCTCAGTGTATTAGAGGTTTCTTTGTTTAATTGTCTTAAACAGTTCTTGGTTTTTTATTCACCTGGCTCAACACATCTACATTAGTTACATGGTCAACCCATGATATCATTGGCAGACATTGGTAGATCCACATTTCAAAAGCTTTGATTTTTCTTTTCAGATGGTTTATTCCATGTCCAAGCTTCGAGTCCATACAGCAACACTGGGAATGTGTAACATCTCACTATTCAGATCTTCACAGTGAAAGTTAGATCTCAACTACATAGGTTAGGTTTAGGAGGGGCATTTCAGAGAGGGAAAGAAGCCATGTACGGACAGGAACAATACTATTTCTTGTTTGCAAGGCTAGAAAGTGAAGCCTTTAAAGTCCAGTTGGGAAAGCCTGGTGGTCACCAGGCTGGAGTTCCCCTATTTTTACTTTACAAAACCTAGCTGAGAGCCCTGACACTGCCAATGGGAGATAGACCAGATGAAACACAGGGCCATTAAGGGACTGAATTATAAATAACAGTGGCAAGGAAATGGGCTATTTAGACAAATGTAATTGAGTGGAAATGGCATCAAACTCATTCTGATCTAGCTTTATGTGCACAGGGAACAGATCTGACTTTCCACAGCCACTGGTGGCGGCTTCTGACTATCTCATTCAATCTTGTTGGGTGTGGAATGGAATCAAGAAAGCAAACAGACCTTAAGGGAACAAAGAAACTTCCCTGAGCAGAAAGAGGAAGATTATCTATTTAAATGACAATAAGGAATGACAAAGAGAGACCCTGACAGGACTACAACTTGATTAAGATGGAGCTTTTCATTAATGGGGATATAGCAACCCTAATTGTTACAAAAAACTATATTCAGCAGTTTTCCATCATTCTAATTCCATTTCAAGTGAGTTTAATTTAATTTATCCAATGAGTAATTCTTCGCTTTGAATGAATTTATGTGTAAGCCATTTTTTTCTTTCTTTCTCCAAAGGGACAATGTTGTTGTACATGAAAGGTTTTTCCCCCATTCCCTTTAGAAATCCCTCTGTAGATTTTCTACAGTGTAGAATCTATGTGCACAGATTGCATGTTTTGCTTCCATTTTGTTTTAAAAACAATTTATTCCTCATGGTTTCCCCCCTTGAAGTTGTAGGTACCACTGAAGAAGAAGTAGAAATGTCTGATCCAATGAATTTGGGTCACCTCATCCAAAAATTCCAAGGTGAGGAGCCTTCCTTACTCTAGTATATGACTGGATAAATATTTGGATATCATGGGGCAAAGCATTCAGATTTAGATACAGGTACAGTTGTACCTCGCTTAAAGAGCAGAATGTGTTCCACAGGATGGCTCTTTAAGTGAGTTTCCTCTTTAGGCGAAACACCATTGTGAATTACCAATTGGGAGGTGGATTGCGAACCCCGATTTATTTGTTAAGCGAGTTTTTAATTGGTTTTATTTGTTAAGTGAAGCAAACATTCAGAGAAAATTCTGCTCTTTAAGCGAGTTACTCTTTAAGCGAGGCACTCTTTATGTTGAGGTTTGACTGTACAGTAATACCCCAGATAATGATTGGACCGGATAGCGCTAGAATCGGATAACGATGCAAGATTTTTGGAAAAACCTTGCATCGGATAACGATTCTATTGAACGATCTTTAGCGTTATCTTAGCCAATTGTGTGTGTGTGTGTGTGTGGAGGGTTGGATTGGGTAGAACATCTACCCAACACACACACACACACACACACACACACACACACACACACACACACACACACACACACACACAACGATGGATCGCTGCTACTGAACTAGGGTCGGGCAAAAAGCAGGCGGGTGCCTGCCTTTCCCCCGACCCTAGTTCAGTAGCAGCGATTGCTGGATGAAGCCTAGTGGCGCACAGGCTAGCTAGCCTGAGCAGCGCTAGGCTTCATCAAGAGCCCGTCTGGGCTTGCCTTCCAAAGCCCTTGCGGGCTGTGTCCAAAGCCGCTGGGCTTCGGACATAGAATGGGTGCCTCTTCCCCCCACCCTACTGGCCCCATAGCGCTTGCTAAGGGGCTAGTAGGGTGTGGGGAAGAGGCACCCGCTTGCGCGCCTTGTAGTGCGCCATAGTGCTTGCTAAGGGGCCAGTAGGGTGCTGGGAAGAGGTACCTGCTGGCATGCCTTGTAACGTGCCAGTGGGTGTCTCTTCCCCTGATCCTACTGGCCCCTTAGCAAGCACTAAGGGCCAGTAGGATCGGGGGAAGAGGCACCTGCTGGCATGCTACAAAGCACGCCAGCAGGTGCCTGTTCCTCCCACCTCACTGGCCCCTTAGCCTGTTCCCCCCCACCCCACTGGCTGTTCCCTCCCACCCCACTGGCCTCTTAGCTAGCGCTAAGGGCCCAGTGGTGTGGGGGGAACAACCACCCACTTGTGCGCTACAAAGCGCACAAGCGGGTGCCCTGTGTCGCCACCCGACATGAGCCTTAGCAAGTGCTAAGGCTCATGTTGGGTGGCGAGACAAGGCACCTGCTCGTGCACTACAAAGCGCACGAGCGGGTGCCTTGTCTCACCACCCGACATGAGCCTTAGCAAGCGCTAAGGCTCGTGTCGGGTGGCAAGAAGAGTTTCCCGATCGCGCGCCACAAGGGACAAACTGTGCTGTTTGTTCCTTGTGGTGTGCAATCGGGCGGCTTGTCTCGCCACCCAACACGAGCCTTAGCCCTTGCTAAGGCTCGTGTTGGGTGGCGAGAAGAGGTTTGCCCCCGAAGTCAAGCTGACCCTAGGCTAGCAATTGCTATCCTAGGGTCAGTTTGACTTCAAGGACAAACTGTGCAGTTTGTCCCTGACGTCAGGGCTTTTTTTAAAGCGTTGTTCGATGCATGTATCAGAGAATGCTAAAAATCAGATAACGTCATGACTTGTGGAACCAAGTCATAACGTTATCCGGTGTATTACTGTATTTTCAAAGATAAGATAACATACTTTCAATATTTATTTCTTTTCCACTTAAACCTCAAGATCCACCAAAAGAATCCAGAATCCTACTGAATATTTATACTGGCATTAAGAGCTATGGTGTAACAGAGAGTACTGAACAGTTATGAATTAAGAAGCCCCTGACTGAACCTTTGGTCACGTGGCAGTTACATGACTTGGCACATGACTAGGAATTCAATTGGAGACCATATATTAGCAGTCTAGACTCCAATTTATACTATTCTACTTGTACCAAGGTAAATATTCAACTGGATTCTGGAGAATGATTCTGAGACACTTATTTGGATACCAGCTCACTCCAACGTGCAGTACTTGGGAATCAAACTCCAGCCTTCCAGTTGTCAAGTTCAGCATCTTAACCACTTGAGCCACCACAGTGCCACAGCTGGGTACATAATTCTGAGTGTATAATTTACATGTTAATTAACATATCTAAGTTGTTCTTCCAGCCTAGGTCAGGTCACAGCTTCTCTTGTCAGACTCTGAATTGACTATTTCCATGAGAAAACAATGCCAATGATAATGCCAGAAGCATTAATAGGCCACCTGGCCAGATGCAAGCCTGCTTTGGACAATTAAGCTCCAGAATGATCTTGTCACCCCTGGATAGGCTTTATTGATAAGGACAATCACTATTAGCATATATCAATGCCATGGAGTTCCAAGCCATTCCCCGAGGTGCTGTCTGTGCAAGGAGAAGCTTGCCCCATCTTCAGAGGCTTATGGACATGTGCACCCTTTGAGATAGCCTTCACCCAAGAAATGAAAATGCCTGTTTGGACTCTTTGTGGTTCTTCATCATGAATACTTATGGACATTAAACCTCAGCATTGTGTGATAATGTGTAAACATTTTACCTTCTTTGTGTAATAATATGTGGACATTGGGTTTTATTGGTGTGCCATTGTGTAACTATTTCTTGTACTTGTAATCCTCCTCCTCCCCAGTCTGAGACAGATGCAGCAAGTCCCTCCTCCCTGATGTTATGTATGTATAAATATTCCCAGTTGGATCAGAACTGGGCTGATCTTTTGCCCTTAGAGAGATAGCCCTGTAGGAGTTTTCTTGCATAGATATTTTTGGCACACTGTGCAATAAATCTGCTTATTTTTCTCACAGTCCTTTGCCTCTTGGTCTGTTATCTTCTCTGCCAGAGGTTCTTAGAATAAAATAAGCTGAAAACACTATTATGGTTCCTTTCCAGGCATTCTAGGGCCTGCCACCCCCTCTTTGGGGCATGTGGACCAAAGGCAGCACCCCAGCTTAGGGATGCCAAGGAATTTCAGGTATCACAACAAAGCATAGTTTTCTAGTTTACATTTATTTGCACCCAAGTGTTGTTTCCCTTAAGATAGTATTTGTGTAGTTTTGCTTAATGTGCATACATTAATTTGTCAAGAACTTATGAAAATACTTTCCTTTCGCACAGAATGTAGAAAATAAATTAGCAGTTTCTCATTTTCATACATGAAAATAAAATAAGTAAGGATTTAGATCCATACACATTACAGAACAATGCCTGAGCCTACACATGAACTATTTGGTCATGTCACATTCTCATGTAACTAAGGATAGATAGATATAGTTTCACTGAGTAAATGAGATGTTATCTCTCATATTAAGCTACAATTGCAATATAATTTAATTATAATACAACTTTGATTGCAATTGCAATATAGCTTAATTATAATATCACCATTGGAAGAAGAAATGAACCACAAATAGCTAGTTATTTCTAGATGGCCAGAATCCTAGTCATTAGTTATTCCAGTGTAAGTGCAATAATTTAAATTGTAGTTGCAAATTGGTGCTTGTAACCTTCATTGTGTATTTGCTCATACAATTGGCATGCAGCAAATGATGCAAGTGGAAAATTGTTAATCAAGATGCTCTCTTTTAAGCAGTACTGCATGAATATCAAAGCTAAACTCAGTACAAAGAAACAATATCATCAGGAAGTTGACAAACTATATATGGGGAGCTCAACCATCTATGTTGTGTACATCAGCAGAGTATGCTGCTTCAGTAACATGTGAAACAAGTTGATATTTCTGTTAAACCATGTGCATAGTGATAGGATGCCTCAAACATACACCAGTTGAGAAAATATATCTTCTTGTTGGTATTGCACCACCTAAGATAAGGAGAGAAGTAGCAATGGATGCTGAAAGAACTAAGCGAGAGAATGATCCTTGATATTCTTGATATTATCTATTCAGGATCTTCTACCAGCCTTACACACACTTTGCAAATACCTTAAAGTGGTGCACCTTATGTATTAGAAGGCTTTAAGGCTTAGTTAGGCAAGTCCCACCTGAACTTTCTACTCAGAAAATAAAGCACTGGAGCAAGAACAGGAAGCTTGGGATCAATACTTTTCCCACGTATGCTTCCACTGTGTGGAGCCTAATTTCTGAACAAGGTTGTTTACTCCTTCAGTGAGAAAAACAGAAGCAATTCCATTTTGGAATCCTTTGCAACCTTACAAACCCATTGAACTCTAGGGTTGGAAGGGAGCTAATGGCTAAAGTGACTTCATTCCAAGTGTAGTATTTTGAAGATGGTATTAATGTGTCCCATTTCCTCAGGCTCACTTAGACTCAGCTTGAGGAGAGTGAAAGTCTCTTTTAAGGATTCTATTAAAGCTCATACCTTGGTAAGAAAAAAACAGCTGAATTCTAGTACACCACAGGTTTTCTATTTAGCTGAAGAGCACTATCAGTGCTCCTGCTGGTTGTAATTATGGTGCCTGAAATATTGCCAGCACTATAAGACCATGTCCATTTATCTTTGTTGGATTCTGAGAACAGCCTTCATTGTAGCTTCGTTGCAGCCTTCGTTGTAGCCATGTTGGCAGTCAAGAGCCATGCTGGCCAAAATCCTGTGGCATAGTTACACAGAAGGTGTGAATTTTAGCTGTGGACTGCAGCTTGCCCATGGCCACATGGGATGGCTCTACTTACAGGAGGCACAGTGAAAATCAAACTCCCAACCTCTGGCTCTACAGACAGATATCTAAAACAATGAGCTTTCAGTCAGCATCTATCTACTCACTTATGTTCCTTCCCAAGTTCCCTTAATTTCCATTTATGGAACACGTCACTACCACTTGTCCAATGGGAGATGTATCTCCACACATCACAGTCATAGCCAGACTGACCTCATCTCCCTTTCCCTTTCCTGGAGTTCTTTACTCTGGACATGAAAAGCATTCTACATTTTGCTGCTGCTGCTGCTGCTTCTGCTTCTTCTTCTTCCGTATCTGAATCTGAATATTGGTGACCCTCATGGTGATGATACATGGAGAGTGTCCTGAGAATATAATGCAGTGGCTTTTCATCTGCCTTCCGCATGACACCCATACCACTGACCCAGTTCTGCAAGTCACTTTCTAGTCCTTTTGGCATGCCAGGCTAGATTTGATGAAGCTGCTGCCCTCCATCAGGATGGATTCAAGTGGGATTTAATCCATTTAGGGACCACCACCCTTCCCTGTGGACTTTGCCACCCAAATCCGTTAGTCCTCAGGGTGGTCAGGTTAGTTAACTTCTGCCTGACACTCAGCGTTGAGTTGTTGGCAGTATGGCTTATTCTATTACCATAGCAGGATAACCTGGCCAGACACTAATTTGCTACTTAGACCATCTCATCGTGAGGATTCCTGTGTGAGGAGCTCTGCAAATCCCTATATAGGTGGTTGGCATGTTGGCATACTCTTACAATGAATGAGAAAAAAACCCCTACAGATTTAATGAATGGTTGCCTCTTGAAGGTTGGTGATGACATTCTTTGAACACTGATCCTTGTAGTTGCAAATATCAATTCAGTTCCAATAATTATGAATCAGAAGCTGTCTCTTTTGGGTATGTTGAACATTCATATACAGGTGATTTAAATTACAGAAAGCTTTAAGAAAGTCAATACCTAGCAGGCAAAAGAACATAAAGGTTGCTTTCCGGGAGGCCTCAATTCATTAAGAGTCTGCTAGATAAGATCGACGTTTTTAAAACTCCTTGCAATGCCTAAGCAATAATTTTTCACATTTACGGCTTGTCATAGAGCGAGCTGACTCTCCATCACAATTTTTGCTTTCCCGCCCACCAATACCATCAGTGCCACAGCAGTAGGTTATTTACAGCATTGCCATGTGATCAGAGAAAGGCATGATAGAGATTAGATGTGCTTTGTATAAGACAGAAAGCCAAAGAAGTGAGAAACACAGTGAAGTTCATCAACTTCAATAGGTGTAATAATATTTGCAAATGGATGAGATTGGTTTGGAAGAGGCAGATCTTCCTATGAAGATGACTGGATCACATAGTGAGTTGGGTAACAGGTTGTGGGACCAGAGATTGGGAGGTTGATTCACCCACGTACTCCCAAGTAGAAAGCCTGCTTGTGTGGTCTTGGGCAAGCTGTTCAGTCCCAGGATTCCCCCAGAAGAAGAATATGGTAAACTACTTCAAGAAATCTGTCTCTAGAAAATCCTAGAAAAGATCCCCACAGGTCAGAATTGACCTGATGGCACATTACCATTATTAATTACAATAATCTTCCATTGCTTATTGCTATGAACAGATAGCCACGTTTGATTTGGAAACCAATTTGAAGCTTTGGGAAAGATCCCATTTCCATCCAGGGTGATTTCTGCTCCATTCAGTTCAGTCTGTGTCCTTGACATGAATTAATTTGTAAATTTGGACTATCAGCTTATGGCTGCTTTCTTTAAAAAATAAAACCCTGCCAATATAGCTGCACCTTTTTAATTTTTGCAGTTATGCACATCAAATTATTGTGACATAATAGACTCTTAGAAAAGTAGTAAGCCTGCACATGTTCAGACAGCAAACTTCATAGGTGTGCCTATTTGTCTCTTTTATTTTCTTTTAATTGTTAATATAAAAGGGTCTAAAATGGTCTGTGATTCTGTCTGATGTGCTTTGTGCAGTGGATCCAAGGTAAAAGTAAAGGTAAAGGTCACCCTTGCCTGAAAGCCAGTCATATCCGACTCAAGGGTTCAGTGTTCATCTCTGTTTATAAGCCAAAGGGCCAGCTCTGACTGCATCTGCAGATGTCTCCATGGACATGTGGCATGCCTAGACACCGGAGTATACGGAACACTGTTTTCCTAGTGGTCCCTATTTATCTATTTGCAATGTCTTGCTCTCAGACTGCTAGGTTGGCAGGAGCTGGGACAGAGCTGGGAGCTAATTCTGTTGTGCAGTACTCGGGTATTGAACTGCTGACCTGCCTCCTTTCAGTCAGTGTCTTAACCACTTGAGCCACTGTATCCCCTTCACGGTGGATCCAAAAGAGTTTGCAAATTCTCTATGCTTTGCACGAGAACAGTGGCCGTTCCACTGTGTTGGGATCTCATACAGACTGGTCAAAATCAAGCCAATCTGTTTAATTTGAGCTTGGTCTGAAGCTGATGCATACCACAGGGTAGTGATGGTGAACCTTGGCACTCCAGGTGTTCTTGGACTTCAATTACCAGAAGCCCAAGTCAGCACTTTTGCTGATCAGGGCTTCTGGGAACTGAAGTTCAAGAATATTTGGAGTGCAAAGGTTCAGTACCATTGCCACAGGGTATCAATAAGCCTGCTGTTGTTAAATGGTATCGAGATGTTTCTGTTATATAGAAATCCTATGAATGAGCAATCTACAAAACATCCTGTCCTCAGCAGTCCTGCTCAGCTCTTGTGAGCTGAGCCACCACTGGAAACAGAAGTAAAGCATGCCTTGCAATCTGTTTTGCACCAGGATGAGTTAGATTTTTAGCTGCCATTTTCTCTGCTTAAATCAAGGAGGCCTAAACTACAGCCCATGGGTCTGATCTGGCCCCCAATGCTAATTCATCTGGCCCATGCCGCCCTTGTCACTCCCGAAAGCAGAAGTAAATGCACCCGCACACCGTTTACCTTCCTACTGAAGTAGTACCTGTTTATCTACTTGCAATTTCTTGCTTTTGAACTGCTAGGTTGGCAGGAGTTGGGACAGAGACAGGAGCTCACTCTGTTGTGCAGTACTCAGGTCTCAAACTGCTGACCTGCCAACCTTCTAGTCATCAAGTTCAGTATCTTAACACTAAGCCACCACAGTCCTTATGATTGGGACTACAAGAGCACAAACGATCTTGTTCTTCTTTTCCAGTGAACTATTTTTACACTTGATGATCTTTTCTAAGTTTTTAATTGCTGCCCTTCTGAATCTCAGTTGTCTTTTCAGTTTTTAGACTGATGATTGAACCAAGGTAGATAACAAATTTCATGATCTCTGTGTTATCATTGTGTAGTTTTCCTGTCATCTCAAGCACTTCTCAAATGCAGTCCTACTCTGGCATTTTCTTCTTTCACTTTCATTAAAAGTTGTTTCAAGTCATTGCAGCTTTCTTCCAGTAAGATGGTGTCATATGCATATCTTGAATTATTGATGTTCCTTCCACCAATTTTCAGTCTTCCTTCATCTGAATCTAGTCCGGCTTTCTGTATGATATATTCTGCATACAAGAAGCCTATTACAGCCCTGGAAAAAATATTGCTGATATTTTTGAAACTCTTTTTTTCTTCCTCAGATATTCACTGAAGGAAAGCCCATACATTTTCATGTCAACAGTCTCAAATTTAATCTCAAACATCTGCTGGTACAGAGGTGAAATTGCCTTGTCTTAACCCCTGCTGAGCTAACTTCAATCAGTGGAGACTAGATCTCCACTAGCTTATGTTCCTGTGTGGGACCACAAACTTCTTTTGCAAGAACCACAATAAAGGACAATGGTGATTGTAGTTCAAAGCATCAAGGCCAGTATTTGGAGGGATATTTTGGTGCATCATGCACCACCAAAGTAGCATTTTATTTATTTATTTATATTTCAATTTATATGCCGCCCTACTCGGTGCAACCGACTCAGGGCGGCTCACAAAACCCACACATATAACATCTCATAAACATCAACAGTATAATCAACAATATGTTATGCAATCCCAATATATCACAATATGTTTGAGATTAAATACAATAGAAAATACAGTATAATACAATGCAATGAAACAGCAAAATAATGACAGATACATCAACTTTGTCAGTGAACAATATATCATAAAAAATATGATGATGATGATGATGATGATGATGATGATGATGATGATGATGATGATGATGATAATAATAATAATAATAATAATAATACAGTAAAACCTCAGATAACACTAAAACCTGGTTCCACAAGTCTTGGTGTTATACGATTTTTAGTGTTATCCGATGCATGTTAAAATCCTATGGGATCCATAGAGATACATTGTAACCACACAGGCTTTAGCGGTTGATATCTGATGCATCCCATAGGATCTTAATGTTATCCGATGCAATTCTTCCCCCCAGATTGCTTAATGTTATGCGATTTTAGTGTTATTCAATACTAATGTTATCTGAGGTATTACTGTAATAATAATAATAATAATAATAATAATAATAATAATAATAATAATAATAATAATAATAATAATAATAATAATAATAATAATAATAATAAACACAATTACAGTCACTTCCCTCCAAGCAGACAATTACAATTACAGTAATACCTCATATAACATTAGTATCGAATAACACTAAAATCGCATAACATCAAGGAATCTGGGGGGAAGAATTGCATCAGATAACATTAAGATCCTATGGGATGCTTCAGATAACAACCGCGAAAGCCTGTGTGGTTACAATGTATCTCTATGGATCCCATAGAGGATCAGATAACACTAAAAATCATATAACACCAAGACTTGTGGAACCAGGTTTTAGTGTTATATGAGGTTTTACTGTACTTCCCTCCTAATGGCCAGTTACAGTTACAAACAGCAATGCATTAATATCATCAGTACATATATCATAAAACACAATACAAAACAGTCACTTCCCTCCGAGCAGACCATTATAATCACCTCCCTTCAAACGGATAGTTATGGTAACTTCCCTCTGAACAGGCATTGAGGGGAGATACTTCCCCAGCCCAGGGAGGGTGGGGCTCAAGGCCAGCTAAGCGGCGGCGTTCTGCTGCCGAGCAAAGTCTGTGCTTCCCCCCCCCCCGACCCCAGGAGGTTCCCTGGTGTCCTGAGACTCGGTGTGTCAGGGCTAGCTGAGCAGTGGTATTGTTGGGCAGTAGCCCAGCACAGACTGCAGCTTTTGCTCGGTCCCAGGAGGGCTAAGCTTGAGGCCAGCTGAACGGCGGAGTTGTTATTATTCCTCTGGGGCCGGATGGTTCGAAGGGTGTCCGGTAAAAGCGACAGCGGTGGCAGGGATCTTATAGCCACCTGCCCCGCTCAGGTGTTGCTCCTCTGGGCCGGATGGTTCGAAGGGTGTCCTTCGATCTCTAGCTGGTTAGCAGACAAGGTAGAGTTTGTCCTGTTGCAGTAAATCAGGTTTTATACTTGCGCAAGTTTAGTATAAATCTAACTGCTTGAGCAAAAGATGATTGTGAGAATGGAACAGACAAAGGAGATACTGGCCCATGAATATAGCAGCTAGGTGAAAGTTAATGTAGCCAGTATAGGGGTAGAGAGATTGAGATAAGATTGAGAAACAAAGGAGTGTGCAAGACCAGCTGCAAACCCATCTTGAAGATTTATGGAGCTGAACACCAGAATATACAGTAAATGGTCAAAACAACCATGGGATAAATTATTAAAACCCAACCCCCATCCTTTACAAAGGATATTTTTGCAAAGCGGCTGATTTGAAACCACAAATGCACACATCCAGTATCAAATCAATAAATACTATATAAGAATCACATAACAAACTAAAAGCATGCAGTAGCCATAGAAAATGGTGGGAAGGTGGAAAGAACATACAGTAAATACTGTCATCGCAATACTGCTTCTAGAATTAAAAAAACAGAGCAAACTTTCTTTGTATTTTTGCTTCTTATAGAGGAAAGGAGAAGTAGAAAAATCTGATGTTCACATAGTCTTTTGTTTGATATCAATGCATCCTTTTATATTTAGACAATTATCCTAAAGCAATTGGTATCCATACCATACAAGGCATATGTAAGAAGAGGAAAATGACAAAGAGTACCAGGCAGACCGAAAGGAAGGTGGAGAGTCAACATCAAAGAAATATTAGAAGAACACCAAATAATACCAATGGAGGCCACTAGATGTGTCAGAACAAAAATCTTGTTTCTCCCTTGACATTGTGGTGGTGGTGGTGGTGGTGGTGGTGGTGGTGGAGGGAGGAGGAGGAGGAGGAGGAGGAGGAGGAGGAGGAGGAGGAGGAGGAGGAGGAGGAGGAGGAGGAGGAAGAAGAAGAAGAAGAAGAAGAAGAAGAAGAAGAAGAAGAAGAAGAAGAAGAAGAAGAAGAAGAAGAAGAAGAAGAAGAAGAAGAAGAAGAAGAAGAAGAAGAAGAAGAAGAAGAAGAAGAAGAAGAAGAAGAAGAAGAAGAAGAAGAAGAAGAAGAAGAAAGTAGGGGTATCCTGACATAGCTATAGGTCTCAGGCATCAAAAAAGTGAAGAAGAAAGTCTTTTTATGAGGTAAAGGGGGACCAAATCATGGCCCAAAGAACCAAACAATGGGGGCATGGAATAAATCTTTTTAATATTTTTATTAGGAAATGCTAGTGGCAAAAGTGGATCTTCAGGTGCCAGTCCAATTGGCACTGTAAATTAGCATCATTTTTATTCCAGAGTGCAGGACACGTAATAATGGGTTCAAGCTACAGAAAGCCAGATTTTGGTTGACATCCCAAAGTGTAGGATGCATAATAATGAGCTGAAACTAAAGGAAGCCAGATGTAGGCTGAATATCAGGAAAAACCTCTTAATGTTTAGAGCTGTATGACAGTGGAACCAACTGCCTCGAGAATTGGTGAGCGCTCCAACATTGGAAGCATTCAGAAGAGAATTGGATAACCATCTATCAGATCTGCTTTGATTCAGATTCCTGACTTGAGCAGGGGGTTGGATTGATGGCCTAAAAGGCCCCTTCCAACTCTGTGATTCTATGATTCTAAAAATTGCTTAACTGTGGGAGCAGTGTGACAATGGAGCCAATTATCATAGGAGGTGGCAAACGCTCCAATGTTGGAGGCATTCAAGAGAAAGTTAGACAGCCATCTGTCAGATGTGCTTTGACTTTGCATTCATGCATCGAGCATAGTATTGGACTTGATGCTGGGAAAGGTGGAGGGCAAAAGAAGAAGGGGGCAGCCATAAATGAGATGGCTAGATGGTATTATAGAGACAATGGGCACAGAACTGAGTGAGTTGAGGAGGAGGATGGAGGACAGAAGTGCCTGGCGGACAGTGGTCCATTGGGTCGCAAAGGGTCGGAATCGACTGCAACTGAACAACAACAAATTGGACTTGATTTTATTTATTTATTTATTTATTTATCAAATTTAATTTATATTCCACCCTACTCGCATAGGCGACTCAGGGCGGAGCACAACTGGCATGTAATACACCACTAAAAACACTAATAGAACAAAATAAAAATTAAAACCAATTAAAAACAGGCCCCATCCAACTCCTTCATTTATAATTTGAAGAGTTCATGATTCCCCCATCATTGGATTCGTCAACTGAAAATCATACATTGGAATCACTGTACACCTAATAGGCTTCCTGAATAAGAACCAAAGTTAGTGGAAAATCTGAGTTTAAATTGCTTTTCCCTTGATATTCTTCATGCTCACCTCTTTTTTCCTTTGCAGATAGCAAAACATAATTGCAGATGGGAAGGGAGGTATAATCTGGAATAAGTGATTTGCAAAGAATGCAACTAAAATGTTATTTGATTATCTTGTTTGCAAACAATAAGTGCCAACAGCCTCCTAAGCCCTGTCAGAATCTCTTTTATGGATGCAAATGTACCCTTTTATCTTCTCTTGCCCTTTTATTAAAACAACTGTAAAGACATTGCTGATAAACTAAGACAATTAAATACAAATGTTGTCATCTCATGGCATTCATTTCCTTTAACAAGCCCTGATGATCTCTCAGCATAAATAGCTAGAAAGCAATAATTTTCAAATTTGTATGAACAGAAAACAACAAAAGATGGCCTGTGTGTTGGAATATTGCAAATGACAGCTTGAACA
The DNA here is from genome assembly GCA_030440675.1 of Furcifer pardalis. NCBI lineage: Eukaryota > Metazoa > Chordata > Lepidosauria > Squamata > Chamaeleonidae > Furcifer > Furcifer pardalis. The sequence continues at coordinate 13,652,843 of CP126894.1, read as the reverse complement.
GCTGACACAATCTGGTAATTTTTAAAAAACTGAAATACTATAACCATAAAACTTTTGTACCATGCTGTTGTTTGGTCAATAGTAGTCAATGAAACCACTTTGATCAATTGTAACATTTTCCCCACCAGCTGGTTTGGGGAAAATTCAATGAGTGATTTGGAGAGGAGAGGGATAACCTGATGAACCTTGTAACCTGATGAAAATGCACAGCTTAAATTGCAAAATTCAAGTTATTATCCTAAGAAGGTTTGTGTGCATGTGTGTGAATGCCATTGCTGAGAAAACAAAGTTTTATTATTTTTATTCACATTTAGGAGTAAAAAAATCTGACAGCGATTATCTATTGTTTGACTGAATTTCTTAGTACTGTATGACATATGTATTGTTTTACTCCTTGCCTCTTTAGTTTAGGTGTAATTGTGATCTTGTGTTTGCCATGACAATTTGATATGGCCAGTAGTCATCACTTCCACCATTATGGAACAAAGGTGCCATATTGCGAAACAGAAATTCATGCTTCTTCTCATCTGAGAAGTTGCACCATGCAGCAGAAGTTCAATTCAAATATTTAGTATCAAAAAATAGATTTTGACTCCAATCAGATTCCAAAACCATAACATATGGAAGTTCTACTCAAAAAATAACCAGCATAATACAGTAAAACCTCGACTTATAAATGCCCCGAGTTACATAAAATGTGATTTACATAATGATTTTGTTTGTTGTTGTTGTTCAGTTGCACAGTCGATTCCGACCCTTTGCGACCCCATGGACCATGGTCCACCAGGCACTTCTGTCCTCCACCATCCTCCTCAACTCGCTCAGTTCTGTGCCCATTGTCTCTATAATACCATCTAGCCATCTCATTTTTGGCCATCCCCTTCTTCTTTTGCCCTCCACCTTTCCCAGCAGAAAGGCTTTCTCAAGTGAATCCTCTCTTCTCATTTGATGTCCAAAGTACTTTAGCTTCATCTTTCCTATTTGACCTTCTAAGGAGCAGTCAGGGTTGATTTCTTCTAAGATTGACCTATTTGTTCTCCTTGCTTTCCAAATGTCCCAATTTACATAAATTTACAAACATGATTTCCTATGGGTTTGCTTCAATTTACATAAAAATTTCATTTTTCCTATGGGTTTGCTTTGAGTTACATAAAAAACTGATTTAAGCAAAAGCCTATGGAACAGACTTTTTGCATAAGTCGGGGTTTAACTGTATGCTTATTCTGTTCTATTGTATCTCAACCAGAATCCATGCAAATTAGGAAACCTCTTTTAACACTATTCGTTCCATGGGTTTAGTCAGTAGCTGTAGTTAGGCCAAGTGGGTTGGTTCTATGAGTTTTTACATTTTGTTTTCATGTGATGCTTCGATGATTCTTTCAACATGACCAATGAAATTGCAAACACTTTCTGTTTGTCTCTTCCCATGCCCTTTGGCTGGATATGTAATAAAAGTTACATTAAGATTTTTCACCTGTTGAATGGGACACAGATGTGTATGAACTATTTAAAGTAAATTAGCCAAGCAATCCGTAAATGAGTTTGTGCAAGTTCCTATACTTTTTGGTTTCCTCTCCTATACTTTTTTCATGTCCTGATCAAACCCTGAATTGCCAAAATGAAGCCACTTCCTTGGCTTTGTCATTGACCAAACTTAAGTCCTCATCCAATCGGCATACCAGTAAATGAGCTGGATTCTGAATCTGTCCACATTCACATTGCTTATTGTTGCTGTCATCCAGCAGCCCCCACTTCAGCATGATGGTCTTACATTTAGGGACTCTAACCCTTAGCCTATTTGGGGTCCTCCAAGTGACATAGAGGAGGTGGGGTTCCTCAGCTATATCCTCCTTTAATGATGTTCCTTGTCCAGTGAATTCCTTCCTCCATTTTTAAAATTTGATTTTGTTCTTGTGTACCCTCAAGAATGTTTGTTCTTGCCATAAAACTATTTCTGGATCTGAGCCAGCGGATTTGAGACTCATATCTGTTCAGAAGGTGTAGAGGGTCATTCTCTTGTTTAGTTCTCTCAGCATCCAACAGAGAACCATCTCTTAATAAGTAGAGCCACTTATGTTTTTCTGTTCCTTCCATCCCCTCCTTGGCTTGGTGCTATTTCTTAATCACATCAAAGAGTGATAGAACATTGAGCAAGAAGAACTGCATATTGGGAAATGGCTGTTATATAAATATATGCCATAACATGGTGACCTGTCACTGCATAATTCTTGCTAGTAAAAAGCAGCTCAAATGGTGCAGCTTCTAATCACCTTATCCCTGTTTTCCCATCTCTGTTCTCTGTTTGCCGAGATGGATTTGCTGTTGTATTGCTACCATAAAAGGAGATGTTCAATTCTTCTAGGGGCATTTCTCAGCTGCAGAATAAGGATCACTAGAACTCAAACAGCCCCTTGGGCATTGTTATCTCTTTAACACATTCCCACATGTGCCTTCAGACTATTTTTATATGGAAATCAGGGAACCACTTCTCACCTCTCTGTTTCTGCAAATGACATTATGCTATAAAACATCCTGTTTTAAGCATGTTAAGACATAATATTCCACTTCTGTCAAGGGAGATGCTACTATTAAGTCTCCAAAAAGAAATTCCTGACCCCTTCTGTCAAATTTCGGGGGGGGGGGGAGCCCACAAATATATTTATGGGTGGAATTTCCATCTATAGACTAAATATACTGAGTAAGATTTAAAAGGGCAGAAGAGGAAATAGTATAAATAAATGATAGCTAGCTTTACTATTCATGTTGTCTGCTCAAAACAGATTTTCCACAAACAAAGCAGTAATAGTGATTCTCTGATATTGGTCACAGAGAAATGGTATACAGACATGGTCATTAAAGCAGAAACCCAAAATCCTACCATGCTTCTACTGAGTGCAACATACTGCCAAAGTAGTAACACAAACATTTATTTGTGCATATATTTTGCCACCAGACACGAAGAGTTGTGTTTTCTTCATGCTGACTACTAGGGATGGAATGATGGAATTTCTGAACTACAGAAACCATATTCCTCCATTGTGGGAGTTCAATCTTCCTTACAGACACCTAACAACCTCTAAATGTGATACAAGCTCTACCCATGCTTCCCGTTTAAAAAGAAAGCTCCCATCTAGCAATGGCGCAGAAATAGGAAGCTTAGGCCAAAGTTTGGCCTAATTCAGCTGCAGACCCTTCCAATGTGAGTTTTTCTCCTGCGTGGCTTAGTGGTTAAGATACTGAGCTTGAAGACAGGAAGGTTGGCAGGTCAGCAGTTTGAGACCTGAGTGCTGTGCGACGGACTGGGCTCCCGTCGTCTGTCCCAGCTCCTTCCAACCTAGCAGTTCCGGAGCAAGAAAGGAGGAGTGTGGATATCAGAGGAGTCTGGCATGTGGTGGTCCATGGGGTCACAAAGGGCCAGATATGACTGTGCAACTGAACAACAACAAAAGCACTGCAGTCCATAGTGGCAATTGATAGCATTCAGGGGAACAGGTAGGTCCATGATGGCGAACCTTGGCACTCCAGCTGTTCTTGGACTTCAATTCCCAGAAGCCCAAGCTCCCATGAATCCAAACGAATGGGTTTACTGAGATTCATCCAGCCCGTGCCACCCTCGTCACTCCTGGAAGTGGAAGTAAAACGCACCTATACGGATCAGGTCACTACCCTTTTACTTCTCTACTTGTGGGGAGAGGGGCTATGGGTCATCCCAGGTGTCTTGTTTTGGCCTACAAATAACTTTTCTGCATGCAATGGCTCCCCATCCTCTTGTCCTTCTTTTCCCCAAGTTTACAAAATGCAGAACAGGGAGCAATGCTACTCAGGGTAACTTTGTTTAACTTCACCTACATAAAACCCGCTCCTCCCCAAGGACATTTTAGAGGTCTGGAGTTGACAGTTGACAGTGGTTTCCTCCTAACCCCCAAAGCTGCTTCGACATTTTACAGCAGGTACATTTTCTTCTCAGTGGGTGAACTGTGTGATAAACCATAGGCGAACTTTTGAAAAGCCGCAAACACTTACACTTTACTGCATACGTAACCATAACAATTTAAAGTACTAATTTTCTACCTGTGTAAGTATGCCTTAGCAACACTCATGGGGGGACATAATTTAGAAAAGTCTCTATCTTCTTTACCTCCAGCAGAGAATTTTCTATCACATGTTAAACCAAAAGCCTGCTGTCTATGAATGCCAAGTGCTTATCTTTCATAAGTTTTCTCCATCCTTCTAAACAGCTGTTTCCAGAAAATGTTTATGTTATTAACCCTTCCATCACAGGTTTATTCAGGGGAAAGGCTCTGTGGACTGAATCCAGCATTATACAAATAGTCCAGATATCAAATCCAAAAGGCAAGCTGAGGTCCATTTACCAGTTGTACGAGTCAGTAGTCTAATCCAAAGGGGTGTCCAGGGGCATCATCAGGGTTAGCAGAGAAGTCAGGGTCACATCAGGCAGGTCAAGGTCTAGGCAGGCAGTCTGGAGTCAAGCAGGATGTTGGTCTTTGCACAAGAGTTGTACCAACGCTGGCAGACTGCAAGAAGCTTGCTTATAAGCCTCCCAGCTAATGGGTATCAGCTGGGAGCCTTCTTTGGTGCCTCGCCCTGGCCTGCCTGCATCTCAGGTGTAGCTGTTTCCTGGCCCTCTCCTGGACTGGCCCAGACTCCTGATCTGACAGGTCAGCTGCCGGGGAGAACAGACTTGGGATAGGTGCACGCTGAGACCCCTGGCTCAGGGCATCCTCAGGCTCAGGTGCAGGCAGAACCAGACTGGGCATAGGGAGTTCCCTCTGATCCAGCTCATCTTTGGAGTCAGAAGGGGGCTGGAGCACAACAGTACTGGGGGAAGGAGGAAAAGAATGTGTTCCCACTGGGCTGCTGGGCAGAGGGGCAGGGCAAACTCTGTGCTGGGGTGACAGTGTGTGTGTGCCAACAGAGGGCTCTGAGTGCCATAGGTTTGCCACCACTGCTTTAGGACTTGGGTGGCTTAGTGGTTAAGGCAGTGAGCTTAATGACCAGGAGACTGTCAGATCAACAGTTTGAGACCCAAGTGCTATGTGACTGAGTGAGCACCCATTGGCTGTCCCAGCTCCTAGCAAGCTAGCAGTTCAAAACCAAGACATTGCAAATAGATAATTAGGTACCACTTCAGCAGGAAAGGTAACAGCATTCTGTGCACTCCATTATCTAGTCATGCCTGCCACATGACCATGGAAACATCTGCAAACACAGAGAGCACTGGCTCTTTGGCTGAAAATGGAAATGAAAACCCCTACCCCCAGAGTCAGACATGACTGGCTTTCAAGCAAAGGAGACACTTTACTATTGGGTAACATTGCTAAACATCTCATTTTCCTGAGAAGTCTGCCATTTTCCAAAGATTCTCTAGCATTTTGGAAACCCTGCTACCCCACAAGAGCAAAACAAAGAACCACTGAGGATATTTATTTATTTATTACAGTAGATTTATATACCGCCCCAATCAATAGACTCTGGGTGGTATAAACAGTCCAGGAAACACTTCACTGGCTGCAAGTTTGGGGATCCGGAAATACCGGATCTCATGTTGGGTGGCTTATCAGATGAGTCAGCCACCCGCTGTTCTTACCTTCCTACCCTGGTTCTGTTTTTAATAATTGCATAATTTTATAACTTGGAAATATTTAATTTCTTTTAGCTTGACTTTTAATTATTGTATTGGTTTATATTTTAACTGTGGGTGGGCTATCGTATATTGATTTGTGGTTTTATATTGAGTTGTGGTTTAGCTATGTATTTTTAAATTGTGTATGTAGGCCGCCCAGAGTTGGGTTTTTGACCCGATTGGGCGGGATAATAAGTCGAAGGAAATAAATAAATAAAAAATAAATGCTCAGCAAGAATTAAAGAATATAAAAAAGAGTTAAAAGCCCTTCCAACATAATAATGCTGCCCCCCATTGTGCCTTATTGATTCCTTAAAACAGGTATAAACACAGCATGACATTAAAAATGATATAATCATTAAAAGTAATTAAAAACCAATTATAAGAGGGAGGAACCTCATATGAGCCAAAAAGAGGAGCTTGTTGACAAGTCCAGCCCCCAGACCTGCTTAGCTAACCACGTTTTCAATTACCAGTATCTCCTAAATGGTAGCAACTGGGCCTGGAGGCGTAATTCTATCAGGAGGAGGTTCCATAGTGTGGGGGATACAACCAAGAAGGCACTTTTTCTAATGGTGGAGAGGTGCACCTCCCCAATGGGTGGTATATGGAGGGTGCAAAAGGGTGGTCAAATTCCCCACAGAATTCCTGCCGCCACTACGTCGATTGACATAAAACTAGTGTTGTGGTGGGAGAAGTGAGGAAAAGAATGTGTTGTTACTGCCATGGTTAATGTTTAACCCTAACCCCGAAATCTATTGGAGATCTCCTCCTCCTCTGAGGAAATCTGCTGAAACCTCTGCCATTCTCTGCTAGAGTGTTGAACATCCACTCATATCCAAAAGCAAGGAAATAATTATGAGGTCATTCATTATGAAATGGTTTAGAAGTTTTGTTGTTGTTGTTGTTCCAAATTTTTTACTCAGAAAAGTTTGTATCTGAAGTTTCATGTCACTTCTGAATCCCTTGGGTTCACATGTTTCTTCTAAATTTATATACTATTTCTTTTGAATTGATTTTTAAAAAGGTGGATGGGATGATTTAGAAATATGCAAAGAAAAAAACATAAATATTTGAGCGATTGATATAAACTCTTGTTAGTCTCATTCCAGCACACGATGTCAAGAAAGAACAAATAATTTCTTCTTGTCTGTGAGATGTCAGGCTCTTCTTACTCACAAGTAACACCTTGGCCTCCTTGTAATGGGATCCTGCCTGATGCTGCCTGCTCTACTGGCTAGACACTCCAGGCTTTTTTTAAGCTTGCCTTTTCACTCCTGATCTGGATCTAAATGGTAAGCAAGGTAGCTCATAGGAAATCAATTAGTGTAGATAAGGTAGCGCTGACCCAAGTAAACACTCCAGTCATCTTCCAGTAATTCAAAAGTACCTTGTAATCAAAGTAAGTGACAGAAGAAAGTTCATCAAAAGTTCAGAAGCATATCAAAAGAAAGAAAGCTGCTTTTTGGAGAAAGCCCAGCGGTCCTCCTTCTGTCTTAAGCATCTACATGATTGCAGTTCTCTCTTAGCTTGAAGCATTGGGTCCCATAGACTCTCTTGGTCCCCACCTTCTGGGTTCTATCTCCTCCCTCAGGGTCCACCTCCTTGCCATTCTCCTAAAGGAATCCAGCCAATGATCATACAGCATGACATGTCCATTACACATTAGGCTCCATCTCTTCCAATGTGTTTACACGTTCCAATCCCTCTGGTATACTATAAAAGGTACTCCCACAGATTGAAATCTCCATTGTTGCTGTTGCTGCACTTAAACCCCACCTCTCTAGGGAGAATGAATCCCTATATGAGGCAGCTAACAGCATAAAATCCCCCATACAACAAACAGACATTTTAAAAGTACCCCCCATAAAATTATAATAAACATGAGCTACAATGAAACCAACAGTAAACATGCCATACCATTGGGCCAAAATACAGGAGACCCATGTCCTAAACTGCTGAACTGGGAAAAGTATAAGCTGGGCCCCAGTCTAAAAGATAGGGAGAGGTGAAACATTTACAAAGGCCTCCTCAAAAAGCATAGTCTTCAACTGCTTTTTAAAAATCTGGAGTGAGGAAGACTGGCGCAGCTCAAGTGGAATAGCATTCCACAAGATTGGTGCCACCACCAAGAAGGTTCTTCTCCTCATCCCATTCCTCCTAGCCAATCTCAGGGTCAGCACCTGAAGCTGAGCCAATGAAGAGGAGTGAGTGATGCAGGCTATAGACCTGAAGGGAAGACGTTCCATAAGGTAAGAAGGTCCCAAGCCATGCAGTGCTTTAAAAGTTAACACTAACACCTTGTACCTGATGTGGAAAGACATGGGTAGCCAGCACAGACCTGCCAAGGCTGGGGAGAGATGAGCTAAAGCCTCATATCTAAAATATAAATTGCCTTAAAATGTGGCAATAGTCTAGAAATTAATTTGACAGCAGCAACTGAACTGGTTAGGTGACATTATGGGGTTCAGTACCACAGGTATGCAGAAAACACCCAATGCTTTCTCTCCTCTCTGTTCAAATCCAAGGAAGCTATTCAAATATGGATTGGATGAAAACATCAACAACCCTAAAGCTTAATGCAAAAAAAGACGGATGAACTCTTGGCCAGTGAAAAGGCATATTAGAGAATGGGGATCCAAGCTATGCCAGCTGGGGTCACACTCATGGCTGAAAACATTGTATACTCCTAGATACAGTCCTGAACTTGGAAGCTCAGGTTTTGCTAGTGGTTAAGATCCTGAACTTGATGACTGGAAGGTCAGCAAGTCAGCAGTTCGAGACCCAAGTGCTACATGATGGAGTGAGCTTTTGTTTCTGTCCCAGCTCCTGCCAACCTAGCAATTTGAAAGCAAGAAATTGAAAGCAGATAAATAGGGACCACTTCAGTGGGAAGGTAAACAGCATTCTGTGCACTCCAGCAACTTGTCATGCCTACCACATGTCCACAGAAACATCTGCAGATGCAGACAGTGCTGGCTCTTTGGCTATAAACAGAGATGAGCACTGAACCTAGAGTGGGATATGACTGGCTCTTGAGCAAGGGTGGTCTTTACCTAGGAGTGTGTCTTAAAACCAGCTGTGCTTTTTCCAGGAAATGTCTGGAAATGATGACTTATGCTGTAGCATGTGTTTGCTTACTGTAATGGGCTGCATATGAAACAATCTTTGGAAAGTGTGAGGAAATGTCAGTGAATCCAGGATGTTGTGGTCAGATAGCTGACTAGAGCTAGTTCCAGAGAGAACATAATTTTTGGTACGACTGCTCCACTGACTGTTGGCTTGATTCTAAACACAATTCAGAGTGTTGGAGGTGATGTATAGAAAGTAGACGGCTTGGGCCCAGATTGTCAGAAGGACCATATTTCAACATATTAATTTCCCCAGATATTAGAAGGAGAAGCTATTCTCTTGGGTTCATCAACTTGAAAGGAATGTTTGGTGAGTATACAAAGGAGGGCTTTTTTTAGTGGTTGCTCCTAGGCTGTAGAACTCATAGCTTCTTGTACAAGTTGCAGTTACTCCAGAATTTCCTTTACTTACTAGTGATTTGCAGCTGCTGATGTCATCCATGTTGCACAAATGAAGTTGCACAACACTGTCTTTTTAGCTGTTGCCAGTTCTAGCAATTAGCAATAGCAATTACACTTATATATCACTGCATAGCACTTAATGTACCCTCTGGGCGGTTCACAAGGTAATCACCATTTTGCCCTCAAAATCTCTGGGTACTCATTTTATCAACCTCAGACACATGAAAGGCTGAGTCAACCATGAGCCCAGGATTGAACTCTTAACACCAGTGGGTTTTTGATGCAGTACATCAGTTTAACCACTGTACCACCAGAGCTCATATTGTGAGCTGTCACTTAAATGGTGGACAGAGGTCACAAAACAATTGAGTGGGTGGAGGGTGTTGATTTGGATAAAGTTGCCCATGTTGAATTAGGTGTATAGAGATACATAGTTGGAAAGATATTGTTATAATTTAAATAGAATTGCATAATGCACCTTACCTGTACAGCGATATACTGTACCTGCTGAGTCTATTCTCCAGGTTCATAATATTAACAGGCAATTTCAAGGTCACTGATTGTCCTCTAAGATTCTTTAGATTTAAATCAGATTTGGACTGGAGAGCCCATCCTATGGAGGACAGCTTTGAAAGGAGTGCTGTCCTCTTGTAGATCTTTAAACAGGGGAGCATCCCCACCCCAAGACAGGAAGTATGGCCTCCCTCACTTTCAGCACAGGAAGAAAAGTGGAATATTAACACAGGCAGATAAATTGCATTGTGAAGTCATACCTTGAACGTCTGACATTGAGAAATACTGTAAGAAAGACCTGCTCTTTATTTTAAGGCAATCCAGCACTATCCCTAGAGTGGGATATGACTGGCTCTTGAGCAAGGGTGGAAAACAGGAATAGGCATAGTCAGATGCTTCACATCCATTTTAAACAGGGAGAATTTCTTTGCTTTCCTCCCTCTAGAATAATTTTACTCAAATTATTATCATCCCTGTTATTGTTATTATTCCATCAGCTTCTCTGTTTGCATACAAGCAAACAACAATCAATTCTGATTTTAATTGTTTAACCAAGAAGGCATGTCCTGATTGGGTTGTTGGGTTAAATTTTGGCTTTGTTTGATTCTCCATCCGAGATCTTGGAAGAATATGAAACACCAGATGAATTTTAGGAACATTGTTCAGAATACAAATTAGCTGTCTATACTGTGGATGAGATATCCCTCAACAGAGTACATATGCAATTGGCCGTACAAAAATTCTTTAATTTTTTCCCAGTGAACTGAAATAGAGTGTATGCCTGAATCCTTCCAATTAAGTCTATAAGTCTTCAGCGTTGAAAGAAAATCCCAAAGAAAGCTATCCTTATGGAACTGCTGAGGCACTGATGTTCTTAGAATTTAGCCAAGTTTATTTAGCAAGAGACTTCAGGAATAAAATGAAGTAATGAGTTTCAAAGCAGGGTGAATGTGTAATAAACAATTCCAAAGAAGCAATAATAAAGCATGTTTTAAACCACAGCTGTTCATTGCACATCTGGAGATATTTGCATTTCATGTCTATGGGAAGATCGGAAGATCAGCATAACCATTTTTCTGCAATACCACAACCACACACACGCACAAAAATCATGTTCCAAAATTTATGTGGGAGGAATTCAGAAAGAAATGTTATTCTTCCAGCTGACCCAACATTATTTGGAGAATGATTCATAACTGACAGCAGATGGACAATGTGATTTCTATAATTTGTATGCTATTATTATCTTCTGAACTACCTGATCTACTCAGGGACATAAGTCTTTACTTATTTGTTCTTGCAGACAAGAAAGGCAAAGATAAAAAGGCTTTCCCCTACCAAGTGATATCGTATGATTTTTGTGGGGCCCCCCACACACACATTTTAGCACTTTTGGTGAAAAATTTAGTAGACATTGTTTGTATGCAAAAAACTTGTACAGTAATACCTCGGATAACGTTTACCTCGGATAACGCTAAAATCGCATAACATTAAGTAATCTGGGGAGGAGAATTGGATCGAATAACGTTAAGGTCCTATGGGATGGATCGGATAACAACCGCTAAAGCCTGTGCAGTTACAATGTATCTCTATGGAGCTTTAACGTTATCCGATCCATCCCATAGGATTTTAACATACATCAGATAACACTAAAAATCAGATAACACCAAGACTTGTGGAACCAAGTCTTAGCGTTATCCGAGGTATTACTGTATTCTGTGCAGAAACCTTCGTATTTTGCATAGAAATCCAAAGACTGCAGGTTGTTTGGTAAAGCAGCTGATGCTGAAAGTCATGCTGGACTTTTTACTTTTGATTGGAAGAGAAGGAAATCTTGCAGCAGTTGAAGGAGAAGGCTTGATGTACTTTTTGGTGAGGACAAGAAAATTTGTGAAGATTGGGTACACCCTTAGATGAGACCAGGAGCTTACTTGACATGATGACTCTGTCCTAACAAAGAAGAGATGTAAACATGAGCAGCTCCACCACAACCTGAAAGTAAAATATGATGTGAATGCTTCCCATTGAAGCTCATATATGCAGAGGGATGGATCTTTCTGCTCTTACTCTTATTTGAGAAGAACGCCAAAGTCAAGTAGAAGGCTAAACAATTGTTTTTATAAATGGCATAACCTTTGGAGGCAAATTATTCTGTAGACATTGTCAGTCTAATCATTATGGACATTATCAGTTGTCACACAACTCAGTGTGTAACTGATAATTGTACATTGAATTTGGGGGGGGGGAGCGAATTCACTTCCAAAAGCAACACTATTTGTGCTATGCCAGCATAACCAGATGACATGATTTAGGCTAATGAATGTGAAGAAGTCCCAAGTTCTCAAATCTTGGAGAGCTACTGCAGATTGGCATTAAAGAGATGGATCGATGGCTTCATTCAGTATAAAGCAATTTCATATGTCCTTCTTCTTTCGTGTCCCAATCAAATCCTGGACTGCCAAAATGAAGCCACTTTCTTGGCTTTGTCATTGGTGTTAGGGCATAAGTATTTGCCTAATGTATTGGGCAGGATAATATACTGATGTCATAGCACTTTAAGAGTACTAAATGTATGTTAAAGTAGGTTGCATGTATTAGCTCATTAACCTGTGAGCAGTGTGCTTAAAAGAATGGTCTTAGCCACAGTTGCCTTAGCTGAATGCTCAAGAGCTAAATGCTCCATAGCTTAATGCTCAAATGCTGAATGCTTGAATGCTGACAGCTCACTGCTGGCTGCTATAATGGAAGACTGCTGTATGCTGACATACTGAAAGACTGCTGGAAGCTAAAATTCTGAAAGACTGGTGAGAAACTCGTAAGCTGAATGCTGACTGTTTTGTTGCTGCTACGCAAACTTACAGATTGCTGCTTTGCTTTGCTTATTGGACTATGTACACATGGATTGTTTATCTCAGTGACTGAAATGACTGGTAAGAAGAGGAAAAGTTATCTTGTTTACTTTTGAAACTACTGCTGTTATTGTACATACCCAGTGATGGGATGACAAATTTGTCACCACCACTCCATGACGTCACGACGTCATGGGCGTGGCCAATGTCATGACGTCATGACGTCATGGGCGGAGCTGACGTCATGACATCATGACGTTGTGGGCGGGGCCTTAAAATAAAAAATAAAATAAAATAAATACACACACACACCCTCAACCCAACCCACCCACCCACCACACAAACCCGTAAATAAATTAAATAAATAAATAAAATTAAAATTAAATAAAAATACAACCCCAAACACAAACCCCTAACTTACCCCTGGGAGGGCTCGGCAGGGGCGGACGGCCAGGGCAGGGCAGGCCTCAACTTGCCTGTGGGGGCTTTGCGGCCCCGGGGGAGGTGCCCTCCTCTGAGGGCTGGTGCCGCCTGCCCACGCCGCCGCCAAAGTCATCGCCGGTGCAATCTCCGCCGCCGCCATTATCGTTGCTGCCGCTGCTGGCGCCGTCATCGCCGCTCCCGTCAGCGCCACTGCTGCTTGTGTTGCCGCCGCCATCAGCGCCACCGCCGCCACTATCTCGTTCTTGAGGACTGCCGGTTTTGCCGATTTTTTTTAAAAAAAATTGGAGCTAAAATGGCTCCGATTTACTGCGCATGTGCAGAAACTCAATCTGCCGCATTGCACATGCGTCAGATTGAGTTTCTAAGCATCCGCAGTAAAATTGGAGTAAAAATTGCTCCATTTTTATTGCGCATGTGCAGAAACTCAATCTGACACATGCGCAATGCGGCAGATTGAGTTTCTGCGCATGCACAGTAAATCGGAGCCATTTTAGCTCCGATTTAAAAAAAAAATTTTCTTTCGGTGAGGCGTCCGGAACTGGACGCCTCAAAAGTGGACTCCCCTCCCGGAGAACCCTCCGGGATTGTTCTTACCGGTTCCAGGGAACCGTATAGAACCGGGGACATCCCATCACTGTACATACCTTTTGGAAGCCTTGAACCTTTGTTTTTACCACCAGTAAAATAATTCTCCGCACAACAGAGTGTATCTGCTTTGTCCATTATGTTTATCAACTGTGTCCTCAGCCTTCAGCTGACATGGCCTTTCAACCCAAGGGCTTGCTCTGCAATTCCTAACAGTTGATCAAACTTAAGTCCTCATTGGTGCATGTTTCGGGCAGTAATTGGCAGACCAGTAAATGAGCCAAATTCTGTATCTCTTCACATTTGCACGGCATGTTGTTGTCTACCAGCACCCCGCATTTCAGTATGTTGATCCTAAATTTAGGCATTCTTACCCTCAGCCTATTCAGGGTCCTCTAAGTGATGTAACAGGAGGTCATCTATATCTTCTTTTAATGTTGTTCCTTGTCCACTGAGCTCCTTCCTCCATCTACTAATTTGGGTTTGTTCTTGCATACCCTCAATAATGTTTGTTCTTGCTATAAAGCTCTTCCTGGATCTGAGCTGGCAGACTTGAGGCTCATATATGTTTGGAGGATGTTGAGGGTCATTCTCTTGCTTAGTTCTCTCAGCGTTTGCTGCTACTTCTCTCCTTATTTTAGGTGGAGCAATACCAACAAGAGGGTATATTTTCTCAACTGGTATTGGTTTGAGGCATTCTGAATCCTGCAATCATATGTCCTGAATCCTACAATCTAACTTTCATATGTCCTGTGGATACCTTTACCTGGAAGTGCAGAGAAGTAAGCTTGCACAAAACACAGCAGAGATTTGAGCTTGCAATTTTGGAATAACTGAAATCATCAGATTTGGTTTCCACATTGCTTTAAGTAGCATACAGTAACTTCATTAGTGTTCTTACCACTATCTCAGAGCTTGGGAAAAAATTCTCTACCACAATTCCCACAATCCTCCAGTCAGTGTCCCCAAGGAGGTCTTTACCAAAATAGTTCTGGTCCAAATGAAGGCAATGTAGGAAAGAAAACCATCAATGTTATAATTCTGTCAAAAGCTTGGTGTGAGAGTAAGTACTCCCTTCCTTGAGTAATCTGGTTTCACCAATGACCTCCTTTCTCAACCCTGTATATGCATCCCTAACTCATAAAGGCAACTTAATAAACCTCCCAGACTCGAAATGAACATTTTGATGACACTGTGAATACAGTACATGCTAAAGATCCCCATTCCATTTTTCTATAACCATAAACAGATACGCTTTAATGGTTGAATGCCTTTACCTCAAAATATTCCAATTTAGTTCCCCAGAGCTATAATAATAAAAATTGCTGACATTCTGTTTTTATTTCTCAGAGTAAAAAACACTAAAAGCAATCCTCCCTGCTCTAATACTGGTGGCATGGTGAAATCAAGTCCCAGCACATTAAGTATCTTAATTTTAAAAAGTGTTGCTTTTCTTCCCATCAAGATAGGATGATTAAGTGTATGAGACCTACAAGGGTTATGCAGCAACTCAAGAAAAAAACTGCCCATACTTAGCTTTCAAGTCAGCTTTTGGGATAATATGTTAGAAGTGGATTACTCTGGTGGATAATCGATTAAAAATTTCACAGCTAGAGTGGAAAGAAGACTGGTACAGCAGAAAAATAATTGCTTCTGATATGTAGAGGCATTTATTTCCAACTATTGTTTTTTAGTTAAAGGTGGGTTTTTTTAAAGAACTTCCAAAATTTAGGGAATGATAGGGGAGTGTAGTGGTTCAACTGCTGTACTGCAGCTAAAACTGCTGATGTTGTGAATTCAATCCTGGCAAAACCAAGGTTGACTCAGCCTTCCATCCTTTGGTCGGTAAAATGAATGCCCAGCACATTGGTGGCAAAATGCTAATTACAGTACCTTGTGAGCCACCCAGAGAGTGCACTAAGCACTACATGGTGATATATAGTGTAATTGCTATTGCTTTGACCGGTAGCCCATGATTGACGGAGATTGGCATATCCCATTCAGCATTCATAGCTTGAGCATGTGTAATTGTCATTAGCCATTCAAATCATTTCCAGTTTATGCTGACCTTATGAGTTACTAACCTCCAGTGTCCTACCATTAACAGTGCTGGGCAGGTCTTACAAAATCAAACTCTACTGGGTCAATCCAGCTCGTATCTGGTCTTCCTGCTGCCTAAGTCTTTCTGATATGTAGAGGCAATTATTTCCAATTATTGTTGCCATTTTCAAGGAATTTTGTCTTCTATAAATGTATCCCAGTTTAGATATTTTCAGTGGTGGGCAGCCAAATGTTTTACTACCACACCATGGGCGGGGCTAACTCTGTGGGTGGAGCTATGTGGGTGGGGCCAAATCTGTGGGCAGGGACAAATCTGTGGGTTGCTGGGGATGGCCATGTGATCTAGTCATGTCTGCCACATGGCCATGAAAACATCTGCCAACACAGACAGCACTGGCTCTTTGGCTATAAATGGAGATGAGCACTGCACCTTAGAGTCAGATATGACTGGCTTCTGAGCAAGGGAAACCTTTGCCTTTACTAACTAATCAGGGCCAAACTTGACAGCAAATTTGAATATCAATCAGGGATTTTCTGTTATTAGGTAAAGTTAAAGATTACCCTTGCTCGAAAGCCAATCATATTCAAGTCCAGGGTTCAGTGCACATCTCTGTTTACAGCCAAAGAGTCTGCATTTGCATACATTTCTGTGGTCATGTGGCAGGCATGACTAGACACCACAGTGCACAGAATGCACAAAATCCCACTGATGTGGTACCTATTTATCTACTTGCAATTTCTTGGTTTCGAACTGCTAGGTTGGCAGGAGCTGGGACTGAGATGGGAGTACTCAGGTCTCAAGTTGCTGACCTGCTGATCTTCCAGTAGACATTGAGTTCAGTGGCTTAACCACTTGAGCCACTGCAGTTATTTCTGGGTGTAAAAAGCCACACTGATTTATAAACTTGTCTGTTATGCTTGACAACCATTGTGTGCCCAGAGGACTCAATCCACAAAAGCTTACATTAAAATACAGCAGTTAGTCTTTAAGGGGCCACAACATTTTTGTCTTTTTGTTTACTTCCTGATATGGTTGAAACACAGACTAACATGATTACTTTTGAAATGGGAGCAATGTTAGTCTGTGTTTCAACCATATCAGGAAGTAAACAAAACAAAAGGACAAAAATGTTGTGTCACCTTAAAGCATGGTGCGCGCATAGCATCCCATGCAGGGGGAGTGGGAGGGACCCCAGGAGAGGTGGTCACACCAAGGCCAGGCCACCGTGATGCCCCTGCGCCATCGACTCCCCGCTGCGCAAGGCCGCCCGGACTTGGGAGGATGTGGAAGAGGAGGTGGGCATGGCGGGGCAGGGTGGTGGGTGAGGACACCCAATTTCACCACCACCATGTTCAAAGGCCATGCAATTTCACTCCCCCCCCCCCCAAACACTAGGGGGGTGCAGACCGGCTCTTGCCCACCACTGGATTTTTTTCTTCTACTGAGAGTTCAGGCTTGATTTGAGGGGTATGGAGATACTGAGGACTTACGGTTGTGCTTAAGATTTCAAAAGATACCACTTGGTTGGCTGACAAGGGATTCTTTTGGATCTAGAGATAACAAACACACTGATGGAGGAAAGGTACAGTTTTATTAAAGAGACACTAGAAAGGAAAATATGGACAATAAAGCAACAGAAGAAAAGAGAAAGATCATTGTTAGAGCCCTTTTTTTGTTTGTTTGTTTTATTTGTTTCCACTTGTATGCCACCCACTCGCAATGCGACTCAGGGCAGCTAACAAAGTATCACAAAGCATCATAAAATATCACAAAATATCAGCTAAACATCAAAAGCACAATAAATCCCGATAAATAAATACAAACAATAGAACAACAAATAAATCAGGTAAACCACATTGTCCTCTGTCGGCACTTCAGCCAGACAATAGTGAGGCCCAGAGGTCAGAGCCCAGAGCTCAACATCTTTGACAGAGCCCAGGGCTCAATGTCCTCTGATGGAGTCAGGGCTCAATGTCCTCAACAGAGTCCAGGCTCAATGACCTCAACAGAGCACAGTTTATCTACTCCCCAACCCCAGGGTTGAGGGTATCAGCCAGAGGAGTAGGAGACACGGTGCTTGCTGTCTTCAGCTGCCTCGGGACCCAGGCAGCTCTTCATCCTCTTTGGCATTGGTGTGGCCGGAGGAGGAGGAGACACAGCGCTCAGCGTCTTCAGCTGCCTCAGGATCCAGGCAGTCCTTTATCTTTTCTGGCATTGGTGTGGCTGGAGGAGGAGGAAACTCATAGAAAGTGGTGTTGATCCCTGCACTCGGTAGAGGCTCAGCACTTCTTAGCATCTAGATCTGCATTGATACAATGACAAGACACCAAGCCTTCATATACTTTTCATAGCATAAGAATCAAGTGCAACTATTCATCATGTAGCTTGCTGGCTCAGTGATTTAGGTATCTGGCTGGGAGTTCAATTTCCCACTGTACCCCCTGGGAGAAGAACCAGGCTATGTAATCTTGGGCAAGCTGCACAGACCCAGAAGAAGGGAATGGTAAACCACTTCTGTGTATTCTCTACCTAAATGTCTGTCTGGACATACTACTACAGTAATGGAGTAGACCATACAACCAGCGACTCAATGCCGAGTGTTGGGCAGCAGTAAATTAATCTGACTTCCTAAAGAGACCAATGGCTATGGGCAAATGAGCCCCTTTAGGTGGAGTGATGGCCCTCTCAGTGGAGGAAATGCCACTGGAAACCATCATATTGGGCCCAACAGCAAAATAAGGGGAGGAGGACTTTTGATTACCAACGGTCATGGAGGTGGAAGAGGCCATACCAGATGGACTGGCTGTGAAGGTGCACCTCAAGGCTGTGACACTCCATAACCTCAAGGCTGTGGCAGTCCGTTACAGTCCCAGTGTCAAATCCTGCATGTCTCATTCCATTAGTGCATGGATCACTTCATAGCAAGCTGGGATCCGCCTTAAACAAATTCATGCCAATGGCATTTTTCTTGCTTCAGGAAAAAATGCATTCTTGAATATGAGTTGCAGCTGATGATTCTCTACCTAGAAAACCCTGGAAGGAATTGCCATTGGTCAGAATTGAATTGACAGCACACAACTGTTATTATTACTCTTTATCAAGTACATTTATGTACAGGCAGTATTTTATATGTATTGTTAGATATGAAACAAAAATTAAAGTGTACCTACATTCGAGAGCTGTTGAGTCTTGGTACTATGGATGGGGGACAATGGGCTACAACTGAATCCTGGCAAAACTGAGTGGCTGTGGGTCAGGGGTCCTGCACTATCTTGGGAACTACCATCTTTGGTTCTGGATGGGGCAGTCCTGCCCCAAACAGACACAGTGTGTAACCTGGGGGGCCTCCTAGACTCACGACTACTGCTGGAAGAGCAGGTGGCAGTCATGGCTAGGAGGGCTTTTTCACAACTCTGTTTTGTGCACCAGTTATGCCCGCTACTAGATTGGGACTCCTTGCTCATGATCACACACGCTTTGGTCACCTCCAGACTCAATTACTGTAATACGTTCTACATGGGGTTGCCCTTGATGACCATTCAGAGACTTCAGCTGGTCCAGAATGCTGCTCCTCGGGCTGTGATGGAGTGCGGGTGTTATGCTTGTGCCTCACCACTTCTCCGAGAGCTGCACTGGCTTCTGGTTTGCCTCTGGGTGCAATTCAAGGTGCTGGTTATCACCTTTAAAGCCTTACATGGTAGTGGGCCAGGATACTTAAGAGACTGCATCACCCCAAGAACATCTGTCTGTCCCACCAGAGCGGACCAGAGAGACTCTCTGGTTGTACCATCAGCTAGAGAGGCTCATCTCTCTAGCATGAGGAGGGCTTTCTCTGTGTCCGCTCTGGCCCTTTGGAACTTCCTGCCAAGTGAATTGTGTCTCAAGACACAACTGCTGCCCTTCAGAAAGGGGGTGAAGACCTGGCTGGTGTGGCATGTGTGGGGTGTGGGCCAGACGGTCAGTTCGGTTGGCTGGCTCCTGTGAATAACCCCACCTCTATCTCTCCCTGTTGTGGTTTTTTAATTTAACTTTTAACTTTTAATCTTTTAATCCTTAATTTTAAATCTTTGATTGTAAGTGATGTGTTTTAATTGCTTTATATTTTAAGCCGACTTGAGTCCTCGGAAAAGGGCAGGGTATAAATATAAATAAAAAAATAAATAAATTTATCATCTGACTACTAGCCTTTAAGGTTATATGCTTGCATATGTCTATCTGTCTGTCTGTCTATCTATCTATCTAGAGAGAGACGGAGAGAAATAGGCTCATAGTATGTGAAGCTTAAAGTGGATCTTAAAGAGCCAATCTCATCAACCAAGGAAGCTTAGTGGAAACTGCCTGCATGGCTTAGTTCAGCTGGAGACTTTCTATCAGATTGAGAAAGTATACAGAGCCACCTGCTGCAATCCAGGAATTCAACTCCACTGGATTTTGCCTCTCCCTAATAGCCCTGCCTTTAAAAATAAAAAGATAAGCCACCATAAATCTTTTCTAGCTGAACAGCAGATAACACAGAAGATAATAAATGCTATAAATAAACACAAGAAATAAATAAAATAGAAGAATAACTTACTGACTATAGACGCCTCCTTTAGTTTGCTCTCTCAGACTTTACCTTACCTCTCCTCACATGTCTGGGCCAGTTTCCTCCCAGTTCCAACTCCTTTAAAAATCAATTAATCTCTAAACAGGAGGTTCTTTCCCCCACTCTGACTTCTGCTTAGGTTCACCTCAGGTATGCCTCTTCTATATAACTTATGTCCCCAAAAGACCAGTAAGTGACATCTTTTGAAATGTTAGACACAATCTTAAGTCCCCACTATCTCTGTTGCTGGAAATTGGCAAAATGCTGCTTATGTGGCTGTGGATACCAAAAGGAATACAAGCACTGAAAGTATGAGAGAAATAAAGGCTTTATTCTTTCTATGCATACAGGCTTTCCGTCTTGCAACAAAGAGCAAGATTGAAGAGACAAAAGTATTTTTTATAAAGAAGATGACATCAGACATCCCAATACACAAAATTACACAATCCAGTATCCAACATCCAGTATGCTTTGCCATCACTTTTAGCACAAATCAACTGAACTAAAAAATATTCTATCCTTACACAATAATTACACAATAGGCCAGAACTAATCTAAACAAGTTCCCTTCTCTTGTACCATGTTCTTTTGCTTACCAACTCAGTTCATTTACCTGCTTTCTGCCCCATACACAAAGACATGGGGAAGGGGCTTTTAACCCTTAGTTCCATAATCCACATTCTTTTTTTTAAAGAGGAAAAACAGTGTTCAGTGTTCAGAAAGTCCCATTATGTCCTTAGAGGGATGTACTATTTCCAAGAGTTCTCAAGAGCACAATCCCAGGACCTTCTTTATTAACAACAGTGATGATATCTTCTGTCAATGGCTTTTCCCTCTCAGCAGCTACAATTTCATTACTTCCGGTAGCCACTGTCCCAACCCACCGGGTCCACAGGCTCCACAAGCGTTAGGAGGACAGATCGTATCGTTGTCTTTCTGTGAAGCTGAGAGACTTCATTATAATTGAAAAAGTCTGGGGGTCTTTTTCAACTGTAGCAAAGCCTCTGGGCTTCGCAGAAAGACTGGGACATATACGATCTGTCCCCGCAACCCTTCCGGAGCCTGTGGATCCAGCGGGTGGGCCAGTGACAGCTGCAGAAACAGCTACAGGGGCAATTTTTTCCAGTGCCCCTGTAGCTTTTTCTGCCGCTGCCGCTGGCCACCCCACTCTGTCAGAGTTGCGGGGACAGATCGTGTCTCTCCTCAAACACCCCCGTAGTCCCAGGGATTGATCACTGGGATTGTGTGAGTGTGTTAGGAGAGTGGATCCCCCAAACACCCCCGCAGTCCCAGCAATAGATCGCTGGGACTCCGGGTATGTGTTGAAAGAAGTTCGTGTGCCCACGCGGGTCCCCCAAACACCTCTGTAGTCCTAGCAATTGATTGCTGGGTCTGTGGGGGTGGGTTGTTGGGAGAAGCCTGTGTGCCCGCAAGGGTCCCCCCAAAAAACCCTGTAGTCCCAGGAATCGATCGCTGGGACTGCAGGTGTGTGTTGGGGAGAGATCCATGTGCACATGCGGTTTCTCCCCTAACACACCCACAGTCCCAGCAATCGGCACTTGGGTTGGGGAGAAGAACGGGCACACGTGCCCGTTCAACCTCCAACCCAAGCACCAATCGCACGCTGCAACCGGCGTTTAGGTTGGGGGGAAGAACAGGCACCCATTCTCCCTCCCCCAAACCCAAGCACCAATTGCAGTATCGGATAACATCAGATAACGTTGAGGAATAACGTTGGGGAATTTGAGGCAAACATTTGCATCACATAAGGTTATGTTAACGTTGTGCGTTGCAAATGTTTCCCTCAAATTCCCCAAAGTTATCACGATTTTAGTGTTATCTGATGCAAACATTAACCAAGGTACCACTGTACTTTGGAACTACTGGTCTTCTTTTCTCTACCCATCTCTTGAAGGAGTGTGGAGAGAAGAGGACCCTTTTGCAAAATAATGTTTCATAAAGCCTTTCTTTCTCTCCTACTCTTGGTACACATGTTCCTCTTGGTGCCCACAGCTACTCTAAGCTGTGATTTGCCCAATTTCAACAACAGTTTCAAAACAAAAGGGATAAATGTGGCTTAAGAACCCCCAACCCCCTTCCAATATACTGGTATGGTTGTCTGGTACAAGGAAATGTTTCTGGTGCATTTGCCATGAAGAGAATTTTGCATCCTCCTGTTCAATGCACATTAGCAAGCAAGTGCAATAACATGTTAAAATGAGGACTATGCACTGGAAAAATAACAAACTCTGAATCAAATTGGCCTGATTTGGACTGATTTCCACAAGGACCCAGTTTGAAGTGGAATGGCAGTATTGAGTGAGGTGAACGGAATTCACAAATCTATTTGTATCCAGAGCACAAATCAAATTGTATAAGACATTAATCACTTTAGCATACTAGTTTCTTAAAAGGAGACTTTAAAGATAACTAACAAGCAACCCCCTGAAGCTAGCTGATTGCTTTTCTCTTTCCCCAGGGTCTATCCTGCCTCCCAATTTTATGCAAAAGCAAAAAAGGCGATACCTATTTTAGTTTTCCACTGTGATGATATTATAGTTTTATAAATCCATTTGGATCCAGTGCAGAAATCAAATTGGATGGGGCAAAAATTACTTTGATTGCATTGGGACATATTCAAAAGCCCTACAAACATTCAAAAGCCATACAAACAAAGCAGCAATAGCTAAAATTATTTTTATTTTTAAAATGCACACACAACCAGAAATGGCTGCTGCATTTGCACGCAAGATTTGATCAGGGACAGAGTCTTCTGCTTAACAATAAAGGAAATACAGTAATAGAAATGATGTTGGTACTGAATAGAAATGACATTTCCTCGACTTCACAGGCACAAATGATAGAAAAGAAATGTAATGGGAGAGTCACTGTGAGGAATATGATTGAATGGAGCAAAAGGCATATCCTCCTATGATGACATGTCTAATCAGTATTGTGTATTTCAGCTCAAATCTGAAAAAGAAGTACCAAACATACTGCCTTTTACTGCCTATTACTGTAATTTTCTTACCTATTACTGTAAGTACTGGTCTTGTATTCCAAGCACTGCTCTTACAGGAGTGGAGGGAGACTGATTTTTTCTCCACACTAAACTGATGGAATTCAATTTCCAAGTATTTCAGTACAACCAGCGTGGGATATAATTTCAGTGTCTGCTGAAGCACCTTTCTAATAGACTTTACCTAGAATGATCTAGACAATTGTTGGACTTGCATACTCTCCCCCCCCCCCAATTTTGCACAATCACTCATGGCTTTTAGACTTGAATATCTGTCTCTTTAATGAGCATGTCGTTGCAAAGAAAGCTGTGAATTTTCTATTCTGCTTTCTGCTGGATTCCTGCACTCTCTGCAGGAGAGATTTCCTTTGTGGGAGAGATTTGCTGGCCATTTTTAGAATAGTGATGCACAACCAAGAGAAACATAGGACCACCGTCGAATGTTACAACAACAGAACTACACTACTTCAGTGCTGACAATGAAGAAACTGAAATACCTTGGTTCAGTCATTAATCCAAATAGAGATTGAAACCAAGAAATTTGAAGAAGAATGAGGCTTGTAAGGGCAGCAATGAAGAGTCTGGGAAAGATGGTCAAGATCACTGGAGACCAAGGCTATTATCATCCCCATGATGATTGAACCTGCCTGCAGAATACATCCCTGCCACCATAGCTGTCGGATGGCCAAGGTCACTGCTGCAAGCAGCTGCAGTGGCTCAGTGGTTAAGAAGCTCGCCTTGTTAGCTGGAAGGCTGGCAAGTCAACAGTTCGAGACCTGGGTACTGCATGATGGATTGAGCACCTGTCTCTGACCCAACTCTTGGGGACATGAAAGGAACCTCATTTGGGCGTTCCCTGAGCAGAGTTTGTCCTGCAAAAATCTTTTCGACCCACAATAATTTCTGACATGAAATTATTATTATCCACATGATTATACAGTATTCCCAATTTCTATGGATGGATGTGAAAGCCTGATAGTAAAGCAAATGAGGGGAAAAATCAATTTATTCAAAATATGGTGTTGGAGGAGAATTTTATGGTACCATGGACCGGCAGAAATATAAAGAAATGCATCCTAAATCAAATGAAGGATGAACTCTCCTTAGATGGAAAAATGATGAAACTGAGGTATTATCCTGAGAAAACCCAACTAGGTGGGAAAAGTTGGAGAAAGTTGAAGGCAGAAGAAAAAGAAAACCAATTATGAGATGGATTGACTCTATAAAGGTAGCCATTGTCTTGAGCTTGCATGAGCTCAGCAGGGCTGTTAATACTAGGGCCTTCTAGAAAACACTAATTCATAGGGTTGTCATAAATTGAAGGTGACCTGATGGCAGTAACAGAAACAGTAGATAATAGTCCATATCACCACTCTGAATGACCTCTTGGTCAAAAGGGTGGTACATTAATACAATGAATGAAAGAGTGAGTGAGTGAATGAATGAATGAATATCAGATGGATCAGAGAAAAAGAGAAAGAGAGAGCTGATAAAAAGAAAATACTTTTACTGTTTATACACAAGTAATGAAATGGAGATATTTTCATGCTTTAGGTAATTTGAGGTAGAAATCAGGAGAAATTGGTAGGTTTATAAATAGGAATAATAATTCCTCCCATCAATGGGAATTTCCTCTCCTGCGCAACTCTGTAGATAGCTTTGTAAAAGGCTGGTTAAAATAGATCTTTGGCTGCATTGCATTTAAGATACCCATAGTGTTACTAAAAATATGTGTAATGGGGTCGCAGAGGGTCGGAATCGACTGTGCGACTGAACAACAAAATGGAAAAATCTGTGCTTTCATTTTTTTTAAAGCTATAACTTTCTTCTGCTGCAAATCCCAATTCAAGTTTCAACGTGGCACAGCAGTGACCCTGGCCATTCGACAGCTATAGTGGTGGGGGTGTATTTCCCTGGCAGGTTCAACCATGCCACAAAAGTGTTGGCTAGCAGTCCAGCACAGTTCTCCATTCTGGATCAGCTAAGTGGGGTTGGGTACTCAGGCAATGCCAGTGCATTGCTCTAGCATGACCAACTTCAACATGAGCCCAGCCAGCTGTGTTGTGTTTCAGCCGCCCGGGGTGCAGGCCAAAATCCCCCCCCCCAGCCCCTGTCCCTATTCCCCCTCCATGGGGGACTTTTCCCAAAAAACAACGAAACATTTTCAAAACTCTTTTGACCGCCCTCTTTTATTTTTGGGTCCGGTTTTCTGTTTTTATTTTTAAATTGACCCCCTTCCTCCTTTGACCCATGATCTTTCTTCCTTATGGCCACAGTGGCCACCCACCCCACCCCACCCCAAACCCCTCTGGGACAAGCCAGCCTCCTCCCAGGAAGAGCAAGAGGCGAAAGGGCAACACATGGCAGGGTGGACAGCCTGGGCACTCGCCTACCTTCAAAGAAGTGCTGCAGAGCCTCCATCTCATCCATCACCTCCATGGCTGTGCCATGCACTAAGCGGCCGGGCTAGTCACTGAGCCTGCAAAGAGGTATCACCCTCCTGCCTTGGGGGCCCACGGCACCCACCCTACGATGCCCTTTCTCTCACTGCAGCCATGCCCGGGACTCTGGCCTCGGCTGATCCGTCCGGGCTGAAGGTGGAAAAGGGGGTGCTTCCCCACCTCACCTTCCATCCAGCAGGAAGAGCGGGCACGTTCTGCCCTGGGAAGGGCTCCTTTCCTCCAGCTCGGCCAACTCCCTGGCCTCTCCCCTTCATGCCCTCCCTGGCTCCTCCTGCGCCTCCTGCACCCATCCTGTTGCCCTTGGAGGCCAAGCCGGGGCAGAGCGCACGTGGGAGCTTGGTGGCGGAGGCAGCCAAGAGGCAAGGCACTTCCCCCATGGCACAGGTTTGGGTCAGCAGTGATGACAGCAACTGCACGTCATTCTAGGCATGCCAAGGGCCTTTCTTAGCGCAGCAGATTTTGAAGTGGGGAAGGCTCCAAAAATTTCCCCAAGCGATCCACATCCCCAAAGGCTGCTGAAGAGAAGGGACCTAGCGAGAGGCTGCTTAGAACAGAGGGGAAGAAGTGCGGTCACTGCCTTTGCTGCCACTGCTGCTGACGTCAGGTGGGGGGGAGATTTTGCCCCCCCTAGTGCCACCCGGGGCGGGCCACTCCCTGCCCCCCTACTGTGCTTCGATCTGCCATATCAAACTAGGCATGTGAAGTACAGATCAACCAAGTAACCAAATAAGTAAGTACAGTAATACCCCGTATAACGTGAGTACTGTATAGTGTGAAAACCGCATAACGTTACAAGATTTTTGGAAAAATCTTGTATCGAATAACGCGATTTTTAACGTTATCCGATACAGTTGTTCTTAGCAGCAGGGTGGCTGGAAAGCTGAACGGGGTTCTCCGTTCAGCTTCCCAGCCACCCTGCAGCTATGGAGGCAGGGATGGGGAGGCTGGAAAGCTGACGGGGGGCTCCCCGTCGGCTTCCCCAGCCACCCCACAGCTGCGGAGGCAAGGGCGGGTGGCTAGGGAAGCCGACAGGGAGTCCCCGTCAGCTTCCCCAGCCACCCTGCAGCTGTAGATCGGGTCCTCTGATCTCTCTGGAGCAGGCAGGGGACACGATCCAAGCTGTTTCTGGGCTTCCCTGATGTCCTCAGCCAGTGCAGCAAGCCAGAATGTCGGGATTCAAACTCTGACATTCTGGCTTGTTGCACTGGCTGAGGATGTCGGGGAAGCCCAGAAACAGCTTGGATCGGGTCTCCACACCTCCCTGGACCCAGCAGGGGGGGGGTCAGAGACCCCAAAATTGGTTTTTAAAAAAAGGACTTTTTTTTTACCAATTTTGGGCTCCCTGACCCCCCCCCCCACCAGGTCCAGGGAGGTGGGGAGACCCGATCCAAGCTGTTTCCAAAGTTCCCCCACCTCCCTGGAGGCTGCAGCAAGCCAAAATGTCAGGATTCAAATCCCGACGTTCTGGCTTGCTGCAGCCTCCAGGGAAACCGGGCTTTTTTTTAACATTGTGTGTTCAATGTATCGCACAACGTTAAAAACCGGATAACGACGGGACTTGTGGAACCAAGTCATAATATTATCCGGGGTACTAATGTATATCTTTCTTAGCTTGAGCATAAAGTCAGCATGGCCCAAGAGTAATAGAATAGCATCCTTTTCTGCTGGCCAAGAAGAAGTACGCTTCTTGCCACTGCAAATTGGGCTGGGTAGTAAAAATGGTGAAGACTGGTTTGTTCTATTCGATGGTCTCTACACTACTTATTTTCAAGCCCAGTTGGAACTTTCAGCTTAGCCCTAAAATGAAAAGACAGACAAGACAACGAGCAATCTTGTATGTAGAGATCTGGGAAATATTGAAATTCTCTGCAGTTTCACAGAAAGAAAAGGGACATGTATCTTGCACCATATCTCTGGCTGTGCCTTATCCCATAAAGCTTCCTCAATCAACTCATTAGAAGATAATGTTTATTTTACAAACCCAACTCCTCAAACTGATTTCCATCAGAGAACTCACCTGACAAACTGATTGCATTTTATTACCAGTTGTAAATAACTAATTGATTTGCATGTCAATTTTCTGAACCAACCAAACTTTGCCAGCCACTCTGGGTCTCTATACCAGATATGTATAAATGTATACCATGATATCCACTCTTATGTCTGATGAAGTGGGCTTGATCCATGAAAGCTAACATTAAAATACAGGAGTTAGTCTTTAAGGTGCCACAGCATTTCTTGTTTGTTTTGTTTGCTCTCTGATATACTTGCACAGACTAACACAGCTACCACTTCAAAAACATATCAAACAAATAATGCATGTCCCTTTTTTCATATCAAGCATTAGTGCCCAAAGTCTTTTGCCTACCTGGGAGGTTGCTGAATTGGATTTCTAAATTGTGATTCAGATTCAATTTGGATTAGATCAGGTCCAGTTGGTTTGCCCCAAGTCAGACCTAAATCAAGATCTCTGAACTGGTTTCTAAACTGACACACAAGAACTCTTGCATAAACATAAAATTATCCATCATTGGGCAGTTCCTCATTCATGTTTAACTGATTACAGAAGATCTACACAAAACCTGTTAAATTTTCTTCTGAGCTAGAGAAGAGGAAATGCTGTTTATAAATGTGATGATGCCAAGGAAGAAATTAGGAAACACCCAAGAGAAAATGAAAGCCATGATTAGGGAGAGAGAAATTATTAAATTGTACATATGCAGTTGATAAGTTGAAAATATGACAAGGTTAATGAGTTAATAAGTCTTGGATGCCCAACTGATACAGATGGCCAACTCCATAAGGAGGTACAATGAACAATACAGCAGTCAAATAATTTTTATTTATTTTTTTGGAACTGGGAAATGTAAGTGCTGAGGCAATTTTCTTGAGATGTGATTTTATTGCAGTTTTAAAATCCAGGAAGAACACATGGTTAGTGTATAATTGAACAAAGGAATAAAGAACAGATATTATTTCACAAATTTTGTGAAAGATTCATTTTAATGAGTATGAAAACACTGAGGCTTGGTAACTGTGAGTGGAAAGGTAATTGTATAAGATAATTTGTTCCATTTAGTCAGGTGCCTGTTATACAAATAGGTTGTGCAACTGGCTACATGCCCAATTTTGGGAGTGGTGCACAGTCAGTCACACAATGGACACCTCAACAAAAGGGAGACTCCACTTGCAAGATTGTAAAGGTCAGGGTGAATTAAAAAAATGGAAACACCCTGGTTCTAACTGTTAATCATGGGTGGGTGGATGGATTTCTTTAAGCCCTTGCAAAGAGAGAAAACATATTTTCCCTGGATAAAGTGATTAGCCAACCCTGCAATGCTTTATCAAGCTCTGTCTCCTGTTCTTCATAACGTGGCCAGGCCAGTGCCCTGTTCACCATAACAATCTGGAGGGAGAAAGGCCGCATTTCTTTCCTGTGAGAACAGGCTAAGCCAGTGATGGCAAACCTTTTAGAGACTGAGTGCCCAAACTGAAACTCCAAACCCACTTATTTATTTCAAAGTGCCAACACAGCAATAGGGAATCCCTCCTGTGCTGGGGGAGGGAGGAAACACTCCCATTTGTCTGCTGGGCAGAGGGGCTGGGTAAACTCTGTGTTGGGGGGGAGGAAGCACTCCCATTTGTCTGTTGGGCAGAGGGGCTGGGTAAACTCTGTGCTGGGGTGACAATGTGTGTGTCCACATAGAAGACTCCAAGTGCCACCTCTGGCACACGTGCCACAGGTTCGCCACCACTGGGCTAAGCTTTTATCTAGTAGATACAATGTTCCAAAGAAGTAGAAGCAGTGATAGACTTTACATTCTTAGGATCCAAGATCACTGCAGATGGTGATTGCAGCCATGAAATAAAAAGGCGACTGATTCTTGGGAGGCAAGCGATGAGAAACCTGGGGAACATAGTTAAAAACAGAGACATCACCTTGCAAACAAAAATTTGCATAGTCAAGGCAATGGTATTCCCAGTGGGAATGTATGGTTGTGAGAGCTGGACCATTAAGAAAGCTGAGCACAGAAGAATAGATGCCTTTGAGATGTGGTTTTGGAGGAGAGTTTTGAGAGTCCCCTGGACAGGGAGGAGAAAAAACAGGTTGATCTTAGAAGAAATATACCCTGACAGCTCCTTAGAAGGTCAAATAGTAAAGATGAAGCTAAAGAGAGGGTTCACTTGAGAAAGCCTTGATGCTGGGAAAGGTGGAGGGCAAAAGAAGAAGGGGTGGCCAAAAATGAGATGGCTAGATGGAATTGTAGATGCAATGGGCACAGAGCTGGGCAGGTTGAGGAGGATGGTGGAGGACAGAGGTGCCTGGAGGGCAATGGTCTATGGGGTCACAAAGGGTCGGAATCGACTGTGCGACTGAACAACAAATGTTCCAAAACTGGTTGAGGCCTCGGGTACTCCTTTGCATTACGAAGGTGAGGTGGTGCATTCCTGGGGCAGGAAGGGCTGATGTAACATCTGAGGGGGTGGTCCCCTAATTTCCATACTGTGTTCCTGATTAGCTCTAGCTCTTGATGTATGACTGGTTCAGCATCATGGGGTTGGAGGTGACAGGAGAGGGGATAAATTACTGTGACATGCTTTGGTTTTGGTTCAGTGTTTGCTTTGCTGACTTTGTAGGATTCACATTCATGTAATTCGTTAGCCTTGGGGGGACACTTTTGGGGCTCCCCAAAACTAGAAAGGGTTTTTGCATGTAATCCTTTTCGGAAATACATTTTTAAAAATTCATGAAGTGACTGGAGTGGTTCTTTTGCTGCTAAAGTCCTGGATTGTCAGTTGCAGAAGCAGTCCAGACGGGTTGGTGGGGTCTCCAAGGGCCAAAACGCAAAAGGGCCCTGATCCCCCACCCTACAATGATTATGTGTGGTTTCTCCCAGTTGGATTCTGGACAGAAGTTTTCAAGAAGTACAAGATTTATATATTTCTTAATATTTCATTCTACCTGTTCAGGCCCACTCTGGAAAATAGTGGCTAGAGATGGGAGATGGGTTTTCTATGGTCTATTGATTTTATGTTTGTTTTAACAATGTGTGACCTGCTTTGAGTCCATTCACTGAGAGAAAAGATCGACCAACCCCTTCACAGAGGAGGTCTACTTGCTTCCATGGTTCCTTGTATTTTGGAAGATACTGGAAACCTATCTATTCAGGGATATCATTTTTAGAAAAACACTGATGGTACTGTTCTACTAAACCTCACATTGATGTTTTATACATCATTGTTGCTAAGAATGTGCTTTTTTCTTTTCTTTATGAGGGGGCTTTTAATGGCTTTGAATATTTGGTTGAGCCAATGTAAAAAATAACAAATATCCAAGGGAAAAACAGCTTTGAAATTTATTTTGGAATATTTTTTGCCATCCACAGTCAAACATATAGAGGGAATATTTCTTGTTATACTAAACACTTATTTATAAAGAGATCTTTGTGACTTCCATTTGACTTTTGATGACTTCAGTTTCTGATGCTTTCTTTATCAGACCTGCCTCTCTGTTTCATCCATTTGAAAAATGTGGTTATTCAGAATAACATATATGCTTCACATATTCTAAGTTTCCTAAAGCTGGGCTTGTTCCCAAAATGAGATTGTTTAGGCAACAACATCATGAAGTGTCAGAAATAACATAATAAAATCCAAGTCTGATCTGACGTGTCCAAGGAAGAAATGAATTATGTTGTTTGAAGGACTAATTTTGATTCATCCCCCACTTTACTCAGAAGCAAATTTTATTTTTTTAAAAATCCCCATAAATCCAGACAAAATAATGATTTTCAGCCATGCAAATTCATGCTGGTATTCTTTAAACACCACATAACTGAAGTGCCATTAACGTACTTTAAATTGTTAAAGTAGTATGTGATTTTAATTAGATTTAGCAATTACTGTTCATCAGTGAATGCTTTCCCAATCTGGAGGTAGTGTCATTGCCTTAAGCAACCTCCTTAGAAGGTTTCAAATAGTTTCATTTTAGCTATTAACCCTATGAGAAGATAAATAGTGGGAGGGTGAACTCACCCAGTTCAGCAAAAACTTGTGGATACAGTACTTGTGTATACAAACTTTAGGTACAACTTCCTACCACTGAGTATTCTTGCTTATGCTAAAATGTCCATTTTGATTACAGTACTTGTTAAAGATGTTTTTCTAATATAAGGCAAATGCAATGCATTCACCAAACATTTGTAAGCCAATCCATATGCTCTAGTATATTAAAATTAATGCCCTGGAACCACAAAATAAGAACATCTGGAAGAGTTCCGGTGAGGGGTATTATCTTTCTCCCTGATGTACTATTTTTTTTTATTTATTAGAGTTTTCCCTTTCTCTTTTTAATATGGAGTGGAGATATAAATCTTTACATGTCTCAATTTGTATATGAGAGTGAGAAACTGTAAAAACTTTCTTCTTTGTTACAATACAGTGAAATATTTGTTGGCATGCTCAACACAAGGTTTTGTATGTGTGTGTGTGTGTGTGTGACAGTTTTTGTGTAAATTGCCCAAATCAGGCATAGAGTGTATCAGTTGTATAAATTGCACACAACTATGGTTGCTTTAGTGTCACAGAGTGGGCTTTCACAAATGAGAAATATGAGATAGGTTGTGTCTATCTATTTGCTCATTTGGCCAATCACTTGTACTCATTCATCTGTCATTATAGATCTCTCTCCTCATTCCCCTCCCCCACATTGTAGAGAAGGTTTAGGAATGCAGTTGTGGTGACTTCCAATGCAAATTGACCTGTTCAAAACTCCTAAGAGTAAGATGTAGATCCAAGCTCCATTATCCACTGGTTTTCACAATTACAGATTTTTATGACAATTCATGGAACAAAAAGAGCAATACAATAGCAATTTCACTTATATACCGCCTCATAGCACTTAGTGCACTCTTGGGGCGGTTTTAGCATTTATGTTCCCAGCATGCTGGATACCCATTTTACTGACTTTGGAAGGATGGAAGGCTAGGTCAACCTGGAGCCCTATCAGGATCAAACTCACAATGTCAGCAGCAGTTTTGGCTGCAGTACAGCAGTTTAACCACAGTACCACCAGGACTAAAAAATGTGTTATAATGCATATTTCAGCTGTTGCATAGGATGGTGATGGTAAGGATTTGATTTTGCTCTTGCATACCACAAGGATGTTTGTTCTTGTTATAAAGCTCTTCCTGGATCTGAGTCAGCAGACTTGAGTAACATATCCATTCTGAGGGTGTTGAGGGTCATTCTCCTGCTTAGTTCTCTTGGCGTCTACTGCTAATGTGCATAGGTAGGACAAAGAAACATGATGTGTATTGGTAGGATGAAGAATCATCAAGTGTTATGTTTTGTCTTTACAGACTAGTTAGGAGTATGATAAACCCCCTTTCTGGTTTCTTCACAGTCTCTCTAATTTCTCTAGAGCAGTGGTTCCCAACCGTTTTTTTTTATTATTATTACTATGTCCCACCTAAGCATATCTAAAATCCTGGGCCCCCCTTGAGATGTAATTCTTATTATTCAAAAGGTTAAATCCTATTTTTCAGGATCCTCTTACTCACTAGTAGCACTTCAACCTCCTCTTAATGGGATCCTGATCCATACTGCCTGCTCTCCTGGCTAGACAGTCCAGGGTTTTTAAAGCTTGCCTTCTCCTTCTTGATCTGGATCTAGGTGATTAGCAAGGTAGCTCATAGGAAATCAATTAGTGTAGATAAGGTAGCACTGAGCCAAGTAAACACTCCAGTCATCATCAGGTAATTCAAAAGTATCTTGTAATCAAAGTAAGTGACAGACAAAAGTTCATAAACATTCAGAAAGCATATCAAAATAAAGAAAGCTTCTTTTTGGGGAAAGCCCAGCCCGGGGGGGGGGGAGCTTCCAGCTTAAGCACCTACGTGATTGCAGTTCTCCCTTAGCTCCAAGCATCAGGTCCAAGAGAGTCTCTTGGCCCCCACCTTCTGGGTTTTATCTCCTCTCTCGGGGTCCACCTGCTTGCCATTCCCCTAAAGGAATCCAGCCAATGATCATACAGCATAACTTGTCTATCACACATTAGGTTTCATTTCTTTCAACACATAAGGGCAGCATGTTTACACATTCCAATCCCTCATCTTGCATGAGTCTAAAACCAGGGCATAAATTCTGCCCAGACACTATTAATGTGGAGGAAGCCTAAAAGACCATTCACTGTTATTAACTCATTCTCAAAATTCTCTCCTTAAAAATTAAATTGCCCCTCTCTCCCCGTTGTGTGTGTGCCCCACGTTGGGAACCACAGCTCTAGAGTCTCTTCTACTCTTGTTTAGTTATTTTTGTAGTGAGTTTTGGTTTCAGATTTGCACGCATATAGCATGGTGTGACTAAGGTTGTAAAAGCACCAAAGGATGGAAGCTTTCTGTGAGTTTGGTTATTATAAAGTCCTTGAGGGGTTTTAAAAATTAATAACTTCCATGCAGGTTAGGTAGAACAAAACAGTAAATCTTAACTCCACCTTTTCCTCAGCAAAATCATCTGACACAGTCATTCCACTTGATATGTGGAGGAAAAAAGCACAAAAGAAATCCAGAATGTGGAAAGAAACTTTAAAAACAGTAATTAGTTACAGTTATTACCCCAAGCTTTTAAGTAATTAGTTGTCACTGCAGTTACATTTTTAAAAAAGTATCTCTTTACTTTTCTGATCTTGAATAATTAGTTTGTGTGTTTCATGTACAAACTGTATCTGTCTAAGTACCTAGTACTGTATTGTTGGCTTGTCTTTCACAAACTTTTCAGTAATTTCCCTAATTACACCATGGAAGTAAAAATGTCATCCCTATTTTAGCCCCAGAGGTTGAATTAGAGAGGAAGACATTTAAATGTCTTTTAATACATTCATTTAGACATCTAGAAAATCTCACAGTCTGAACAAATACTTTCTGACAAATACAGGAAACCTTTTAGGACTCAGTCCATATGCCATAAATGAAAATGGTGCTCTTTTGTTAACAAAAATACCATAAAATTAATTCTCTTTGACTGAGATTATTGTTTTGTCATATGTTTGCAAAGGGATTCACTTATATCTCAAGAGACCTATAAAGATTTTATTCATCCATTAACAAGGAGAAGTGCGTGGCTCCTCCTCTGATCTGTTAGCTGTGGATTTCCCATTTTGACAGGTAATTTGACTCAAGGAGCCCTTCCAGCTCTGACTGGGCTTACATATATCCAAGGTCCACATTCCTCATCCTTCACCACTGATTTTTGGGAAAGCTGGCATTAAACAAATACAGCACATTGTTGAATGGTCTGGCCAGGTTATACCAGTCTGGCCAGGTTCTCCTGTTATGGTAATAGAGTAGACCATACTGCCAGCAGGTCAACACAGAGTGTCAGGTGGCAGCTAACTAACCTGACAACCTGAGGACTAATGGCTTTGGGTGCTGAAGTCCACAGGGAAGGGTGATGGTCCCCAAGTGGATTAAATCCCAAATGAATCCATCTTGATGGAAGGCTGATGAGGATTTTGCCTGCCAAAAGAGTTCAGAATCAGAA
The DNA here is from genome assembly GCA_030440675.1 of Furcifer pardalis. Lineage (NCBI taxonomy): Eukaryota > Metazoa > Chordata > Lepidosauria > Squamata > Chamaeleonidae > Furcifer > Furcifer pardalis. Next base: position 13,617,607 of record CP126894.1, on the reverse strand, counting down.
AGTGACTCACAGAACTGGATCAGTGGTAAAGGTGTCATGCTGTGTGATGCAGAAGGCAGTGAAAGGCCATTGCACTGTATTCTCAGGATAGAAAAAGAAAGAAAGAAAGAAAAAGAAAGAAAGGAAGGAAGGAAGGAAGGAAGGAAGGAAGGAAAGAAAGAAAGAAAGAAAGAAAGAAAGAAAGAAAGAAAGAAAGAAAGAAAGAAAGAAGTATGATGTAGCCATTTCTGTAGTATGACATCATCTAAGAAACATTCATGTAACCTCTATCTGAGAAATTATTTTCATCTTGGACTAGTAAAGTGATTCTTTTCTCTGTTGGTGTTAAAACAACAACAACCTCATGCACTTTAGTAATGCGATTTGGCAGCTTTCTCCAACTGTTCTGTGCCAAACCTAAGAGGAAAGTTATTGCCCACAGCAGTTTGAATTATATGCTGTTTCTTTTTCAAATTTCTCAGCTGCCTCTCTCGCTAGTTAAATTGCCGTCTGTTGCCACTCATTACAGCTCCTTGCCTGGTGCCCCTTGCTTCCCACCTTCTGCAAACTAAAGTTCTGAGAATTGCTGGGAGGCGTTTTGTTTGTAAAACTGCACATCTTTCTGATCAGACATCTCAGATGGAAGCCAGCATGTGGGTGGCTTACCGAAAGTTATTTCCTCAGTCAGACAATACTAAGGTCTCCCCTGACTTCTGCAATTTAGCTTGCAAAACCACAATGGAAGGAGGCAGCTATGAATCCCCCCCCCCAATTTTTGCTTACAGTTAAATAAACCCCTACCCCTCCTTCTGCTGTCTCATTACTATACTGAGATTGTATCTTTCCCCCTCTTAATTAGGCATGTAAACTGATACTTTGGCTCCATCCTCCATCTACTTTTCTTTGACAGTGTTTCTACAAACTGATCTAATCTCCTTGGCCCATGCCTACTACTTTAATGGCAGGATAAGAGACTTGTTTTCTTTCAGTTTTAATATTTTCTCAATTAAGCAACAACACCCGAAGTCCTCAAAGGCTAAATACTTCTCCTTTCTAGCTGTAGATCCAAAAGTAAGAGACCTATGTTGAAGGCATCATGGTTTTGAGAAGAAGACCGCACAGTAATTCCACAGTATGGATGAAACAGGCCTGCTCCTTACCTAACCCCATTCCAAGAAACAACATTAAAGGAGGATATAGCTAAGAAACTCAACGTCCCCTATATCACTTGGAGGACTCTGAATAGGCTGAAGGTTGGAGTACCTAAATCAGTTGTGGATAACCTTGGCACTCCAGGTGTTCTTGAACTTCAATTCCCAGAAGCCCTGATCAGCTCATGTGCTGACTTGGGCTTCTGGGAATTGAAGTCCAAGAACACCTGGATTGCAAAGTTGGTCACCACTGGAAATGCAAGACCAACATGCTCAAGTGAGGGCTGCTGGTGGACAACAACACACGGTGTGAATGTGGAGAGATTCAGAATCCAGCACATTTACTGGTCTGCTGATTAGTGCCAGAAACATGCACCCATGAGGACTTAAGTTTGGGCAATGGCAAAGCAAAGAAAAAGTCCTAGGAGGGGACATTTTAGATTCTCTCAGAATTTCCCCACTTCTCCACATAAGGAGACATATGGGATCGCAAATCTCAGGGTGAATGGTGCCAGAGGAACAGCGAGTTTGATTTCTGTGCAGTGAGGTGTTTTTGCAGCTTGTGCACCATCTCCACCCATTCATGGCTAGCCGTAGGTTGACAGGTTTGACATAGAACCAATTGTACATGTGCTGCATTTGTTTAGGCTCAGTCCCCAAAAAATCATGGTGAGGGGCAAGGACAGGGTGGAGACCATGGATATATGTGAGCCCATGGTGCTATTTGATAGCAGGGTGTGAGCATCACAGCTTGTGAGCTTTCTTATGGTACATGTTCTGGTAGCACTAGTGCAGGAAAACAACAAGAAGTATGGGATGTCCTTGAGCCTTCCAGAAACCTAAGAAGCAGTAGAAGTCACAGAAAACTTCCCAGCCATCATGCCAGATGTTGGTAAAAGTAAAAGTCGTTCTTGCCTGAAAGCCAGTAATGTCTGACTCTAAGGTGTGGCTGCTAATCTCCGTTTATGTAGTGTAACCCAACCTTTGATGTTTGGAGTTCAATTCACAGAAGCCTGAGTCAATTCCCCAAAGCACTGATCAGCCAATGTACTGACATACTTCTGGAAATTTAGGTTCCCCCGTAGGCCATTGGCCCCACATTGGGAACCACTGGTTTACAGCCAAAGCCCCATTACTGTATCTGCAGACATTTCTGTGGTCATGTGGCAGGTATGAGTAGACACTGAAGACCACAGAACCCTGATTTCCTTCCTGCTGAAGTGGTACCTTTTTATCTACTTGCAATTTCTTGCTTTCAAACTTCTAGGTTGGCAGGAGCTGGGGCAGACCATGGGAGCTAAGTCTGTTGCGAAACATAAAATATGAGACCTGATGGGAAGAGCATCAGTTGCTTAGATGTTGGGCATTTTTTTCTCCTTCCTGGACATCAAAAGTGACCCCAACTTTTATGCTACCTTGCTACCAGTTAGCCAGCTTTTATCCAGATTCTGATGAAAAACCACCTATTGTGAGCTAATTTACTAGGATTCTCTTGTGCCTATTTGTGTGGCCAAGTCTGACCACACTTCATTTCATTCATTCATTCATTCATTCATTTGACTTATATACCGCCCTACTCGGTGCAACCGACTAAGGGCGGTTTACAGAAGACAATCAAAAGTAATATAACATAATCAAAGGTCATACAGTATAAATATAACAATACAGTACAGCAGTGCAGCAAAACAAAACCACAGTGCAAAATATAGTTACAAAGTTCAATTCCAATTACATATATATTACATAGTTTCAATAATATGATACAATATAAAAAATATTTTAAAAATGTTAATACAAATAGTTAATGTTAATACAAATAGAACAGACAGCATAAAATAATACTTTGCCTAATACTTAAATTAAGAGTACGGCATAAAACCTGAAAAATCCATCTGAAAATGCCCCTAAAATGTCCCCAAAGCACACTTTAAACTAACTTTTAAAAGTTGTTTTGTTGTTCAGTTACATAGTCAATTCCGACCCTTTGCGACCCTATGGACCATTGCCCGCCAGGCACCTCTGTCTTCCACCATCCTCCTCAGCCCACCCATCTTTGTGCCCATTGCATCTACAATGCCATCTCATTTTTGGCCACCCCCTTCTTCTTTTGCCCTCCACCTTTCCTAGCATCAAGGCTTTCTCAAGTGAATCCTCTCTTCTAATTTGATGTCCAAAGTACTTTTTAAAGTAATGAAATGCTATTTGTTGAACATTTGGCTGCTGCTCTTTGTGCTTGAGAAATATCATTGTAGTTACTGGGGACAGTAACTCATTACTTGAAAGTAGCTAGATACAGGTAATAGTGTAACAAATTACCATTGAGTTCTGATTATGCTTGCCCTTTCGAACAAAGGAAGAAACAAAAGCTTTAGTAGACAACTCAGATCAGGCCACAGCATGGAAAGGAAACTGAAAATATGGAGACTCAATCTGGAAATGCCTGATGTAGCATGCAGTTGTCACCTGTTAAATGCACAATCTACTGAATCACTAAAGGTACAGAACAGAAAATAATTAATTGTATCTCAAGCTGCTCTAAACAAAACAAGCCTTTCTGGAGGCAGCAATGTGACCATGATCCTAATCAACTATGAAACATAGACCTTGATGTGCAGATAAACTGCTGCAGGTAAAGAAGATGGAGGTCAGAAGCTTAAGTTGTTGGGAAGCCAGTCTGGCTGCACATCTTCAATGCAGGAGGTAGTTGTCACCTGGCTAGCCTGCGGCCTGGAGCAAGCAGGAAAACTGGATAATAAACAGAGCATGATAATGTATCAGATTGCTAAGCAGCGGTTGTAGGTCTCCCTGTTGGAAGTCATTGTCTGACATAGTTTTATGAGATCCAATAATGACACCTGTCCCCATGAGGAGATATCCAAAAATGTTATCAATAATAACCTGGTAGCAGCCTTGAATTATGCCTGGATCCTGTGGTTGGGCTGCATTTCCAATGTATACATTGCGAGATGCAAATCTGATATTTCTAATCACCAAGCACTAGATAATTAGATTTAAACAGTTACTTTCATGCTCTGTCCCTCAGAACTGTGGGGTGCTTTTCAAGCACTCCACTACAAGGAGAAACTCTTCAAAAAATAGTTTACACAACCCATCTTTTTTTTTTTTTTTTTTTTTTTGCAATATGTGAGCGTGTTTGGTATCCTCTTGTTCTTATTCATTTTGTGAAGATATCTATAATTAATTACTAGTAATTAGCAATTGAACAAAGGATGCTACACATATGATGGGTTGATCAACATGATTCAGCTGGAGTAAAATGTGATTGATTTTTTGATGAATGGTTAGAATACAAGATTTAAAAAACATGTTTCTTAAAATTTAGAAAATATGTTTCAAACAAGATTGAGGATGAATATCTGATGATTGAGGATGAATATCTGAAACCTCAGTCTTCGTCTTGACCCTGTGCCAGTGTTGGCAGTGAAGAAATTCCATGTCTGCAACATAGCTGCATCCAATAAAGCTGAGGTCAGTCACCTCCTGCAATCTTTTCTAACATGAGCCGCTGTATTTTGTTTTCCAAATCTCTGGTACAGCATTTTTGGAGAGTGTGACTCTAAGTCAGCAAAATAATGTGTGAAATAAATGGAATATACCAGAGATGGTACCAAAGTTCTCAATACAGTACTTAGACTTGGTTGTAGGTTCCTGAGCCCTGTCTACAGGCCTGAGATGTATGAGTTTCCAAAAAATTTTCCAATATGTTACAATCTGATCCTTGCTTCTTTAAATTGCACTTATCACACACAGATAATAATACAGTACTAGAAAAAGTTGAAGCTGAGAGAAATAGAGAGAAATTAATGGGAAAAAATATGAAATACACTGACTCAGTAAAGGAAACCACAGTTTTGACTTGGAGGTCACTAATCAAGAGAATCCATCATACAGTCAAACCTCACATAACGAGCGTTTCGCTTAGCGAAAAACTCACATAATGAGCAATTTTTTGCTAAGTGGTCCGAATCACATAACAAATTTTTTGCTATGCGAGTTGGACTTTTCCTGATGGAAAAACTTGCATAACGAGCGTTTCTATGGGGAAAACTCACATAGCAATTTTTTTTCGCTATGCGAGTTTTCCCCCTTGAAATGCTCGTTATGCAAGTTTTTCCATAGGGAAAAGTCCGACTCGCATAGCGAAAAATTCATTATGCGAGTCTGACTTGCATAGCGAAAAACTCGCATAGCGAGCAGCCTCACAGAATGAATTAAATTCGTTATCCGAGGTATGAATGTAAGTTGGAAGCTAATTAACAGCAAATAGCAAGGGTTTTCAGCCTAAGGCCCGTGTGCTGGATCCAGCCCATGGTGCCATTTCATGTGCCCCCCAACCCTCCAAGAGCAGTTGAGAAATAAAATGGCCACATCCTTTGAAGTTGTTGGGACAAAATGGCCACCCCCATTATGCAGGCAGGGCAAAATGGCTGTCCGGCCCTCGAAGCTGACTGAGAAAACATGACCCAGCTCCTGGCTTGAAAAGGTTGGGAACCCCTGGCATATAGGAACCACAACAAAGCAAAATGGTGGGAATAGCACTTGGTGTTCTTCAGTTGCAGGGGTTCTCAACCTATGGCTTGCGGGCTAGCCCCGGCCCCCAACCCCATTTCATGTGGCCCACGGCATTGTCACCACCGGAAGCAGAGCAGACACATTTATGACAGCCAAGGATGCATTTTATGGCAGCATTTATTTATTTATTTATTTATTTATTTATTTAGATTTATTATCCTGCCCCAATCAGGCAAACCTGACTCTAGGTGGCTTACAGAAAATTCATAAATTAAAACCTTGAGGTTAATGGCAGGGGAAACCACTTGTCTGGCCCGCTCAGTTGTCTGAGGGCATGTGGTCCAGCCCGTGGCTTGAAAAGGAGCTGTAGTTTTTTCAAAGACTGCTGCCAAGTCTCTTGATTGGTTTCAAAATTTAGCTGACTGGTACAGGTATCTAGCATTTGGCCAAAAATATTTCAGCTCATTTCCAAGCCAGACCTGCTAAATCCAGCGTTTCCCAAACTAATTTGATCTTGGAACACTTTACACATCGTAAAATTTTAACAGAACGTTTTGGGTTTTGTAATAGAAAGATAGGTTTGGATTTTTCAGTTTTAATAACAAATAACGTGAATAAGTATAAGAGTTAAAAAACAAAATAAACATTTATTCCAAAATTTTAGTTCTACAAAACAAAACTCTTGAAAGTAATAAACCAATAAACAATAACAAAAAACAAATAACAATAAATAATCAATAACATGTTTAATGGCCTAGATGTTTCAGGGTCTTTGAATTACAAATGCCTGTAATGTCAGGCACAATATTAGAAAACTGAATTCTTATATCAGAATTTCATATTTTTCCATAGAACTCTTATTGACCTTCTATGGAATACCAGTGTTCCACAGAACATAGTTTGGGAAACGTTGCCCTACTGATTTGCAAATGGTTGCAAAACAAACTTATATTGCAAGCTGATGTGTCACATCCAAAAGGATGGATGCAAAACAAACTTTGTGGCATTGCACATTTGCCAATGAGTTTTATCAGAATTTCATATTTTTTCACAGAACATTTACTGACCTTCTATGGCACACCAGTGTGGGATTCCATGTGGTCCCCTACTCCAGTGGTGGGCTCCAAAAAAATTTTACCACCACACTGTGGGCGTGGTATGGTGGGCGTGACCAGAGGGAAGCCCTGTGTTGCACCCAAATTCGGACTACTTTCTTTCAAAACTTGGATGGGCGGGGCCAGCTGGAATTTCTGCTACCTCTTCTGGTGAACTGGGGCGAACCTGCTGATGCCCCCCACTGCCCCACCCCTTCCAATGTACCTGGAAGTGCCATGTGTGGTAAATGGCCAGCCACATTGTGCAAACAGGGCAAAATGGCCATCCGGCCCCCAAAGCTGTCTGAGAGAGCATGATCTGGCCCCTGGCTTGAAAAGGTTGGGTACCCCTGATTTAGATGCATGTTTGTGCACAGGATTGGACTGAGATAGTAACATTGACATGCTGTGACTGCACAGTATATTATATCTGGATATCTTCCCATTCTCCATTTACATCACTGAAAAGGGCAGCTCTTTGAATTCAAACCAGTGATAGTATATATGTCCTGCCTGATAAGATGAACTAAAAATCCTTTACCCTGCCTGCCAGTAGGTCAAAGGATGAAACAATCACCCATAATCCTCACTCAGTCCATCAGAATCACACACAGCTATCCATTCAGAAAGATCAGAGACCTTCGAAGCAGCTGCATTGAATAAATTAGGCAGGGCTAAATGTTGCAGTTACCTGGGGGTTGCTTTGAATACTCCTTGTATCTTTTTTCTTTACGGTCTCCAGTTTCTCCTGATTACCAGAGGTAATAGACTTTTATGCTGCAATGCAACTGTTGAACATTTTAATTGGAATGCCATGTCAAATTTTTAAATTAAAAATCAAATACTCAAAGCACCAGTGCATTTTTGATTACTGAGATTAAAACCTAATTGAATTCTCTCATACAAGCCAAAAAAAACAAAGCAAAACAAAAAAAGTCATCTGGAAATTTAATTATACTAACGTTAAAAGCAGTTGGTTTTCTTAAGGGAGCAAACCCCCTCTATATTCTTTAATGAGGGGAAAAATGAAATATGAAATGGCAGCCTTTGTATTTTTCCTATTCCACCCTCCTACCACCCATATAAATTCTACTGTGTTTTATGGAGATATCAACATACTATGGCTCAGAGTGAAGGAATACTCAGCTTTAACTTTTCAAATAATTGCATAATAAAAGGTCTAGGCTATGCTTGAATGGAGACTGTCTTACCCTTTGATCAATACTGAATTATTCATGGTAAATTTCTGGCAAACTTCCATGAACTTACACATGTCAAAGACAGAGAACAAAAAATAACAGGGAGGGACATATACAGTAAAAAAAAGAAGAACCGTGAAGAAGTCTGATCTGAAAGTCAGAAGCACATTTCATTCAATACCAGCTTTCCCTATATTTTCTTAATACTTTAGCATTGTATTTGCATCTGGAACACTGAAGATAATTTGGGATCTACTAGGGATGGGATTTTTTTCTGGACAAAGGTAAAGGTCACCCTCTCTTGAAAGCCAGTCATATTTGACTCTAGGGTAGAGTGCTCATCTCCATTTACAGCCAAGGAGCCAGTGTGGTCTGCATCTGCAGACATTTCTGAGGACATGTGGCAGGCATGACTAGACACTGGCAGGGGTGTGCTGGGTACCATGGGAGGATGCAGGACAAGGGTGAGGGGCGGCAACCAAGGGACTGGGGAGAAGGCTGCCCCCAGGAACTGCTTGGTCACCACCACTCGCTTGCTCCGCCCGGCGCGCGGCACTTTAGAATAAACCATTGCTCCAAGCTGAAGGAGGGAGCTTGGAGCAATGTCTTAACCTAAAGTGTTGCATGCCGGGCAGATAAAATAATAATAAAATTATTATTTGCGCCCCAAAGGACCAGAGGCGAGGGTGCACTGGGATTAATCCTCCTGTCCCAGTGGCCCAGCCCATGCCTGGACACAGAATGCTATTACTTTCCCATTGAAGTGGTATCTATTTATCTACTTGCAATTTCTTGCTTTCAAACTGCTATATTGGCAGGAGCTGGGGCAGAGAAGGGATCTCACTCCATCGTGCACTACTCAGGTTTCAAACTCCTGACCAGTCGACCTTCCAGTCATTAAGTTCAGTGTCTTAACCACTAAGACACCGCAGACCCTACAAATACCATAATTCTCTATTCTATGCTACAGTCCCCTTAGGTAAAGGTAAAGGTCTCCCTTCCTTGAAAGCCAGTCATCCCTGTTTATGGCCAAAGAGCCAGCATTGTCTGCACCTGCAGATGTTTCCATGGTCATGTGCCAAGCATGACTAGACTCCAGAGCGCACAGAGCGCTGTTCTAGCATGAACTTTTTGTAGACACAAAATACACTTCTCCATGTGCATAGAATGAAGTTTTGGGGCCTCAAATGGTTAGAGTTGAGATATGGATATTATCTCTGCTATTGCTACCCTATTGCTACTCAATGGAATCTTTATCTTGTGAAATATCTTAAGACCACTGTGTTCACCATGACTTGATGCATTTGCAATAGATATAATATGTGTGTATTATTCCAGGCCAGCTAAGAAGGTGAGTCTCATCCTAACCCCTGAAATAATGTAGTCTCCAGGGGGTATTGTATGCTCTGAGGTGTTTCCTTGAATAATTGAGGCTGGCAGGATATGGAATCCAATGAAAAAAACACAAGTTGTTATGGAACAGCTTCTAACATTGGCTCAGACTCATTTCCACTGCATTCCAGGTAAATTTTCCACAGCTCACTATATTTATTCAGGCAGTTTGTTTGTTTCCAAAGCCCACCTCAAATTGGTTATATGAAGTTTTGGTTTGTTCAGGCCCTCTCAATTGAACTCAGCACATATTTATAATTTGTGTTTACTTTTTGGTAAAAATTAAGCAGTGTGAGAATTTCCATCACAAGGTGGCTTGTTAAGGAGCAAAATGACAAATTTTCTTCATAAACATAAGTATTTGTTTGTAACTTTTAATAAACACATGATTTGCCTTTGTTTCCTCTTCATTATTTCCTTATTAATTCTCAACTGCTGAAAGCCTTAGGTCAGTGATGGTGAACCTTTTAGAGACTGAGTGCCCAAACAGCGGGGTGGAGTGAACTCTGTGCTGGGGGGTGGGAGGAACCACTCCCATTGGGCTGCTGGGCAGAGGGGCAGGGTGAACTCTGTTCTGGGGAAGGGAGCAAGCTTTCCCATTGGGCTACTGGGCAGAGGGGTGGGTGAACTCTATGCTGGGGGAGGGAGCAAGCTTTCCCATTGGGCTGCTGGGCAGAGGGATAGGGTGAACTCTATGCTGGTGAGGGAGGAAGTGCTCTCATTGGGCTGCTGGGCAGAGGGAAGGGATAAACTTTGTGCTTGGACGACAGCGTGCATGCCCACAGAGAGGGCTGTGAGCAGAGGCGTAGCTACCGCCGTATCAGCCGTATCAATTATACGGGGCCCCCGGGCTACGGGGGCCCCCAACGGCAAAAAATAAAAATAAAAATTGGAGCAAAAATTTACTGCGCATGTGCAGAAACTCAATCTGACGCATTGCACATGCGTCAGATTGAGTTTCTGCGCATGCGCACTTTATTGGAGCCGATGGTGGCCCCGCCAAGGTAAGCTACGCTTCTGGTTAGGAGTCTCTCGCGGAAGCCCAACAGCCCCGAGGGCCTTCCTACCAGCTCTACCTAAGAGAAGAGGCGAAATGCCTCGCAGGACAGTGGCGAGAGAGAGACTCCACAGAGGTCTTCTACGAAGCCAGTCAGAACAGCACCGTCTGGGGTTCAGCTGTGTGAAGGGGGTTCTCCCCACCCACCAGACTTTATAAATATATATCTCTCTCTAGAGAGAGCGCCCCTTCACACAGCCGAACCCCAAACGGCGCTGTTTTGACTCGCTTCGTAGAAGACCTCTGTGGAGACTCCAAAGGTGGCCAAGGGATCTTTCGCCGGGCTTGGCAAGAGACGGCCCTGAGGGCTGCAAGCAGAGAAAGACGATGACTCTCTCCTGGCTTTCGTTCCCGACCTAGAAAGGAGGGATCTCTCTCCCCCCCCCACTCAACGGCTCTCCCTTCCTATAAGTCTCCACGAAAAGAACGGGGGTCTCTTCTGTCGAAGGGTTGGATCAGATTCGCGTTTCCCGCGCCAAGCGAACCCCACCGACTCGGGAGGAAAAGTGTGTTTCTAACTCTCCAGTTTACGCGGAGTGGCTCCATCACCCCCGCAACTCACGCACATACACATGAGTTGGCTTAGCAGTGGTTAAGAAGCTCGCCTTGTTAGCTGGAAGGCTGGCAAGTCGGCAGTTCGAGACTTGGGTAGGGCAGGGCGGATTGAGCGCCTGTCTCTGTCCCAGTTCTGAAAGGAGCCTCATTTGGGCCTTCTCTGAGGGGGAGTTTCTTCCGCCAAAAAAAAAAAAATCCTTTCAACCCAGAGTAATTTCTGACAGGAATAATAATCATCATCATCTTTTTAAATGGCTGGACACCCTACTACCCCCACCCACCCCAATTCCCAGCCTTTAAAAGCTACACATTCGGCGGGGGGCCCGGGAGTAATGAAGAGGCCGAGGGCCGTGTGTGTGTACGAGGAGTGGGGCAACTCCTTCAAACGAGAAGCGTGTTTGCACAGGCCAGCGCTCCAGAACTTTTTAAAAGGGCGCGCGCGCGCTCAGGCTCGTTCGGGTGCTCGCGTCTTCTCTCCCTCCCCCCCGGCGTGTCATATTCCCCGTTTCAGCAGTAGCGCCCCCCACTCCCCCCCGCGGGGCAGCGTTAGAACCACGTGATGTCGCGGCCCTATTTCCGGTCTGTAAGGGGGTGGGGTGGGGTGGGGTGGGGGGAGCCAAGCGGCCACCTGCCCGCCTTCCCTGCGCGAGCCTGAGAAATTAGCATGAGAAAGGGCCCCCGTCTCTCTCTCTCTCCCCCCCCCGCTCCCTCTGCACAAATGGAAGGGAAGAGCCTTTCCTGAGCTGGCAGGCGTCGTCGGAGGGAAGGGGCGCCCAGGGGAAAAGGGGCTACCAAGGGAAGGCTCTTGTGTCCTAGAAAAAGGGGGGAGGCCCTTGCCCGCGAGGGGGCAATAGTAATTAGACTTCTATACCTGCAGTGGCTCACGTGGTTAAGACGCTGAGCTTGATGACTGGAAGGTCAACAGTTCCAGAACCCGAGTACTGCATGGTGGAGTGAGCTCTGGTCTCTGTCCCAGTTCCTGCCAGCCTAGCAATTTGAAAGCAAGAAATTGCAAGTAGATAAAAGAGGGACCACTTCGGTGGGAAGGGTAACCAGCGCTTCATGAACTCTGGTGCCTAGGCATGCCTGCCACATGTCCATAGAAACATATGCAAACATAGATAGCTATAAGCAGAGATGAGCACTGAACCCTAGACCTTTATCTTACCCAGAGGCGTAGCTACCGCCGTATCTGCCGTATCAATTATACAGGGCCCCCCAATGTGCATAAGCAAAACAAATCTTTACCCTTCCTAAGGGCCCCCAAACAAATTTTTATACGGGGCCCCGCCAAGGCATGCTACTCTTCTGGCTGTGAGTGCCACCTCTGGCACACGTGCCATATGTTCACCACCTCTGATATAAAAAAGGCATAGGTAGGAAGGAAGGTCAGGTTATCCTGCTATGGTAATAGAGCAGACCATGCTGCCAGTGACTCAACACCGAGTGTCAGGTGGTGCTTAACTAACCTGACAACCCTGAGGACTTGGGTGGCAAAGTCCATAGGGAAGGGTGATGGTCCCCAAGTGGATTAAATCCCACTTGAATCCATCTTGATGAAGGGCAGCAGCTTCATCAATACTGGCCTGGGGCTAAGGAGAAATTTGCAGTGGGAAAGGTAACAATGGTATCTACTCATGCCTGTTACATGATCATGGAAACGTCTGCAGATGCAGGCAGCGCTGGTCTTTTGGCTTTTAATGGGGATAAGCACTGTCCCCTAGAGTCAGACACAACTTTTGTGCAAGAAAGACCTTTAAGTAGGTACAGCCTTTTGCCCAGACAAATTCATTTTCCAGTTGCATATTCTCCTATATCCAGGTTTCTTTTTGTTAATCTCAAGATTTTCCGATACCAAATAGAGAGCCATTTGCAAATGGTGATAAATGTGTATCTCAAAAAAACTGAAATCATTTTTTCATCCATCTTGGAGTACTTCATATTGCCTCATTTTGTGCCCAAGTCTTAAAACTACTCACTTTTCAGTTTCACAACCCATCCTTTATAATGGAATATTTAAACATATTTCCAGATGTAGAGACTATCTACATCCTTATTTTCCACCCGTCAAGAATTATGTGTGTTTCAAACAGGATAGAATGTGGCTTGTGATTATCATTGGACTTCATGCTTAATGGAGAACCAATTTTTTTCTCTTTGTTCTCACAAAATGTAATAGCTGTTCTGACTGGCAATCTAACACCAGTACATCATCTGATGCAGCCACGTAGGAATTAACGATGTGAAGAAATTTTGTTAAATTATTTATTCTCCATGAGACAGACTGCTGCGTGTGTGTTAACCCTTTCATAATTTCTTATCTCTGGTGTACAAATGTAGCAATCAGCTCTGTTTTCCCCTTGAAGTTTCCACAGTTGCCTAAAACTGTCTCCGTGCAAAAGTGATGTCTTTCCCCTTTGTAAAGCAAAGCATGGAAAATAAGCAGAGACAGATTGTCTGATCTATCAAAAAGACACACAAAAACCATTCAGTGCTTCTTTCAAATTAAAAAAAACTCTTGGAACCACAGACAGATCATTTCCATTTCACAGAGGCAGAGAAAAATGTGGTAATGGGAAAATAAGAGAAAAAGATTTACACCTCTAATTTTAATATCTGTGAATTCTTCTTCATCACAACTCTACCACACAAAAAGGGCATAAGTACTCAAGATCGAGTCTATTATCCCTGTTTCATTATCCCCGTTTCACATTTCCTCCTCCATGCCACTTTTTGTAACACCTTGGTTGATGAAGACATCTAGTGATATGGAAAACTTGCAAACAATTTACTCCTAGGGTCAGCCTAATAAAGGTATCATCCCCAAATGGAATTTGAATTTTGTCTTACAGTCCACACAACTACCTCTGGGTTACAATCCAACCATACACATACTTATGATTTTAATTTCCAGCTCCTTCCAAGTGCCATTGAGAACTGACAGAAGTATAATGAACTATTGGTCTCAACAACTTATATAATAACACATATGGTCTCTGGCTTATCACAGTGTAATTAAAATTAGTTACTGTGACACCAACATCATTGTATATAGTAATATTCTGCATACATTATCAGTGACTTGCCATTTTGATAAATAAACATTATGTGTCCATGGAGGGCTTTTGCTATCAAGCATGAAGTAAACCTTGTGATGTAAAAAAGTGAGAAACTCTTTTAATTACAAAATTCATTAAAATCAATCACAATAAATAGTAAAGGGGGGAAGCTTTGCATTTCTAATGCTGAAATGATAAAAGTGACCAATGAACCACAGCTAAACTAACCCAAACTCATTGAATGAAAATTGTTAAGATAGATGGTCGACAAGGGAGAAAATTTTTTAATTGCTCAAAAGAATGCAGTACACGCTAGAAAGGAGAATAAAGCTGAAGAATGGAAGTGGAAAATATTCAAGGCAATTAGCATTTTGCCCCAAACATGCTGGGTACTCATTTTACCAACCTCAGACTGATGGAAGGATGAGTCAACCGTGATCCCCGTCAGGATTGAACTCACAACGTTTTGGCTGTATTACATCAGTTTAACACTGCACCACCAGGGACATAGTTCAGACTTGAATTCTGGGGAGGTAGATAGAAGTCTCTGTTCAGTAAGGAAGTGCATTTAAGTATTAATATACTAGAAAATACTTGGGCAAAAATATGGATTTCTCAACTCTATAATTTGGTATCAGCTAAATCTAAAGAAATGGTACAAAAAGTAAACCATAGGGGACATTTATGTCCTACAAAATTGGAGGGAATAAAAATTTGTTTGAGTATTTCATTGGTTTTTTTAGTTAAAACTTTCCAAATAATGAATGTCTTCATCAATTCAATGGGAACAATCTGCAATGTTTTTAAAAAATGAGTGTGGGAGAGATTGAAACTGACATATTCGTTTATCTGTAGTATGGATATTTCACTATGCACCGATAGAAGTGTTCCATATGAATGGGATACTGACCTGTTCCAGAATCTATTATGTTTTCTACATTTCATCAAAGAGCTCAACAACACCTATTTAGGACCGTTTGACATGGTAAATCATATTTTTTCGTGGTTGCATGTATGACCACCATGAACATCACCATCATCATGGGGGAAGCATTGCTAACACAACTCCACAATGTAGAGCACGGGTAGCCAAACTACAGCCCACTGGCTGCATCCAGCCCATGGTGTCAAATAATCTAGCCCACATCCTCACTGTAGCCATAGGTGAAACCATGGGTGCCACCTCAATCCTTGTCCCCTATCTCCCTTGTCCCTAGGCAAGTGAGGCAGGCATGTGTGGCAGTGGTGGTGGAAGTGGAAGTAGCAGAAGTGGCAGAGAAGCAGTGGAGAAGTGATGAGAGTAGTGGAGAAGTGGCAAAAGTGTCAAGAAGCAGCAGAAACAGCAAAAGCGGTGGAGAAGTAAAAGAAGTGGCCAAGGCAACAAGAAGCATCAGTAGTGGCAAGAAGCATTGAAAGCGGCAAGAAGCAGCGAACGCATAGAGAAGTGGCAGAAGTGGTGGAGAAGCAGTGAAAGTGGGAAGAAGTGGCGGAGAAGCAGTGAGAGCAGTGGAGAAGTGGCGAAAGTGGTGAAAAATGAAGAAGCAGCGAGAAGCTGCAAAAGCAGTAGAAGCAGTGAAAGCAGACAGGCAAAAAGCGAGGAGAAGTGACAGAAATGGAGGAGAAGTGGCAGAAGTGGTGGAAGCAGAGAGAAGCAGGGAGAAGTGGCAAGAAGTAACGAAAATGGGGAGAAGTGGCAGAAGTAGCAAAAGTGGGAAGAAATGGCAAGAAGTGGCAGAGCCATTTGGGATTGCAAGGGCATTTGAAGAAAGGAAGGTAGGAAGGAAGGCATCACACCTCAGAGCTGGGACCCCAAATGGGTGCTCAATCCATGACATCATGCAGTACCCCCCATAGGCACAACTCCCTCCCTCCCTTTCCATTGCCCTTATAGCATAGCCAACATGCCCCTGGCTGGGAGGCAGCGCTGTAGCCAGAGGGCCAGGGGGCAAAAGCCCTCCTGAGCTAAGAGCCTGCCCCCCACCCCACCATGTAGCGCCAAGGTTATATATGTGAGTGTGACATTGTTGCCCCTCTTGGAAATTTTTTGCCCCTCCTGAAAATTTTTTCATCCTCCTCCTCCAAAAAAATCGAGAATCCTGGCTATTGCCCTTTGGGAGGCAGACCCTGAGGGAGGAGATGAAACCTGAAGGTGGGACCAGAAGAGGAGACACTCTCTTGGGTCTTAGCTGCAATTATGTACCTAATTTAGACAGAGGGAGAGCCACACTGGCTTTCCCCCAGATAGCAGCTTTCTTTATTTTGAAATGCTTTTTAAGCTTCTGATGAACTTTATTCTGTACCTTACTTTGATTTCAATATACTTTTAAAATATCTGGAGACTGGAGTGATTACTTGGCTCACATTACCTGAATCTACACTAATTTCATGAGCACCCTTTGTTCACTACCTCAGTAACATCACATTGATTTCAGCAGCCTGGGGCTTAAGCCAAATTTACCACCCCCTGGTGGATGCCGGCACCCGCTCTTGCTATGGCTTCTGGGAATTGTAGTCCAAGAACACCCATAGCCCAAAAAGTGCCACCCAGGGCGGGCTGCCCCCCTGACCCACCCTATCCTATGCCACTTCACTACCTAGATTTAGGTCAGGAATGAGAGGACACACTTTTAGGAAAAGTCTGAACTGCTGGGCCAGAGTGTGCCAGGGAAGCAGGATCAGGTGCGATCCCATTGCAAGGATGCCAAAGTGCTACTTAGAAGTAAGAGAATCATTACAGACCCCTGAATAGAATGACCATATGTCCTCTTTGAAGGGCTGCCTGTGTTTGAAGGGCTCTCCAGTTTCAGCCTGAGTGAAAGGAAAAGAATCATCAGGAGGTTGATCAGAACCCATCCAAAGTAAGCAGCTCCTGAACTACCAACTCAGCAACGTATTGATTAGTATATTGATTTTATGCAAATGGATGGCTTCCTCAATCTTCTCTTTTAGTGATGCATGTTTTCCTTTTTGGTGACATGCCACCTTCCATGCTGTTTGACTTGCAAGGCAGGGCTGATACAGCAAAAATCAAATCAAATCTTGATTATGGTCCAAAACCAATATAGTACAGCAAAAATCAGAAGTTAAAACGAGAGTACTTAAAATATCTTTTTAATAGGAGTGCATCTGTTCAGAGTTAAAAGAGTAATAAAAGTAGTACTTAAGATTAACGTTGCTACAAATACTGCTAAGCCTATAGTGTAGCATCAGTAGTTTGTTTAGTTGAAGGACCTGCAAGGATTGTTCCTCTGATCCTACACTCTGCAGTGCAGAATCTGGTAGTTTTGCAGGTGAAGTGTGGCTTTCATCTGAGAACAGCTAGTGGGTGTATGTGCTGTTTGACTGACCAGGGCTGATATAGCTCAGTGTGCTGGAATGCCTGATTGTAGACGCAAGGGTTAGGAGTTTGAATCTCACCCATGCCTCCACAGAGCAAGATCAGCTGAGATCACCTGGAGCACATGTGGCTACCTGTGTGGCCTAGGGAAGCTGCAGGGTCCCAGAGTACTACCATGAGGAACTGGTGAGCACTTTATGCCCAGGTGATGCAATGAAAAGTGGAAAGTTATGATTATTTGGGTCAAGCAGTCAGGATGGACAATGATTTAAAATAGGAATTCCCAACCTAAGCCCTGTGGGACAGATCCTGCCCACAGACTTGCCATTTCATGTGGCTCCCACCCCTCCAAGGGCATTTGAAAAACAAAATGACCACCCCTTTGTAGCTGTTGGGACAAAATGACCACCCTCATCGTGTAGGCTGGGCAAAATGGCTGTCTGGCCCTCAAAGCTGACTGAGAGAGCATGATCCGGCCCCTGGCTTGAAAAGGTTGGGAACCCCTGATTTAAAAGAAGAAATATATAGAAGACAGAGAGCCACGTGGGGTAAATTCAGAGAAGTGTCAGCCATTTTGAAGTCAAAAGCTACACCAAAAACAAAGACAAATTTGATCAGTTCTTTGGTCTTGAAAGCAATGACATATGGCAGTGAAACACAGGGTTTAACAGCTGTGGAAGAAAAATGGTTTACCCGATTGGGGCGGGATAGCAAACGTGAATAAATAAATAAATAAATAAATAAAATAAGTAACACAACGAACAATGGAGAGATCAATGCTCAGATTCTCACTTCTCAATAAAGTAAAAAATGAGGACATCAGGCGAAGATCACTGCTAAAAGATGTAGTCACAGAATACCTGACAAACAAATTAAGGTGGGCTTACAAGGATTCCTTGCTGAATAACAACTCCTGGGTATCCAGGGATGCAATGAAAGTAATCCAATGGCACACAATTAGCCATGCTACAGATATATATCATAGAACCTGTCACAGATGAGGTGCGTTTCCAAGAGACAGCACTCTGGGTTTCCTTCTTCCCCATTTTCAGAGACTTAGGGTTACATTTCTCAATTTCAGTGCACAGGACAGCTGCTTAGGGAAGCACAATGAACTGTGCCAGCCCTAATGAAAGAAGTCAAATCATACAAAACACTTCCATTGTCTTCTCATTTGTATGCAGTTATTCATTGCAGGTGCAGGGTGTTTTTTTTTAAAAAACTGTGGATAAATAAAGCCATAAAAATAGCTTCTCTCCTTCCAGTTAAGAGCACAAGGAATAAAATGTAATGTAAAAAAACATAAACTGGGTTGCTATGTAATTAACTCAAAATTTAATGAGCAGTAAAAACACAATTAAGCTGCTGTAATGTGCTCAACCTGTATTTTTCTTTTACCCATTTAAAAAAGGCTCTATAGGTGTGCAGTTGGCATAACAAATAAGCCATAAATTAGGCCTATTATATTGCTCGGCATACTTGCCCATACAACAGCAGAAGGGATTGAGGAGGAATGAAGCTGATGTGATGGAGAGACAACTAACTTCATTTGAGCAAAGAGATCTCCTAACTGTTGCTCAGAACAGTTAGAGATCCATGAAAATCGATTCTCAGTAGAAGATTTGACAGGGTCACCTCCAGTGATGGGTTGTTACCAGTTCGGACCGGTTTGCCCGAACCGGTAGCACCCATCAGGAGGGGGTCACCAGGATGGTGGTAAACCCCCAGGCGACCGATTCGGTCACCTCTACACCCACCCCCCTCCGGAAGTGTATTTCCGGGCAGCCAAAATGGCTGCCCAGAACTGCGCATGCATCAAACCTCCATTTGACGCATGCACAGTTCTATTATTCAGTGTGCATGCATCAAATAGAGGTTTGACACATGCACACTAAAAAAATAGAACTGTGCATGCATCAAATGGAGGTTTGACACATGTGCAGTTCCGGGCAGCCATTTTATTTTATTTATTTTATTTCTTGGCTCCACCCACAACGTCATAACATTGGCTCCACCCACAACGTCATGATGCCATGATGTTGACTCCGCCCACAACGTAATGACATCACAGTGGGGTAGTAAAAAATTTGACAGCCCACCACTGGTCATCTCACTCTGTATGCCCTGGTGTATGTGAAGGATGGATTAAATGGGTGTTTTTGAGTACTCACCTTGGCAGAAAAGTCTATATGCTGTTTTCCAATATATACATATCTATATATGTGGTCAGGGGGCTGTGGTGGCTTAGTGCTTAAGATGCTGAACTTTGATGACTGGAAAGTCAGCAGGTCAGCAGTTCAAGACCCGAGTATGGCATGATGGAATGAGCTCCCATTTCTGTCCTAGCTCCTGGCAACCTAGCAGTTTGAAAACAAGAAATTGCAAGTAGATAAATAGGTACCACTTGTGTGGGAAGGTAAAAAGTGTTCTGTGCTCTCCAGCGTCTAGTCATGCCTGCCACATGTCCATGGAAATGTCTGAAGACAGAGACAGCACTGGCTCTGCCTATAAACAGAGATGAGCACTGAACTCTAGAATTAGACATGACTGGGTTTCAAGCAAGGGCAACCTTTACCTATATGTGGTCATCAGAAAATGCACTAAAATGTGCAGGTGGCAAATGCAGACAAACCATGCTTAGTTGAAGGGGCACACAAGTTAAATAATTATTTGCACTCAAGTCACTTCTGACTTATGTCAACCCTTTGCACAGTTTTTAAAGTAGAGGATATACAGCTACGTAAACCCACTGAAGTATGTCAGTGACATAAAAACTCCTTGGATATCTCAAAAACCCTGATAGGATCACTTTACATCAGATGGCACACAGTACAAAAGGAGATTATTAGATGGTTAGTGGACTTCAACTTTGACAATGAGATAGCCTTCTTCTACCATTCACTTGAAAATAGCAGAACAGTTTAAGACGTGCTGGACTGGTGATGCGGCATAAAAGGAATATCAGTAGCAATATTTTCGGAGATGTCCCTCTCTATTGCCTTGGTCACAAGACCTAAGAAGCTCTCAATGTCAGATGCTTGAGACTGTCTTGGCTAATGGGAGGGCCGTCCGGATCAAGAGAATGTTACAGACTGGAGCTTTATTGATCAAGTTCCCACCACTCTCTTGACACAAACTCTCCTAGAGCGCAAAGGAACCACGTTGTCTCACTCAGGTATTTGGGTACCTACAGAAATTCAAAGTTAGAAGAAAATCAACAGAATATTTTGGGAGTGTGGTCCTGTCTTGTTGAGATTGAATGGACATATGCTCCATTTCTCACTGGTTGAATTGGTTTCTGCATTTTGCTGTCTGTTTCCTTCTTAGACATTTGTAGGCTTCGGTATAGATTCTTGTCTCAATCTTGTGATGAGATAAGGAAAATTTACCTTCACTAATAGATAAAGAAGGCAGCAAGAAACAAGGTCACTCTGCAGCTGAAACTAGGAAATAATGCTTTCACTATGGACTGAAAAGAGAGATGGGAAGGTCAGAATTTGTTGACAGGGTAGAGTAAATTTGACTGGCAGCATTTAAAATCCTTTCTTTGGCAGGCATGGCAGTTTCTTAGAGTACATCAAAATGAAGACAATCTCATTTAGTACATTGCACCTCTGATCCAGGTTTTGAAATACACTAGAAAAAAAATAGGAGAACTCTGGAAAAGATCTAAGTAGTGGCTTGTGGTGCAACATAAGGCAAAAGACTGGAATTTCCAGACCAGTTCTCATCCTTTTTAAGCAGGGAGCCGGGTCACACTCCCTCAGACAGCTTTGGTGGAGGTGGTGGTGGGCCACAAAAAATTGTTCTGTGGTCCGCAGGTTGAAAATCTCTGTTCTAGACCCTAGAGTTGCTACAAATAATATAGTGTTTTGTGTACTGTATATCATTTTGTACTAATGAGTTTTTTCTTTCGTGGTTTTTAAGGTGCCAAAATGAAGCCCCCTTTTAGTGAATTAATTCTGTAGTTCCTTTTCCTGACCTAGTGTGAGAATGATTAGCCAGCACAGCAAGGTTGCCATTGCCCAGGGTACACCCAATTGTGGTTTTAAAAATACCACAATATTTGAAGAGGAGACGGAAGTGGTTCTTCTTCTTCTTTGCTAGATGTGAAACTGCTAAAATGGAGGCACCCTTTGGTGAGTTCATTCTGTAGTTCCTTTCACTTGACTTAGTGTGAGAAAAATTTAGCCAGCAACAAAAGGTTGCCATTACCAGGCTACACCGAATTGTGGTTGAAAAGTACCACAATCTTCGAGGAGGATCTTTTGTGTGCCCCCATTCTCCTACTTTTTTTTCTGTGTCAGAAATACAGAAAGGTGATTTTCTGGGTTGAAAAGGATTTTTGCTGAAGAAACTCCACTGAGGGGATGCCTGAATGAGGCTCCTTTCATGTCCCCAAGATCTTTTCCCACTGAAATGGAACCAAGCCCAAGGGCACCTACCTAAGGGTAAGGCTTTGACCCCTTCCCCTTCCAGGAGACAGGAAGGGGGCATGCCCAAGAAGGTATGCTGGGCTGGGGGGAGGCCTTCTTCGGACAGTAGGCGAGCAGAAGCCCATCCTCCCATCCTCAAAATTGCAGTGTGAGATTAGCTGGTCGCTTCGGGGGCAAATGGAAATGTTCGTACCATCCCTGATTGGCCTTGGGGATGGTGGTTTTTTTGCCCATTCCATACTGTGATAGACGGTTTTAATTTGGTTTGGTGAGTGTTAAATTTGGTCACTTTGGTAGTGTGTAGTTAATATGGTAGGTGAAGGCCTAGGATTATTCAGGAATGGGTCATGGCATGGCAAGCAACCAGGACTACAGAACCCAGTGTTTCCACTCCTGACTTGGGGGGCGGCGGCGTATGGTGATGGCCATTGACCGTGCTAATGGTCTACAGCCCTGAGGTTTGAAGTTAGCACTGGTCATTGAACCCAAATTGTGAACTGGGATGGGGTCTGTTGGAGAACAAGACAATCCCGGTAAGCAGGTAATCACCTAAAACATGAGTGGAGAACGTTGAAGATGCTTACCTTTGCTCTATCACTGAGACCCACACTATTCAGTCCCCGCTGCAGGTAGGGCAGAGTTACGGTTAGGAAAGGTGTGAGTTAATAAAGTGGCCCTGAGTTTAATTCCAATACTGTGTCTGCAGTGGTGGGATCCAGCAGGTTTGCCCCAGTTCACTAGAACTGGTAGGAGAAATTCCAGCTGGCCCCGCCCATCCAAGTTTTGAAGTACAGTTGTACCTCACTTAAAGAGCATAATGCATTTCACAGGATTGCTCTTTAAGTGAGTTTGCTCTTTAAGCGAAACACCATTGTAAGTGACCAATTGTGGGGGGGATTGCAAACCCGATTTATTTGTTAAGCGAGTTTTTGGTTGGTTTTATTTGTTAAGCGAAGCGAACATTCAGAGAAAATTCTGCTCTTTAAGCGAGTTACTCTTTAAGCGAGGTGCTCTTTATGCAAGGTTTGACTCTAGTCTTAATTTGGACGCAATGCAGGGCTTTCCCCAAGGCCACACTCACCATACCACGCCTACAAAGTAGGTAGTAAAGAAATTTGAATCACATCACTGTTTGTCTGTCTCTTTACTCGGGGGTTGGAGGCCATTTATCTACAGTACTTGCAATTTCTTGCTTTCGAACTGCTAGGTTGGCAGGAGCTGGGACAGAGATGGGTGCTCATTCCATCATGCAGTACTTGGGTCTTGAACTGCCGACTTGCCAACCTTCCAGCTAACAAAGTGCACTTCTTAACCACTGAGCCACCACCGTCCCCTACTAAAGAGCTGTGTATGCTTGAATGTTTAGCCCCACTGAACTGGTGATCTCTTTCCAGCTAACAAGGTGCACTTCTTAGCCACTGAGCCACCACCGTCCCCTACTAAAGAGCTGTGTATGCTTGAATGTTTAGCCCCACTGAACTGGTGATCTCTTTCTATTTATTTTAAAGTGGGAGGGGGAGCATAAAGAGAGAGAGAGCGAAGGTAAAAGAGAGAAATAGTTGTGTATGTGTGTTTTAAAACCCTACACTTATAGCTGGTCTGAAACATGTTGCTGTCTGAGACACAGAAGCAAATGGCATCCCCCAAATCATGGAGTTACAAAACAGACCTGTAAAGAATTACTTTTGCAGACCAATGGGCATGCTAGTTATAATATTCTGGAAGCTATAGTGCTAAAATGTAACTTTCTCCATGAGGCATAGTTATGCATTCATCTTTGGTCCACTATGCATATCAATTAAACCTGCTCCTCTCTGCATATTAATTAATATATCATTTAAATTGAGAGACCCCCAATGGAATTCTAAGTGAACTGTTAGTTTTTGTGTTGAGACTGCCCAGGTGTGTGAGAGAAATGTTTTTAAAGGATTTGTGAGGTTTTTTGGTGGGAGGGTTAAGAGCACAAGAGTATGAGAACAACAAGCTGTGGTGACATATTAATTATCTACTTAGAATAGTTTATCTTTTCAACTGCTCTCATGTTAAAATCAACAAAGAGCTCAGCTGAAGAGAGCCATAAAATGAGTTGACCGTGACTTGCAGAGCAGGTGTGGTGAAACAAGAAAAATGTGTGTCACTGGGAAATAGAACAACCCAGAAGGCTCAGTTGTCATGCAGTCAGTGGGTGACTTCAGGACCTCCTGTATTTCTTTTACTTTATTTATTTTTGTGATTTATATTGCCCCCCATCTCAAAAAGACTCTGGGTGGCACACAAAGAACAAAAACCAGCATCACAGTTAAAAACTCTAAAACCTATAAAACCCCCATTAAAAATAACTATCAAAAATTACTCAACCCCTACCAATTAAAAGAGAGAGAGTGTTCTTCCTAGATCAGCCAGCAGATTGGCTGTATCCCCAGCCAATCTGGACCAGACAGACCAGGACACAACTGAGGGTACTGTGTAGGTGAGCCACTTTCTAGTCACCAAAGAGGGGACAAGCTTTATTAAAAGGGGGGGGGGCATAAGAGAAGACATTGACATACATGTAATTGCATATGCAACTCTGTGTGGATTGATGTTACATTCAAAAATACTGTTATTAATTTAAGCAAATATACAGGAGTGAGCTCCCCATCATCTGTCCTGGCTCCTGCCAACCTAGCCATTGGAAAAGAAGAAATGGGAAGTAGATAAATAGGTACCGCTTTGGTGGAAAGGTAACAGCATTTCATGTGCTTCGGCATCCAGTCGTGCCTGCCACAAAACAATGGAAAGGTCCGCAATTGCAGACAGTGCTGACTCTTTAGCTGTAAACAAAGTTGAGCCTCACCCCCTAGAGTAGGACATGACTGCCTTTTGAACAAGGAAGACCTTTATTTTACAGTGTATCTGGAAAACCAACCTGGTGAAGAAGACAGAGTGTCAGACAAGAGCTTGAAGATGTGGGTTCAAATCCCTGCTTAGCCATAGAAACCCACATGGTGTGATGGCAATGCTAAACCACACCTTGAACATTTCACAGGCCAGGTTGCCAGAAGTCATAAGCACTTAGATGCCAAACCCCACACTGCAAGACAGCTTATCTGAGTAGGATGACCAGGTGATCTCAAATCTTGAAGATGCTATGCTGGCCAGGGGAATTTTAGGAAATGCTTGCAAGTTTTGGATAATGTTTGTACCTGCCTAGTTTCTGTTAACTGTGGAAGGACCTATCGAAAGTTCTTGATATCAATTCTGTATCTATGACTCTTTGTTATCTTCCTATTGTGTGTCATTCTGCTCTCTTCCCACCAGATGTGGTGGGGAAATAAATAAATTATGGGAAAAAGAAAAAGCCTTACATCTATGTAAGGTAAATGTAAAGTTCTCTCTTGCTCAAAAGCCAGTTGTGTGCAACTCTAGAGTTCAGTGCTCATCCCCATTTAAAGTCAATTTCTGTGTCTGAAGACATTTCCATGGTCATGTGGCAGGCATGACTAGATGCCAGAGTGCATGGAACACTGTTACCTTTCTTGCCAAAACAGTATCTACCATATTTATCTACTTCCCATTTCTTCCTTTCGAACTGCTAGGTTGGCAGGAGCTGGGACAGACGACAGGTTCTCACTCCTTCACACAGCACTCGGGTCTTGACCTGCTGACCTTCCGGTCATCAAACTTAGTGGCTAGAGAGCTATATCCCAAAAGCAATAGTGAGAGGATGAAACTGAGATAGACTTTACCAAAGAGCCAGAAGGAACAGAAGGAAAGAAGGAGAAAGTTTTAGAAATCTTAAATAATAATAACTGTCTGCTGTCAAGTCTATTCTGAATTATGGTGACTTTTCTAGGGATTTCTAGGTTATCTACTTTCCTATCTAACATCTTTTGCGTCACTGATAATGGAAAAGGGAGGGTCTGACGCTCAATGTAAGTCTGCCTCCCATATAGGGCAGGAAAGCATAGCTGCCTGGAAAATGGGAAGCTAAGAATAACGTAATGGTGCTGATACAGAAAACTGATTACCCTTCGGACACTATTCCCTCAGAATTTCCTATTGTAAGTTGAGTTTTCCGTTACCTGAAGCATCCAGGTATAGTATCTTAGTTTCTGTGTTAATCATATTTTAATTTGTTAGCTTTGCTGCTAGGTAATTGAGAACTTTTTAGGCCTGTTTCAACTAGAAGGCTTGAGGAAGTTTAGGTGGCATTGGATAATATTTTAAACATTTGCTCAATTCGTAGGTTTTAATTTTGTATACCACAGATATTCTGTATAGTTTAATTAGTTTATTCAGCACTATATCCAGTGATGGGATGTCAAAATTTCTGCTACCACACCGTGATGTAATCACAGTGTGGGCGGAGCCAACATCATGATGTCATGACGTCATGGGCAGACCCGATGTCATGACGTCATGACATTGTGGGTGGGGCAAAAAATAATAAAAAATAAAAATAAATAAATAAAATAAAATTATAATAAACACACACACAAACACACACACACACCTCAACCCACCCATCCAACCAAACAACCGCAACACAAACCCGTAAATAAATAAAATAAATAGAAATAAAATAAAAATTAAATAAAAATACACCCACCTACCTACCCACCCCAAACACAAATCCCTCACTTACCCTTGGAAGCGATGGCATGGTGGCGTGGCAGCAAACCATGATGGCGGCAAATCGCCGTGGTGGCAAACTGCCGCAACGGCATGGCATCCTGCCGGGGCCAGGCACGGAAAGGCTGCCACCGCCGTTTCTTCAGGCACTCCCTAAGCCCTTCCTTCCCTGGCTGCCGGGAACTGCGCATGCGTCAAACTTTAATTTGACGCATGCACAGTAAAAAAATAGAACTGTGCATGTGTCAAATGAAGGTTTGATGCATGTGCAGTTCCTGGGAGCCATTTTGGCTCCAAATTTTTTTTAAAAAGTTTCCTGGGTGGTTGTTACCGGTTCGGCGAACCACCTGGGAATCTTGCTACTGGTTCGGGCAAACTGGTGCGAACCGGGAACATCCCATCACTGACTATATGTATTTAGACAGCTCTAGCTAAGAATGAAATCATAGTCTGCTTTGCTTGGGAAATTCCTGTATGTAACAATTTGTTTGATTTTGGAATGTTATCACTCTCTTCATGGAATGCTGCTGCTCTGAATTCTATTTGAATGTTTTTGCCCTTTTTGAACTAATAAAAGACATTTATAATTTCTCTTTATCCTTTATAACAACTTTAAATAAACTTCTCTATTAATTGTAACTGAAATAGTCTAGTGTCATCTCTGATTAAGCTCTCATTTCCACTGGGGTAAAAAGAACCTCTTTTTCACCATCTATCACACTTAGCTGTTGGGATGAATCTACTGTAGACTCCAATCCTATGTTTTTATTACCCATTCTAGTATTAGAGATTGAGTAGGTGACTATCAGCAGTTATTTGGAATGCAGCAACTCCCCCATATGGTTGGTTAAAGCCAATATTACATAGTTCGAGCAAAAAAGAAATACCTTAGTCAATGTTTGACATAGCCAAGAATAAGATTTAGTTTTCACTGCTTACAGAAAAGCTTACGGTACATACTGTATGTGGAAATGCATGCAGATTCAACTAAAGTACCAAGGAACTAACTTTGTCACTCGGGTGAAGCAGTGTAATTGCAAAAATAGCCTTCAGGAGCTCACCTGTGAAATGCCTTGCAAGATTCTCAACAGGGAGAGAAAGAGGGAGGGAGAAGACAAAGGAAGACTTACCACCCATTTTTTGTTGTTCAGTCGCACAGTCGATTCCGACCCTCTGCGACCCCATGGACCACTGTCCTCCAGGCACTCCTGTCCTCCACCATTCCCCTCAACTCGCTCAGCTCTGTGCCCATTATCTCCACAATACCATCTAGCCATCTCATCTTGGGCCGTCCCCTTCTTCTTTTGCCCTCTACCCTTCCAAGCATCAAGGCTTTCTCAAGTGAATCCTCTCTTCTCATTTGATGTCCAAAGTATTTTAGCTTCATCTTTATTATTTGACCTTCTAAGGAGCAGTCAGGCTTGATTTCTTCTAAGATTGACCCATTTGTTCTCCTCGCTGTCCAGGGTACTCTCAAAACTCCCCTCCAACACCACATCTCAAAGGCGTCTATTTTTCTGCGCTCCGCTTTCCTAATGGTCCAGCTCTCACAACCATACATTGCCACAGGGAATACCATTGCCCTGACTATGCGAATCTTTGTTTGCAATTTAATGTCTCTACTTTTCACTATGTTCCCCAGGTTTCTCATCGCTTGCCTCCCTAGAATCAGTCGCCTTTTTATTTCATGGCTGCAATCACCATCTGCAGTGAGCTTTGATTCTAGGAAAGTAAAATCTGTAACTGCCTCTACTTCTTCCCCATTTATTTTCCAGGGACTGATAGGGCCTGTTGCCATGATCTTGGTTTTCTTGATATTTAGTCTCAAGCCAGCTTTTTCACTCTCTTCTTTTAACCTAATCAGGAGCTTCTTTAGGTCCTCCTCACTTTCCGCCATTAGGGTGGTATCATCTGCATATCTCAAGTTGTTGATGTTTCTCCCAGCAATTTTGATCCCAAATTGTGATTCCTCCATTCCTGCATTGCGCATTATGTGTTCTGTGTATAAGTTGAATAAGCAGGGTGACAAAATGCAGCCTTGTCTTACTCCTTTTCCTATTCCAAACCACTCCATCATTCTATTTTCTGTCCTAACTGTTGCCTGTTGATTCATGTACAGATTTCTCATGAGGCCTATAAGGTGTTCCGGAATTCCCATCTCTTTAATTACTTGCCACATTCAGAGCACCATAATTAGGACAGACCATTGTATGAATGTGGAGAGGTACAGAATCCGGCTCATTTACTGGCCTGCTGACTACTGCCAGCTGACTACTGCCAGAAACATGCACCAATGAGGACTTCAGTTTGGCCAATGACAAAGCCAAGAAAGTGGCTTCATTTTGGCAGTCCAGGGTTTGATCGAGAAACAAAAGAAGAAGAATTAGGACAGATAGTATTATTTTATAGCTTAACCCTCTCTTTCATGAAACTATTGCTTGTGATGTTACCCAACAGCCACCTCACCATTGCTAGAGTTGTAAGGATAACAGCCTCTCTACCTTTAAAGAAACAATCTTATGCCTCTCCACAAAAAGAATGAATGAATGAATGAATGAATGAATGAATGAATGAATGAATCTGACTGTTTACATCTTAGTTTATCATCCACAACCCAGTGTGGCATAGTAGACAGAGTGATGTAGTAGGACTCAGGATGCCCGAGTTCAAATCCCTATTCACCCATGGACGCTCATTGGTGGTATACACCTGATAAAACCACTTCTTAACTACAGTATTTGATTTACCTTGAAGGATCATTATAAGTCACTTCTGACTTTACAGCACATAACAACAACATCCCATTCACAACCGGTAAATCCATACATGCACGTGGGACATTTGTCTTTTATTTTTACTCAGGTTGATAAAAGGAAGGGTGAATTATGCTTCCAGAGGGCTTGCTTCCATGTTTATCAGTGTCAGGCCAAGATAAAAATGTTGCAAAATAAGTCTGTAGGATTTGAATGTTTTTGTTGGATGGGCCTCCAATATAGTAGAATATTATCTGATTAGGTGTGAACAGGATTGTCAATGATGCAGAAAACAGGACACAACTGGCAAAACATTTCAGCACAAGATAACACTGGTGCGGCAAAGCCTACCAGATGCTGCTGAATGAATTCATGTCAGTGTGAAAGCCCTTATCATGACAAACTAACAGACTTGTGAAATTAGCTGGTAAGAAAGTGCCTTCTTCAAAACAAAGGAACTTGGTGTATATGTGTGTGTATGTTTGAGAAGGCTGGTAGATTTTTCAGCTTGCTAGAAGTGACCTTATCCACCACTTCCTATTATTTCTGAATTATTTATGAATGGTTACTCATTCACGGCAAAGGTCACAGAACTGCATTCGATAATTTTTTTTAAAAAAAGCTTTCTTGCAGAATATGTTGATAACTCCCTAGAAAAGGCTCAGAATTACTAGATTTGGTTGTTGGCAACCAACAGGTAGAAGAAGAGAGGTTTCTACTAAAATGGCCCAAAGCATTTTAGGATTGCTGGACTCAAATCTGGCTAGGTTATCCTGCTATGGTAATAGAGTAGACCATTCTGCCACCCACTCAATGCCAAGTGTCAGGCAGTAACCTGACAACCCTGAGTACTAACGGCCATGGGTGCCGAAGTCCACAGGGGTGGGTGATGGTCCCCAAGTGGATTAAATCCCACTTGAATCCATCTTGATGGAGGGCAGCAGCTTCATCAATACTGGCCTGGGACTGAGGAAGACCTTGTGTGCCAAAAGGGCTCAGGACCAAAAAGTGACTCGCAGAACTGGATCAGTGGTATGGGTGTCATGCTGAGATGCGGAAGGCAAATGGAAGGCCACTGCATTATATTATCAGGACAGTCTTCATGGCTGATCGCCATGATGATCACCTTGGGTACGGCAGAAGAAGAAGCTCCAGAATTCATGCAGCCTTAAACATTTGGCATTGAATCATTGTGTCTGACTATGTTCCTGCAGAATTAACATTGCCACCTCCCCCTCCTTCTTTTTTTAATATAGGTCCTCACCATTAATGCCTACACAAAATGCCAGTGAAACTTTATCCTCTCTGAAATAGGAACAGTGTGGAAGTAGGTAAAGGTAAAGGTCACCCTTGCTCAAAAGCCAGTCATACCCGACTCTAGGGTTCAGTGCTCATCTCTGTTTATAGCCAAAGAGCCAACACTGTCTGTGTCTGCAGATGTTTTCATGGACATGTGGCACGCAAGCCTAGACACTGGAGTGCACAGAACGCTGTTTACCTTCCCACACAAGTGGTACCTATGTATCTACTTGCAATTTCTTGCTTTCGAATGGCTAAGTTGGCAGGAGCTGGGATAGAGACAGGTGCTTATTCTGTCATGCAGTACTTGGGGTTTTGACCTGCTGACCTTCTGCCTCCCAGTCAGCATCTTAACCACTTGAGCCACTTCAGTCCCTTAGTTTGGAAAGAGCTGTACCTGAATTTGCAGTGCCGCTCGGATGGAATTTCTTGTGTTCATTTCTGAGGAGAATTACTCAGAGTCACACATTTCTTCATAAATTCAGTTGTGGGTGGGGTGGGGAATCAAGATTAAACAAACTCTGAAGTGGAAGAAAGAAGAACCCACAGCTTCATCATATCCACGTTCATACACATTCTCTGGAAAAGATGATAATGGTGGGAAGATTGGAGGCAACAGGAAAAGAAGACCAAAGGTGAGATGGATAGACCCCTTTGAGTTTGCAAGACTGAGGATAGGACACAGAGATCTTTCATTTGTTGGGTTGCCATAGGTTGGAGATGACTTGACAGCATGTAAAAAAAAAAAAAATCCAAATTAATATTTTTAAAGAGCTTGAAAATGTAACTTTTTAAAGCTCCCAGAAACTCCATATCCAGATCAGCTATTGGCCATGTTAGCTGGGGAGTTCTGAAATATATAGTCCACCAAAAGTAAGATCTCCAAACTGTTTTAGAAAAAATCCTCTGAGCTTTAAATGTTTGAACAAAGCCAGGGGAAGCAGGATAAGCTGGCGGGAAAATAATATTTATGCTCTCAATATAAGTGTCAAAGACTCTTCTGTCTGCCTGTTAATAGATCAGAGGATTTATTTGCATTCTTTTTGTTTGTTAGTGCTCTCAGGCTCAGACAGAATGTGCCACAATTTCCAGCTGATATAAATGCTTGGAATAAAAATTGAAGAGTGTTCACGGTCACTGGAAGAATGAAGTCCAGAGTAGAATATCAAATGCCTCATAGCCATTTTAAGCACTTCATCTTTCAATACTTCATAAACAATCATACCTGGATAATACTGTATTCCATATTAGCATTGGAACACACTGTTTGGACTGACATATCGCTCTGTGGTGGCGAACCTTAGCACTCCAGCTGTTCTTGGACTTCAACTCCCAGAAGCCCAAGTCAGCACTCCTGCTGATCAGGACTTCTGGGAATTGGAGTTCAAGAGCAACTGGAGTGCCAAGGTTTGCCATCGCTTTTCCCCTTAAAGTTATCTGCAAACTGTGAATACACTGTAATCACACACCTGTTTTAAACCAGTGAAAACAGAGTCACAGGTTGCCCACCTCCAGGCAGAAACAATATTAGCTGCCCAGCAGCTATCACTTGCTTGTCTGAATAGCAATTGGGTGGCAGTGGACAGGAAATGCATGTTGGCAACACCAGTGGCAGCAGAGGTACCAGTTTTAAGGCACAGTAGAAATTATTTCATGTGAAATGACAAATGTTGCTTCACATTCAAAGTGTTTTCAATCAAGCATTTAGTTTCAGCCTTTGTGCTGTGTAGCAGGTAAAGCAATGAACTAGAACTCAGAAAATCCTGGATTTTAAACACCCTCAAATTCTGTCACAAAAATCATTGGCAGTATGTAGGAGCTGCGGTGGCTCAGTGGCTAATAAGCTCGCCTTGTTAGCTGGAAGGCCAGCAAGTTGGCAGTTTGAGACTTGGGTACTGCATGACAAATTGAGCACCCATTTCTGTCCTAGCTCTTGGGGACATGCAAGGAGCCTCATTCAGGCATCCCCTGAGCGGAGTTTCTCCACCAAAAATCCTTTCAACCCAGAATAATATCTGACACGAAGTTATTATTATTATTATTGACAGCGGATGTTACTGGTAAAGTAAATAAGGTCTGCCTTGCTCAAAAGTGAGTCATTTCTGACTCTAGGAGGTGGAGCTCATCTCCATTTACATCCAGAGTCAGCACTGTCTGTGTCTGCAAACATTCCCGTAGTCATGTGGCAGGCATGACAAGACACCGAAGCACACAGAATGCTGTTAGCTTTGCTGCCAAAGTTGTACCTATTTATCTATTTGCAATTTCTGGATTTCAAACTACAGTACTAAGTTGGCAGGAACTAGTACAGATGATGGAAGCCCACTCCATCCCATATCACTCAGGTCTCAAACTGCTGCCCTGCCAACCTTCAGGTCATCAAGCTCAGCATCTTAACCCCTAAGCCACCATGGCAATGAAACTGGGCCAGGATCCTTAAAAGACCGCATCACCCCAAGAACATCTGTCCGTCCCACCAGAGCGGACTGGAGAGGCTCTCTAATTGTTCCATTGGCTAGAGAGGTGCATCTCTCTAGCACTAGAAGGAGGGCCTTCTCTGTGTCCACTCTGGCCCTATGGAACCTCCTGCCAACTGAGTTGCGCCTCCAGACAGAGCTGCTGCCCTTTATGAAGGGCATAAAAACTTGGCTGCCTGGACAGGTGTGGGGTACTGGTAACACGGTGACCCGAGCCTGCTGGCTGATCTGATAATTTCCCTCTTTCTCTTAATTTCTTATTTTTAAAAGCTTTTTAAAGCTTTTAATCTTTTAATTTTCTTGGATTAGCAATAGTTTTATTGATGAATTTATTGCTGGATTATAGTGTTTCTGATGTTGTTCTGCGATGCTATGTCAGCTGCCCTGAGTCACTCTGCAAGTAGGATGGCATACAAGTGTGAATAATAAATAAATAAATAAATCAACTGGTAAAACCACTCTTTAAACATCTCATTTCCCTGGAAAGCACTATTTTTTGTGTACTATTAAGTCAATTCTGACTTGTAGTGATCATTTTCAGGATATTCTAGGTACAGAGTATTTGGAGATGGTTTATAATTCCTGTATTCTGGGGACACCTTGGGACAATGCAGCTTGCCTGAGGCTATGTAGACTAGCTCTTCTCTACAGAGGCACAGTGAAAAATTGAACTCCCAGCTTCCGGCTCTACAGTCATATACCGGTACTTAACTCAGTGAGCTATTCAGCCAGCTCTGAAATACCTAGTAGGGCCACAAAGAGGCTAACTACATGGGCGCTTAACCCGTTATTTGTATCACTGCAGTGAATGGCTGTTCTGCTCCTAAAGACAGCATCCAAATATCTTTGTTAGAGTGTACCAGCCTGCTCTACTTTGAGTTCTCTCCAGTATGTGTTCTTGCTGGGACCAGAAGGAGCCATCCTCTTTTTATTTGCCAACATTATGAAGTGGCTTAATAAGCAAGCCACTTCAGAATACAGTTCTGCAAAATTAATCACTTCCACTGATCAAGAGAGGGCAGGGGAAGTGATTTTTTTGACTGTACATAGACAATGCACTGTATTGGTTATTTTAAAAAGTAAAACAAATTTTCTTTGTCTTATCTTAAAAGTCCAGTCCAGAAACCACCCACAGTCAAAGCTGTAGCTGTGGCTTTGGTTGCACATAGTTTCTCGACTGTCCCTTTAAGTGAGGACAAGGAAAAGATTTTTAATTTTTTTAACAACTGATGCAGCACATTGGCATAGTCTATATGCAGATTTTGGGGGTGGTTGTTTTTTTTACATATCTCCAGCCCACTGCCAAGCAAAGGAAGTGATTAATTTCCCAATATCATGAAGTGGAAAGGTACTGTAGCGGCTCAAGTGGCTAAGATGCTGACTGGAAGGCAGAAGGACAGCAGTTTGATTCCTGAATACTGCAGGATGGAATGAGAACCCGTCTTTGTCCCAGCTCCTGCCAACCTAGCAGTTAAAAGCAAGAAATTGCAAGTAGATAAATAGGGACCCCTTCGGTGGAAAAGATAAACAACATTCCGTGCGTTCTGGTGTCTAGTCATGGCTGCCACATGACCATGGAAACATCTGCAGAAGCAGACAGCACTGGCTCTTCGGCTTTGAAACAGAGAAGTCGTATCCAATTCTAGGGAGTGGTGCTCATCTCCATTTACAGCTAAAGAGCCAGTGCTGCCTGCATCTGCTGATGTCTGCATGGTCATGTGGCAGGCATGAGTAGGCATTAGAGCATATGGAATGGTGTTACCTTTCCTGCTGAAGTGGTACCTGTTTATCTACTTCCAATTTCTGTGTAGCTGCACCTTAAAAGTTGGTTCCGCCTTTATTACACTTAACGACATCAGACAGACCATTAACACAACAGCACCTGGTTTTCAAAAAATCATTTTCTGAGTCAAGAAGGCCTTTAGAAGTTGTCATTGCTGTTATGTTGTGGGTCTTGTTTGCTATTTAAGTCCCTGCTTAGAAAGGAAAGTATTAAATGAATGTTGCCCTGCACTTTGAGATAATGGCGTTGTTGCTCTGAGGCCATGAAATGTTGGTGTCCTACATTTGGGTTGGACACCTTTTGTCCCTCCTGATCTTTTAGACTTCAACTCCCAGAAGCCTCAATCCAGAGGAGAGGAGATTATCGGAGTTCTGCCTTGGGGACCAAAGTCCTATTATCCCAAATTTGCATCCTCATCAGCTTCCATTGAAGGTATTGGTGCTCTCCAGAAACTGCATGCGATCCACGCTTCTTGCCATTATGTGTTTCTGTGGAAAGACTGATGAAAGAAACATTTTCTACACATTGGTCAAAAACGGTTTTTGGCTGGAATCCATTGCACCACTCACTTCTGCGAGGTCCCATTATTGTAATAGGACTACTTTGTAAAGAACAGCCATAATATGCAGGGAAACTATTGTTGTTATGATTATGTCTCCCAGTTGCATTTCTTGTTGCAATTGCTGCTGATAGATCATTACGGGCTGATTTTGGGAGAGACATTGAAATCATTCTTTTGTGTTTCCTATATTCACACAATGCCTTCACACCAGCCCTCATTGCTTATGCTCATATGTTAATGCTTTTGTTGCTTTAGAAATATCACCCTTCTTTTTCTTTTCAGTGTGGGTGTGCCTCTGCTAATACTTATAATCTAATAAGGATAATAATGAGAGACTTGCAGCCCCCAAATTTGGCAGGTTAGTTTAAGTCAGCATGTAGAAATTTCACTTGGCTTTCAAACCCTTTTTGTTCTTTTCTCCTATTTTCTTTTGCTGAGATTTCTTCTTGATTAAATTCCCTTTCTTTTTATATTCTAAATGGTGAGGAAAGGCTTTTTTTAAAATGCACTAGTAAAATAGTCTCATTCTTTGTTCGCTCCCCTGAGAAGTAAATGTTTGACTAGGTTGTCAGTTAGATCTTTCTTGGATTTACCTCACTGAACTTGAAATTGGAGACTCCTTTAGGGGCAGTATGGCCAGCAGGGCTCAGTTTTATCTTGACATACCTCCTAGACCTTACAGCAGTATCCTCATTTCTGTAGCCTAAGGTGGTACTACATTATTGACTTCCCCCACTCCTGGAACAAAGACATGGGGGCGGGGGCACTAGCATTTAGGAAACTAATTTATGATTAGTGTGGGGGAAAATATCTTAAGTCTGCTAATGGAAGCCCCTATTACTGGTGTCCATGTATGTTGTCCTCTGACTAGGACAGAGAGGCAACAAACAAGAAGGGGCCATGGAGAAGATGGGAAAGAGGATCTGGGTACCAACTCCCCACATACAGCACAAGGTGGCAAAGACTGGCCTTCTAGATATTGTTAGACCAAAGTTCCCAACTTCTTGTGGTAGTTAGGCAATGATGGGCAGCAGCCGGTTCGCACCGGTAGTAGCTTTGCCCAGTGTCCCGGAGAACCGGTAGTGGCTTTGGCGGGGAACCACCTCGGGGGCTTACCTTTTCGCCAGTTCCCCCACTGCGCATGCACACCTACAGCGCTTGGTACACGACCTCCAGTGCTTGGTGCGCATTTGCGCCTATAGCCTTGGCACACCTACAGCGCTCTGCCTGCTGAGTCAAGCAGCCATTTGCTGCTTGGAGTGTGGCAGCACAGAGCATTGGACGGCCACACACAGCCATGGAGGAACTGGTGGTTGCTGCTGAGGCCCTCGGCAGCCTCCATGCTGTCCTCCCAAGCAAGGGGGAGGAAGAGCAGCTGCTAGCCTGAAGCTCCCTACAGCCTGCTCCCCAGGGTAAGTGACTCGCCTTTGGGTGTGGTGTGGGTGGGTGTATTTTAATGTGTATTTAATGAGTATTTATTTTTAATGTGCATTTTTATGTATTTTATGTGTATTTAATTTGTATTTTTATGTGCTTTTATGTTTATTTAATGTGTATTTATTTTTAATGTGTGTTTTTATGTGTATTTTTATGTCTATTTAATTTGTATTTTATGTGTACTTATTTTTATAGGGTTTTTTAACTTTGGCTCCGCCCATGATGTTGGCTCCACCCATGACATCATGATGTTGGCTCCGCCCATGACATCATGACATTGGCTCCACCCATGACATTGGCTCCACCCACAGTGTG
Organism: Furcifer pardalis; assembly: GCA_030440675.1. NCBI lineage: Eukaryota > Metazoa > Chordata > Lepidosauria > Squamata > Chamaeleonidae > Furcifer > Furcifer pardalis. Next base: position 13,580,575 of record CP126894.1, on the reverse strand, counting down.
GTAGAAATTGGAAAACAGTAATATCTAGAATCACCTGCTTCTTTCTTTTGGAATTAGAAAAAATAAGACGGGGTTGCCTAGCTGCAGTTGGCTTAGTGATTAAGATGCTGAGCTTGATCACTGGAAGCTCAGTTGGTCAGTAGTTTGAGACCCAAGTGCTGTGTGATGGAGTGAGAGCCTGTCGTCTGTCCCAGCTCCTGTCAACCTAGCAGTTCGAAAGCAAGAAATTGCAAATAGATAAATAGGTACTGCTTTGGCGGGAAAGGTAACAGTGTTCTGTAGGCTCTGGAATCTAGTCATGCTTGCCACATGACCACAGAAATGCCTGCATACGCAGACAGTGCTGGCTGCAAATGGAGATGAGGACCGCATCCTAGAGTCAGATACAACCAGTGGTGGGCATCAGCAGGTTTGCCCCAGTTTGCCAGAACCAGTAGCAGAAATTCTGGGTGGCCCCTCCCATCCATGTTTTGAAATAAAGTAGTCCTAATTTGGATGCAATGCAGGGCTTTCCCCCTGACCATGCTCACCATACCACACCCACAATGTGGTAGTAAAACTTTTTGGAGCCCACCACTGGATATAACTGGATTTTGAGCAAGGGTGATCTTTACCTAAGATAGGGTTAAACCCAGAGCTAGAAAGCTTTACTATTACAGTAATACCCCGGTTAACGTGTGCACTGCACAGTGTTAAAACCGATAACATTGGGGAATTTGAGATAACGTTGTGCAGTGCAAAAGTGTGCCTCATTCCCCAACATTGATCTCTGTCCCAAAGCCCGCAGGGCTGGAGACCATCCCTGCAGGCTTTGGGGCAGAGATCTATGGAGGCCCCTTTTCGGGGGGGGGGCAGGTGGGCCTCCATAGACCCAAGTGTCGGGTCACCGGTTTCCTCTGGGTGAGAGTGCACACGCTTTCTCTCTCCAAGGAAACTGGTGATCGGACACTCAGAGTGGCGGTTTGGTTGGGGGGAGGATGCACACACCCAATCTCCCCCCAACCAAACTGCCGCTGCGATGCTCAGAGAGCTGTTTTGGTTGGTGGGGGAGACCGGGCGTGTCTGTTCTCCCCCCAACCAAACTGCCACTGTGATGCTCATAGCGTCGGTTTGGTTGTGGGAGAGGGCACACACAGAGATGGGATGTCAGAAATTTTCCTACCACACCGTGATCTCATCACAGTGTGGGCAGAGCCAACATCATGAAATCATGATGTCATGGGCAGACCTGATGTCATGACATCATGATGTTGTGGGCGGGGCCAAAAAAATTAAAAAAAAGTAAGAAAGGGGTAAACACAGAGCTAGAACACATCACCACCACCACCATGACTGCTGCTGCTGCTGCTGCTGCTGCTACCACCACCTAGCCAGCAGGAATATAGGATGGGAATTCTGGGAATATAGGCTAGGGATTCTGGGAATTTTTCAACTCTAGTGAATTCACACTTGCATTCTTGGTTCACTCCATGTATTTCTCCCCTTTCCCTGATTGAGAAGAATTTCTACATGGTCCTTCCCTGCACATTTATGTGGGTTCTGGTAGAGAGAAAGCTGAGTCTTACCAGATGAATCTTTTTCTTTAAAGCAAGATCACTTTTCGGGGGGGGGGGGGGAGGGAGGGAGGCAAGCAGCATCTGTATTGCTTTAAGGAAAGTTATCCAGTGTCCCCAGGCTGGCTGAATAAGGTCTGAGCACTTCTAGCATTTGAAATGATTGTGCGACAAAGCCCTGAGGCAGCTTCAATGCTCTATTTCAAAGAGCTCTGAGATTGAGATATATGATATGTCAGCACGCCAAAAAAAACAATCAATCCATCACTTGTTAGCCCATGATGTCTAAATTATTGACATGTGTTATAACTAAAAAGATTAACAGCTGTCCAAACCTCCCCCCCCCCCCGCCCCCCAATAAAACCACCACAAACAATTTAACATTGTAAGCTGAACTTCTCAGGAAGGTATAAGCAATGCTATTGCCAGCCTGGTTTTAAGAAATTCTGCTTAAGCTATAGAACTGGGTTTTTTTTTTTGCTGGCGATTCTTGAGATTCCTGCAACTTTAGGGATCTAGAACAGTGTTTCCCAAACTTTGATTTTCGGACTTCCCAGAAGTCTCAGTCAATTCCCCAAAACACTGATCAGCCAATATACTAACTTAGGCTTCTGGGAATTCTGTGTGGCGTGGGCCATATGTTGGGAGCCACTGATCTAGAAGAAGGAAAATGGCATCCAACTTCTGCAAGTGACATAGGATCAAGTAGAACAAAGTCCTTATTCTGTCCTATTTCTTTGTACTGTACATCTACACCAAGGGTGAGAAAATTCAAGGAGTTCATGGTCTTCTTTTCAATCTTTTGAGATTCTAACAAACAAAGTGTCTAGAATTCTACTTCTAGTTATTCCACATTATTTTGCCAGAGGGACAAGTTATGGGAGGACCTGAACTTTGATTTATAGGAGTGGTTTCCGACTCCGGGTCCTCAGATGTTCTTGGGCTAAAATTCTAGAAGCCTTCACCATTGGCTGTGCTGGCAAAGATTTCTAGGAGCCAAAGTTGGGAACCAACCAACCAAGAACATCTGGGCCAGAAGTTGGGAATTATTGCTTTATAGAATTGCTACTTCTGTAAACATCTAATGGTTGGTTGTTTGGTTCTTTCACTGACTCTCTGTAGCTTAGTGGTTAAGATGATGAACTTGATGACTGGATGACTGAGTGTTGCATGATGGAGTGAGCTCCCATCTCTGTCCCAGCTCCTGCCAACCTAGCAGTTTGAAAGCAAGAAATTGCAAGTAGATAGATACCACTTCAGTGGGAAGGTACACAGTGTTACATGCACTCCAGTGTCTAGTCATCCATGCCACATGTCCATGGAAACGTCTGCAGATGCAAATAGTGCTGGCTCTTTGGCTATAATCAGAGATGAGCACTGAGTCCTAGAATCAGATACAACTGGCTTTCGAGCAAGGGCAACCTTTAAGATGCTCCTTCACCACCTGCTGCTTCTAGTGGGGTCTGGGGACTGTTCCCAAAAAGTAATTTTAGCAAGTTGTGGTCAAAGACTGGGCTGTACTCTTGAGGCTGCATTTAACTTGACTTGCACATAGGTTGTTTTATGTGCTGTCAAATAAAAAAGACTTTTGTTGAACTTATTTGGGCTTTCAAGATAAGTGGAGATATTTAAGGAGTGTTTTTAACAGTTTTACACCCTCAATAAGTTCCCATAGCTGTGCAAGGATTTGAACCCTTGTGAGTCCTAGTCCATTACTCTATCCACTACATGACACTGAGTATTATACAAGGGTACCTTTTGGGTATTCATCACCTGAGCTAATCCTTGCGAAGCCTGAACTCATGCTTTGGCTGCAGACCAGATAGAAATTAATGGACATTGATCTGTAATTCTGTATTTGAAAAGTGCAGGCGTGAAGCATTGTGGTAGAGTAATGCTGTCTGCTTCAAATGCAGTGTGAATTCAACCTTTACACTTACGAAGAATCCCTGGAATAAGAAATTATTAAGAATCATCATAATGAAGTAGAGGGGAAAATGTCCATCAATAACTACTCTGTGATAATATATTTATAACATTCAGGGCTTTTTTTCTATTTCTATTCATAATGTCCAATATCTAGTGATGGGCAGCAACAGGTTTGCAACTCCCTGGGAGGGGGGGAGCAAAATTGGGTGGCCTCTGGGCAGGGTGGTGGTGAAATTGGGTGGCCTTCGGGCAGGGGAGGGGGTAGCAAAATTGTGTGGCGACGCCCACCTCCCTGCCCTGCCCCATCAGATTTTGTCTCTGCAAGTGGCTCAAGGTCTCCCTTGCTCAAAAGCCAGTCATATCCGACTTTAGGGTGCAGTGCTCATCTCTATTCACAGCCAAAGAGCCAGTGCTGCCTGTGTTTGCAGATGTATACATGGCCATATGGCAGGCATTACTAGATCGCCCATGACGTAGGTTCCGCCCATGATGTAGGCTTCGTCCACGATGTAGACTCTGGCCATGGTGTGGTAGCAAATTTTTTTGCTGCCCACCACTGCCAATATCCCCACCAAAAAGGAAATGCAGTTATGGTGGATAAAATGTAGTTCATAATAGGATCAAGGATATCATTGACAGAAAATCTCATATATGCTATCTCAGAGCATTCAGAATTAATTAACAGGGAGCAGAATGATAAATGACAAATATAACTGTTATTGTCGCAGCTGATGGTGACGTCAAAGTTGGAAAGCGAAAGGTTTTACAGTACTTTATGTGCTGTTAGACAATTTAATAACCTATATCTGTGATGGCAAACTTTGGCACTCTTTATGTTCTTGGACTTCAATTCCCATAAGCCCAAGTCCCCATGAATCCACACAAATGGGTTTTCTGTGATTCATCTGGCCTGTGCCGCCCTCACTCTTTACGGAAGTAAAACATGCCCATATTGTGCAGGCCAGATGAATCACAGAAAACCCATTCATGTGGATTCATGGGGACTTGGGCTTCTGGGAATTGAAGTCCAAGAACATCTGGAGTGCCAAGGTTTACCATCACAGACCTAATTTCTTAAATCGCAGCTAGTACCATTACAACAGTGTTACTAAAAATATGGATTGATTTCTTCTTCACAAATATTAGATCACTTTTCGAGTAGGGTGCGATTAATGGTAACACCAGAAAAACTTTTTGATGGAATGAAATGCAAAGCATTATTTATCTAGAAAGCAATGGCAATGGAAATTATTGGATAGTAATAAAGCCAGGAGGCTGCCTTACAAGGCAATAGTCTATCTGGCAGGGATGCTGCGATATTTTGAACTTCAAGAGTTTGACATGATAGCATCCTTAACAATACAATAAGGGTGCAGTAAAATTGAAGACAAGGATTGATAGCAACAAGGCAGTCCTACAATGTTCCTCCTTGTTAGAAGCAGGGTGGTTGTTGCTGTTTTTTGTAGAGTGAAGAAATCTTAATTGCTATTTCAGGCTTAAACACCTCCAAATATATTACCACAAAGTTGGCTCATAATCATTAATTATAACCAGGGAGGAAAAGGGCCCTCTTAAAAATCAGCACCGATGAAGCCATGTATATGTCCATCAGGAAATTAAAACAGAGGTAAAACCTCCAGAAAATGACTTACTGACTGACTGACTGCTCATTAATTCAAGCAGTACTCAAGCTGGTTTCCAGGTTAAAACATAAACCCCCACAAAACCCCACATAACAAAATATATCCAAGGATATGGCACTCAGTAGGGGATATTTATTTATTTATCCATTATACTGTTTCCTTTATAACAGATTCCTCATGTTTTTTCTGTTTTCAGCTGAAGGGCACCTTGCCTGTGAATGGTCTCTGCAAGCAAACAAACATTTTGCTTAAATGGATAGCTGAAAAGCCTGCCGCAACCTTGACTTTTAAATAAATCTTGGGTGCAAAGTATATCTGACTTCTTGGCATCAGGTGGCAATTATAGTTTTCCATTATCCCCAAGCTCACTTGATGTTTGTCAGGGGAGAGAGTCTTTATCCATTTACTCTTGTGATATTTAGCGAGTCAATATTTATTCTAGTTTTCTACAACAAAGGCAATCACTTATTTAGACAGAAAACATGGAAGCTCTTGTTCTACAATGAAGTGTCAAAACCTTTTCTATGTTCCACAATGGCAGAATAGGAATGGGGGAGAAGTATCTATGTGTTGCATTTTAATGCAAAATTATCTAATTTCACACTTTTAAAGCAAAGTGCAATTTCCTCCCTTATTGGTTCATCCCCCTTCATCTCAAGGCAGGGAAGAAGTGATTACAAAGTACAGTACTTGATTTCTTTGCCTACTAGATGTTAAGGTACATTTATTGTTCCATAGAAGGGAAGATAAAGAATAAAGACATTTACAGAAAAAAGCTTCTGAAAAGCTGCCGTACATGGGCATTTCTGTGCATGGCTATGAAATGCTATCTTTCCCAAGTATATGACACCTTATATCCAGCCCAATTCATTGCTATTAACATGTACTGATTGTCAAATGAAACCATAATGGCGGCAAATTGAAAGTAAAATGTTAGGCGAAACTCAAATGACTCGGTAACTGTTGGAAATTCAAACCATTTGTACCATGAATGTTTGATATGAAGAATAAAAAGAGAAGGATCTGACCTAGAAGCTACCCTGATCGCCATTCCTGCCACTACTTCTGGGTCAGGCTGTGGAAAGATAGTCTAGTAAATGTATATGACCAGATAAAGACAGTATTGTCTCAAATGTAGAGGAAAGGAAGGGTAGGTAAATAATAATAATAATAATAATAATAATAATAATAATAATAATAATAATAATAATAATTATTATTATTATTATTATTATTATTATTATTATTATTATTATTATTATTATTATTATTATTATTATTATTATTATTATTATTATTATTATTATTATTTCATGTCAGAAACTGTTCTGGGTTGAAAAGATTTTTGCTGGAGAAACTCCACTCAGGTGATGCCCGATTGAGGCTCCTTTCTTGTCCCAAAGAACTGGGACAGAGACAGGAGCTCAAATCGTCATGCAGTACCTGGGTCTCGAATTGCTGACTTGCCAGCCTTCCAGCTAACAAGGTGAGCTTCTTAACCACTGAGCCACCACAGCCCCAGTATCTAAATGAGCACACATAAGCAAACATGGCATAATTAAATAAAACTAGCTCCTAAAAATTTCAGCAAAAAATACTTCTCCTTTTTGCCATCCTAAAAGAGTGTGGAGAGTTTCAGGTACAACTGGTGAACTCAATTTGGATAATGTTTCATTTTATCTAAATGAAAAGAGAAAAACCAACAACACCCAGTGGGCTTGAGCACAGAACTGGCTTAATGGTTAAGATACTGAGCTTCAAGACCAGAAGGTTGGCAGGTCAGCAGTTCGAGACATGAGTGCTGTGTGACAGAGCGAGTTCCTATCATCTGTCCCAGCTCCTGCCAACCTAGCATTTTGAAAGCAAGAAATTGCAAGTAGATAAATAGGTACAGCTTTGGTGGGAAAGGTAACAACATTCTGTGCATTTTGGTGTCTGGTCATGCCTGCCACATGACCATGGAAACATCTGCAAATGCATACAGTGTTGGCTCTTTGGCTGTAAACAGAGATGAACGCTGTCCCCTAGAGTCAGAAATGACTGGCTTTTGAGCAAGGGAGACCTTTGTCTTTACCTTTTACAGTGCAGTATAATAATGCAAGGCAACATAGGCTATCACAACACAATGACCTCCTTATGCAACAGCAGCAATAGAGGATGATCTTTTTGTCAAGACATTAGAAACAGCACAAGATTCTTTTGTTGTTGTTGTTCAGTTTCATAGTTGAATCCAACCCTTTGTGACCCCATGGACCACTGCACCCCAGGCACCCCTATCCTACACCATCTTCCTCAACCTGCCCAGTTTTGTGCTTATTGTGTCAACAATACCATCTAGCCATCTCATTCTCTGCCACCCCTTCTTCTTTTGCCCTCCACCTTCCCCAGCATCAAGGCTTTCTCAAGTGAATCCTCTCTTCTCATTTGATGTCCAAAGTAGTTTAGCTTCAATATCTGACCTTCCAAGAAACAGTCGGGGTTGGTTTATTTTAAGATTGACCTGTTCGTTCTTCTTGCTGTCTAGGGTACTCTCAAAATTCTCCTCCAACACAACATTTCAAAAGCATCTATTCTTCTGCGCTCAGCTTTCTTTACGGTCCAGCTTTCACAACCATACATTACCACCAAGAATACCATTGCTTTGACTGTGTGGACTTTTGTTTGCAAGATAACATAATGATCTCTGGAAATGGATACAGATGCTTTTAAGAAAAGTGATGGGGAGAAAGAGAAGAAAGACTATAAAAATAAACATATTTCTGAAAATATTTCTGCCCACTTTGGGTAATTGTTTTTTCTCTCTCTTTCTCTTGCTTTGCTTTGTTTCAAAGTATTGCTGTGTTTCCTAAATAGACCTGTTTTCATGGCACAAATAAGGAAACAAACGTGACAGAGGGCAAATCAGGTCAGCTACAGAACCTCTGCCACATATTTCTGGTGAATGATTTTTCCATCACAAGGCCTGGGCGGAATTTAGCAGTGTGCAAAACCCAAACAAAACAAAAACAGAGCCAGGATGGAAAGAGACAGCTGTTGTAAAATTCCTAAATGCACACCCTCCAAACATAAGACCTAAACAGCTCATTCCATTTGGCCTATTTAATTCCATCCATCCATCCATCCATCCATCCATCCATCCATCCATCCATCCATCCATCCATCCATCCATCCATCCATCCATCCATCCTTCCTTCCTTCCTTCCTTCCTTCCTTCCTTCCTTCCTTATTTTGTCATGTCTGGTAAATTATGGGATTTGTGGCCAAAAGAAAAAAAAAGAATGTCACAGCTCTAAAGTCTAGTTCTCTGTGTTTTCTGCAACAACATTGCACCTCTGGGCAACTAAAATGTCTTACATATATATACAGTCAAACCTCGCATAAAGAGCGTTTCGCTTAAAGAGTAACTCGCTTAAAGAGCAGAATTTTCTCTGAATGTTCGCTTCGCTTAACAAATAAAACCAATAAAAACTCGCTTAACAAATAAATTGGGATTCTCAATCCCACCCACAATTGGTCATTTACAATGGTGTTTCGCTTAAAGAGCAAACTCGCTTAAAGAGCAACCTTGTGGAACGCATTATGAAATGTAAAGGGTTAAGCAGCATGTACAAAATTTTGACAGCATTTTTGTGCAGACTTTTCCAAGGAGACACATTTCCCCAAAGGTTATAAATTACCTTCAACAGTGCACACATTTTATGCCACACTTTTCACTAATTCATGCACTTTGAATCATGTCTCGCCAGGTTATCCTTCTATGGTAATACAGTAGACTTTATTGCCAGAGACTCAATGCTGACAGTCAAGCAATGGTTAACTAACCTGATGACCCTGAGGACTAATGGCCTTGGGTGCTGAAAGTCCACAGGAAAGGGTGATGGTCGCTGAGTGGATTAAATTTCACTTGAATCCATCTCGATGGAGTGCAAATTGCATCATTTCTTACTTACTTATTGGGAATGAGTACCAGGTCTCTTCCACACCTAAGCAAGAGCAGTGAGTGTAGGAATCAGCACTAAACTCCACCCCTGTGAAGATGTGAGTCTCAGCAAGGGCTAACAATGCCATCCCCTAATGCCAGTCCTGGACTGCAATGGCTTAGTGGTTAAGATGTTAAACTTGACAACTGGAAGGTAAGCAGTTTGAGACCTGAGTGCTGTATGACAGAGTGACCTCCCATCTCTGTCCCAGATCTTGCCAACCTAGCAGTTTCAAAGCAAGAAATTGCAAGTAGATAAATAGGTAGCACTTCGGTAGGAAGGTAACAGCGTTCTGTGGAATCCATGCCTGCCACATGGCCATGGAAATGTCTATAGACACAGATATCCTGTTTCCCCGAATATAGGACCTCCTCGTATAGTAAGGCACCCCCCCCCATTTTTTCCCACTTTGGAAATATAAGGGCCTCCCCGAAAATAAGGCACTCACCTAAATCTTGCCCTGGCGATCCACTGTATCAGCAATAAATGTGTACTGTATTCTTCTTTGTCATGGAAAAATAAGACATCCCCTGAAAATAAGACCTTATCCATATTTTGGAGTTTTTAAAAATATAAGACAGTGTCTTATATTCAGGGAAACACGGGTAGTGCTGGATCTTTGGTTGTAAGTGGAGATGAGCACTAGATCCTAGAGTCGGATATCACTGGATTTTGAGCAAGGGCGACCTTTAACTTTAATGCCAGTCCTGTGCATGGTTATAATGGCAGCAGCCAAAGTTGTAAGGTCTATTAGAGGAAGGATGCATAATAGATACCCTCTATAGGCACAGAAACTGTAAAAGCCATTATCTCTGAGAAAAGGAATTGTTTGGGTGAGGGAGAAGTTTTTTCCTTGTTGCTGGAAAGGGCTGTCAGTAGGAGTTTCCATGTGATTTAGAGCTATTCTGAGAAAAATGCATTTGATCATCAAGTGAAGGGGGGGGGAATTACTCAGATTGTAGGGGTTGTTTTTTAAAAGAAAAGGAAAAGAGTCTATGAGCTATATGTGCTATATTGGGGCAGAAGGACATTGAGAAAATAAATTTATATGTACCCGCCCTTATTCCATAAACATTCCACTTTGTTTTAATATTTTTCTGCAATGGCATGGGTAATGTGTATATTACATTTAGTATTCACCGCTCCCATTTTCCTGTCTCCATTTTCCAAGCTAAATCCATTTGTTAGTTCCAAAACAAGTAGGCTCACCAAACCTGTCAAATTCTCTTACTGTTGAACTAGCAAGTCCTATTTATTCAATTAGGCCTGGTCACTGGATTTAGTCTATAGCAAGTAATAATATAATAATAATTTCGTGTCAGAAATTATTCTGGGTTTAAAGGAATTTTGCTGGAGAAACTTCACTCAGGGGATGCCCGAATGAGGCATCCCCTTTCATGTCCCCACTGAAGTGGTCCCTATTTATCTCCTTGCAATTTCTTGTTTTCGATCTGCTATGTTGGCAGGAGCTGGGAAAGAGACAGGCACTCAATCTGTCATCCAGTACCTGGGCCTCGAACTGCTGAATTTCTGGCCTTCCAGCTAATAAGGTGAATTTCTTAACCATTGAGCCACTGCAGCCCTATAGCATGTAATTGGGCATGTGCTTGACTCTGCTTGGGAAACTCTTTGTATCCATCATTAGCTTTCCTCAGTGTTAGATAAAGATATGAATCCCGCCCCCCATCATTTCACACAGGACTGAACCCCCTTTACACTGGCCACTGGCCTTTAGTTTTAGAGCTCACACACTTTGATGATTCCCTTGTTATCACTCTCTTTCAGATATCCACTTCTCTCCTTTTATCTCAGATGGGTAAAGCAAAGCAAAGCAATCGCACTTACATACTGCCTCATAGCATTTAGTACCCTCTCTGGACGGTTCACAAGTTAATTAGCATTTTGCCCCCAACATTCTGGATACTCATTTTACTGACCTCAGAAGAATGGAGAAGATTCCATGGCCTGGCAGATGGCTGAGAACCTTGCCCCCTCCTCTGGTCCCACAACAACGGCCAGAGGGGAATTAGTCTGTGTTCTGCTTTGGCTGTTTTTTGAGGTTGTATTTTCTGATTTCTACTGTACTGTTGCTGTTTTGGCTGTAAGCCGCCATGAATTGCCTCGGCGAGTGGGCAGCACTATAAATCTGAACAAACAAACAAACAAATAAATAAATGGAAGGCTAAGTCAACCTAGTTTCCAGGCCAGGATCAAACACACAACCTTTTGGTTGCAGTACCACAGTTTAACCACTGTGCCACTAGGGCTGCCTTAGGGAAGATATAGAGTTGGGTTTTATCTAGTCCACGGATTCTCAACCTGTAGCCCATGGGCCAGATGCAGCCCATGGCACCATTCCATATGTCTCACCACCACCTCCACCACACCAGGAAGTGCCATGTGGTGGAGGAAAGGCAAAATGGCTATCTGACCCCTGAAGCTGTCTGAGGGAGCATGACCCAGCTCCCATCTTTAAAAGGTTCAGAAGTCCTGCACTGAGCTATCCAGGAGTCTGTACTATTTTTTTTAAATGAAATGTTTTAAAATGGTACATAACTACATTATATTTTAAAGTAATAAGTACATCAATTATGTTTGAATGGGCAAAATCTTCCTTTGCAAATTTGTGCTGGTGTAACCTGGTGGTTTAGTGGTTAAAATGATTGGAAGGTCGGCAAATCAGAAGTTCGAGACCTGAGTGGTGCACAATGGAATGATCTCCTGTCATCTGTCCCAGTTCCTGCCAACCTAAGCAGTTCAAAAGCAAGAAATTGCAAGTAGATAAATAGGTACCACTTTGGCATGAAAGGTAACAGCATTCCATGCTATCTGGTGTCTAGTCATGCTTGCTGCATGACCCTAGAAACGTCTAGATGCAGATAGTACTGGCTCTTTGGCTGTAAACAGTGATGAGCACTGCCCCTTAGAGTCGTATATGACTGGCTTTTGAGCAAGGGAGGCCTTTGCCTTAACACCTTAAAGGCTAGGTTTCCATATACAGGTACCACTTCTTCAGATGTCTCTAAAGAATTGGACTACAGTTCGTGAATGTTTCTGCCAAACAAAGCATCACCATAATTGTGTGTTGTCAAGTCAATTCTGACTTATGGTGACCCTGTTTAGGGTTGTCTAGGTAGAAAATACATAGAAATTGCTAACCTTTCCATTCTTCTTTGGGTACCCTGAGACTGTGCAGTTTGCAAAGACCACACAGCAGGTTCTGAACAGCCAGATACTAAATCACTTCTTCTTCTTCCATGTCTAGGCCAGATGTGAAACTGATGAAATGAAGGCACCCTTTGGTGAGTTCTTTCTGCAATTCCTTTTGTCTGACCTAGTGTAAGAAAGATTAACTGGCAACACAAGATTGGCATTACCATGATACGCCTGACTCTGGTTCAAGAATACCACACTCTTAGATGAGGCTCTTTCTGTGTACCCTAATCACCGAGCTATCCAGACAGCTCAAACAAACCCTAGTAATCTTTGGAGAACCATAAGATGTTTTGTTGCTTTCAGTGATTCAGTGATTTTAGACATTAGGAATATAAAATTTGCTACAATGATTTCATTAGCTAAAGGGCACTCTAATAAAAGGGCAAATATACAATATGGATCTGAGGCCAATAAAAAATGATCCCACTTAAGCAAAAGCAAAAGCAGCTATTGCTGTTGAAATGGATTGAAGCATTTGCTAAATGCTGGCATGGTTCACATTCCAGATGAATGCAGGTTATTAAGCATGTAGCCTTGATTCCTTCCGGAGCAGTTACAGTATCATTTAGAAAAGCTCAACAACTAGTCATTAGTGTTCTGCAATTTTCCGAATTAGCTCACAGCACTCTGCCAATGCAATTATGGTGGCATATATTTACCTGTAAGCAGCCCAGACATAACATGATTGTGGTTTGGATTAAAATTGAAACAAAATGATTGGGAGGAGAGAAATGTCATTTTGTTCTCCAAAGCAAGAATATATATTGATTTAACCCTTGGCTTGATGTACAGTACTTCCGAGTCTTCCAAAGGAAATGCATGTGGAATTGCACGTTCACAAAGTGGAAATTAATGTGTGTGTGTTTTTAAGTAGTTTCTCAATAAAGTTCTTGGGAGCCTCCTTTAGCATTAATTTTCACCATAATCTGTCTGTTTTCCTTGGACTGAAACAAAATTATCCCTGTCCCAGTTTAAAACTCAAAGGTTGGTGATTTGAAGGATTCACATGTGTTCCAAGAGCAATTAAAGCATAATTAAAATGAAGTAGTAAGTCACAGCCCAACTATCTGCAACAACCTAAGATACAATTCCTCAAAGCATCAAAGATGTGGACATAAATCCCCATGGCCTCATCTTTGGATGTGAGGGAGGAGGCACTGCAACATTATTTTCTTCATGCTGCAAGAGGACAAGGTGGCAATGGTTCATGCCCAAAGAGTGCATAATAACAAAAATATGTTTGACTGCAGACTACGTAGATAACAAAGCTGCTGCTTTATCTCCTTGACTGTTAAGTGTTGTAAGCATGGGTAAGGAGGCTACAAGCCCATATAAAATAATTTTTAAAAATAAACCCCTAAATGACTTGGATTGAAAGATCATTGCTTCCTTTATCGGCCAGACTAGGTGACAAAATCATCAGAGGGGGCTTTATTTCTATCCCACCACTCTCACGGGTATGTTTGGTGTGGGTCACTGGAGAGGGTCTTCTCTGTTGTTGAGCATATCAGAGAGTAAACAAAACATAACGGGGGGAAAAAGACAAAAATGTTGTGGCACCTTAAAGATTAACTGCGCTATTTAAATGTGAGCTTTCGTGGACCAAATCTGCAAATCAACTTCGTCAGATGAAAGCTCACATTTAAATACATCAGTTAGTCTTTAAGGTGCCACAACACTTTTTATCTTTTTTTTTTTTTTGCTGTTTTGTTTACTCTCTGATATTCTTACACAGACTAATGCAGCTACCACTTCAAACATCTGTTGTTGAGGACTCTCAAACATCGTCCAATGGGAAGCCAGGCTGGCCTCATCTTTGCTGTCTTTCCACAGAAGAAAGATGAAGACCTTTCTCTTCAGGCAAGTTTTCCTTTAGTGACTGGCTGTCTAAGATGGCTTTACAAATCAGGATAATTATTATTTGTTTTGCTCTTCATCTGTTTTTGTAATGTTTTTATTGAAGATGTTAATATAATATATACTTTAATAGTTGAATAATCTACTGTTTTAGCCATTTTTAATGATATAAGCTGCCTTGGATCCTTTATGAAGAAATGCAAGATACAGGCAGACAGACCCTTTAAAATAATTTAAATTAAAGCATTTTAAAACACATAAGAGTTAAAATGTTTAAGATGTTGTATTAAAACTTGTGGGGGCCTTAAGCTTCTTAACCCCATTTCCACCCACAAGATTGTAATAAATAAGCATAAATGTCTCTATTGCTGAGGAGAAATAGAGCTGAGTATTATCAGCATTTATTATTATTATTTTACCTTTGTCTGATAAGCATAGGCGAGTTTGGTGCATATTTTCTTAACATTGGAGAATTGGACAATCATCTATCATATCTGCTTTGATTCAGATTCCTGCATTGTCGACCTAAAAGGCCACTTCCAACTCAGTTATTCTATGATTCTATAAACATTCAAACCTTGCTGTTAATCTATACTTTTTTTCTCAGACTATATAAATTTTGTACAGAAAGAACTTGAGCCAATGACACAAACATTGACAAGAAGAAATGACAACCCTTGGATCTTTCTTGCTTGCAAGTGCAGATAAAAATTCAACATCAAGGTGTCTCACCAGACCAATGCAGCTTAAATCAATGAAAACAAAGAAATGAGTATGCTTTACAACTTAATCCTAAAGAAGACCATGATGACAGGAAGGAAGCATGTCTAAGAAGAAAATTCCTCTCGCACCAAATTGGGGAGCATTGTGGGCTGGATTAGGTCTCTGAGGCAGAAATTCAGCACACGTAGTGTAAGAAATTATGAAATGCATAAGCTGGCATGAATGAAAATTTCTGGCTGTGCTGATGGGTCATAAATTTCTAAATGGAGTTACACCAATGGTTTTCTAAATCCCTAAATTTCCAGATTTCTGTAGAGATGTTTTTTATGACTCCGAATTAAAATGCAGGATAAATGAGCCAAAAGATGATGTCAATGATACGAGCCAATCCATATATGATAAAACTTTTTCTTGAAGAATGCTTTAGTATATTCTCATTGTTACAT
This sequence comes from Furcifer pardalis, assembly GCA_030440675.1. NCBI lineage: Eukaryota > Metazoa > Chordata > Lepidosauria > Squamata > Chamaeleonidae > Furcifer > Furcifer pardalis. Next base: position 13,565,228 of record CP126894.1, on the reverse strand, counting down.
GCCATGCTACACCCGCTCAGAACAGCACACATGAAAACGGTTGTCAGATACGAAACTGAACTGCAATTAAGTTGCTATGGAAGCCAAAAGGGCTGATGTCCTCAGAGAACTGTCAATGATGAATGGGGAAAGGGGTTGTTCCTGAACGAGGAGCCCAGCCAAATACAAATAGGAGGTGAGAGTTCAAATGTAATTCAAGTCACATGTCGGTAGAAAGAAATACACAAGGAACGGAAATGAGAAAGCTGTTACTACAGTGCTTGGATGGAGGGGCCTTTGGGAGCCATTGGGCTTTTGACAGGTTGCCAGTAAAAATTCAAGGCCTGCCAAATGCTTTCCGATATTTGCAAAAAGAGAAGAAGAAGAAAAACATATACCTGTATCTCCAGCAGAGTTTGTCTCTGGAAAATGAACTGTGGGTGGAAAAGAACTGCAGGGAAAGGGGGGAGATTTTGGGAAGCAAAATGATGTTATAATTGTGTGTCTTCTTCTTCTTTGCTTCCTCTTTTACCCCATTGGTTGTCGAGGGAGATACAAGCATTATTTGGTCTTCTTGTAATCTGTTTTTGATGTTATCTTTCTACCTAACTCTGGGTGTCCCTATGGTCTTTGTCCTTCTCTTTTCACATAGGCCTTGTATGGAATTCCAAGACATTCTCTTCAAATGGGCAAACCACTTTATTTGTTCTCTCTGTACATAGTTGCCATCAAGTCAGTTCTGACTTACGTCGACCCTTTTCAGGTTTTGTAGATAGAGAATACACAGAAGTGGCTTATCATTTTCTTCTTCTGGTGGCATCCTGGAACCGTGCAGTTTGCTGAAGTCCCAACAGGCTGTCTCTTTTCCCAAGAGGCATAGTGGGGAATCAAACTCCCAATCTCTGCCTGCACAGCTAGAGACTTAATCGCTGATTGATCCAACCAGCAGCCACCAGTAAAAAAAGGTAGCAGCATCTATTATTTATGATGATCAGTGGTGGGCACAAAAAATTTTTACTACCACACTGTGGGTATGGTATGGTGGGCATGGCCAAGGGGAAAGCCCTGCATTCGACCCAAATTAGGACTACTTTATTTCAAAACTTAGACGGGTGGGGCCAGCCAGAATTTCTGCTACCAGTTATAGAGAACTGGTACGAACCTGCTGATGCCCACCACTGATGATGATATGAGGAAAGGGGTGAGGCAGTTTGTTGCTCTGGAAACATGTATGCTCATTTTGCTGAGCAGGGTGGCCATGAATCCTCTTTTAGAAAAGACAGCCCTCTTTTTGCAGATTTCATGTCCTGTCCCAATCTGATTTAAACATAAAGAATACTGAGTCTGTAGATAAAGTCTCTGTATTCTTTATTCAGTTCAGATTGGTTGTAATTATAATTATTAAGGTATTATTTTTTAAAATATAAATTTGACTACATCCCGATAGGCCAAATTCCCACTGTGGTTTTTTAAGCATAAGAGCATTTTTCCAGTTTTTACACTGCCTGTTACACTGAGCATATGACCAGTTGTGCAATCTAGGGAAAAGTACAGGTAAGTACAGTACATGACATACACAGAAGAATCAGATCAAATCCCTGGTGGCTCAGTGGTTAAACTGCTGTACTGCCACCAGAACAGTGTGAGTTCAATCCTTACCAGGACTCAATGTTAAATCAGCCTTCCATCCTTCCAAGGTAGGTAAAATGAGCTCTGCCACTAACTCCTGCTTGGCAAGCGTGATTGTGTGAACTTACCATGGGGCTGCAGACCCTTCCCTGAATTTTATGCAACAAGCACAGCTTCAAGAGAGAAATCAATATACAGTACATTGGCTTTGCATGATGAATTGTTTTGAGACTTCCCATCAGAGAGTCATCTCATTTATCACAAATAAATGATCTCCAGCAATATCCTGGATCGGGACTGAAATGCAATGTCCCAGCTCCTTACATTAATAAAGCAGCACAGCATTTGGGAAAGGGTTAGTTATTTGTTGAATGAAAGGATATTTCTGTCAATAAATCATTCTGATTTTGATAGGGCATTTCAAAGGCCATTTGAAATTAAGGGAAGGGTGGTTGGCCCGCTCTCTCCACTGCTGAACAAACAAGCTTTTTGTCTGTAAACCCATTGAACCTCACATACTCTCCATATACACCCTGATCTTAACTGCAACACACCCTAAATATTGCAGGGGGAATTTTCCATGTTCCATGAAAATGTCTTTGTTAATGTGATTTTCCACCAGAAAATGGAAAGCATGATAAAAACAAACAAACATAGAGCTCACTGTATGCCAGAGATCCTATTTTTGTACAAAGACCAGGGGAAGAGAATGCAGCTTTGTATCTAATTGGTTTCCCCTTGCTATTCAACAGCCATCACAGAGTTGTAAAGCTACAGGTGTTTGTTAGTTTCTGAACATGTTACAAGGTGTAATAAAGTTTAGCTCACATCTGGGAAGCAGCTACCTCTAAATACCTAATTACTTGTAATTAATTCATTTTCACCAGTCTGTCCAGGTTATCCTGCTATGGTACTAGAGTAGACCATACTGCCAGCGACTCAACACCAATCCTCAGGCAGCAGTTAACTAACCTGACAACCCTGAGGACTAACAATTTTGCGTGACAAGGTCCACAGGGAAGAGTGATGGTCCCCAAATGGATTAAACCCCACTTGAATCCATCTTGATGGAGGGCAGCTGCTTCATCAACACTGGCTGGGGGTTGAGGAGGACTATGCAACTTCAGATATGGTGGCAGAAGAAGAAGAAGAAGAAGAAGAAGAAGAAGAAGAAGAAGAAGAAGAAGAAGAAGAAGAAGAAGAAGAAGTATTTATTTTCACAATGCTGGAGATACTAGTCAGAATTCTTTTAATCTGCTCATTGGCCTAAGTCCATCAGCATCAATATCAGTGGCAAATGGCAGCTAATTAAGAAGCTGACATAGGCAGCAAGCATGACTAGACACCAGATAGCATGGAATGCTGTTACCTTTCCTGCCAAAGTGGTACCTATTTATCTACTTGCAATTTCTTGCTTTTGAACTGCTTAGGTTGGCAGGAACTGGGACAGATGACAGGAGATCACTCCATTGGTCAGCACTCAGGTCTTGAACTTCTGATCTGCTGACCTGCTGGTCATCTTAACCACTAAGCCACCATGGCCTCCAATCCAGGTTGCACCAGCACAAATTTGCACAGGAGGATTTTGCCCATTCAAACATAATTGATGTACTTATTACTTTAAAATAGAATGTAGTTATGCACCATTTTAAAACATTTCAGTTTTTTAAAAATAGTACAGACTCCTGGATAGCTCAGAGCAGGAGTTCTCAACCTTTTTAAGATGGGAGCTGGTTCATGCTCCCTCAGACTGCTTCAGGGGTCAGATAGCCATTTTGCCTTTTCTCCACCACATGGCACATCAAGGTGTGATTTAGGCAGTGGGGGGCACATGAAATGACACTGTGGGACACATCTGCCCCATGAGCCACAGGTTGAGAATCCCTGGCCCAGTAGTTTAAATATGAAAGTTTAATTCTACATTGTGCCTCCTTGACAGGGGCTGAACTTCATGGTACATAGGGTCCTTTCCAGCTCTAAAGTTCTACATTATTATGTAAGATTATCTAGGAAAAGTGCCGTGTGTCCACAGAAATGCCTATAGATGCTATAAACAGAGATGAGCACTGAACCCTCGAGTCAGATATGACTGGCTTTCGAGCAAGGGCAACCTTTAGAAAAAGTGCAGGGACATTCTTTAAGGATCCTGCCTCTTCCTAAGAAACAGTCACTTCCTGAAGAACATGCCTTATTGAACTAATTCATTTCAATTTGCTTCTAAGTAAACATATTTTGTCTTATGTTAAGATGTTTAGGTTTTTGGATGTTTGTTTAAGATTATTTGTTTAGATCAGACTTGATGTCTCAGGGTGGTTTATGAAACTAAAATGATAGAGCCCCTGTATTACACTGAGCAATTTGCATGCGGAGGGAGATGCCCATATCATAAATCAAAAGTAGCGAACTAGTAAAGAAAACAATCAGACCTGTGCTTGTTCTTTATTTATTTAGTATGATTTATTAAAATTATAATTAAAGCTGGCCAACAAGTAAAGAAACCAAAGGGACTCTTGTCAATTTATCTCTCTATTTGTGTATTTATGAAAAATGAACATCCAGCTTTATTTTCAAAGAGCTGTGTGTTCAATGATTTGTTAAAGAATTGATCATTAAAACAATGTACATCACCAGCAAATAAGTGGAAAGATAAACTACAGAGAAACAGAATAATCAGATAAAGAGAACTAACCATAAAGCATAAAGAGGAGTAATCAAATGAAATAAGAATTATCCCTATTGCAGTAAATGTGAACATCAGCAGCTGATTCTGAAAGGCAGATTGTGAAAACCAAAGGAAGGAGAAGCTTCTCTTGAATAGGGCCATCCGTTGAATTTCAGTCAATGGAAGAATATAGATGAAACCTCAGAAGAGACATATCAGGGTGGGATGATAGGTTATCTCCGGTCACGAGCTACCTACAGGGAGAAGGTACCTGCATCTTCTGTCTCTGTAGCAATATATAGCTCTGTGCATGGTAAAATCTGAGATAATGTCAACCTTCATTTTCAAGAAGTTAATTGCCCACCTCCTTCAAGTTTCTGTTAGATAGGGGACAACTTTTGCATCCAAACAAAACCACCAATGACGTTATGGTCCCTTGAAATGTCTCTTAAGAGCCATTTAATGTCCTTCAATATTTCTGTCCTGTGACTTGCCAAAGGAGGAGTAAAGAAGCTGAGTTTATTTTAACAGAAAAAGAAAAGAACCTCAAACTTTTATATTTCCAATATCCTCTCCTGTTGCTGGACTTCTTCAGATCTCACAAAGCTGCTTTTCTTCTTGATAGATTTGGGCTGGGGAATTAGGAATACTAATTCTGTTGCCATTGCAGGAATTTTTCCAAAATAATACGTGTGCCCTTGTTTAGATGGTAATGTTCTATATAGCCACATGGCCTGGTTTTGCTCTTTCTCTCTCTCCTCTCTCTCCTTCTTCTTTCCCAAACTCTTTTGCAGAAGTAATTGTTGCTAAATAAAAGGCCTTTCTTTCTCCCTAAATTTGGTGCATTGTTTTTCCTTCCGGTAACTCACGGTCACATAAACTGAAAATTTGCATATAATAATATTGGCAACAACAACAATAATAATTTCATGTCAGAAATTATTCTGGGTTGAAAGGATTTTTGCGGGAGAAACTTTGGTCAGGGAACGTCCAAATGAGGCTCCTTTCATGTCCACAAGAGCGGGGTCAGAGACGGGCACTCAATCCGTCATGCAGTACCCGGGTTTCGAACTGACGGCTTGCCAGCCTTCCAGATAACAAGTTGAACATCTTAACCACTGAGTCACCACAGTCCCTCTTTGCATGATAAAAATGAGACAATTTGGATTCCCTGCACTAATAAACAACTCATACGGCCAAAGTCTTGTTCAATATTCATGCATGAAGAATGCAAATGGTAGAATCTGCTCCAACCATCCCATGAGGTACATATTTTGTGCCCTATAGCATGGGTCTGGTGTAGGATAGATCATTCTGCCAATGTCTGTAGTTGCAGATCTGTATGCATGTGAATATTGGATGGAATACTTGCCTACAGGTGCAGTACATGCATATCCATCTTCATATTCAGACAGTGAGCAATGGTATCAATTGGGAATGAGATGAAGAGAAGTACCTAGAGCTACAAGCCTTGATTCACAATAAAATCCAAGTGTCTCATTCTCTAGTGTGGGCTGTCCTCCTACTTGTATTCTGGGAAAGAAGCCCAATAATTCCCTTAAATGTAGCCAATACCCTGAGATCTGGCAACCTAAGAGACATAACAGGGTCACAAGCTACCTACACAGAGAAGGTACCTTCATCTTCCATCTCTGTAGCAATATATAGCTCTGTGCATGGCAAAATCTGAGATGATGTCAGCCTTCATTCTCATGATTTTCTCTACAAACATTTCAAGTTTAACTATTAGATACATGAAGTATAGATATTTACACAGCTGGCTGAAGCATGAACTTATTCTGTAGCCAAAGGCAAGGCTGCTACCAACTGATACAAAACAGGAGGAGGTAATGGCTAATCGCTCCCTATTTGCTTACCAAGTGATAAGAGAGTTCTGTAGTTATTCCACACTGCCTATGATAATAAACTTAATTGTATGTCCCAGAGAAACAAACGAAATCCAATATATTTCATAGCTCTAAGCTTCTTTGTTGATTACAATAAAGCACAGAAAGCTTAAGTGTAAGATTTTTTTAAAAAACAGAAATACCATATTTGGATTATTGGACTCTTAAAATACCTATGCATATGCCAACTTAAAACTTTACCTTTAATATTTGTATTGTTGAGAAACCAGATTAATTTTTTGTGTGTTTTTAGCTATTACCTTGTTGTAGCATGTCATATGTTTGCTTCTTCAGATGTTAATATATTGCCATATATGAGGGTGTTGGACCCATGCATGTCCATGAGCTCTTCTGATAGGCTTCTAGCCCCAGATAACCAGCTGAAGGAAGCAAAGTGTCTGACTCTAGGGGGCAGTGCTCATCTCCGTTTACAGCCAAATAGCCAGGGCTCTCTGCATTTGTAGATGTTTCCATGGTCATGTGGCAGGCACAACTAGATGCCAGAGCACATGGAACGCTGCAGTACCTAGTTATCTGCTTGCAATTTTGTGCTTTCAAACTGCTAGTTTGGCAGCAGCTAGGACAGTGACAATGGGACCTCAGTCCACCGCACAGGACTCAGGTCTCAAATTGCTTACCTGCCAACCTTCTGGTGGTCAAGCTCAGTGTCTTAACCACTACTAAGCCATTTTAGCCCGAAGCCAAGTTTAGGCATCTGTAAAGTATCTGTGGATGACAATGACCTTGACGACTGGAAGGTTGGCAGGCCAGCAGTTTGAGTCGCAAGTACTGCACGATGGAATGAATTCCCATCTCTGACCCAGTTGCTACCAACCTAGCAGTTCAAAAGTAAGAAATTGCAAGTAGATAAATAGTTACTAATTTGGTAGGAAGGTAAACAGTGTGCTGTGCACTCCAGTGTCTTGTCATTCTTTTATCTTTTCCTAAAGTATCTATCTGACAGGTAGAATGTGTAGATAGACCAAAAAATCCCATCACTACTAGAGAGATCTGGAGAATAGTTCTTTACCTTTTTATCATCTGCTTGTGATAACAGAGCAATGCTATAGTAACACCTAATACAGCAAATTATTTTTCTAGCTGGGACAACAGCATCAATGATGGCAACAGTCCTGCCTAAAAGGAAGCAGTTTCTAACATCTGTCTGTAAGACTATTTAGCAGAGACATAGTATAACAAATGCAGGGAAGTAAATAAATAACATCTGAGCAGTATTAGGAATAAACATTCATGCAGATGTGTCACAGCAAACATATTCTCCAAACCACTTGTGATTTGAGAGAGTGTTACTTTTGGAAGTGGCTCAGAGGAGAGAAGCCAAGTCATTTGGGCCAGTTCAATTATTTGCAAGAAGAGCCAAACAATTTGTGCAGAACTCGTGGCTCAGTTTCCATCCATCAAAGTCTTATCTTTGGCTTCATTCACGGAGGAAAATGCTATTTGGGCCAATGTTGTTGGTATTTTTCAGGCCAAGGTCAAAACATGCATTTTTCTGGCATGAGGACTGACATATCTTTACCCCAGGGCTGCAGTTGGACCTGACTTCAGATAAAATCCAGAATTTTCCAATATTTAGCAGGTGAAGGTTTTTTGTCACTGAATTTCCATGCTGGGCTATACAGCAATTGCGATTTTTCTGTATTTAAAGGCACAAGAATCTTGTTTGGGAACCCACTTGTTTGTACCATGGCTTGTACAAAACACATCTTATGAGATATGAGGTTAGGGCATTTGCACTGTTAAAACTTGTCAACTAGCTGAGCCCATTCCTTGATGTGTATGATTTGGCTACAGGCACACAGGTCTTAGTGTTGGTTTACTCCAGCCCACAGTGCAAGATAATCTGGCCCCTGACCTTGCTCCAGCTACCCCCACTGTCACCCCTGCTGCCAGCAGAATTAACCACAGACTCATTTACGGCTGCGTGAACGCATTTGTGACAGCTGTAAATGAGTCCATGGCCATAATAAATGCATTTACTACGGCCGTAAATGAGTCTGTGGCTGTTGTAAATGCTTTGACAGCTCCAGATGTGTTTTATGGCACCAGTCCGGCCCGCTCAGCTGTCTGATGGAGTGTGGTCCAGCCCAAAGCTGAAAAACATTGAGAACCCCTGGTTTAGTGCAACATGTTCTGTATGGGGCTGCCTTTGAAGACAGTTCAGAACTTGGGCTAGTTATAGGGAGCATATAACCCCCTTGCTATAACAACTACATTGACTACTAGTCAATTTCAGGACCCCAATTCAACATGCTAGTTATTATCTAGAAAGAAGTATGGCAACCCTACTTCAAGGAGATGCTTAAAATTTGCAGCACAATCTTATCTGTATATCTGCTCCTATGTAAGAAGGGCTTACTTGCAAATGGGGAAACGGATTGCAGTGTTTATGCAGCAGAGAACCTAAGAAGCCATAACAATAGGTTACACTTCTTCCCTTCCTGACCCAAATATCATTTTCTTGTCTGCTACTCATATTTCTTTCCAAAGCTAAAGAAGGGCAGGGACAGGGGGGAATGGTTTACAATACCAGTGTGAAAAGAAGGCTTTTGTAACAAGTGACAGATTCACAGGAAAAAGAAAACATATGCAGCCATGTATCCTTCTCAACTCTTGGTTTACAGTTTCATTGACACTCTGTACATCCTCTGCACACAACAGGGGAGTCCAAGTTATAATCTTACTCATATTTCTACTCTGCTGGAATTGAAGGTTTTCTTTTTCCCTAGACTCCTGTTAAAGGAAAAACTGGAATTGGAGAGGGAAAGTGGGGGGGGGGGGAGCTTAGACATTGTTTTGATAACTTAGCTGCTTGACAAAATCTGGAAGGCAACATGAAAAAAGAGACAGTTACAGTTATAGCTCTAAGCACCTCCTAACTTAGTTCTTACATGTTTTAAAAATTGTTGGGGGGGAACCTAGATGGAACAGTAGTTGCTGTTAGCAGCAGCACAATCGTCATTTTTGTAGAACAGAGGTGAGCAATCCATGCTGTTCCAGATGTCATTAAAATGCAGACCCCTAACATAGCCAGGACTGCAGTGTCTTAGTGGTTAAGATGCTGAACTTGACAACTGGAAGGTCAGTAGTTTGAGACCGGAATACTGCATGACAGAATGAGCACCCATCTCTGTCCCAGCTCCTGCCAACCTAGCAGTTTGAAAGCAAGAAACTGCAAGTAGATAACCAAGTACCACTTCGGTGGGAATGTAAACAGCATTCCATGCACTCTGGTGTCTAGTCATGCCTGCCACATGTCCATAGAAACATCAGTAGACACAGACAGCACTGGCTCTTTGACTATAAACAGAGGTGACCACTGAACCTTAGAGTTGGATACAACTGGCTTTCAAGCAAGGGCAACCTAACATAGCCAGTGATGGCGGATGATGGGATTTGTAGTCTGATAACATCTGGAGGATAGCTAGTTCTCCATCTTTCGTCTAGAAAGTCCTTTGGAAAAACCGTCATTTTTCTGTTGGACAATTTTTAGTTTGCAATTTTGTTCTTTGAAAGAGAAATGACTGGGATTTAATAGATACTGTCTACAAGTGGGCTATTTCCTATTGTCTCATTCTCACAACAGGGTATTTTGTCCCTAAATTTATCTTCCAGGTCCTCCATTTAACTGAGGGACCTGCTAAAATGGCATATGGCACAATGAGGACCTTTGGTTTGTGTGGGTTTTTTTTTACCCTCCTTCCTGTTAAAATAAGTACAGCTTTACAGCCTGCAAGCTGAGAGGCAGTGATGGCTTGATTAGAAGGACCTAAATGACCCTCGAAAGAATCATGCTCCATTTTAGAACCTGCATCATGTTCACTTTGTTTCACTTTTTATGAAGATTTATCAAAATTAGTCAGTTTTCTGCTAGCTAGTGTCCTTGTCGATTACAGTCACATTAGTCCATAGAGTGGGGACTGAATATATATGCACATTAATTAATGCTTTGAAAGGCCTAACTAGTCAATTAGTAGCCACCTTAGTGCATCTACACATATGTTGACAATATTCACCCTCATCTGTTACTGTCATTGCCTATTCTCTGTCTGTTCGCTTTTGCCCATTTCCTTCGCTTGCCCAGAGTGGACCAATTCCCTCAGGCACAGGCCTGCCAGCTGTGTTAATTCTGAAGTCAGTGTTTGGAAGGGACTGTAGAAGAACCACTTCTCACACAGGAATAAAATTTAAATAGGAGGCCTTGAAGAGCTCCTGATGAATTCTACACTGGCAAGCAGGTGGCAAGAAAAGTAGCAATGGATGCAGAGAGAACTAAGCAAGAGAATAACCCTCGAGATCCTCTGCATGGAGATGTGTCCCAAGTCCACTGACTCAGATCCAGGAAGAACTTTATGGCAAGAACAAACACTCTTATTTATTTGTCCAATTTATATAGCTGTCCAACTCTAAATGACTCTCGGCAGCTCACAACATTACAATCAACGTAACAGTCTAAAAACATGATGGTGAACCTTGGCACTCCAGATGTTCTTTGACTTCAGTTCCCAGAAGCCCAAGCCCCCCGTGAATCCACATGAATGGGTTTGCTGAGATTCATCTGGCCTGCGCCGTATTACCCTGTGCTACAGTGTTTTTTATTTTTATTTTATTTTGTTTATTTTGTTTTGTTTTCTGATATGCCTGAACCACAGACTAACATGGCTACTATTCAAAAATACTCAGGGCTCTATTCTCTAAAACCTGAATAACTAGTAGCTTGCCATTATAAAGCATAAATGACTAGTAACTTGTCATTCCTTCCTTCTTCCAATTAAGGAAGTACAGATCACCTCCATATCCATAGGGAATACATTCTGAGACCTTTGACGAATACATGAAATCGGGGATAACATCAAATCCTATATTTAAATTGCAGACAGTGACCTCTAGTGTCTACCTCTGGTATTATACATAAATTTTTATTGAATATTTTTAGGCCCTCATGTCACTGAAACTGTAGATACTGAACCGATTAAGAGGGGTGTGTGTGTGTGTGTGTGTGTGTGTGTGTGTGTGTGTGTGTGTGTGTGTGTGTGTGCGTGCGTGCGTGCGTGCGTGCGTGCGCGCGCACACACACACGGATGCGTGCGTGCGTGCGTGCATGCATGTGCACACACACACATGCACACACACGCTGTTTGACCCCACTACAAGCTTATAAACAAATAAAAGAATAACTCTGTTTCTTCCTTCATGTTTATAGAGAATAAATAACGTCCAATAAAGATCACCTGAGTTCTCTGGACAGCTCAGTTTTTAGAATTTCTAGGGGAGGTTTTGGCTTTCATTGGGGTTTTGGGGTGGTGGTGTCAAAACCAATTTTAAAACAGTGTTTAAAAAGCAGTGAAGAGTAGAGTCATTACCAACATAGTCCAGAATGTTCAGATATTACTTTTTATGATTTCAGCTTCTAGAATTTTCTAGACAGCAGTGCCACTGCCCATGCTGGTCAAAGGATTCTTGGAGTTATAATCCCAAAAGTTACTTTTCTGGTTTGGTGGCTTAAAATAAACAGGAAGAGGCAGGTAGTGAAAAAAGTGAAGAAAAAAATTATCATCCCCACCTACCAAATTAATAGTAATATTTGTTATCAAGCTTTGGGTTCAGCCCTATTTTTTTTTCTTATATTAACATGATCTGAACATTGGTTCCTCACCAATGCACTTACATAATCTTCATTTTTTTATATCTTCTTATTTGCCCTCACTTATCTTTTTCTACCAGTCTTATGGTTACCTTCATTCAACTGTAACAATTGCCAGCTTTGATTTGATTTTGATTTGATTTATATGCCACCCACACACTCAGCATACACCGACTCAGGGCGGCTTACAAAAATCACAACATATCAAACATTACAGTACAATAAAATATAACAATAAAATAAAATGTAACAATGCAATAAAAGGTAACAGTGCAATAAAACGTAAAAGACCAACACATACATTGACAAAGGGACCATCATCTCCTGAATCAGAAACCAGCCCCTCCCAGGTGTTCCTCCTTCCTCAGGCCAGGTGGGTAAGAGGTCAGGATCCAGCAGCAAGCAGTTTTTAAACAGACACTGGCCCTCCCCAGGTGCTCCTCTTTCCTCTGCCCGGGTGGGTAAGGGGCCAGTATCCAGCTTTTACAGATATTGACTCTAAGGTAGCCATGCTAGGATTTATTTATTTTTTTAAAAAATTTCACATTTTGAGACTAATTATAATGTTTTTCTCAAATTAGATTGACCGGGGTTTGGGTGTTTTTGTGTGTGTGGGCTATTAACCTTTTTTATCAGACACCAGATCACAACTGTCAACTAAAAGTCACCAGTTAATGTAATACAGTATTTGTACATGTTCTCAGTCTGGAAAAGGATTCAGCAATGGATCATTAAAATTTATGGCTAAAAATCACATGTGTGCCCTTAGGTTTTTATAGTGTAAGAGGAAACTCCCTTATTTCCTAAATGAAAATATTTAGATCCAAAGTTCCCATCCTTTTAGGGTAGAAACATTTGTTACATTTACATTACATTGGCGGGGGGGGGGGGAGGGAATGACAAAATGCAGTAGCTTTGCTGAAAATGTTTTCCTTCCAGCTCTTCCTGCCCTGTTTTTAAAAATGAAACATTTATTTTTTTACAAATTGAGCCACAAACAATAACTTAACCAACACCAGCGACGTCAGAGGCAAAAAATAAAATAAAAATCGATTACTAAAAGGCAATGGCTAGGATGTCCCAAGGGTACTGCAGTGGCTTAGTGATTAAGATGCTGAACTGAAGACTGGAAGGTTGGCAGGTCAGCAGTTTGAAACCCGAGTGCTGCACAACAGAGTGACCTCCCATCCCTGTCCCAGCTCCTGCCAACCAAGTAGTTCAAAAGCAAGAAATTGCAAGCAGATAAATAGGGACCACTTCAGTGGGAAGGTAAACAGCACTCCGTGCACTCTGGTGTTTGGTCATGCCTGCCACATGTCCACAGAAATGTCTGCAGACACAGACAGCACTGGATCTTTGGCTATAAACAGAGATGAACACTGAATCCTAAAGTTGGATATGACTGGCTTTCGAGCAAGGGCAACCTTTACCTAGGATGTCCCAAACCACTTCTTTAAAGAATAACAGCTTTAATTGTTTTTAAATTTTCCCAAGGATGGGGCCTGGCACAGCGCCAGAATGTAGGTGCCACTGGCAAGAAGGCTCTGCTCCTTGTCATAACTTTTCTTGACAATCTCAGCATCAGCACCTGGAGCTGCACTGAATTGGATAAGTAAGCGATGCATGCAGCTGTTCTGATAATAGGGTCTTAAAGTTAAACCATGCAGGGCTTTATAAGTTACAGATAACACCTTGTACCTGATATAGAAAGGAACAGTGCAGATTTGCCAAGGTTGTGGAGATGAGCTCAAATACTTTGTTCCCGTTACCTGTATGGCTGCTGCATTCTGAACCCGTTGACGTCTTGGTATCAGGGACAAGGGCAGCAGATAACACTGGTCAATTTGAGAGATTACCAATGAATGGACCAGAGTTGTAATGGAATGTCTATCAAGTAGGGACACAGCTGTGCAACTTGATGAAATTAGAAAAAGGAAGCTTTACCTACTGCTGCAATTTGTGAATTGAGGGTCAAGGATGGGTCAAAGATTACCCCAAACTACAAACCATTGGTGTGAGGGCCAAAGTAGCAAAGGGCCACCTAGTCAGGCAGAGAGTCCCTCAAACACTAAAACCTACATCTTGTCAGGGTTAAGTTTCAGCTTCTTTGTTTTCATCCACTCCATTATCAAGGCCAGGCATAGTTACTTGGAGACGCTTATTTATTTTTCCTCAGATATCAAGAGTGACTCTTCAATCTGTAGCTATTGTGGCCAGACTTCTGAACAAGTCTCTGTTTTCAATTATGATATTTATATACCTTTACATTTAAATTAAAGGCCTTCCCAGTCTTGGATTGAGGATGCTGGCCCACAAACCAGGCTATTTCTTCTCAATTAGCAGCAGAGGTAACAGGACCTTATTGAAGTTTGTTTGTTCATCTCAAAGCTCCTTTTTGATCTTTTGAAAGGGATTGGAGAACACACAATTAAGAAAATTCCTCCTCTGTTTCTTTTCCCCAAGGACAGAAATGTAACCTGCTAGGGTCTATTAGCATTTCAATATGTTTTTCACCTCAAGAAATGAATTGGCTTCCTAACCTAAATAACAAAAATATTTCATGCACATGAGTAGCATGTGCCCTGCCACATCACAGGGCTTGTACTCCATTTTGTCTCACGAGGCTTTAGCAAATCGAGCAGAGTGTTAGGAAGATCACATTCATAAAGGGCACTTGGTAGAGGCTTTGTGATGGAATGGGTATCATGTCCCCATTCAGTTGGCTCTTTCAGGTGGGTTTAGGATTGTAAACAACCAGCCGAACAGCCTTCATCTCCATTTTAAAAAATGATCCCAATTATATTGGGAAGGGCAACAGCTCAATGAGAAAAGAAGATTAGAGATAGTATGGTAGCACTTTTCCAAAACTTGAAAGAGAGTCATAAAGAGGAGAAGGAGGAAATAAGAAAGATTTATTGATATTTTTGGAAGAGATTTATTGATGACTTTCTTAACCATTGTGAGATTAATGATGGCTAAACATTGAGAAACTATTCCTAATGTTAAGACTGAAGAATGGTACAGCGAGGTACGGGACATTGAGATAAATGATAAATTAACATGGGAGATTAATGTTTAAAAAGGTGCTATTAAATCAAATCAATTTTGGAACATATGGGAATACTTTATTGAATATGCAATAGAAAAGAATTTTTGGTGTAGACCTGCCCAGGAAAATTTGAAATTTTGGAAGGGTAATACAGTATTGAAAGATGATGAAAATATTATAATTTAAGATGTAACAGGTTCTCCCACACTTGGTGTAGGGAGCACTCAATTGATTTTCATTTAGTAGGTTTTGTTTTATGTATGTTTTTTATTCTTTTGTTGTTGTTTTGTTAATTGTATTTTTTCCTTCTTAAAATTAATAAAAAAATAATAATTAATAAAGAGGAGAAGCAAGATCTGTTCTCAATCATCCCAAAGTACAAGACATACAATAGCAAGCTGAATCTAAGGAAGCCAAATTTAGGCTGAATATCAAGAAAGAACTTCTTAACAATGGACCCAATTACCTTGGGACGTGTAGAGTGCTGCAACACTGGAGGTAGTCAAGAGAAAATTGGACAACTATTTACCAAATCTGCTTTGATTTGGATTCTTGTATTGAACAGGGGGTTGATTTGATGGTCTCATGGGCCTCTTCAAACTCATTTATTCAATGATTCTGTGATTTGGCATTGTTACAAAAGATGATGAAAGAGGTCACAGCTTTGGCACAATTGATGAAGGACCTTTAGCAATCATTATTAAATTTAAATACATTTTAATGGAAATATGAATTCAATTTCATAGCAGGAAATATTGCAACAAGGTTATCTGTGCACCTGTTTTCTCAGTTGTCTAAGTCCTGTGGGTAGGATATGTTGATTCTTTTGCACTTCATTTTTCATATTCTTTATCTTCCAACTGTCTTTTGACAGGCTGGTCCTTCAAACAGAGGTAACTTGAACAAGAAAACTGCCCTCTAATACTCCTTGAAATAGAATACTTCTACCAAGCAGGAGACAAGGTTCACAAACCATGAAGCATTGGCTCACAATGCAAATAATAAATGGTGCATTCTAAGCAATAAAAACAATAACAGCAAGCTGGAGGTGGAGACTGATGACTAGAGCAATAAATTCCTTTTAAAATTCCAAGCACAACTTACGATGAAGTGTTTCCTACCTGTCTCTGTCACATTCCTTTATTAGTGAATGAGTTAAATGACAGCTGGATTTTTTTGATGAATTCTCTGAGATTTTATTTTTAGAGGGGGGGGGGGTTCCTCTTAGACTCTTGAAGTATTTCTTGACAAGATTATTCAGCACCCTTCCCCAGCTTCCATTGCAATCATTGAATATACTGATGATCCTCAGATACAGCTTTGTATCTGCTGCCTGTTGTAGGGTTGCCATGATTTTTCCTGCCAAATCGGGACATAATTTTTTTTCCTGCCAAAGTGCCCCCCATCTAGGCTTGCTGCCCTCCCACCCCATGGCACCTGTACCTATTCTACCCAGTCTGCCCTCGCTCCTCCCTGCCCGCTTTCTCTCGCGGCATGCCCTGCCCCTCCCACAGTTCTGCCAAAGCTACAGGGAGCCAAACCCCAGGTTGCTCACATTTTTGGCAAAGAGGATTGATGCCTTGTAAAAAAAATTTCATTGTGTCCTGTCTTTGAAATCGGCGGCGTTAGGGACCTTGTGGCAATGACTACATTTCCTAGACTTCCTCAGTGAACTGCAGCCCTTGGAGTCCCCATTTCCCTCCGGAAGGAAAAAAGGAAGGGACTTATTTTGGCGGAGGTCCTTTGTGAGAGACAACAGCTTCACTTCCTATCCACAGTGTTCCCTTCCTCTCTAGGAATGCTGACTTTATGCATTTAACTCTATGCATTTTCTTTAAAACCGGGACTTGTACATGTTTTTCTTTGAACCAGACAGGACAGCTTGAATCTGGGAAAATCCCAGAAAACCATGACATATGGCAACCCCAGCCTGCTGTGATGGTGGTACCAGCTGCAATGACTGTGTTTAGAAGACATTTTGTGTCTGCCCAGGTTATCCTCCTATGGTAATAGAGTAGACTCGCAATGGCAAACTATGGCATTCCAGATGTTCTTGGACTTCAATTCCCAGAAGCCCAAGCACCCTATGAATCTACACAAATGGGTTTACTGCGACTCATCCTGCGCTGCCCTCGTCACTCCCGGAAGCGGAAGTAAAACAGGGTGCTTGGGCTTCTGGGAATTGAAGTGGGAGTAGACCAGACTGCCAGCAACTCAACGCCAAGTGTCAGGTGGTAGTTAACTATCCTGACAACCCTGAAGACTAACAGCTTGGGTGCCAAAGTCCACAGGGAAGGGACTTACAGAACCGGATCAGTGGTACAGGGGTCTTGCTGCGATTTAGAAGGCAGATGAAAGGCCACTGCATTATATTCTCAGGACAGTCTTTATGGATGGTCACCAAATATTTGGTTGTGGATATGGCAGAATAACAACAACTAGAAGAAATGAGCTTGCCACCTAGCAACCTATAAAGATTCATTCCGATTTCCAACCAGGGACAGCGATCAGAAAGAATTCATTAGAGAGTTTGCAGACAGCATCATTTGTTTTTCAGCAGCAATTCCACCGTCATCCAGCTTCCATTAGCCACTATTTCATTTTTGAAATAATGAGCTGTGGAAACACTGTTAGCAGAGAATAATGGAATGAAAGTGTGTTTACATATTGTAAATGCTTTCTGCTAGAGAGGTCTTGACCTATTTATCGCCGAAGAAGGTAGAAAAGTGCACTCTTGTCCCCTGATCTGTGCTGACTGAACACCTTGATTAAGTACTAAATTAGTGGCGAACAAACTCAAAATTGGAATTTTTAAGTTGTCTCTGACTTAATGGCTTCAAAATGTCAATGGTTTAATTATCACATTGTTTCCAAACGAGTACTGCTTGTTCTGGAATGCCACAATTTAATAATAGTCTTATTGTAATTGGATCGATGTAAAATTCATTCTCCTTTATTGCATCAAAAAAAAAATTCTACTCCTTATCTAGTTCAACAGCAGCTACAAAATGATCTCTCACAGCTTTGTTTTTCTCCTCTCCCCCGTCCCCCTTTAAAGAGAATTATGTTTTTAAAGGATTTTTCTTGACTTTTATGAATGCATAGCTCAGTGGCTTACATATCTGGCTATGTAGCCAGAGGCTGGGAATTTGATTCCCCACTGTGCCTTCTGTGAGTAGGGCCAGCCTTATAGCCTTGGGCAAGCTGCACAGTCCAAGGGCAACCCAAGAAAAAGGGAACGGTAAACCACTTCTGACTATTTTCTAACTATAAAACCCTGAAAAGGGTCACCATAAGTCAGATTTATTATTTGAAACTTAATTATCCTGATGATTATCATTATAAGAAAGTTACAGTAAAGACACGTTCAGTTGGGTTGGGAACTACTAAGAAGAAAATAAACTTCTCCAGGCTTCAGTGAGGCAATTAAATTGGAAAAGCAAACTGGCCCTTGAAAACATTGCATTTACAACAACCACAAAGCAAATTTTGATGTGTTTACAATTACACACAAAACCATAAGAAAATGTTAACTTTTTCATTTCTCCTCCACATATGTTCTTTTTTTGCCTCATCCTCAGGGTATAACTAGTAAAATGAAGGAATTAACAGAAAGTGAAAATGTATATTAAAATATATAAACAAGAAAGTAAGACAGGGCTGTGGTGGCTTAATGGTTAAGATGCTGAATTTGACTACTGGAAGTTTGGCAGGTCAGCAGTTTGAGGCCTGAGTGTTTTGCAGTGGAGTGAGTGCCCATTGTGTATTCCAGCTCCTGCCAACCTAGTAGTTCAAAAGCAAGAAATTGCAGGTTGATAAATAGGTAATGCTTTGGTGGGAAAGTTAAAAGTGTTCGATGTGCTCCTGAGTCTAGAAGCAGACAATTCATAGGCCAAATGTTGCCAACCTGTGCTATATCCTGTACCCATCCTGACATCCAAGGGTACCTTTAATCACTATTGTTATGTGTTGTCAAATCACTTTGACTAATGGTGACTTTGTCAATGAGTGATCTCAAAAATATTTTGTCCTCAGCTCTTGTAAACTCATGACTTTATGGGATCAGCCCTTCTCATATTTGGTCTTCCTTTTTTCCTGCTACCTTCAATTTATTTATTTATTTATTTGTTCATATTTGTATTGCTGCCCTTTCACCGAGGCAACTCCGGGCAGCTCATAGGTGTAAATATAAAAACATTCCATAACAATAAAATCAAGAAACTTATCTAAAAACCATCAAATATTAAAACCCTTAAAATACCCGTAACATACCCTCTTCTACAACCACTAAAACCTAGTATTATTATCTTTTCCAATGAGCTTTGCTTTCTTATGAGGTACCTAAATTATGACAGCATCTATTGGGAGTGCAGAACTGCTTCACGATTGGCCAGTCATTGAAATGGCCATAAAATACATTTTCAGAATTGAGCACAGATTGTGGATAAAATAAGAAACAGACAGGCAGGCAAACAAATACATGAATAAAGAAGGCAACCACAAAGCATGGCACTACAGGGTAGGAGCTGGGGTGGTGGTGGTGAGAACCTATTTTTGGCAGCTTTTCGGTGCAGCAATATAGCATAAACACAGTGATGGGATGTAACAGGTTCTCACCAGTTCCCCAGAACCGGTAGTAACTTTTCCCAGTGTTCCACAGAACCGGTAGCAGCTTTTGGGGGGAACTACCTTCAGGGCTTACCTTTTCACTGGTTCCCCCACGCCGCATGCGCTCCAAGCACTTGGTGTTCATGCATGCCTACAGTGCTTGGCGCATATGCATGGCCTCCTTGCTGTCCTCCTAAGCGGGGAGGAGGAAGAGAAGCTGCTAACCTGAAGCTCCCTATAGCCTGCTCCACAGGGTAAGTAACTCACCTTTGGATGTGGTGTGTCTGTGTGTATTTTAATGTGTATTTAATACCTTTACCTATATTGACGTACTACCACAGTTCCTAAAAAGGCCTGGCAGCCTGGCTTGGGGTTTTTAAGCAAAGTCTTGGAGTTACCTCATCAATAAGCTACACCTGTGCTGTTCCAATTGCTGTTCCAATTGGAGAACCCTTAAGGAGATACAGCTGTTTTACATTTATATTAAGACATATTATCCTAGAGAACCGGTACGATGACCATATCCATCTTGCAACATGGTGCTGCCCAGGCACTTATACTAACAGGTAAGTGATGGGTTTGTGTTTGGGGTGGGGGGGTTGATTTATATTTGGGCTGGGTAGGTGTATTTTAATGTAATTTTTATTTTTTATTTATTTAATTTATTGATGGGTTTGTGTTGTGGGTTGAGGTGTGTGTGCTTATTTTTATTTTATTTTATTATTATTTTATTATTTTTTCTTTGGCCCCGCCCATGACATCATAACATCATGATGTTAGCTCCGCCCACACTGATGACATCACGGTGGGGTAGTAAAATTTTTGACATCCCACCACTGCATAAACACAATATATGTAGAAGGAAGGCGATACCTTTTATGGGATCGCTTAAAAATGCCATGAAGTTTGCCTGAAGAAGTGACCTTTGAGTCATGAAAGCTTACAGTGTTTTATTTTTTTAAGTGATCCCATAAAAGGTATCACCTTCCTTCTGCATTTGTTTGATTTTACGGATGGGTCACATGGCTTAGTTTTGCTTACATGTAAACATCTCAGTGTGGAGCCAGCTAGCTCTGGTGCCAGCTGGGAAAGAGGGAAATGGGCATACAGACTTTAGAGCCACTTCATGCACAAACCTCAGATTTCCCTCTCTTCCAGCTTTGTTTGCCCTGTCACTTGACTCATAATCTGGAAATGTGAGGAATACATTGCAATTCCCTGAGACATCAGTCAGCACCATGAGATCTGTTAATTCTAGATCTAGACATCACTCAGAGTCCATAAACTGGGTTTAAAAATTCCTGGCATGCCCAAACCTTAGCATTATTTCTAGTTCTTGATCAGTGGTGGGATGTCAAAAATTTTACTACCCCACCATGATGTCATCACAGTGTGGGCGGAGCTAACATCATGATGTCAGGATGTGGGCAGGGCCAAATATTTTTTTTAAAAAATAATAAAATAAAAATAAGCACACACGCACCTCAACCCACCCACCCTCCCACAACACAAACCGTAAATAAATAAAATAAAAATTACATTAAAATACACCCACCCATCCGCCCCAAACATAAATCTGTATTTATGGTACTGTGGTAGTATGTCAATATAGGCAAAGGTATTAAATACACATTAAAATACACACAGACACACCACATCCAAAGGTGAGTCGCTTACCCTGGGGAGCAGGCTATAGGGAGCTTCAGGTTAGCAGCTTCTCTTCCTCCTCCCTCCTTGGGAGGACAGCAAGGAGGCTGTGCATACACGCTAAGCTCTGTAGGCATGCATGCACAGTGGGGGAACCAGTGAAAAGGTAAGTCCCGAAGGTGGTTCCCCCCAAAAGCTGCTACCGGTTCTCCAGGACACTGAGAAAAGTTACTACCGGTTCTGGCGAACTGGTGAGAACCTGTTACATCCCATCACTGATGTGCATACATATACAGTAGAACCCCGGGTTATGGATACTTCGGGTAATGGAAAACTTGATCATATGACTTTTTCACGCTTGTTTATCTTCTGCTTCTTTCATGTCCAAGTTAAACTATAAGCTGCCAAAATGAAGCCACCTTCTTGCCTTTTTTGTTGGTCAAACTTAAATCTTCATCAGTATATGTTTCTGGTAATAATCGTCAGACTAGCAAATGAGCCAGATTCCGTATCTCTCTACATTCACACAGCATGTTGTTTTCTACTTGAGCATAGGGTTGCCATACGTCCTGGAAAACCAGGATTCTCCTGGATTCATGGTCAGAAACATTGTACCAGCCAGTTAACTAAAAATCATGTTAAAGTCCTGGAAGCCCTTTGCAGAGGCAGAGAGAGAGAGAGAAAGCTTTTTTTCTGTATTTCTCTGACTTTTGTAGCTCTAGGGAAATCCTCTCTCTCCAGGTGTGACATCACCCTGGGCACTTCTCCTCCTCATTAGCCATGGAGGTCTTGGGCAAAGCAGCTTTTGGTGGCTTCCAGAGGGTTTCTGGGCAGCCACGAGCATCTATCTGGAGAAGCTCCAAGAGGCAAATAAATGGCTGTACAGCACCCACTTGGAGAACTTCTGTAGGACTCCTGTAGGATTTTCTGTCTTTGACCTGGAGCCAGAGGCCAGGGGAGCCCTGGAGCACCCAATCAATGGGTGCCAGAGTCTGCCTGGAAAGCTTTCCACTCCTCAGAGGGCTGGGAGAGGCTCGGTCTGGAAGACTCCACAGGGAGTGAAGAAGAGATGGAAAGGGTGATCTAGACTCTTGTCCCCAAAGGTAGTCCCCTCCATGTATGTGTCTGCCAAGGAGCTGGTGCTCAAAGGTGACTGAGAATCATAGAGTCACAGGATTGGAAGGGGCCTTTTAGGCCATCAAGTTCAATGTCCCAGTTTTGTGGGAGAGCATGATGGCAACCCTACTTGAGCATTTAGGGCCTCTCACTCTCAGCCTTTTCAACATCCTCCAAGTGACATAGGGGAGGTCGAGTTCCTCAGCCATATCCTCCTTTAATGTTATTCCTTTTTCAGTGAGCTCCTTCCTCTATCTTATCTTCTGCTGAATCTACTAGAGACAAGCTTAAAATACAGGGTCTGTATGATAAAAGAATATTCCCATTTTTCATAAAGAACTTGAATTACAAAGTTTAAAAATACATCTACCTTTGCATTGTTAGCCTCTGCTTTCTTTTTTCTTGTTTTCCAAGCAACAACTTTTTTCTTGATGGAACGGCTTTCAGACAAAAGATAAGGCTGTAGCTTTAATGAAAATTTAAAAGTCAATGAGACATAGACTGAAAGAGAGAGAGAGAAGAAGGGGGAGAGGCAGTCGTGACCCAGGATGAGAGCAGTCCAATGAATAAATTCAAACCATTTAGAGGATGTTTGGTAAGATCAGAAGGGCACCTTTGCTTGCAGCATTTTAACGAGCCTTGCAGAATTAGTAAGAGGACTGAAAAATGAATGGCAGTGGCAGAGAGTAATTCAGTGGCGATCACTTGAGGGTGATGAATGAGGATGTGGCATAGCCTCTGCAGAGAAGAATCATCTTTTCTAAAATAATTGTGTTTTGTCTACGTGGGAGAGTGATACATATTGCAGCGGTGGCACAGCTGAGGATTAATGAAATGGTCCTGTGCTACGCATCAGAATTACCTCCCTCGACCAGAACAAGGAACAGACCCTCGCTAAGTTTCCAATGGCAGCCTGCCACATGCAGAGAAGGAGGCATGTCAGGGTCAAAGCAAAAATGAAAGAAAATGTGTTTTTGCTGCTATTTCAGGGTTTTCCCTCCAGACACTTCAGTTCTTCAGAGCACAATCAGGCTTGGAAATCAAGCTTGTGTTTACTTCTCACTGACAAATCACCAAACAAAAGTAAGCTATATGGCCAAATGTGCAACTCAGCCAACTCAGTCTGAGACAGCCAGGTATCTGTTATCAATTACAGCAGTTACACTCTAATGATATCTAAAGAAAGAAGATTTATTGAGCACTGTCTATCATGAAAAGACAAGACATATATGTTAAAAATAAACAAAAGAGCTACTGTATCTATCGTGCCTATTCCTGTTTTGCCTCCCCTAGTCAGGACATCTCACTGAACCATTCCTGCTCAGTCGTGAATCAGGGCATGTCTTCTTATTAGATCAATATACACTACTGTAAGTTAAACAGACGCAACAAGGTAGCCTTCAAACAAAGACACTACAGTCGGCGTTTAATAACACTGTACTGACACACATCCCAGCAATATACTCATTAAATTTTGCCAAGTGTAAAAGAGAAATGACAAAACATTAGCCTGGAGCAACTTATAGTATAAATGCCACAATGAAATGTCTTGGAATGGCTTCTTCTGATATTTACTTCCTCATCTCAAAGTATAGTGATTTGGATTCATCTCTTTGAAGGGCATGGGTTCATGGGTTTTTATGGGGAAAGAAGGATTAGAGGATTTCACTTTCCATGAAGGGTTTCGCTAGAGATTAGTGCAGAATTCCTAATCAGAAAGAAAAGGAAAGATTATGAAGGTTCTTGTAGAAATCTGCAAAATAAATGAAAAACACATGTTACAAACAGTTCCAAGTTACTAGAAATTGTATGGATGTGATTTTATACCATATAGACTCAACAGTTGTGTCCAAATGGGTATCAGAGATGTTCAGCACTCTGTCTTGCCAAACCAAATCATTGTTATTATGCAACTCACAACAATACAGCTGTGGAAGCTGATATTTGTGGATTTGCAGCTATTGCTAGATAGAACACCCAATATGACTGGCGCTGCCCATTGGAGGCTGAAATTGAGATTGGCCCAGTGTCTCATGAAGTCCAAGGCAGGATTACTTCTACCATTTGAAATAAATTCTGCATGGCATACATCCCATATATTAATAGGAAGATTTGTCTAAAAGTTTTGATACTCTAGGTACCCAAAACTAAGCCTGTTGTGATCCAGTCCTCGTCAGATTCTGAAGATGACCTGGATCAGGAAGCACTTCCTTTGCCCAGCCCAGTTCTGCCTCCCCAGCCGGCAGCTGAATCTGAAGATGTCTTGAACCAGGAACCTCAGTCTGCTTCTGGCCCAACTCTTACTCCTCAGAGAAATGACTTGTCAGATCAGAGATCTGATTCTGACAGCAATCAGCCCTCAGCTAAGGTCAGTGCTGAAAAGATATGCAGCTGAGATGTAAAAAAACCAGAGCTTGGTATCAGAGGAGGATCCCAGCAGATACCAATTAGCTGGGAGACTTCTTAAGCAAGCTTGTCTCACCAGACAAATATCGGTACAATTTTCCTCTGTGCAAAGACTGTCACCCTGCTTGACGTTGGATATCTCTTGTGATTGCCTGCCATGACCCTGACTTCTCTGTCAACCCTGACTATACCCCCAGACATCCTTTGGACTAGACATTCACTTGAATTACCGGTAACCAGACCTTGGTTTGCTCTTTGGACTTTGCTATTTGGATTCTCCTTGAATAGACTGCTGCCAAGACTCTTTGTGTAGCACCACTGTGTGGCAACCCTGCCCACTTGGGTATTTCAGCACAAAGCCTTGACTAAAATCCTCTCCATTCTGTGTTTCCTGAAAATGTTATTCCCCTTCACATTAGAGCCAAGATTGATCCTACAGTTTTAAACATGGTCTGTCTAATGAGCTGCCTAAAGATTTCAATTCCCTGTTTGATTTTTCAGCCATTCACACAGTTGTGCTCTGTTTGTTTGAATGTTTTGAATGCTAGTCAGGTGTTTGTCTGACCATGTGGAGTACTTTAGGTATGGCAGAATGGAGGCGTGGGTGTTGCACATGAGCTCAATTGCCATTCTCAGCATTTGGAAGCCATTCAGACCTTTGTGTCTTGAGGCTACAAAGCTTGGACTGAGTTCTGATAGTATAAGTGTTCAGACAAATTTAAGATTCTCACACTCAACAAAGGAAGGTCTAATTGATTCTAGATTGGTCCTTCATCACTGTCAGGATTTGCAGCTCCTCCTCTAAGTCCTGGAGGACTAGATCCTAACCTTACTGCACCAACTGAACCCTACCTGAGAGCCCTGGATAATTTTCTGGACCTTGATAGGCTCCACCTGGAGACCCTGGGATGCTCAGCTATATAGTAACTAGCCCTTCCTCCCAGAGGCTGCCTTCAGCAACTAAATTCAGTAGACTTGCAGTTGCTTGGTTCATGGCTCTCTTGCCTTGTTCCTGGTTCTAAACACCTCTTGTCTTTTTCCTGATTCCTACTTTCCAGTTATTATTATTCTTGTTTGGATTTGTATGCTGCCCACTTGACAACATGACTCTGGGCAGCTCACAACAATAAAACATTCAATACACATTATACATATCATATCTGAAAATATATGTACAGTATCACAATTGTCATGGGAAGACCCTATTTTTTTAACATTCCCCAAAGATGGAGGAAACCTAGTTCTCTTATTAGACTCTAAAAATCATTTCTTCTCTGTGTCAAATAGACTGGTTGTTTTCAGTACAGTGAATTTCCATTCTTTATCTTTTATCTAGTAGCTGAGGCCCTTGTTTTGGCTAAAGCAGAGCTCGAGTCTCTGCAGGTGTGTAAACAATGTGTTATGAGAAAGTTCTCCTAGAGGAGCAGGAGAGACTCTGATTGGACTTTAGAGGGTACCACGTGTGTCAGCAAACTCCATTTTGGAGAGGAGTTCTCAGTTCTTTTTCAAATGTCTATGGATTAACATGCCTGGGGATATTGCTTTTTGTTTTTCATAATGATTACCTAGGACTATATGTTTTTCTTTTGGGCTGATTTCTATGGAACTGAACTTTATTTACACTACTAATGAACTATGCTTAAGAACCAAATAAACTTCGTTTTGCTCAAGAACGACTCTTTTGTGGGTAAGAGGTAACTCTAAGCAAATACACACAGGACACGCTACCAAACCACCTCCCTAACTTTGAATAATTACTCCATTGTTCATCCATGGATGGGACCAGAACGGAGTTGCAGCTAAGGTTATTTTAGCTAGTAGCTGAGGCCCTTGTTTTGGCTAAAGCAGTCCAGCCCTCCTACTGGGGGCCGTGGGGAGTTCGAAGGGAGCTCTTTGTAAGACAGGAGTCCCAGAAGAACATGGGGAGGCCTACGGCAGAGTAGGACAGCTGGTATATAAGCTGACAACAATATAATAAAATACAATACCATAATAATAAATAGATCACAACATCATATAAATCACAACTAAATCACATCATAAACCACAACCATCATAAAACATTGAGGGAAAAAGAAGAAAGTCAATCATTTAAAGTAGTCCCACAAATTGCCTTCCAGAGAGTGCGAGGCCTACGCTGGCCAGGGGGCAATGTCCGGCCCCCAGTTCTTAATGCCAGTCCCTCACAGCAGTCCTTCACATCTATCCCAGTAGCCAAGTCCATGGCATAATCAGTACAAACGGGATCACAGATCCCAAATCCCAGAATGTCCAAAGCTCTGCCACCTAGGGTCCCTGCCACCAACCCCATTGTGATTCCTGTGAGTGTTGTTCTGTCTTCTGCAACGATGGCCAATAGGCTTGCAGTTGCTTGGCTCCTTGATCTCTTGCCTTGTTCCTGGTTTTTGCTGTTGAATATCTCTGCCTTGCTCCTGATTGCTTCCAGAAAATCTCCTGCCTTGTTCCTGTCCCTGAAGACTCCCTGCCCTGTTCCTGTGGACTGTTGTTTTGCCTTCCCTGGGTCCTTGCTCCTGGAATTCTATCCTTACCTACTATTGGATTCCTGCATTGAGTAGGGGGTTGCACTCGGTGTCCTAAATGGCCTCTTCCAACTCAGGTATTCTATTATTCTAAGTTGCTTCTAACTTCTGGTGATCCTATGAATGACAAATCTCCAGAATGTCCTCTCTTCAACAGCTCTGCTCAGCTCCTACAAGTTACAGTCTGTTGTTTTCATTAGGGAATAATCCATCTTGCATTTGGCTTTCCTCATTTCTTGCTACCTTCTACATTTTCTAGCTTTATTGTCTTTTCCGGAGAATATTGCTTTTTCATGACATGGCCAAAGTAGGGCTGTTTCAATTTCATCACAATAGATGAAGTCAAATTAAATCAGATTTGACATTCTGAACAAAGACACTACTATTGGGCTGCCATTGATCTTGCTGTCCTCATTGCATTTTACACAAAATTAACTACAGTGAGCTGCCATCTCAAAGAATGATTGGTGACTGTAATTATTCCTTTCCCCACACTAATATACATTGCTTCATCTGGTCCAGCAACTAAAATAATCTAGTTTTGGCAACATAAAGGCTGCCTTTGTGATTCTGGCCAGGATTCTGATCAGAACAAATTGCTCATGCAATGATGGTACTACGGGTGGTCGGGCTTTTCTGCAGCTGTCACAAAGAAGAATACAGGATGCCATAACTTGGCTGCTTGGAGCAGGATCTTCATCTACACAAAGACTTGATGCTCTGCAGTTGATGAAGTTGATTCCACCCTCTTTACCTGGCATGGGCCAGGGAATATCACATCCTGGACAGATATAGTCTGAACTATCCAGGCAGCTGTTGGTATTTTCCAAAGGGAGAAGCAACACTTGTAACTTTTTGTTGTTTTACTAGTTCCCAGCAAGCCTAGAAGCCATTCAGAGTAAAACTTGATGGCTGATGAACTTGGATAGTTGGCAGACACTTTAAGCCAGCATGCAGACTTGTGGACAATGATGCTTGGGGGCATCAAAAGGCTTTTGGGGAAATGAATTAAAGAATGGACAACTGATGGGATATTGCCCTGTTCCTCTATTAGGGCTGATGTTCTACAAATTCCTGGCCCTGCTATGTTCCCTGCCCGCCCTGGGTCCATCTTTGTAGGCCCAAGGCTGGTTCTGTCCATCCTTTCTGGGCCATGCTCAGACCTTGTCCTAGGCAGGTCTCTCTCTGGTGGCATCTGCATGATTCACCCCCAACCAAAGAGCAGCAGTCATCAATTCTCAAAGTGATGGAGTCATCAGATCTAGTGTTGCAGTGAGTTGGCTCTCCTCCAGGAGAATAGGGACAGTATGAAGTCTAGCACTGTCTGTGGGTCTCAGTGCTAGGGAATATCTGCAAACACAGTTCACTTCCTGGGAGGCGTCCGCCATCATGCCCATTTTACTTCCAATGTTTCTCTCATCCTCATGCTTGGTGTTATAATCACCATCACCCTCCCTTGGGGTTTCTTCCCCTTTTATACCCACAGATCTGTCACCTTGGTGTCCCCTCTCTTTCCTTACCCCATAACATGACAGTCATGATCAGCCCCGATAGTTTCATATTACTGTCCTGTCTGTCTGAGCTCTCCACCCTGATGCTTATATTTATTTATTTATTCATTCAGATTTATATTGCCGCCCACTCGCCGAGGCGACTCAGGGCGGCTTACAGTCATAACAGCAACAGTACAATAAAAATTATAAAATATAACCTCACAAAATACAACCAAACCAGAACACAGACTAACTCCCCTCAGGCTGTTGCTGTGGGTCCAGAGGAGTGGGTGATGTTCTCAGCCACTGCTAGGCCATGGAGTCTTCCCCATCAGGCCATTGTTGTGGGCCCAGAGGAGTGGGCGATGTTCTCAGCCACTGCTAGGCCATGGAATCTTCTCCTAAAGCCATTGTTGTGGACCCAGAGGAGTGGGAGATGTTCTCAGCCACTACTAGGCCGTGGAGTCTTCTCCTCAGACCATTGTTGTGGGCCCAGAGGAGGGGGCGATATTCTCAGCCACTGCTATGTCGTGGAGTCTTCTCCTCAGGCCAATGTTGTGGGACCAGAGGAGGGGGCGATGTTCTCAGCCACTGCTAGGCCATGGAGTCTTCTCCTCAGACTGGCATGGTGACAGGCATGGGGCGAAATAGCGGGAGCCAAGTGACAGGCTGCACTCAGGGAATGTGGGTGGTGGTGGTAGATATTTGATTGCTGTCCCCCATTCTGGTCCCTTGAATTCACCTCGGGTTAGTGTGCAGCTAGCCCAGAGTGGACCCCCCCCCTTTTTAGGCTGCTGATGATGAATGCCAGGCCCCCCTGCTCGCAGATTCTATCTTGGGGGAGCAGGCCGATCTGGCATGCATCTCTGATACCTGGCTGAGACTGGAGGATGGTTTTCCTCTTTCAGAACTGTGTCCAGCCGGGTTCGGTATTTGGCACCAGCCTAGGGAAAAGGGGAGGGGTGGTGGTATCGCTGTTGTGCCCAGAGAGTCACTGGGAGTTGCCAGAACCACGGCTTTGCAAGTTCCGGGTTGTGAGGCCCTGCTCCTGCATTTGGGCCCTAAGGGTCAGTTGGAAATCTTGCTCCTGTATCTGCCTCCCTGCAGTGTAGCACATTCCCTCCCTGAGCTCCTTGAGGCTGTCACCATGTTGGCGTTGGAGTTCCCCAAACTTATGGTCTTGGGGGACTTCAATTTGCCTTCATTGGGGGCAGGCTTAGAGGCAGCATGAGAGTTCATGGCTTCCATGGCAGCTGTGAGCCTGACTCAGGTAATTCAGGACCCAACCAGGAGTAGCGGCCATACCTCGGACCTAGTTTTCCTGTCGGAGCAGTGGCAGAGTGATCTAAATTTACAGAAATTAGACATTAGGCCTGTGCTATGGTCAGATCACTTTCTGGTGACTTTGGAATTTCCGGGGGGGTGAAGCTTCACTGTAGGGAGGTAGGGCCTATTAATTTGGCCCACCTCCGGTGACTAATGGATCCGGATGGATTCCAAAGGGAACTGGGGGATATTATCTGGACCAGTGATGCGATTTGCCTGAGGTGCTTGTCAACCTCTGGAGGGAGAGGGCAATGGCAGCCTTGGATGTAATCGCTCCACTATGGCCTCTCTATCCTTGTGGGCACCGCTCGTCTCTATGGTACACGGAGGAGTTGAGGGGGCTCAAACAAGCAAAGAGATGCCAAGAGCACTGGTGGGTGAAGACTTGGAGTGAGTACAACCAAACACTGGTTAGAGCTGATATTAAAGCCTATCTAGTGGCGATGGAGGCAGTGAAACATCAGTACTTCACAGCCCTCATTGCCTCTGCAGATAATCGCCCAGTGACCCTGTTCCGGGTGACCAAGTCCTTCCTCGGTAGTGGTGGATTGGGCCCCTCTTGGCAGGGATCGGCTGAGGCTTTTGCCGATTATCTGGCAGAGAAAATCACTCGGATTCACTCAAAGTTGAATTCCGGCGTGGAAAATGTAGAGCTGGGGTGACTGAATCACAGTTTTGCCGTGTTATCTGGGATCGGTTCGATCCAGTTGTCCCTGAGGAAGTGGACAGGCTGCTGGGAGCTGTCCATGCCACTGCCTATGTGTTACATCCATGCCTCACCTGGTTAATTAAATCTATCAGGATGGTGACAGGTGGTTGGGTTGAGGCAATTATCAACAATTCACTGCGGGAGGGTTTTTTTCCAGCATCTTTAAAACATGCTCTGGTGCTCCCTTCCTGAAGAAGTCATCCCTCAACCCAGCAATAATGGGAAATTATCGGCCTGTGTCCAACCTGCCCTTTTTGTGTAAGGTTTTGGAGAAGGCAGTGGCATGGCGGTTACAGGAGATCCTGGATGGAACAGATTATCTGGACCCCTTCCAGTCAGGATTCAGGCCCAGATATCGTACGAAAACTGCATTGATCGCACTGGTGGATGATCTCTGGAGAGAGCGGGAGGTGGATATCTGTCCATCCTGACTCTTCTTGACCTCTCAGCGGCTTTCGATACCGTTGACCACAGTATCCTTCTGGAAAGTCTACAAGGATTGGGGATCAAGGGCACTGTGTGGTCCTGATTTTCCTCATTTCTGAGGGGCCAGACCCAGTTGGTGTGGTTGAAGGGGGAGAAATCCAGCCCTAGGCTGCTCCAATATGGGGTGCCTCAGGGCTTGGTGCTCTTGCCTGTCCTATTTAATATCTACATGAAACCACTGGGTGAGATCATCCGTTCCCACGGGGTGAAGTATCAGCAATATGCTGATGATACCCAGCTGTATATCTCGGCCTGTGGGGACCCAAGCAATGCAGTTTCTTGTTGATTTTCTCATCTAGCAAGGTTTCTCTGGTGGAGTTAAATGCTGCCCATCCCACTTTCTTTTTTCTGGCTATTTCTGCTCTCTGATATTCTAGCAAACTGTACTTGGGTGTTTGTCATGTGATCAACATGATTACCTCTGCTTTTAGTTATAGTTAGTGAATAATGGATTGTTATAGTAAAGAGGGCATTATTTTTTGTAAATTTGCTTTACCTGTCTTGTTTAAAATTCATTTCTTAAGTACCCAGGCAAGTAAACAAAACATTCTTCAAAGTGAGAGTGCTTAAAAGTAGAGCAAAGCCTCATGTTTTTCTCATTGAAGCCCAGCTTTCAAAAATCAATGACATGAGAAAGGTCTGCTTTATGATTTAGTTCTTTCGGAACTGAGACCTTTGTCAGGATTAATGACAGGTATAACAACAGAAAAGTGTGCCCTACTTCGATCTGGTCTTTATAATGCTGCTTAATGCCTCTATCCATGCTGTGAAGTCAGGTGAGAGGCCTCCTAGAGACCTCCCTCAGTTCAAGGGAAGTCCTGCTCAACCACAACTTTCCAGATAATAATAAGGAGTCTCCTATGCATTTTTGACAGAACGTCAATGTAGACTACAAAAAGCCTTTGATCTGTATGAAGCATGCCAAGCTTTGAGCAGCTGCCACAGAAGGAGGGGGAACAACAGAGAAGAAACCATCTTTGTCCCTGATTACAATTTCAATATAAGGAGTAAAAACAGGTTTGGGCTCCAGATTAAAAAAATAATCCCTATGCTTTAGACAAGTTGATGCTAAAAGTTTAGTGTTTTTTCTTTTTAACTGTCAAGCTCTTTACCTTTTACATGTACATATGGGGGATAGTGGTTTCTATTAAATTTGGACAGGGCAGAGGTTGAGAATTTTCTTGTCAGATTTCATAAAAATCCACAAATTTCTCCATATGTCAAGCATGTGAGATGCTAAAAATCTGTCGGCAAAATGATACCGAGTGATTCCTCCATTCCTTTATCAAAAATGTAAGATAAGCAGCTGACACCATACAAAAAGCAGAAGGAGGCAGCAATTCTTTGAAATGTCTATTTAAAAAGAAAAATCACAAAAGCAGATTACTGTTGGACATAAGAAGACAATGTTTTCTGAAGAATTGTTTAAACCTGAATATTAATGATTACAAAAATTGATGTTTTATTATAACTCCTTTCAATCATCAATCCAGATTGCAAATGCAGCCAAGAAGTCAGAAGAAGAAAAAGATTTAGAAAAGCAGCTATGAAGGAACTCAAAAAAAAATCCTCAAGAGTAAGAGTCTGACTCATTGCGGATTCATGGATTTTTATAGGATTATTGCATATAAAGATCTCAAGCATAATGGTACCCAAGGCCATAGTCATCCATATTGTAGTACGGTATATCCAGCTAGTATTTTCAGATGTGAAAGCTGGACAACAAAGAAAGCTTACAGGAAAGCTTCATTTGAAGTGTAGCATTGAAGGGCTGCTTAACAAAATGGGTCCTAAATCAAAGCCAGCTTAAATTCTCACTAGAAACTTAAATGGAGACAAAAATTCACTGGAAAAGTCAGCAATGCCAGGGAAAGTGACAATAGTAGTAAAAGAGGATGTTGTAACAAGAGACTGAACAACTCAATAAATGAGCTTGCAAAATCTGAGCAGAACTGTTAAGCTTTTGGAAAGTGTTAATTTGTAGGGTCACCATCAGCTAGAGAGGCTCGACTCTCTGGCACTAGAAGGAGGGCCTTCTCCATGTCCACTCTGGCCCTGTGGAACCACCCGCCTCTAGAGTTACATCTTCAGATGGAGCTGCTGGCTTTTAGGAAGGGAGTGAAGACTTGGCTGGCGGGACTGGTGTGGGGCAGTGATAGTTCACTGACCCCTCCCGGCTGTCTTATTTAACATTGGTTGTAATCCACCCTGAGTCGCCCATGCGAGTAGGGTGGAACAGAAATTTGAATAAACAAACAAACTGGAAGTGATGTGAAGGCATGTAGCAACAACAATGCTGTGTTTGTGGGCTCAGAGTAATTGGGATCAGGTGCAACTTGATTTTATATCCCCTATAACTTCCCCTTCTAAAAGATCCACCAGGGAAAGGCATTCTTCTCCACAAGCACATTTTTTGTGACCAGAAGGGGATTTCCACCACCAGAAAAGGCATCTGTCTATTCACACTTCCCCTTGCCAGCTCATCTTTGCAGTGGTGGGCTCCAAAAAAATTACTATCACACTGTGGGTGTGGTATGGTGGGTATGGCCAGAGTGAAAGCCCTGCATTGCACCCAAATTATGACTACTTTATTTCAAAATTTGGATGGGCAGGGCCAGGCAGAATTTCTGCTACTAGGTCTGGCAAAGTGGTGCGAACCTGGTGATGCCCACCACTGCATCTTTGTCTTAGAAAACAATATTTTTTAAAAGTGATTTTAAAAAAAAATACATATCTACCCCTTCCCATTCATTTTGGAACAGTGACTTGAAGAACCATCATAGTGGGCTGTACCTAATCACTACAACCTTTGAGCGCTATCAAGCAAGGGACATTAGCGCCAATAGCTTTCCAAAACAAATTACTTACTGTAATCCCTCGCCTGATGTATGCAGTAAAAGACAATAACACAGCCGATCAGCCTGTGCCACTGTTTGAGATTTATAGCGTTCAGCTAAGCAAACTTCCATTTATAGTCCTATCTCCAAACTGACCCACAAGCCACAAAGAGCATTAAAACTCTTATAGTCTTAATTGGACAGGGCCTCTTTACAACCGCAAAACTAGCAGTCGGCTCATTGTGGATTCATGGAACAATATAGGTTTATTGCAGATAAGTATCTCAAACATGCTTTCCCTTTGGCAGCCCAATGCTGTGCTGACATCTCCGTGGCACACTCAGATGATGGTGGACTGCTGTACAAGAACACCCATATCGTGAGATGCCTCACTAAAAATTTATGGAAGTAGAAACATTTTACTTTTCCAATTTACTGCCTCTGTGTGTTATAAAGGAACACAGTACATCACAGACATCTGTCCATTTCATTTTTAGACATGCTTCTGTGTTGTTCAAAAACAGACAAAAAGCTGATTCTGAGATAAAGGGGAAGACCCACTTTATTTCAAACCAAGCATTGAAATATGCAAACATGGAGAAGAGGATGTGGCAGTGTTAGCATCTTGATGATTCTTATGGGTGATGTTATTTGGTACAGCCTCCTCAAATTAGGCTTAGGGGCCAGAGTAATTTGAATCACATGTTAATATGAGCCAGAATTCAATCAGCTTTCAGTTTTCTTTCACGTGTCTTTGAATTTTGCATGTAGGTCTTACTTAAAACCAGGGGTGCCCAAACTTTTCAGGCCATGGGTCGGTCACATGGTTCAGCGGGTCAGTCATGTGGTTCCTCCCACCAGAAGTAAAACATGCCTTGCAACCTGTTTTACAACAGGATGAGATAGATTTTAAGCTGCCATTTTCTGCTTAAACCAAGGGTACCCAAACACTGCACTCGTCATTCCAGGATGAAGTAACATAAGGGGCTGGATACAGCCCACGAGCCATAGTTTGGGCACCCCTGCTTAAAACAATAAACAACAAAACAAAAAGGCCAATTCAACCTGTTTTAAATGTTGGACTTTTAAAGTCATAAAGCCTTATCCATGCAATTAAAATCCTAGCAAAGCAAAATCAATCAATCAAACAATCAATCAAACAGCCTAAACATAACAGACGAAATCATCCTGTCCTTAGGTAATAACTTGAATCATATTTCAATCTAAAAATATAGTCACTTATAACCTTAAATTGGTTGAAAAAGCAGAGATATGTTCTGAGACCTTCTACAATTATCTAAAACCATGGATAGCAGTGAAACCTATATTTCACACTTATACTTGAATCATAGAAACGTGTGAGGGGTTTCAAACGCTTCCATCATTCTTTATGAGAACTACCAAAATGTCTGCCTCCATTCCTTCTAAACATGAATATTTTTAAATCAACAGATAACGAAACTGCAGATAACAGTTTAGATGTACCTAAAATTAAATAATTATTTTTAGTTAGATAATGATTTTCCCTTTATTATGAATTTGTCAAGCATCTGAGTTGCAATGGGATTTAAATCACTGTAAGATTAGGAGGCATTTTTCAGTAAAGATGTCACAGAGGTATTTTGAGGCTGGATAGATCTGATCTCCAACAACAATGACAACTTTCCTTCCCACTCAACATAAATTATACTGGCTGCTTTATTGGGCCAGAAAAGACAAAGCTCAAGTATACAAGTGTTTGATTTCACATTATTAAAGCTCTCTTATGTATCCTCATTCATTCTGTAAAGCAAGAGTAGGGAAGTATTTTACATTGTGGATCCAGATGCGCATCACATCCCTCTATGATTTCAGTGAGATCAGTGGATACAGCTAGAGGATCATTGGATGTTTGGGTGTCAGGTGTTGCAAATATTTTAACAATGTGTTTAATGTGAGGGTTTTAATGGTGTGTTGGATTTTTTTTATACAGGGTTATGTGCAATTCAATTGTGAGCCGCCAGGAGTTGCTTTGGTGATTGGGCGGCTATACAAATCTAAACAATAAAAATAAATAAATAAATCTTCCCCAAAATCTTCCACTTAGGTCTTCTTCCCACTTTACTGCATGGGGAATAAGAGGATGAATGAAGCATTCTTAGCTGAGCCTTGCAAGGGCTCTCTGAGTCCCCATCTGAGAGTTCAGATGTCAGCAGAAGTCTTGTTTGAGAGTAAGAACACTCCAGGGGAATTCCTGTGGTTGTATGCAGTCAATGTTTGGAGACAATGGTGCAGAGGAATCCCTATTATCATCTCCAGACAATGATTGGAGATGACAGTACACGGGAATCAGGTTCTTAGTATTGCTTTAGCAGTGGAAAGCCTGCTTTTGTATGACCTGGGCTCAATGACCTATAGCAGTGGTGGCGAACCTATGGCATGCATGCTAGAGGTGGCACACACACACAGGCCTCTCTGTCGGCACACTTGCCATTGCCCCAGCACAGAGTTTGTCCTGTCCCTCTGCCCAGCAGGCCAATGGGAATGCTTCCTCCCTCCCCCCAGCACAGAGTTTGCCCCACCCCTCAGTTTGGGCACTCGGTCTATAAAAGGTTCGCCATCACTGACCTATAGGGTTCCTTTCAACTCTACAGTCATATGATTCAATGAATTCTTGCTGTTCTCTCAAACCACTGTTTGGAGATAATAATGAGGACACATCAATGGTTGGGGATGACTGTTCTCCCAGGCCATGGCATGATGTTTGTTAATAGGCTTGAAGAATGTTGTGCCTGCTGGGCTTGGCCCATCCAGGGGCCAGATTTGGCCCTAGGGCAAAGAGTTGCACCACCCCCAGCTGTAAAATTTACATATTGTACTGTAAAGTTTGTTTCCATGTTTTAAACTTCTGGTTCATTTAATTGAAAAGTCTGTCATGCCAATGGCTTTAGGATCCCCAAATATCATGCTATGCCTTTGTATTCTTTGCATTTTAGCAGTGTGGTCCACTAAGCATATTGGAAGTAGTAGATAGAGTGGCTGACTACAACTTAGGAGACTTGGGTTTGAATCTCTGCTCGATCATGGAAGCTCACTGGAAGGATGGCAATGGTGAAACCACTCCATAAATATCTCACATATGGTGGCTGCATTAGTCTGTGCAAGCATATCAGAGGGTAAACAAAACAACAACAAAAAGCAATCACACTTATATACCACTCCTTAGCACTTAGTGCACTCTCTGGATGGTTCACAAGTTAATTAGCATTTTTGCCCCCAACATGCTATAAATGTAATTAAATAAATAAATTAAATGAATGCTGGGTACTCATTTTTCCAACCTTCGAAGGATGGAAGGCTGAGTCAACTTTGAGCCCTGGGTCAGGATTGAACTCACAATTGCAGTACAACAGTTGTGGCCCCTTAAAGACTAACACCTGTATTTATACATGAGCTTTCATGGATCAAGTCTACTTCATCAAACGTCTATTACTTTTAGTATAAGTCAGATGTGACTTGACAGTATTTAGCCCAAAACTATTGGAACTCTTACTCATGGTATTGTAAATATACCAAGATGTATAGGACTCAAGAAGAACCACTCACACCAGCTCAGCATCTGCTTAGTATCATTTGTAAGACAGACCCTTCAAAATTACGCTTTACTTTTAAAAAAATTCTTTTGAAAATAGTCCTCTTTGTCCCCGTTCTTGCAAGCAGCCACTTGGATCATCACAACGCTTTTGTAATATCATTAAAACATTCAGATGCATCATAAAATAATTCTGAAGCAAATGAAGCAGAGGAACTTAAATTATTCATTAAGGCAACCATAGAAATGGAGCAATAGGCTTGTGTAGTTGGCAGTAATTGGAATAACTGTAAGCAATCATCTAAGTAAAAGCAAAAGATACAGCCTGGATAATCACACTTTATGTAATGAAAGAGTGTTGACAACCTCATGCATCCTTGGGATGAATAAACAGAATCTACTGCCTGATATATTTCCCAGATTGATCCTAATAATGTTTGTTCAGATTTCAGTGGGTTTAAACATGCTATTAAATGAAGCAAGGGTCGTGGCTGTAGGCCAGATCTAAAATAAAGGCAATTAGAGCTTGGGAAATTAACTTTTTTAGAGTTTCTTCAATCCACTGGCCTTCTCCTTTGAGTTTCCAATTATCTCATAAGCCTGTATTTGTCTGACCAGACATCCCGCTACAGTAATGTGGATAGAGAAATTTAGAGAAGGCTTTTACCACATTTTTCAAGGCGGGTGAGTAATTACTCAACATTTCCTTGAGACAGGGTCCTAAGAAAAGTACTGGTGGCAGAACATGAGCTGTGTAAGCAGCCCAGCTTCCATTTTACATTATGCCTTACTCTTATAGGTGGGAGTTGAGCCGCCACAAAAATAATAACAGAGAAAGACACAGAACACCAAAGGAACAGTGTGTAATATGGCCCTATTATCTATTTTCACATGCAGATATTTTCTAAGTGAATTTTTTTTATTCATTTCAGCTAATTTCGGAGAGAAATAGATATCACAAGAGATCTGTTGACATCTGATGCATACGGTATACAGAACAGACACCACCTTTATGGGCCCACCTTATGTCTGGCCGGATATCCTGCTACAGTAATGGAGTAGACCATACAGCTAGTGACTCAATGCCCAAGTGTTGGGCAGTGGTAAATAACATGACTCCCTAAAGGAGCCAATGGCTATGGGCAGATGAGCCCCTTTAGGTGGGGTGATGCTCCCCCTCAGTGGAGGAAATGCCACTGGAAGCCATATTGGGCCAAATGGCAAAATGAGCAGGGGAGGAACTACTTCATTATTCTTATTCCCAAAAGTAATGGAGGTGGAAGAGGCCATGCAAGATGAACTGACTGTGAAGGCACACCTTGTCCATATCCTCAAGGTTGTGGCAATCCATTGCAGTCCTGGTGTCAAATCTTTCATGTCTCATTTCATACGTGGCGCAGGAGATGGCTCCGTGATCATAGTGTGTGGGACACTTTATGGCAAGCTGGGATCCACCTTAAACAAATTCATGCCAATGGCGTTTTTCCTGAAAAGGAGTTTCAGGAAAAAAAATGTATACTTGGACATGAGTAGCAGTTGCTGCTGGTGTTTGTCAGCTTTCTAATCGTGTTTCTCCATCCCAAACCACATCTTCCATATTTCATGACCTTCTCTTTTTCCTAACTCAAGATAAGTTCTGGATTTATGTGTAATAAATGTGACCATCTTGTGTTGAGGGCAGAATAATAGTTTATGTTTCTGGAAGGAGCAGCCAATGCTTAGAAGCCCAGAAGCCTCACACACCCATCCCTGCATCTAAGAAAAATCTTACTCACTCAGTCCCCAAGCCCCTAATAGATGACACAGTGGGACTTTTTGAACCTTAAAAAGAATTTTTTTTTTAGGTATGATGATGTTGGGAGGCCTAGGGTTAGTTTAAGGCCGGGGTTACCAACCTAAGGCCCATGGGCCGGATCCAGACACCAGTGCCATTTCATGTGGCCCCCCAATCCTCCAAGGGCATTTGAGAAACAAAATGGTGGCCTGTTTGAAGCTGTTGGGATAAAATGGCCACCACCACCCCATCATGCAGGCAGGGGGAAATTGCCATCCAGCCATCAAAGCTGGCTGAGAGAACGTGACCCGGCCCCTGGCTTGAAAAGGTTGGAAACCCCTGGTTTAAGGCATTTTAGAAACAGTTTGATAGGAATCAAATTTTATGTCAAATTTTATCCCTTGAAGTATTATTTTGTATTTATTTCTTTGCATTTTAAGCATTTCTTAATGACTAGAAGGTCAGCAGGTCAGCAGGTGAGTGAGCTCCCATCTTTGTCCCAGCTCCTGCCAACCTAGCAATTAGAAAGCAAGAAATTTCAAGTAGATAATTAGATGCTGCTTCAGTGGGAAGGTAGCATTTCATGTGCTCTCATGCCTAGTCATTTCTGCCACATAGCCACAGAAACGTCTGCAGACACAGACAGCACTGGCTCTTTGGCTGCAAATGGAGATGAGCAACACACCCTTGAGTTGGATTCGACTAGCTTCTGAGCAAGGGCGACCTTTACCTTTAAGCTTTATAGAGCTTTTTCTTCTGCCATATCCAGATATTGGTGATCCTCATTGCAATCAGCCATGTAAACTGTCCTGAGAATATAATGCAATGGCCTTTTATCTCCCTTATGCATCACAGCATGATAAGTGATGGGCTGCTACCGGTTCGCTTAAAGAGCAGAATTTTCTCTGAATGGTCTCCTCGCTTAAAAACTAAAACCAACCAAAAACTCACTTAGCAACTAAATTGGGGTTCTTAATCCCCCCCAATCACAATTGGTCACTTTCAATGGTGCTTCGCTTAAAGAGCAAACTCGCTTAAAGTGCAATCCCGTGGAATGCATTATGCTCTTTAAGTGAGGTACCACTCTGTATATACGATACATTATTTTCACTGCAAAAATTATGATGTCCTTCATTCCAGGACAAGAAAATGCATCAGGGAGCAACCTGTGGATGTCTTGATGCAATCTCATAGTGATTTACAAGAGACATCATTTCATCTTTCAAAACGGACCCTCACTATTATTAAAACATTGGAGCGAATTCCATGACACATGTGTCTCTGTAATGCAACAGATTTTTAAATAGAAGCAAAAGGAAGACGTGAGCCTGCATACATGTTGGCATGTACTCTGGGAGGTGGGAATGCTAATTGGTTCTCATCTGAATCAGTTTCCTGGTTCAGGGCGCATTTATAAAGGGGATTTCAAGCGTGCAGTTGATGCCAAAGGTAGCAGATGGTAGTGTGCTAGCAAATTGCATGAAGGAATACTCATACGGTTTCTTTACCCCTTTTGTGTTGGTATAGAGAAGAGAGAAGAAAATGGCAATATTTCCAGTTGCTCAGGGTAGTAGCAGATGTGATCTCTCTAGTATATCTGCCTTGCTCATAGTTTTATGGAGTTAATTCACATAATAAGATACAGGTTGTAATAACCCCCCAAACAGTCTGAATAGTCTCCAAGCAATCATCACTTGTTGTTTAAAAGTGTAATACTTTTGGTTGTTAAAAAATCATTTTCAGGACTGTCACTGTCAAGTATTTTCAAATGATATTGCTTTGTATTTAAAGCCATCAAACTTTTTCCTTTGGTAAAGGATCTCAGGGTTGTTGTTGTTGTTTTAACAACTTCCATGTACAGTAATTGACAGAAGAACAGCAATCCTGGCTATTATAGAGCCAGAGATTTGACAATAGTCACAGAAGGGCTGGTCTTGGTTGCAGCAAGTTCCAGAATACTTGTCTAACATGTCTTGCACAAAGAAACTGGGAAAAGCTGGCTAAGAGGGTGGAGGACCCTTCTCTAGTACTGCACTAGTATTTCACCTGTGTCAAAAGTACTAGTTTAGATCACATCTGGACACAGTACTCCAGATGTGGTCTTAATAGTGCTGAATAGAGGGAGACTATATTTCTGTTAATACAACCTAAGTCTTGGAGTTCTTTTTACTTCTGCGTTCAAAGTCACCATCAGCTTGTTATCTCTTGTCTCTTTTTCCCACCTGTCCTTAAGAAAGTAAGAAACAACAGTCATACCTCGCAGAACGAATTTAATTCGTTCTGCGAGGCTGCTCACTATGCAAGTTTTTCGCTATGCGAGTCAGACTCTCATAAAGAATTTTTCGCTATGCGAGTAGGAAAACTCGCATAGCAAAAAATTTCCGCTATGAGAGTTTTCCCCATAGAAACGCTCGTTATGTGAGTTTTTCCAAAGGGAAAAGTCTGACTCACATAGTGAAAAATTCATTATGCGAGTCGGACCGCTTAGCAAAAAACTTGCTCGTTATGCAAGTTTTTCGCTAAGCGAAACACTTGTTATGCGAAGTTTGACTGTACACTGATTGGCATTAGCTATTGTTATTCTCATAGGACCATGATGGTGAACCTTGGCACTCCAGCAGTTCTTGGACTTCAATTCCTGGAAGCTCAGGCCCCTGTGAATCCACACAAATGGGTTTAGCGCACTCGGCATTGAATCGCTGGCAGTATGGTTTACTATCTATTATCATAGCAGAATAACCTGGCCAGACTCAAGTTCAGTGGTGGCGAACCTAAGGCACATGTGCCATAGATGGTACTCAAAGCCCTCTCTGTGTGCACCCATGCGTTCACCCCAGCACAGAGTTTGCCCACCCCTCTGCCCAGGAGCCCAATGGGAGTGCTTCCTTCCTTCCCCCAGCTTAGATTTTGCCCCACCCCTCTGCCCAGCAGCGCATTGGGAGTGCTCCTTCCTCCCCTGTTGCCATGTTGGCACTTTGTGATAAATAAGTGGGGTTTGGGTTGTAATTTGGGCACTCGGTCTTTAAAAGCTTCGCCATCATTGCTCTAGTTATCACTTACTATGCTAAATAAGTTGCAACTAAAACAGCCCCATTTGAATCAAAGGAATTTAAAAAAGGGATTGACTCACCAAATGTCCACTGATTCACTGAGCCTATTCTACTGTGATTTATTACACTAAGCAATACCTTGGCACTCCAGGTGTTCTTGGACTTTAATTCCCAGAAGCCCAAATCAGGACACCTGCTGATCAGGGCTTCTGGGAATTGAAGTTCAAGAACACCTGGAGTGCTGAGGTTGGCCATCACTGCAATCGGATTTCAGCTAGCGCTTATGCTGAATCCTAATATCATACAAATGGTAATCAAATACCTAGAAAGATTCAATTTGTAGCATTTTTCCTACTTCAACATTTCATTCTGTATCATCTTGCAACTCCTTAGTTCTTCCTGCTTTGGAAGTTGATGCAAATCTGCAACACTACAGTTAACCAAGAGAAGCTATTCTTTGCTTCTAAAGACTATAATTCTATCAACAGTGTGAGTACTTTTTTGTTTTATGTACCGAGAGTTAGTTAATGAAAATATATTCTTCTTTCCCTTTGAGCACGTTAGGATCTGGGAGAGCAAATGTTAGATTATTGGTCTTCTGACCTGTGGATATATTACTTGGAAGCGTGGAATACTCCTGTCTCCCCTTGCATGTCTATAAATCACCAATCAATGGAAATACAGTCCAGGAGTGCACTGCAGGTGTCCTTGGTATTAATGTATTTGCTCTTCAGTAGAAGCAATTTATTCAAGGAACTTTCAAGTTTTTAATGGATATTTGTATGCAGAGGCTTTTGGTTTGGGATCAGATAGCATCCCTTTATTGAGAAAGCCTTGTCCAGCTTCTAAATGAGAGCATTAACATTCTATGCTTATCAGCCTGGAATGGATTTTTCCCTTCAAAATCAGGATTTATACATAGAAGTAGTCATACACCTTGTGGTCTTCTTTTTACTGGTCCCTGGGGGATGATTACAGGTGAAAAGCCAGCTGGTGGCAACAGCTGTTGGAAGAGGTCTTGAAGGAACATATATTGTGTCTTCTCCTCACCCCAAGATGAGGAGTGTCTTTTTTTAAAAAAAACCTAGTGGAAGATCTACAGGGAATTTGCAGGGATGTTCCAAATACCAGACTAAGGTGAGCACAAGTGAGAATGACCATCAGATTTGCCATCACATTTTTCAGTAAATCAAAATTTGAAGCAAATGAAGACCTGGTACCATTGAAAGAAATATTTCCTAGGTTCTGAAGTGTTTCTGCCTGCTTATATTGGTCAAAATAAACATAAAGACCTACCAGGATTAAACAGACATATCAGCTTGCTTGAACCCATTGCCAACCAGTTTATCTAGGTGACTATTAAGTTCCAATATTACAGGAGACAAATGTTGCCTACTAATCAGAATCAGGCCTGAGTATGAGAGATGCCCAGATAAAACCAGAAATCTCCAGGTAGGCTGAAAGAATCCTGTTTGAAATGTTTGAGTCTTTACTAGTTAAAGTAGATAACATTGGGCTTATTGCACCTTTCATGGGACTACCAGATCCTTCAAGATAGTCAGCCATTGTTCCATCATTGCCTTGCACAAATCTTTAAAAAGAACTGGGTACTCTAGACAGGTGTCAGGTTTCAGATCTGCAGCCATATTAGAATCAACATCACTAGTACCCACTGAAACCTGCTCATGCATTAAGATAAAGCTCCTAATACTTCAAATCCTTTGAAATATTACTCTGGCATTGCCAGTTTTTTAGGTGGAAAAATGCTGGCAGAAGGTACTAAAATTAATATTGCCAGATTCCAAAATGTCAGTCTTTTCAAATGAAAAAGGAAGAAAGATCGTTCATATCATTTTGATATATACATCAAAATGTCACCCCTTGATTCTGAGCATCTTCAAATTGGAATGAAGTCATCAAAGCTCTAATTAGGATTTTTATTTTTAAAAAGTATACATGATCTGGCTATGCAACTATGGGAGCAGATGGACCAGATGTTTAATAAGGATAAATATTGTTGGTAGTAAATGTAGCTTTGTGCTCAGATACTCTGTTGAAGAATTTCTTCTTAATGAGCTCTCTGACTACCCAATCGCTTTCACAAAGTTATCCTTTCCTATTGCCTGACCCATACTTCTCTGTTGAGCACTGAAAATCATCATGCTTTCTCATTACAGTCAAACCTCACATAAAGAGCGCCTCACTTAGAGAATAACTCGCTTAAAGAGCAGAATTTTCTCTGAATGTTCACTTCTCTTAACAAATAAAACCAACCAAAAACCCGCTTAACAACTAAATCAGGGTTTGCAATCCCCCCACCACCACCAGAAGTCACAATGGGTCACTTCCAATGTTGTTTCACTTAAAGAGCAAACTCGCTTAAAGAGCAATCCTGTGGAACACATTATGCTCTTTAAGCGAGGCACCACTGTATTTTGTGCATTTCCTACCTATCC
Source organism: Furcifer pardalis (assembly GCA_030440675.1). Lineage (NCBI taxonomy): Eukaryota > Metazoa > Chordata > Lepidosauria > Squamata > Chamaeleonidae > Furcifer > Furcifer pardalis. The sequence goes on along the minus strand of CP126894.1, from coordinate 13,520,318 downwards.
TACCTGTCAATTGTACCAAAGTAAGCCCACTGAATAAATGGAGATTTCATGTATCAACTCTCCTGTAATTTCCATTGATTTAAATGGTCCTGATCCAACTGCAATTTATTACACCAGAGTAAGTTACAATTAGAGTAGGCACATTTAAATCAATGGAATTTATGGGGGAGTTGTCTTACCAGGCAGGGATTCTCAACCTGCAGCACCATTTCATGTGGCCTACCACGGCCTCCACCACACCCAGAAGTGAAATGTGGTAGAGGAAGGGCAAAGTGGCTGTTTGGCCTATGAAGCTGTCTGAGGGAGCATGACCTGGGCCCTGGTTTAAAAATGTTGATAACTCTTGGTATAAGGAATTACTGTATGGAACTTCACATTAAATGATAAACTTATGTGTAAATTAAAACAATAAAAAAATTGAATGATAAAGGATAAAGACTTTAGAAACATTTGGGGGTGCTTTATAGACTATGTATTTCAAGAATCTAAGGAAGAATAGATGCCTTTGAGATGTGGTGTTGGAGGAGAGTTTTGAGAATCCTCTGGCCAGTAAGGAGAACAAATAGGTTGATCTTAGAAGAAATCAACCCTGACTGCTCCTTAGGAGGTCAAATAGTAAAGATGAAGCTAAAGTACTTTGGACATCAAATGAGAAGAGAGGATTCACTTGAGAAAGGCTTGATGCTGGGAAAGGTGGAGGGCAAAAGAAGAAGAGGGCAGCCAAAGATGAGATGGCTAGATGGTATTGTAGACACAATTGGCACAGAGCTGGGCGGGCTGAGGAGGATGGTGGAGGACAGAGGTGCCTGGAGGACAATGGTCCATAGGGCTGCAAAGGGTCGGAATTGATTATGCGACTGAACAACAAAAAAGGGAGTTAAGCCAGGTCAAGAATCTATTGCTTTTTTAAACAGGGGATAAATTACTAATAAGACAATGTCGTGTTGATAACAGTGTAGAAAGAAATGTGGTCCTGAGGGGTAGAGGGTAAACCTTGTTATGTATTCTTCCTCTTCCTCTTTGTTATACCAGCTTTCCTATCCTTATGACAACCATTGTATGTGTGTGATACATTTTCTATGTAAAATATGTTATACCAACCTTTTGAGGCAAAGCATTCCCAATAAAGAGAACAAGAGAGAGAGAGAGAGAGAGAGAGAAAGAGATGAGAGGGTGCAAGCATCCCAGTATATACAAAAAAGTCTGATTATTTCATTAGCATCAGAATTCAAATGGTTTTTTCCTCAAACCCTCTTTGGAATCACTTCCTTCTTATTATTGTACAGACAAGATTGAGTGATTGGCCCCATGCCGTCCTTTTAGAGGCAATTCATCACAGAATCTCTTCCAGCGCCAAACTCATTGAAACGGATACATTTTGAAGATTCAAGGCAGGAGAACAGAGGCCAGTAAAATGGCATTTGATTGCATAAACCACGGCTGCCCCCACTCTTTCAAAAAAGAAAATAACTCAATATGGAAGTGCTCAAGTTATTTTTAAATTGGCTCATTCTTTGTGGAGCTTCAAATTCTATCTTTTAAATCTAGCACAGGTGATATTTTTTTTTGGGGGGGAGGGAGGAGGCAGAGGTTGGAGTGACATACGCAGAAGATCTGAATCCCAAAGGAGTATGTCAAAGTTCCCAAACATATATCTTCACATGGGACTCCAGGAGCATTATGAATGAAGACTATTCCTTGTAAGATGCTGTGTAGAGTTCCGCCAAATTCCTTCCACTACCAGAGGTCCTGATGTGAATTTGCAGTAGATAAAAGATCAGTTCGAAACCTTGGAAGGAACTGCTACCACTTTGGAGGTAAAGGGAACAGTGTTCCATGTGCTCTGCCATCTAGTCATGCTTGCCACAGGTCCACAGAAAGCAAAGAAAAGCAATCACACTTATATACCACCTTTGCCCGCAACATTCTGGGTACTTATTTTATCAACCTTATTTTATCGAGTTATTTTATCAAAGGATGGAAGGCTGAGTCAACCTTGAGCAGTGGCTAGGATCGAATGCCCTACCTTTTGATTGCAGTATAGCAGTTTAACCACTACACCATCAAGGCTCTGGAAATGTCTGCAGACTCACACAGTGCTGGATCTTTGGCTGTAACTGGAGATGAGCACCACCCTCTAGATTTGGACACAAGTGGATTTTGAGCAAGGGAGACCTTTACCTCCCCCCCCCCCCCAGTAGAAGCCCCATAGTTGGATCCACAAGTTTCAACTTGGGCACAGATCAGGGCTGGGTTTGAGCTCATTTCCCAGGACTGTGTGCGACTGCTAGCAAGTAGACGGCACCATACCCCTCTACAAGCAATCCAAATTATGATCTCTTTGTTCAAGTCAAGGGTTCCCAACCTACAGCCCACAGGGCAGCCTCGACCCACAATGCCTTCCATCTGGCCTGTCGCTGTCTTCCCCTCACTCGGAAGTGGAAGTGGGTACACTTACGTCAGCTGTAAAATGCACCCATGCATGCAAAAACGCAAACGCACCCACGGCTGATGTAAAAAGCTGTTCCAGGGATATGTTCATGCCTGTGGCGCAAAAAGGTTGGCCACCCCTGCTTCAAGTAATAATAATAATTTTGTGTCAGAAATTATTCTGGGTTGAAAGGATTTTTGTGGAAGAAACTCCACTCAGGAAATGCCCAAATGAGGCTCCTTTCATCTCCCCAAGAGCTGGGAGAGATAAAGGTGATCAATCCGTCATGCTTCAAGTGATCATATCCTTTACTAACAGGCTATGGCCACAAAGGAAATATTTGTATGTATTAGAAATGTGACAAATCTGCACCTGTATATGGTAAAATAGGTTTGTTTCTTAATAGGAAAACTTCATTATGACTTACTCTATTAAAGATATACCCTTGAAGCACTTTAAAAAACCCCATAAAATACATGTTATCTCTTTTCCCCATGGCTTTTATATTTGGCAAGCAAGTAACTATCTCCCCTGGGGAATTTTTTGTATGTTAGCAGTATAATTGCTTACACTGCTAACTACACCAAAAGCAATATTGCAGAAGGTAATTTATTAAATTTTTATGCATATTAAGTGGATAAATAATGATTTGTAAAATTGTGTGGAAGTTATATTAAATTGCTGAATGCTTGAACCTGACACTTTTTATATTTTTCTTCTGCAAATTATTACCTTTTTGCTAAGAAGCTGACATTATATAAGATGCTTACTGTTTTCATGGCAAGTTTTAAAATTTTTATTTATATATATTTAAAAGAAAATAAAATACAAAATATAAAGACACGTAATAATCATACAGCTAACAACAATAACAATTATAATAAAAGCATCTTAAGAAGAAAATAAAATAAAATAAACAATTACATAAACTAATAAATGCACCCATCAACTATGGGTCATTATATACCTTCAACCCATTATCAATGGCTGTAGTGGCTAAGACACTGCCTGGAAGGTGGGAGGTCAGTACAGTAGTTCAATTCCTAAGTACTGCAGGACAGAATGAGCTCCTGTCTTTGTCCCAGCTCCTGCCAACCTAGCAGTTCGAAAGCAAGGAATTGCAAGTAGATAAATAGGTACAACTTTGGTGGGAAGGTAAACAGCATTCTGTGCACTCTGGTGTCTAGTCATGCCTGCCACATGTCCATGGAAAAGTGCAAAAGCAGACAGCACTGGCTCTTCAGCTTTGAAATAGAGATGAGCACTGAACCCTAGAGTCAGATTTGACTGGCTTTTGAGCAAGATAAACCTTTACCTTTACCTTTTTATATATTTGTCCCCTTTTTCCAAATAGCTGTTTATTCTTGTTCCAGTCCTACTCTTTTCAATTCCTATACTGCGCAGTATGGGATACCATCCAAATGGGTAGTATAGAAATGTAATAAATAAATAAATAAATTTGACTAAAAATGTCTGTAACTCTCATTTTTTTGTTAATCCCTTTTTAACTTGAATTCACATGTCACTATATCATTTATTGCTATACAGTGCTACCTCGCTTAAAGAGCATAATGCGTTCCACAGGATTGCTCTTTAAGCGAGTTTGCTCTTTAAGCGAAACACCATTGTAAATGACCAATTGTGGGGTGTACTGCAAACCCCAATTTATTTGTTAAGTGAGTTTTTGATTGGTTTTATTTGTTAAGCAAAGTGAACATTCAGAGAAAATTCTGCTCTTTAAGTGAGTTACTCTTTAAGCGAAACACTCTTTATGTGAGGTTTGACTGTATTCCATAATCTTTCTTTTTTATTTCTATCATTTTATTTCCAAAGTCCATTAACAATGCTCTTTTAGGACATACCTGTATCTCTAATTTTAAAGACAATATTTGATTAATTTCTTCAAAAACATTTTTTCCAAATTCTCTTGACAAATTTACAATCTCATGAAAATATGTCCTAATCTCTTTCTTACATCTCTAATAATCTTTCCTATACATTTAGAATCGTAATGGCTTAACTGTACCAGAATCATATAAGCTCTCCAAATTGTTTTACAGTTACAAGGCAAGATTTTAACATTGAATTTTTCAGTTCCATGAACTGCCTAGTACAGTGATGGCAAGCCTTGGCACTCCAGGTGTTCTGGAACTTCAATTCCCAGAAGCCCTGATCAGCAGGAGCGTTGACTTGGGCCTTCTGGGAATTGAAGTCCTAGAACAGCTGGAGTGCCAAGGTTTGCCATCACTGGCCTAGTATAAACATTATTGAAGGCACTTCATTTGAACATGGAAGTCTAGATCAGGGGTGCCCAAACTTTTTGGGCCGTGGGCCAGTCACGTGGTTCCTCGCACCGAAAGTGAAAGTAAAACGTGCCTTGCAATCTGTTTTGCAACAGAATGAGATAAATTTTTAGGCTGCCATTTTCTCTGCTTAAACCAGGGGTGCCTAAACTATGCCCCATGGGCCAGATCCAGGCCCTGACACCAATTCATCCAGTTCGCATTGCCCTTGCCACTCCTGGCAGCTGAAGTAAATGCGCCCTTATGGCAAGGGTGGTGCAGGCTGGATGAATTAGTGTTGGGGGCTGAATCCAGCCTATGGGTTGTAATTTGGGCAGCCCTGGTCTAGATGGACAGGTGACTGGGGCATTTCCTTGGAACTGTTTTCTGTCCTTCATAATATTCAACAGCGAGTCACTGCTGAAATGTTAAATTGTTGTCAAACTCATTTTCATGCAAACCAGAAGTAGGAAGCATGCGGATTTTCCTTCTGTCAGACAGTTTGCGATGGATCACTGCCCTTTGTTTCCATATCCAGAGAGACAGAAGGCAAGTTGATTGAAAAGACAAAGCACATGAAAGAAGTGCGAAAGAGAGAAAGAGTGAGGAAGAAGACTTCAGGAGTGTATAAAATGAAGCCACCTTAACATTAACACTATAAAAATAAAAGCAATATAATTCTTACCATTTATGTAGCATATTTCAAGTGCTCAAACATAAACCCTAGGCGTGCTACATTTTTCACTGGATTTACATGGCATCTCAGAAAAAATCATAAGGAAATGAGGGGAAAACATAATGAAATTACTTGTTGTAAAATTCTGAGTTTTACTTCGAGTGTATGGGTATGAAAAGATTTATGGGGACCACATGATACAGTCTTCTACTGAGTCTAACTATGGATCCAACTGGTCCAGTTTCCCACCTGTTGGCAATCTACAAAGGTACAGCAGTTGTTCTGGGGAAACTCTGCTAATTCATCTATGTGACTATAAACCAGGGAATGGGAAACGGAAATTGATAAATCAAGTGTAGTGGGAAAACATATCAGACAAAAAAAGAGACAAAAAAAATTGTAGCAGCTTAAAGACCAATTGTAATACTTTAATGCTAGCTTTCATGGATCAAGTCCACTTCCTTGGACATAAAAATGAGACTTTATGGAAACAATTTATACACGGCCCATGACCGTGTGGGGTTAGGTAAAGGTAAAGGTCTCCCTTGCTTGAAAGTCAGTCGTGACCGACTCTAGGAGACGGTGCTCATCTCCATTTATAGCCAAAGAGCCAGCACTCTTTGTGTTTGTAGATGTTTCCATAGTCATGTGGCAGGCATGACTAGACACGGAATCATGGAATGCTGTTACCTTTCCTGCTGAAGTGGTATCTGTTTATGTCATTGCAATTTCTTGCTTTCAAACTGCTAGGTTGGCAGGAGTAGGACAGACGATGGGAACTCACTTCTTTGCACATTGCTCAGGTCTCAAATTGCCGACATGCCAACCTTCCAGTTCTCAGACACATTGTCTTAACCAGTGGGGATACAGAAGGACAATGGTAGGTTAATACAGTAGATGCAGTAGCCAATCATCTGAGTTAGTCTGGCCTTTAACATTTGGTAGTGACCAAAGATCCTGGAGAGATACACAGATTTATTTCTGTGAAATTTTGTTCTATAAAGTGGCAAATGTTTTGTAGAGAGATGAAGCATAATCATTGCGGCATTGCACAGTTGGTAATCAGATTACCTATTAGACATTGAATTTTGCATTCACAGACTATATTCTATATATAAAATAAATAAAAATAAAAGTTTGTTGATCATAATAGACCAGAGGAATGGCAATGAAAGTTACAGGAGACTCCTTGAGACAGAGATGGAGACTGACCCTTGTCAGTCAAAAAAGTTGTTCAGAATATCTGAAATGGGTTGCTTAAGTGGTAGTGTGCAAAAACATCTTAAGAACTCGTGGTAGTACACATAAAGGAAAAGAAACTGCTTGGACAACAGGCTTGTGCACTGCAACAATGGTTCACCACATGATGCTTCCCACCCCTAGGTTTGGTTACCTCCAGGTGTAATCAAACAAAAGGAAAGGATCATGTCTGATTTCACCAAAGAGGGTTGCTTTTCTGGAAGTGATCCCCCTTGAAGCAATTATTCTAATAATTTTTATTTATTTATTTATTTATTTGTTCAGATTTATATTGCTGCCCATTCACCAAGGCGACTCAGGGTGGCTTACAGTCAGTGATGGGATGTGAAAAATTTTACATGTGTGTGTGTGTGTGTGTTTATTTTAATTTTAATTTATTTAATTTATTTTTATTTTTGGCCCTGCCCATGACGTCATGACGTCATGATGTCGTGGGCAGGGCCAAAAATAAAAATAAATTAAATAAATTAAAATTAAAATAAACACACACACACCCCTCAACCCACCCACCCAAACAACCACAACACAAACCCGTAAATAAATAAAAGAAATAAAGAAATAAAATAAAAATTAAATAAAAATACACACACAAACTAACACCCACCCACCCACTCCAAGCACAAATAAACCACCTACCCATAACCCCCTCACTTTGACTTATCCCCTTGGTAAGAAGGCAAGATTCTCTGGGAAAGACAATAAAGCTGAGAAAGGAGAAAGACATGAGGGACCAAGAAAGACCAAATATCAGAGGAATTGACTAAGACAGTGGTGCCCAAACTAAGGTCCAGGGGCTGGGGTGGCCCCCAACACCAATTCATCCAGCACATGAAGCCCTCATCATTCCTGGAAGCAGAAGTAAAATGCGCCTGTACGGATGCATTTTACTTCCTCTTCCAGGAGTGATAAGGGCTTCGTGGGCCAGATGAATTGGTGTCGGGTGCTGCCCCCAGCCCCTGGGCCTTAGTGACCAGCTCCCTAAACCACATGATTGACCCACAACCCCAAAAGTTTGGGCACCCCTGATGTAGCAGGAGTTGAGCGGAGCTGTTGAATGTAGGACATTTTGTAGATCTCTCATTCGTAGGGTCTCCATAACAACAACAAGGGAATAGAAAATGTCTCCAGTCCAACTCTTTTAAACATAGCTATTCTGACCACAGCAATCCTATGCATTCTTATTTAAAGGGCAACCATGAGTTTAGAGCAGGGGTTCTCAACCTATGGCCCGTGGGCCACACCCAGCCAATGGCACAATTTCATGTTGCCTTTGTTGCCACCGCCACCGGAAGCAGACACATTTATGACAGGTGTAAATGCACCCATGGCTGTCATAAACGTGTCTATGACAGCCGTGGATGCATTTTATGGCAGCGTTTACAGTTGGGGGGGGGGACACTAGTCCAGCTCACTCAGTTGTCTGAGGGGTAGTGGTCTGGCCCACAGCTTTAAAAGGTTGAGAACCCCTGGTTTAGGGGTACTGTACGTACTTCTGACAAAGCATGTTGGGCTCTGTGGGTTATATAAAAGTATGGGGATAGAGTTAGTTGAAAGATTGAGCCTCTATGTTCAGCTGTGGTGCTCATCTTTTTTACATGAAGTTTTTACAGCCAGTCTCATTGTTCATTCAAGCTTAAACATATTATTTCTGATTATTTAAATCCTTGGTGCATTGGGGAGTTTTATGACTCATTTTAAAGAGTGAATAAGATTACATAGCCTGAAAGTTCTGCTCAATGTTCACTCAAATGTCACCTTTGATTCCCCTTGCAGTTTTTTCCTAACTTCAAGAGAGCCAGAGAGTTTTGGTAATCCAGCAAAACCTCTCTGGTGCTTTGATACTAGTCTTAGGATATTTGGTGTTTTTGTAATATTTCTTTAATGTAATCTCTCCACCTTCCTCTGGATCTGCTTCATAGTCTTTGTCCTTCTCTTTCCACATATGGAATTTTATTTGTTGTCTCTGTATGTAGTGCAAGATTGGTTCTGTTCCAATTCTTTCCCTTATAACCCCATTCCTGGGAAAAGTAAATAGCCTTCTATTACCTGTCTCCAAGGTTTGGAGATCGATTTATATGACAATGGTCTTTTTTCAAAGCATTGGAATTGTACACCACTGATGATACTGGGTCCTGTGATTAGAAGCTAAAATGCCACTTGCAAAATGGTACTCCATTTTCTTTCCTTTTCTTCCTCCTACCTCTGTCTCCTTGCTTTTTTCCTTATATGTAGAAGCTGGTGGAATGCATCAACATGCACTGTGTGAATCTCTGTGTCCTTTCAAGTCAAAATTGCTAACAGTTCAGGATTGCACAGATCTGAATTCAAACTGCTTTAGAAGGATTCTGATATGATTCCTGTATCTCTGAAATCTTTCTTGGTTCACTTTGACTGACTTCTGGATTTAACACTTCTCTTAATCCAAAATACACTCAATTTTTTTGATTGATTGATTGATCAATTGATCTATCCATCAATCGATTAATTTCAATTTATATCCCACCCAGCTGACTGAATCATTACTCTGGACAGCAACGAATACAAAACAATGACATGCAATGCACAACACAACAAAACAAAACAAGCTCCTGTCTTTGAACTAGCTCCTGCCAACCTAGCAGTTCGAAAGCAAGAAATTGTATGTAGATAAATAGGGACCACTTCGGTAGGAAGGTAAACAGTGTTCCATGCACTCCAGGGTCTAGTCATGCTTGCCACATGGCCACAGAAACATCTGCAGAAGCAGACAGCACTGGCTCTTCGGCTTTGAAACAGATGAGCACTGAACCCTAGAGTCGGATATGACTGACTTTTGAGCAAGGGAAACCTTTACCTTAAATATAAATGTGGCATTTTAAAAAAGCAAACTGATAATGAAATGTAGGCAAATGAATGTATGCATGAAAGAATATGAAGAATGCATTTCATAGAAAATGAAAAAAGTTTCTTCATATGTCAGAACTATGACCAGGAAAACCTGTAAAAGCATGTGTTGCAAATGTCAAGGATGGGGTGGGGTGGGTAGGGATGGGGGAACAATTATTACTTCATATTTCATGAAGTCAATGGAAAAATGACAATTATTGGTGACCAAATCAAAGACTATGACATATTCGCTGATTATTTTTTTAAAAAAACCCCCACATATTTATGATTTAAAAGTTATTGGGGACACATACAAATGATCTGAAGGCCATTCATTTTTCAATCCAAGCTGTTTTGAAATCCAAGGAGACTTTGAACACTTTAAACATTGCTCAGCGTTTCATTGGGAAATCAGCAGGGTATCTGAAAATCCAATGACTGGTTAGAATATATGGGCTTTCTTCAAGGAGCCATGACTTAAGATTCCCCCAAAAATTGATTTCAGCATCTGGCATCTTTATAAATAATTTTTAAACCTTTTGTTGAATCTTCTAGGAAAACGATTGGCTATCATTTGATTTACCAATTGTTTAAAATCAGTATGCCAATGGGTTTTTTTTTGCTGCTCCACTGCCCTGCAGTAGTCAGTACTCAGTTGTTTTTTAATTTTCATGGCAGAAGCACACAAAGGTAGTTTCTATATTGAAAGAATTTTTGCTGGAGGGATGCCCAATCTTTTCCTACTGAGGTAAAGGTAAAGATTTCCCTTGCTCGAAAGCTAGTTGTAATATCTGTTTATCTACTTGCAATTTCTTGCTTTTGAACTGCTAGGTTGGCAGGAGCTGGGACAGACGATGGGCACTCATTCTGTCATGTAGGACTCAGGTCTTGAACTGCCAACTTGCTAACCTTCCAGCTAACAAGGTGCACTTCTTAACCACTGAGCCACCACAGTCCCTAGTATTCAGTTGGTGACAAATTGTAATGGATGATGAACAGCTGTTGTGCACAACAACTAGAAAACATTGTCTTCTACCCTTAAAGTTTGACTTACATGTGGGAACTTAATTTCAAGGGAGGAAGTACAGCTAAGGAATTATAGAAATACCTTAGGTCCATAAACTAAGAATGCAAGATAAGTAATATAAGAATCATTAAAGAAAATAATGAGGTAATGGCAATTGGGGGAAATCAGCATACTGTACTTTAAATATCAAAATAGAGGGAACAAGTATAAAACAAGTGGCAAAATTCAATTAACTGGGAACAACATTTACTGAAGATGGCAAAATGGATGAAGACTAACATAAGGTGCAGTAAGGACTATGTGATGTGGCTGATGAACTATATGCGGCAAAAAGAAGATGGGCAGGCCATATTACTCACCTAAAGGATAACAGATGGACCTGTCAGCTAACAGATTGGATGCCAAGGGACCACAAAAGACCACTAGGGAGACCAATGGTAAAGCTGTTTGGCCAGAGAAACAGAAGACAAAGGATATAACATTTTGGAGTTGGGTTGATTTGCGCTTAAATAGATAAGTGATGACAAATCAATATTGGAATATTGGCAGTAAGGCAAACCAAATACAGTCAAACCTTGCATAAAGAGCGCCTCGCTTAAAGAGTAACTCACTTAAAGAGCAGAATTTTCTCTGAATGTTCGCTTCGCTTAACAAATAAAACCAACCAAAAACTCACTTAACAAATAAATTGGGGTTTGCAATCCCCCCTACCAGAAGTCACAATTGGTCACTAACAATGGTGTTTCGCTTAATGAGCAAACTTGCTTAAAGAGCAATCCTGTAGAATGCATTATGCTCTTTAAGCAAGGTACCACTGTATTAAGGTGATACTGACCAGCACGAAGAAACACTTCATATAAAGCATATTCATTCCCACCTTATGCTACCAGTGCCAAACATGGACATTTGCAACAAAACATAAGCAAAGGTTGATCACCATGGAAATGAGATGTTTAAGGAAGGCTGCTGGAGTGACTAAAAGGGATAAAATCAGAAATGAGGTTATAGAAGAAAGAATTGGAATAGAACCAGTCTTAAACTACATACAGAAACAAATAAAGTAGTTTGCCCATTTGGAGAGAATGTGTTGGAATTCCATACCATACAAGGCATATGTGGAAAGAGGTGAATGACAAGGACCATGAGGAAGACCCAGAGGAAGGTGGAGAGATAACATCAAAGAAACATTAAAAGAACACCAAATAAGGATAGTGGAAGCTGCTAGAAGTACCAAAGCAAGAACCTTGTATCTCCCATGACACTCGAAGAGGTAAAAGAGGATATAAAGAAGAAGCGGAAGAAAGGCCAATGCAGTGGCTTATCAAATTGTCTCTTATCCACAACTCTGTTCTGGACAATCATTTTCATATTTCAAACTTAAACTCTTTTGGCTTTGTGTAATACTTGTAAGGAATTAAAAATGAGGCTTGCTTTTTAATACAGTAGATTGCTGAATGTTGTTCACTGCAGAGAAAAGGTATGTGGCCTTCAAAGTAGTTGCTGGGGAAAGATTGTGTGGTAGACATAATAATCTTGTGTTCTGGGGACACAAAACTTAAGATTTGATGGATACGTAATCCTATGTAGCAATTGGCTGAAATCCTTCAGAGGGAGGGCCAAAGGTGGAAATTGTTTGAGGAGATAAAAGGAAGAGAGAGCGAAAGGGAGCTCTCTTTTCACCATGCTCTGGAATGCTTAGGAGTGTTTAACACCAGAGGAGAGTAGAAAGAAATCACCAAAATGTAGATCTCTAATTGACTGATTGATTGATCAATTGATCCATCCTTCCAAACCAGACAAAGCCTGTTAGCCGCCCAAAGTAGGAAAATTTCCTAGATAGGTGGGGTATAAATATAATAAATAAATAGTAAGCTAGAAAAAAATTTATGTTCATGTGTATGGGATGGTTAGTTTGCAAATCATGTTCCTATGCTATAAGCTTTTGAGACTTACTAACTGTGCATTTAATAAAGAATGTTTGGAACCCATAACCATTGTCTCTGGTGACTAGAGAGCTAAGCTGTGCTGGGGAAACATCTGATGCCTTAGCAATGCTACCATAACCTAACAACACATTTTTACTTATGTCCTACCTGGACTGGTTGGTTTGCTAAAACATCCAGTCAGTAACCCTTCACATTCACGCTAGTCCAAAGGCCAGGCAAAGAGTACTAGGGCCATGCCCAGTACTGCTGGCCAGACTGCTGGCTAAAGGGGAAGAGGAGTTAACCCTTCCAGGCAGAGTGGGGTTGACCCTTACAATAGTAATATTGGCAATATTTATTTACAGTATTTAGATTTTGCAGAATACCTTATTTATTGAGATTCATCATCAGAGACACTCAATTAAAACAAAAGCTATCAGAGGCTCAGCATGTACTCACCAAAGTAGAGATTTGTTTAGCTTACAAACAATTAAGAATGTATTCAGGAAAACAACTTCTGTGTGGAAATCTGTAATTAAAAAAGCAACCAAGAAATCCCTTATGCTAAGCTTCTTGTAATTTATATTAGCCTGAACTGTTGTCTACAGTCAGATCTGCAGAAGGTTCTTTAACCAGGCTGGCAGAAAGAGCAGCTTTTGACCCACAGCAAAATTAATGTTGAATAGTTCCACCATCAGTCCACCCCACCTTCATTTAGCTCTGTGGCTCTTTATGATATGGATGCACTATGTATTTCAAAACTAAAGTGGCCGCAGTCTGTCTATGTCAGAGGTGCCCAAACTTTTTGGGCCATGGACCGGTCACATGGTTCAGTGGGCCACTCAAGTAGTTCCTTCCACTGGAAGCAGAAGTAAAACATGCCTTGCAATCTGTTTTGTAACAGGATGAGATAGATTTTAGGCTGCCATTTTCTCTGCTTAAACCAGAGGTGCCCAAACTACAGCTCATGTGCTGGATCTAGCCCCTGACTCCAATTCATCTGGTCCACACTACCCTTGTTGCTCCTGGAAGCAGAAGTAAAACGTGCCCACCTCCGGGAGCAACAAGGGTGGTGCAGGCCAGATGACTTGAAGTCAGGGGGCAGATCCAGCCTATGGTCCATTGTTTGGACACCCTGGTCTATGTGTAATGAAGTAGACAACACCAGTAGACTTCCAGGCAGTTTTTTGTCCCCCTGGGACACACTGACAGTGGAATAAAAAGAAAAAGAATAAAAAATGTTGGCAAGCCCATTCCAACTTTGAACAATTGATGGGAATTCGTATTAGGAGATACAGAGAGGTGGCTGTGTGTATTTCAAAGAGAAATTGTAGCTTCTGGAGGGCTCTAGAAGCAGAATTGCACTATTTTTTGTTAGGCTTTTTTTAGTGGGTAGCTAGGGAAATTTGGAAGGGCCATGGTGGCTTAGTGGTTAAGACCCTGAGCTTGATGACCAGAAGGTCAGCAGATCAGCAGTTCACTCTGATTATTATTTTGAGTGTAGACAAAGTCACAAGATCCCAGGGACCACGTGGCCTATTTGTGTTACTCTGATTTGCATCCCCGATCTCCCTTCCTATTCCAGTACCCAGGTTTGTTTCTTTCCATTCTTGAATACTACTTACAGGTGTGAAACCTGAACAATAAAAGAAAGATGACAGAGGAAAAATGTATTCATTCAAAATCTCATGGAAAAGGATGATTTTAAAGACATTGTGTGTTGCTGTAATTACAAACAGGTAGGTGATAAATGAAATCAAGCCTGAACTGTCACTAGAAGAGGGTGTTCATTGGTCATATCCATGAGAAAATGAGACTTCATCAAAAATACAGCAGTAGTAAGAAAAGTAGAAGATAGGAGGAAAAGAGGAAGATGCTAACATAAAATAGATTGACTTGGACAGATGGAAAGGCATGCACCTGCCCTCTCTGAAGCTATCTCCTTTAAAGTGACTCTTTTTTTTTTTTGGTCTGCCAGTCACCTCCAAAAAAGTAGGAACTCTACAGCTGGGTTAGAAAATTCCAGCTTGGACATGGATTTGGGTCATGCTGGAGCACATTTTCCCATATGTTGAGTGATCACCATTAAATATATTGGAATGAATGGCCAAATGGTGATTTGATTCCCCATGTAATAACACATTCAGTAAATCAGAGAATAAATAAAACAAAAATGTTGTATCACTTTGAAGGCTGTTATGTTTTAATGTTAGCTTTCGTGGATCAAGTCCACTTTGTCAGGTAAAGTGGACTTGGTCCACAAAAGCTAATTTTAAAACGTAACATATCAGAGAATAAACAAAACAAAAAAATGTTGTAGCACTTTGAAGACTGACTGTTCTATTTTCATGTTAGCTTGATCCACAAAAGCTAATGTTAAAATATAACAGTTTTCAAAGTGCTACAACATTTTTATTTTTGTTTTGTTTATTCTCTGAGATGCTTGAAACAGACTAACATGGCTACCATTCCAAAACATTCAGTAAAGTGTCTTTAATTCTGCAAGGGCTCAGTCAAGGCTGTTAATGAAATGATTCTTCCTAGGACAGTAATTCATAGATTCACTCACCATAACTTATAAATGATTGGTTAGCACATAACAGTTTACAGGAGGTAATCAGAATGCTACAGGAGAAATATCACCTACAGTAATACACCGGCTAACGTTATGACTTGGTTCCATAAGTCATGACGTTATCCGATTTTTAGCGTTGTCCGATGCATGCATCGAACAACGCTAAAAAAAAAAAAGCCCTGACTTCAGGGACAAACCGCTTTAAAGGCAGGCAGGGAAAGAAAGAGACCTCCCTGCCTTTAAAGCCACCCCCCACGAGCAGCGGTCTCTGCGACTGCAGTAGGGTCGGGGAAAGCGCCTTTCCCCGATCCTACTGCAGTTGCAGAGACTCTTTGTCTCTTTATTTCCCTCCCTGTATTTAAACTACAGGGAAGGGGGAAAGAGAGAGAGGTGAACCTCTCTAGAGAACCAATCACATCTCTCTTCCCCCCTCCCTGTAGTTTAAATACAGGGAGGAAAAAAGACGTGATCGCCTTTTTGGCGTCTTTTTCGCGATCCCGTCTTTTTTCCTCCCTGTATTTAAACTACAGGGAGAGAGAGAACTGCTTCCGTCTTTTTTTCCCTCCCTGTATGTAAACTACAGGGAGGGGGAAAGAGAGATGTGATTGGTTCTCTAGAGAAACAATCACCTCTCTCTCTTTCCCCCTTCCCTGTAGTTTAAATACAGGGAGGGAAATAAAGAGACAAAGAGTCTCTGGGACTGCAGTAGGGTCGGGAAAAAGGCGGGTGCTTTTCCCCGACCCTACTGCAGTCGCAGAGACCACTGCGGGTGGGGTGGGGATTGGGTAGTTCTCCCCAAACCACCCTACACCCGCAGACCATTGCATCGGATAACGCTAAGAATCATTATCCAGAATCATTATCCGATGCAAGGTTTATCAAAAAAAAACTTGCATCGCTATCCGATTCTAGCATTATCCGATGCAATCGTTATCCGAGGTATTACTGTATTTGAATTACTCAACTTTCAAGTGGTTGTGAATTTGAATAATGAGAGTTCTTTTCCAGCATCATGATGATAATAAATTTATGTCAGAAATTATTCTGGGTTGAAAGGATTTTTACTGGAGAAACTCTGCTCAGAGCCCGAATGAGGCTCTTTTCATGTCCCCAAGATCTTTTCATACTGAAGTGGTACCTATTTATCTACTTGCAATTTCTTGCTTTCGACCTGCTAGGTTGGCAGGAGCTGGGACAAAGACAGGTGCTCAAACCATCATGCAGTACCCAGGTCTTGAACTGCTGACTTGCCGGTCTTCCAGCTAACAAGGTGAGATTCTTAACCACTGAGCCACTGCAGCCTCAGCATCTTATTGAGACTACTCTTCTGACTCATCCAATAGCCCTAAATGTAATGCCACGTAAGTTTGCAGCACAGTTTGTTTCTACAAACTAGCTTAGGACTGCACTGTCTAGCCTTCTGATACACAAGACTTATTCATAGAAAAATCAGGCACAAAATATCAAGATCAAAATGATTTGGAAAGGAAGCTGCAAGTTACTACTAGAAATGTAAGCAATGGACATAACGGATGAAACATCTTAAGAGTTCAAATAAGTCAGGGAGACAGAGGTGATAATCACATCATTCAACAATGTCACAGATTTCCACATACGATCATTACTAGAGTATTAGGAAGTGTGTTTCAACAGGCACCCAGGGAGACAGGTCAGACGACTTCCTACAGTTGCACTGGATAATTTTGATGGCTGTGATCTGTAAACCGCTGGGTGGTGGGGAAGGGTTTAGTGTTTAGATTATTTAAGGCCAGCTCTGTGTGGATTAGTTTCTTGGCTGGGGATTTCCTGGCAAAATTGTGCCTTTCACCAAAACAAATTTCATTCATATTCACTTGCATCCAGATTTTGGGCCAAAAACCTCTAACACTCAGCCCACTGTCCTGCTGTGCCTATTTCAGCTACAAAATGAGTTGGAGGCCCAATTAAATTAAAGGATTTACAGTAGAAGGGGAGAGGATCGCATTAGGTGCCCTGTGTAAGCAGAATGCCAGGTCACACCAGCCTCCCACCAAGCTGAGGAGAAAAGAGTCTTCTAAAGCTAGATCAAAGAAAATGAGATCATTGAATTAATGCATGCGTAAGCTGATAGTATTTTCCAGCTGTTCCTTCTTTGTAAAGAAGGAGAAGTCTGAGGGAATCATGAAATGAAAATGCTTGCTTGCTCCCCCCCCCCCCCCAGTCAGACTCCAGGATCAGGCAACAGTGCCATCAACGATAGTGGAGTTCTTCTTAATACAGTTGTACCTCACTTAAAGAGCATAATGCGTTCCACAGGATTGCTCTTTAAGCGAGTTTGCTCTTTAAGCAAAACACCATTGTAAGTGACCAATTGTGGGGGGGATTGTGAACCCCGATTTATTTGTTAAGCGAGTTTTTGGTTGGTTTTATTTGTTAAGTGAAGTAAAAATTCAGAGAAAATTCTGCTCTTTAAGCAAGTTACTCTTTAAGCGAGGCTCTCTTTATGCGAGGTTTGACTGTATATGTGAAACTGATCCAAGGTCAAGCAAACAGTATAAACCAAACAAAGCAAACAGTATAACTCAAACAAGTAGCATACAAACCTGGATGGTACCTTAATTCCCATTAACAAATTAAATCTGAGTTAAAAATATTGAGTTAAAAAGAATCAGAAAAAAATTAATCAGACAGCTTAAAACTATCAAGAATAAGGGGCTTATAGAAGAGTTCAAATACTTTGGCCACCAAATGAGAAGAGAAGACTCACTAGAGAAGGCCTTGATGCTGGATAGAAGGCAAAAGGAGAAGGGGGTGGCAGAGGATGAGGTAGCTAGATGGTTATTGATGCAATGGGTGTAGCTCTGAGTGAGCTGAGAAGGATGGTGGAAGATAGAGGAGCCTGGTGCATGATGGTCCATAGAGTCACAAAGGGTCGGACTCGACTGCGTGACTGAACAACAACAACAAGAGAGCTAAACATAAACTTTTTCAGCATTTCATTGAAAGCCAATAGAGTGAGGGTATTCTGATTTCTGTTGATAACTCTTTCCAAAGTGTGGGTGTCATGGCTGATAAAGCTCTTGCTCTCATACATTTTTACTTCTTTAGGCATGGCCACCTGTAGCTTCATCAGTTGGGTGCTCTGATTCTGATTTCTCAGGTAGAGATGCTCCTGCAGAGAGCATGGTCATAAACCATATAGACCAGGGCTTTATACGTCATTACGCTTCATCTGTTCTTTCTCTAAATTTCTTCTGAGAATCTTAAATTGATTAGGAGCATAGCAACAGTTCTAACACCCTCAGCACTGGCATGGAGATTGTTGAAGGAATGGAGCTTCCATCCATTATAGAAGATGCTGGAGCATGTAATGCATGCATGCATCCCTTGAGCAAGTTGGATGACCTACCCAAATATCTTACTGTTAATTTCAACCCCTGAAGCCCTATCAAATAACAGAAGACCCTGCAGGAGAGGCAGAGAGCCAAAGCAAACACCCGTGGAGTTGACAAAGAAGCTATTTTCACCTGGGATATTTGCCAATGCAAGAGGATTTATAGCCCCAAGAAATTGTTAAAGTCAATGGAACTGATTGCACATGAAAGGAACACTTAGGTTGTGGATGCATGTGACTCGTAGAAGACTGTAAATGGACTGGGCAAAATCAATACCTGTATTAGCTGTACTAGGGAGTGATCAACAAATTTTCTAATGGAGGACTAAAATGGCTTGCCTTCCCCTCCCATTCAAAGGTCCACCCTTAAATCAGTGGACCTCATCATTCATGTTCTAAGAGTCGGTTAAGATACATTGGCTTTGGAACGTTGCTATTATTTATTTATTTATTTATTTAGATTTATATTGCCACCCACTCACCGAGGCGACTCAGGGCAGCTTACAGTCAAAACAACAACAGTACAATAAAAATTATAAAATGCAACCACATAAAACAACAAAACCAGAACACAAACTAACTCCCGTCAGGCCATTGTTGTGGGCCCAGAGGAGTGGGCAAGGTCCCCAGCCACTGCTAAGCCTTGGCATCTTCTTCCTCAGGCCGTTGTTGTGGGCCCAGAGGGGTGGGCAATGTTCTCAGCCACTGCTAGACCTTGACATCTTCTTCCTCAGGCCGTTGTTGTGGGCCCAGAGGAGGGGGCGATGATCTCAGCCACTGCTAGGCCTTGGCATCGTCTTCCTATTGCTAACATTTCTACTAACCTTTCCACAACTATGAAATACTCCAGGTATCATAAAATAATACAAAATGAACAAAAACAGGTAAAAACTAATTAAACCACAGAATCATCAAATATTTGTGAAAGAGCTAACAATCAGTTAGATATACTAATAGCTAAAATTATAATAAATTAAACTATGTCATAGGTCAATTCAAAAATATATGTCTTCATACTTTCCTAGAAGTAGCAAAAGGAGAAACTGGTACAGTCAGTTACATTTATTTTATTGCTACATGCTATTACGGTAATTCACACCCCAATGAATGAACAATTTCCAAAATGGTCTGTGGGCTATTATTTTGCTTTCAATATATTTGTTGGCATATTTTTGCTAGGATTCTTACAGATTCAGTTTTTATGGTTTAAAAGTTCCATGGTATCTCATCTACCTTTAGTGATTTATTTCTTGCAAGTGCTTTCACAGCAGATTTCATTTCACTTCCTAGAGGTGCAGGTTCTCTTCAAAGGAATCCATCATCCATTTATTTATTCTGCATATTTCTTCAGTACATTTCCATCTTCTCTTTATTTTCTCCTGATCAGATAGTGTGCTTCTCTGTTGGGTCTTTTAGTATTCATAATCCTAGTTTAGATTTCCCTATAATTTTTTGAATCTTCTGCATTCAATGTTCCGACCCTATTTTGGTATCTTCTTCCTCCATTTATTTGACTCTATTTTGGTCACCTATTATTTTTGCTTTCCATCTTTCCTTAGCAACTCTGACTGTTTCTTCTGTCATCTATCAAAGTTTTGCTTTTCTTTTGAATACATGAATTATCTTTGGGCATTCTTCCCTAATAATATCTTTGGTCTGTTGACTTTAGTATTGCAAGTTTGATCCTTATGTGGGCTTAAATTCACTAGGAATGTTGTTTAAATTATATCTTGGTACTATGATTATTTTAGTGTAATTTTTCAGCTTTAGTCTAATGTTGAATATTAACAGTTAATCAGCATCATAGTTTTGTTTTGACACAGAGCTTCTCCTTCCAAGTACACGGACTCTTTGATTCCTTTATTGACCATCTGATGATGTCCATGTGTACAGTTGTCTGTTCAGTTACTGGAAGCATTTATTTGCAATTAATAGATTCTGGCAGTCCAGATACATTGCAATAAATAAAGCAGGGGAAATCCTTACCAATGAAATCCTTCATAACTATTTTATTTAATTAAAAGAAGACATTACTTAAAGAATTTTTGCCCAGCTCCAGAAAGATTGTATCATTGGAATCAAGGGAGTCATTTTAGGGAAGCATTCCAGAGTGTCACTGTTGATGAAGCCCGTTCTGTGGTTGTTATGTAGCATAATGTAGAAGCACTCTGCTAGTTCCCATAGAAACATGGGAATTAGAGGTGGACATTAGTCCCCTGCCCTATTATGTACCCAAATAAAGACACAAAGATTGCTGCTAAATCCATCTCCATTCTTTTCTGAAGATCCTTTCATCCTTGTTTGGATTCATACCAAGATTTGTCTTTTTCTAGTTTGCCTGGTGGTATTCTGAGATCTTGCAGGTTACTCAGTGATGCACAGGTTGAAGGGCATGTAATTCCATCATCCACAAATGCTCTCAACCATTTACTCTCCTAGAAGAGTAGAGCTTCTGGCCTCTGGCAACATAGTGAGATACCCCTGCTCACTGAGCTATAGTAGCTCATTTCCAGACTCAAGTAACATTCATTCATTCATTCATTCATTCATTTCTTCACATTTATATGCTGCCCTAATCGCAAAGTGACTCATGGAGGCTAACACGGTCTACTAAGACATACAAGTATTAAAAACCCAATATACCCCAAAAATAAGATCAATCAATAAAACAAAAGCCAATCAGTTAAAAATTTAAGAATAAACATTTAAAGCTTAAAAAAATTAAAAACAAATAAAATTAAAACAAATTCAGAGAGAGGTATATTTACCAAATGAGTCAGTGAGGTGGGGTCATAGAATTACTAGTGCCCCTCACCTGTCCCACCAACCAGGTCTTTACACCAAATATAGGTGCCAAATATAACTATCAAAAATGGAAAAAAAGAAAATATTGTCAATCCACCCCCAAACAGATGATCAGTTGCAATGAATGTACTGTACAAATAGCCAGTTTTTGCAGAAAAGTTGCTAAATTATGAAATTTATTCTGTCCTCTGATCCATACCTTATCTGAATGTAACTTCTAATTAAATGTGTCTTTTGCCAGGCTATTCAGGAAGAGAAAACCAGCATTCAAAGCATCACCCCAGTTGCCTGGAAGGAAATTGACTCTTTCCCTTGCAAACACCCCTAGGATTTGCCATAACCGATCAGACAGGTTATCCATCAAAGTCTGGCATTGTCTAGCTTGACCAATACCTTAAACTGGAAAGCCTGTCTCCCCAAAGGCAGGCAGTTAAATGACATATTAGGCATATGAAGATGAATTATTTCCTTAACCTGCCTAGCAGAAAATGCTAGCCTTTTGATGCATGAGATTTGTTCACCTTTATCTAATCACTTATATCCACATAAATATTCATTGCTAAAAAACTTCTTCATACGTTCTAGCCAAGAGTGAGTTTGACCTCGAATAACTATGCCAGAGACTGCATTACAGTTTATGGATCTCATGGACAAATAGTGTGCAAGAGCAGACATGGGGCAAATTAATTTTTTGGGCCTACAATTTCCAGAATATTCCAGTTTACCATAGCCACTGACCATATTGTGGAAGCTGTAATTTCAACAGTTTACATTTCCCATCTCTCTGCAGGGCCCATATTAGGGAGCCAGGTGGAATCCTTTGGCTTATTTGACAAAAACCATGACTTTGAGAATCAGTGTTAAGGATGGGCCTTCTGTGTTTAAATGAAAGACCCAAACTATGAAAAAGAGGTTCTATTTTGCATAATTCATGTTCTTTTGATGAATGTTGATGGAGAGCCTCTAAAAGACAAATTAGTTGGTGTTTTTTAAAAATGAAATTGGGAGTTACAAGTGTTTTAAATTCTTTCCTGTCTCTGCTATCATGTAATCTTCCACACTTTCTCCCCTTGTCTGTCTCAAATTGCCCGATAAAAACTAACTTTTAATACCGTCACAAGGGCTGTTTCAAATGCATATTTGATTGATTTTTTAAAAATGTTGATTGATTAATTTACAGTATAGGTGAACCTCGATTAACAAATGGCTCGGTTAACATAAAAATCGCATAACAAAAGGAAATCCATAAAAAATAGTGGCTTGGTTTACAGAATTTCCCACTCAGAACAGATTAATTGGTTTTCAGTGCATTCCTATGAGAAAATGCATTTCAGTTAATGTATTTTGGTTTTCAATACATTCTTATGGGAAATTTGGTTAAAGTAATTTTTGCTGTATGAAAGGTCCCAGAGAATGCATTAATTACATTAACAAAAGTTCCACTGTACATTTATTCTATCAAGGATTTATTCTATCAAGGGTATATATTGTTGGATCTTTTGGTTATTTTTCCTTGTCATCTAGCATTGCCTACTTTTGTAGTAGATTGAGTCTTTGTTGCCTTGCCTCTGCCTTTTTTTAAAAATAGTTTTGAAGGGTTTATTAGAGCTTTTAGACTACTGTATGAGGAAACACCAATCAGAGGGAATGAATGGGAAACCTGAAACATACCATCCCTTTCTTGTAAAATGAAAGCCTTGTGCAACGAAATACAGTCAAATCTTGCATAAAGAGCGCCTCGCTTAAAGAGTAACTCGCTGAAAGAGCAGCATTTTCTCTGAATGTTCGCTTCGCTTAAC
Organism: Furcifer pardalis; assembly: GCA_030440675.1. Classification (NCBI taxonomy): domain Eukaryota; kingdom Metazoa; phylum Chordata; class Lepidosauria; order Squamata; family Chamaeleonidae; genus Furcifer; species Furcifer pardalis. The sequence continues at coordinate 13,497,300 of CP126894.1, read as the reverse complement.
AAATAAAACCAACCAAAAACTTGCTTAACAAATCAATCAGGGTTCGCAATCCCCCCCCCCCGCGAAGTCACAATTGGTCACTTACAATGGTGTTTCACTTAAAGAGCAAACTTGCTTGAAGAGCAGTCCTGTGGAACGCATTATGCTCTTTAAGCGAAGTACAACTGTATACAAAAATAAAAGATGCACCCCATCAAAAGAATCTTAAATAAAAGGGAAAGAAACCTCAAAATTTCCTACCATTTTCATCCCTAGTCAGTATTAAGTGACTTCAAGGCCTAGAGAGGACGTTTTACCCCTCTGCCTATTTTGGCCCCATATGTGGCATTTTTCTAAATATTCAATTTTAAGAGAATCCTCTTGGTCTAAAACTGCTTTGTGATGGAAAAGAGGACAATTTGTTCCTGACAATCCAAGAGGATATGAAGGGACTTTTAAAGAAATAAAATACAGTAGAACCCCGTATAACGAATGCCTCTTACAGTGATTAAATCATACAACAATGAGGATTTGAACAAAAACATCGTTATACAATGCAATGCATCTTTATGGGGGGGGAAATGTACAATGATTTTATTTCATTGTACGATTTTTCCCATAGAAATAATCATTCTATGATGTATCCCATAGGAATAATTACTATATCATGCATGTATCGTATAGCGATTAAATGGTACAACGACTAGCCCCACAGAATGAATTAAAGTCATATGAGGTTTTACTGCATAGGAATTGTCATGGGTTACAAAAGCCCTTTGAGGCATGGGGATCTGTGATGGCTTAGGCTCACTTGAATCTTAGTGACAACACTTATTTGGCATAGAAAGCTGTGGCTGTCACCCGATTTCTTGCCCCTCGATACACATTTTTACGTTCTCTCCTAAATAGATAAGCAGTAGTGATTCAGTCTTATTGACAAAATACAAGATTTCCATTGGGGCATTGTAGAGAAAGGGAAACCCACCCCATACTAGTCTTCTCCTCTCTATACTTGAATCTTGCATCCTGAATGCAAAATCTTTCCATATGCATGCTACCTATCATCCTAACACATATTTTTCTACTTAGATGGCAGAGAGGGGAGGGGGTTTAGTAGAGGCCTATCTCACATTTATGTGATGGACAGATAAAATGGGTCAATCCATTTAATACCAGCTCTCATTAACATTTCCCATCCTACCACCTGCTGTTCATGATATCTGGAAACATTTTTTTGCCCAAGTCCACCGAAACAGCAAATATGCAATCAGATCTTTATAAATGTACCCTCCCCACCACCTTACAGTAATTAGTAAAAGGAGTGTTGAAGGAGAACCAGCATTTGGAAATGTGAGATCTATTATTTATTCCTTTAGATTGATAGGTATTTATTATTTAGTTTGTTAGCTCTCTGCAACATGGGCCTTGTCTTCTTGCCCCACGTGTGGGACTGCTGCTATATAAATAAATAACTATATGCAATAAATATTTAATGACCACAGCTGAGCGATCTCTCTAGGATGGTATTGGCAAGAAGGAAGGCCTGTTTCTCCCCCCCAAGAACAACCCCTTGATTGACAACGGGCATATGTCAAAGCAATCGCTCTTTGATTAAGTGACTGTCTCAGTTATTGCATGGTAAGTTTCTGAAAGCACCCATACTCTGTATAATCCATATCCTAGCTAGCGAGAAGCTTCAGTTTCACAACCGATGATACTCAGTCATGTTCTTCACCACCCAGATCAGTTTCTAATGAGCTTGATATGCACCATCTGAACTCAAAGTTTCTTCTTTTCTTAAAAAAATGCAGTAGAAATGAGTAATACTGTACATAGGATGTCCTAAAGCCACTTTGGGCTGTTCACATAGAGAATTAAAACCATAACGTAATTCATTTTTCCTGTATTTCAACAATTGTCCAGACTTAGTCTAGTTTAAAGGGAGGAAGGAAGGAAGGAAGTTTTACCATGTGTTCCCTATTAACAGGCACTTTTAAAAATTCTGGTGCCATCTATTTTGACCTGGCTGGCAGGGCATGTGTGGGGTATGGGCCAGATGGTTGCCTCATTCTGTTGGCTCATCTAACCCCTCGCTCTCTGTGTGTGACATGTTTAATCTCTTTTAATTTTTGTAACTTTTTAATCCTGTTTAATACTGTTTTTATACCATGTTTTTACTGTTTTCTAAGTGTTTTAAAAGTTTGTTAGCCACCCTGGGTCTTTGTGAGGAGGGCATCATAAAAGTTTTATTAAATAAATAAATAGATAAATAAACAAACAAACAAACATTGTTTGATAGAGCTGGATTCTTTCTAAGTTACATGACATGTCTTCTGTTTGAGTCAAAGGAAAACAGAAGGGAAGAGAGGAGTCCCTCGCCAGGGAATCTTAGAATGGTATTATCCCTTTATTAAATACAAAGTGTTCTCCATATTTCCAGAGTTATGACTTAGAACATAGTCTGAAACTTGCATGCAGCAAGCAGGATTAAGTGCCTGAGCCAGCCAGCCACCCATACCCCAAGAGTGTCTCATATGGTGTTACAGCTCTACTTATAAATATTTTAAATGCTGCAGTGAGGCCAAGATGTTTGTCATACTTTGAATAATTATTAGCAAAATATTTGTCATCCTAAATTAACACAATTTTACCCCTGTGTTTCCACCCTCCAACAAATATATATTGTAAAGGTCACCCTTGCTCGAAAGCCAATTGTATCTGACTTTAGGGTTCAATGCTCATCTCTGTTTATAGCCAAACAGCCAGTGCTGTCTGTCTGCAGACATTTCTGTGGACATGTGGCATGCATGACTAAACACCGGAGTGCATGGAACACTGTTTACCTTCCCACCAAAGTGGTAAATATTTATCTAATTGCTTCTAAACTCACAGACTCCTACCCATGCAAACAGTAGCTAAAAGAAGAATGTAACACGGTAGTACCTCAAGTTACGAATTTAATACATATTCCAGGACGTTTAGTATTATGAAAAATTCGTAACTCAAATTTCCCAAAGGAATGCATTGAAAACCAAAATGTGTAACTCGAAATGTGGTTTCCCATAGGAATGCATTGAAAACCAATTAATCTGTTCCAAAAAAATTGTAACCTGAGGCATTATTTTCAATGTAATGTACAGTGGTACCTCGAGTTATGAATGCCTCATAACTCAAGGTACCACTGTACATTACATTGGTGGTAAGCAGGAGGGACTCAATTGCAGCCTATTTCTGATAAGCAAAGACATTCCCAATAAATTAGCTTGTCCTCCAAAATCCTTTGACCTCTCACAGGTCAAGGAGGATAGTTTTGTAGTTGTCTCTCCTCACATGCAAGGTTGAGGAAGACAGATCCCTACCTGTAATGCTCTAGAGAGCAGGGATCAGCAAACTTGGCTTTCCAGTTGTTTTTGGACTTCAGTTCCTAGAAGCCCTGATCAGCAGGGTATATTGACTTGGGCTTCTGGTAACTGAAGTCCAAGAACACATGGAGAGCAGAGTTTGCTGACCCCCGCCCTAGAGGGATGCTGCACACAACAATGTAAAAATGTTGTATCGGTATTTTATTAAAATTCTGGTAATTGTAATCCAGAAAAGTAAAATGTCCTAACTCTGGAACAGAAAAATTACAAGGCAAGGATCCAGAGAGAGACAGCAGAGATAAATTACATGTATATGGTGGACTCCCATATGAAAGGTTTGAATATTAGTCAAGGGTTTCTGAGACATTATCAAATTTGTTACACCACAATGAACAGGTTGTTATATGGTGCAATTTCCCACACCAACTTTACAGAACCTACTTCAGTATAATTCTCATCCACAACCTCAGGCCACCTCACAGAACAAAGGAAGAACTTGGTGCTTTACCTGGTCACTCACATCATTGTCAATAGATGCCAGGTCTGAAGAGTAAACTCATTAACAAATGTGTAATGCCTGTGGTGGCTCAAGTGGTTAAGATGCTGAATTTGCTGACTGGAAGGTCAGAGTTTGATTCCTGGGTACTGCATGACTGAGTGAGCTCCTATCTCTGTCTCATCTCCTGCCAGCCTAGCAGTTTGAAAGCAAGAAATTGCAAGTAGACAAATAGGGACCACTCTGGTGTTGAGGCATGCCTACCACATGTCCACGGAAATGTCTGCAGATACAGACAGTGCTGGCTCTTTGGCTATAAACAGAGATAAGCACTGAACCCTAGAGTCAGATACAACTGGCTTTCAAGCAAAGGTGACTGTTACCTAATGCTACAACGTTTGGTTTGCATCTATCTACTCATCATCTGCAATTCAACAGGATGAAACTTCACATCAAATCTGCTATTTCCAGTTGCAAAAAGCCACACAGATTCGTATTATTATCTGTTATTGTCAGGAAATGACATCTTTTTCCTAATGTTCTCAAAGCTTTGTGAAATAGTAGTTTCAAATGGGCCTCAGAACAAATCCTTTGTCTTCTCTGAGCCTCAAGGCTGTGTCACAGACAGCATGTTTTTCAGTATTTGTTATCTTTCTAAGCTAGCTGAGAGCCATGTTTTGTCTAGTGCCAGAACACTCTCTGTGCACGTGTGTAAACAATGTGTTGTTTTGAGAAAGTTTTCTCTGTTACCTGATTGGCTAAAGCTAAACCACCTGACTGCAAAGTCTCCATTTCGCAGAGAAGTAAGGAATTCGTTTCTGCTTCTCCATGAGTTAAGACCTGTTTTTGATTTGAGAGTTTTTGTTTTCTGGATCTCTATGGGCTAACATTCTTTAGCCTAGGAGCTATGCATTCTTGCTCCTTAAAAATGGTTACCTAGATTACCTGTGGACTGTATTGGACTGACTTAAGCTACTGACTTTTATGCTTTAAGAACCTGATCATTTTCTTGAACAACGTGTCTTCATTGGACTAAAAGGGTAAGAGAAGCATTGCATTTCACACACAAACCTTTGAACACGCTACCATAAATTAAAACCCCTTTTGGCTGATAAGCAGCTAAGAGCTGTAACTCTGTTTTGCCGTCCAGCCCGCCCTTTTGTTTGCTTTAGTTTAGGGGTTTCCCGGAAGCGAGGGCCAGCTGGTACGTGACAGTTATACTAACCAATCATTGTGTACCTCTGTGCCTGATGTGTATAAAATTGATGCCATGATGTCTCAGTCTTATGTCTGATGAAGTGGACTTGAAAGCTAACATTAAAATACAGCAGCTAGTCTTTAAGGTGCCACAGTGGTTTTTGCCTTTTTGTTTTGTTTCTGAAATTCTCAATAGAAAAAGAGAGAAAATGGCTATTCTCGCTAGAGATTTCTTGAAGTTGAAGTTGCAATAACTCAAAGTAATGTTTCTGTGGTCTGTGACCAACATCACTCTCTCCTCAAGTTCTTCCCAGTGCACCCATGATGAAAATTGTGTACTGTATTCTGGAACGCTCTTTAAAAACAAACATTCTCCTCCATCCTCATTAAAAACATCATACAGTGTCTCTGTTCTAACCTGTAAATGATCAGAGGGCAAAATACTCCAGTGAGGGTAAGCGTGGAGAATGGTCTCCTGGCAGACGACACAATTTTGCTGCTGAACTGAAGCATGTCTGGCTCAGAGAACAGCTTGGATAGAAGACCGTCTGTGAGCCATATGTAAGCTATTCTGAGCTCTTTAGCTTTTATTTTTCTTTTAGAAAAGCACAGGTTACAAATGGGATACATAAATAATTCTCCAAAGCCTTTATACCAATAGTAGACCAGTGACTAAACAGCTCTTTGTATAACAGCACAGGAGGGGGTAAGAAGGATCAAGGCTAAGCTTCCCTCCACCCCAAAGGTCTTCCTGCTCTATTGCTGATAATGGGCTTAGTTCCTCCTTTCCTGAGACATTGCTCTCCTGGAAAGGTTAAACAACTTCAGCTCCATTTGCATAATTTAATCCTCCTCCCTACCCCCTACCCCTCCTGTGTCTGGGAGTGAAAAACAGAAGGTTACTTTTGGAAGTCAGATCAGATGCTCAGTTGTTTCAATATGACCATTAATCAAACACCCGTTCCCCCACCCTGGAAACTCATTTAGGCTGCTTTGGGTGACTTCTAAACTGTTGAGGCCTCTATCAACATTTCCATAATGAGTTGCTGAATGACCATGCCAGTCATGGAGTTCTGGGACATAATTGCTCCATTTCTAATACCCATTAGAAGAATAATTCTACTGAAGCAGGCATCCTATGTGAGATTAAGGTGTGTAATCCATTCTGAAAATATGGAGGATTTCTTCCTCATCCAACAGGCTTGTCTCATCAAGTGTATTATTAAGACCAAAGCATCCTTGCCTTTTGGGTTGTCTAAGAGATAGACGGGCTCTTGAGACAAAAATATTATAACTAACTACTTGGTCTAATCCATGTGTCGTATACTAAATCAAGTGTGCTGAATCCAAATCTAAAGTCCAATTCTGCCAAGGATGTCAGAATCTTAAATTAGCAAATCTCACTCTCTTGGTTAGGTTCTTGCATTGATCATATGGAGTATATTTGCCACAAAAGTAGCAAAAATTGTCTGGTTTATTAACACATCTTTAGCTCAAAACAGGCTCACTATGGCCTAGCTGTACTATCCAATAGGATGGTTTCTCACTAGAAACAAGCCCTTTGTCCATTTTGCCTTATATACCTATTTCTGACATCAGCTCACTGACTTGCCCAGACATGCCCAACCTCTGTTGGAACATGCATGCCCACCAGGGGATGTGACTCAGCTGAGGAGGCAGCAGGCATAGTGGTAGCTGCAACTGTTATAATGTCTCCATTTAAAAATACATTACCCATTATCGACCATTTGAACAACTATAGCATGCCTTAAAATCTGTACATGATAGGCAACTTCTGAGTTCAGATTTGGAATCAGCACATTTGATATCATGTAAATCACATGTGTTATTCCCAGTTGTGAAATCGTTGTCATGCAGTGTTATTTAAGGTGTCTAGTTTTAGTAAGACATTTCAAGGAGGAAACATTTTTCAAGCCCCAGAAGATTCCTAACTCTCAGGTGGCAGCAAAAGGTGCTGCTGTTGTTGTTGACTGTGCAATTTGTACAAATTGTCCCCAAAGCACTCACAAAAAAGGACAGAATGACTGGCTGATAGTGGCAAATATCTCCTCTAATCTTTGTAATCCCTAGCAATCCATACAACAGTCATTTGCCCATCTTTGTTCCCTACTCTTTTAAGGAATACCTCATCCTCTCTCTCTTAGGAGCAGAAGAATAACTTTGTGCTTGCTCAAATGCTCAGGAGGACAAGAAAAGAGAGGATTTATATCCCCAGTGGAGACAACAAGCTGACAGGCTTGTACAGCTGACTGATGGGATAAGTATCCTTTGTAAAGACTAGATTTTGCCTTTAAGCAAAGCTGTGAGAAGAAAGATTGTGTTGGAAGACAAAAGCCGCATTGCAATCCAAATGGAACAAAGCCATGCCAATCCTCTGCATGGGTTGTTGCCACCAGTGTCAGGAGCTAAGCACCTAATTAGCCCTTGCTTGCTGGATTAATAGGACCAAAGTCCTTCTTAGCCTCCACATAGCTGTGCAAAGTGAAACCAGAACAGCCAAGTCCAGCTCTTTAAGAAGCTTCTCATGGCCTTTCTGGAACCAGCTGGTAGATTTATATGCCACCAATCAGGGCTTAGCCAGGAAGCTCATCTCTTGATGGCACACAATAAATGGTGACTTCTACAGACAGATCAATCATCACAGTGTAACATCATTGGTACAATGGTCAGAGTCCTACTATTTTTTGCTTTTGTGGGCATAATGCAATTGGTGTAGATCTCAGTGGTGAATTGCCAGAAGACGTCAGTGCAGTCATTTGTTGTTGTGTGCCAAGTTGACTCAGTGTGGAACATCAAATTTCTATAATGAATGCTTTGTTATTGTTGACACATGATCTATCCTGATTCTTTCAATTAGTGATTTCCAGAAGATTGTGTTGTTAGCAGCCATGCTCAGATTTTGCAAACTCATGGCTGTGGCTTCCCTTATCAAGTAAATCCATTTTTATCTGTACCTTCTCTTTTTCTGTTTTATTCAGGGGTTTTTTAATCATTATTTTTTCCAATGAGTCTTCTCTTCTCATGAAGTGCACAAACAATAATAGCTACAGTCAAGTCATTTTTGTTTTGTGGGAAGGTTCAGGCTTGTGTTTCACTAATGAGAATAACTATATGCTGTCAAGTCAATTCTGATTTATGGCAATGATTTACAGGCTATTCTAGAGAATACACAGAATGTACAGGAATGGTTTGCTATTCCATTCTTCTGGGGGGGCCCTGGAACTGTGAAACTTTTCCATGACTATAGAGCAAGGGTTGGCAACCTATGGCCCATGGGCTGAATCCGGTCTGTGTTGGCAAATAATCTGGTCCCTGCCATCACTCCAACTGCCGCTGCCGCCAATAGCGGCAAAAGTGGCTGCAGATCCATTTACAGTGGCTGTGGACATGTTTATGGCAGCTATAAATGCAGTAAATGCAGTAAATGCAGCTGTAAGTGCATACATTTACAGCAGTCAATGCAGCTGTAAATGCATACAGCTGTAAATGCGGATAGGTTTGCAGCAGCTATAAATGTGTTTGTGGCAGCCGTGGACATGTTTATGGCAGCGTTTACAGTGGGAGACCACCACTCCAGCCCTCTCAACTGTCTGAGGGAGCATGATCCAGCCCCCAACTTAAAAAGGTTGCCGACTCGCGCTGGTGGATGATCTTTGGTGACAGCGGGATGGTGGATATCTGTCCGTCTTGGCTCTGCTTGACCTCTCAGCAGCTTTCAATACCGTCGACCATGGTATCCTTCTGGAAAGGTAATAAGGATTGCAGATCCAGGGCACTGTGTGGTTCTGGTTTTCCTCATGTCTGAAGGGCTGGACCCAGTCGGTGTGGTGGGAGGGGAAGAGGTCCAGCCCTAGGCCCCTCCAATATGGGGTGCCTCAGGGCTCGGTGCTCTCACCTCTCCTATTTAATATCTACATGAAGCTGCTGGGTGAGATCATCCATTCCCACAGGGTGAGGTATCATCAATATGCAGATGATACCCAGTTATATATCTCGGTCCGTGGAGATCCAAGCGATGCCTTGGAAGTCCTTTCCAGGTGTCTGGAGGCTGTCTGGGTCTGGATGGGAGACAATGGGCTACAACTGAATCCTGGCAAGACTGAGTAGCTATGGGTCAGGGGTCCTGCGTTATCTTGGGAGCTACCATCTTTGGTTCTGGATCGGACTGTTCTGCCCCAAACAAACTCGGTGCGTAACCTGGGGGTCCTCCTAGACTCAGGACTCCTGCTCAAAGAACAGTTGGCAATTGTGGCCAGGAGGGCTTTTGCACAACTTCGTGTCATACGTCAGTTATGCCCGCTCCTAGATCGGAATTCCTTGCTCATGATCACAAATGCTCTGGTCACCTCCAGACCTGATTACTGCAATGCTCTCTACATGGGGCTGCCCTTGATGACCATTCAGAGGCTACAACTGGTCCAGAATGCAGCTGCCGGGGTAGTGATGGGTTGCAGGCATTACACACTTGCCTCACCACTGCTTCGGGAGCTGCACTGGTTGCCAGTGTGCCTCCAGGTGCAATTCAAGGTGCTGGTAATTACCTTTAAAACTACATGGTAGTGGGCCAGGATACTTAAGAGACTGCATCACCCCAAGAACATCTGTCCATCCCACCAGAGCGGCTCTCAAGTTGTACCATAAGCTAAAGAAGCACATCTCTCTAGCACTAGAAGGAGGGCCTTATCTGTGTCCACTCCGGCCTATGGAACCTCCTGCCAACTGAGTTGCAGCTCCAGACAGAGCTGCTGCCCTTCAGGAAGGGTATAAAAACATGGCTGGTGGGGCAGGTATGGGGTACTAGCCACATGATGACCCAAGCCTGTTGGTTGATTTGATTTCCCCCCGCCCCTTAATCTTTTAATTTTTAACTTGTTGAATTCTTTTAATATTTTAACCAAATTTTTAACTTTGTGGGATTGTTGTGTTTTAATGTTGTTCTATCACATCATGTTAAACTGACCTGAGTCGCTCTGCAAGTAGAGCAGCATATAAATGCAAATAAATAAATAAATAGAGGCTCGTTGCCCTCTCAAGAGGCATAGTGGGGAATTGAAATCCCAAACTCTGGCTCCACAGCCAGATACCTAAACCACTGATCTATCTAGCCAGCTCACTTTAATCTGGCATTTGTCTTTCTAATAGTCCATCTGATTTGTAAAGCTCTCTTCCATCACCACATTTCAAATGGATCAATTTTCCTGTGCCCCCCCCCTCCCAACCCACACACACACTGTCTGGCTTTCATATCCATACATTGTGACTGTGAAGCACATGATAGAAATTATATTCCCTTAGTTTCCAGTGACACATTCGTACACTTATAGATCTTTTCTAATTCCTTCATTGCTGCTCTTCCGAGTCTCAGCTTTCTTCTGACCTCCTGGTCACCATCTCCATTTGCATAGATGATTGAACCAAGTTATAGAAAATCTTTAACAATTCCAGTTTCTTAATTGACAGAATGAAAGTAATGTAATTCTTCTGCAGACATGTTTGCCTTCTTAACATTCAACTGTAGTCTTGCTTTTGTACTGTCTTCTTTGACCTTTGTCAAGCATTGGTTGATGTAATTTCCGCCAGTTGTATGGTGTCAATTGTGTTCCTTAAATTATTGATATTTATTTCACCAATCTTCACTTCTCTTTAATCTAAATCTGATCCATCTTTCTGTGATATATTATGCATACAGATGGAACAGACAGGGAGTTAAAATAGACTTGTCTAACACTAACAAGATTAGAACAATATTCTGTTCTAAAAGTGGCTTCTTGTGTAGATTATAGGTTAGATGTCAGAACAATCAAATATTTAGGCACACCGGTTTCTTTAGAACAATCAAAGACTTTGTTTGAAGTATGGAATGATTTTTCGTTTAAATTCCTTGGTCTTTTTATGAGCAATACAGGATCTTTTCTTTTTCCAAATCTAGCTTAACTGCTAATTAAATCTATATCAAAAGAGACAATCTTCTTCCAAGGTGGTCTTCCATTGTTAGAAATGGTTAATTCTTGCTAATACTTTGAATTTACTTTCTTGCTATTTGTCTCCATTGATAGAATGAAGCTACTGATTCATTTATTAATTTTTTTCAAGCAGCAGAAAAACTAGCTCGCTTCATCTTCCACTGAACACCCTCTACATATTTAAAGATGGCCATCATGTCACTTTTCAACTTCTCTTTTCCAAGCTCCACATACTAAGCTCTTTCTTCTAGACTCATGTGGCTTAGTTTCCAGACCTTTCACCATCTTGGTCACTACCACCTTCTGGACACATTCCAACATTATCTGGATCCTCCTTAAACTATTGTGCTTAGAACTGGACATATTGCCCCAGTTAAGGTGTAATCACTGAACTGATGATGCTAAAACAACACAAGTTATCCTCACACTCAGTTGCTAGCCACGTGTCTCTTAAGCAATGAAAAAAATGATATCCTGTTTTCTTCTGTAGTAATGTTCTAGGTATGTGGGAACAAACACAACTGCCAGCTTTGTTCTTCTTGAATCTTACCTTCCTCATTGAGGGCAAGACTCGTAACATCAGATATATGAGAATGCCAGGAAATAGGACCTAATTTGAGAACACACTCTTATATGTGGCTCACATCCCCTCTGCCAAATATTTTTACTTTAGAATGGCAAAAGAAAAAAGAAAAGAAAAAAGAGGTAATCTCAATTCAGAATTAAGGGTTGTGATAAAACTTCTCCCCTCTGGATTTGAAAGTCAAGGCAGGATGGTCTAGCGGTTAGACTATTGGACTAGAACTTGAAAGTTTTGGATTCAAACCTTCACTGATACGTGAAATCACTGGGCAATTGTGGGCCTCACCCTCTCTCTGACCTACCTCATAAAGGCTATTCCAGGGGTGCCCAAACTTTTCGGGCCACAGGATGGTCATATGATTGAGTATGACAGTCACATGGTTCCTCCCACCAGAAGCAAAAGTAAAATACGTTTACGACAGCTACGGGTAATTTACAGCAATGTTATGCACTTGTGCAGGTGTGTTATGCACATGTGCACGTGCGTTTTACTTCCACTTCTGGGAGTGGCATGGGCTGTGTGGGCTGGATGATTTGGTGCTGTGGGACATAATTTCTGCACCCCTGGGCTATTCTGAGGATAAAAAAGGGAGGAGAAGAGCCATGTATAAAATGAGCCACGTACAAAATAAGAGGCAGGATATAAGAATAACTTGTAGTTAAGGTGCTCAGCTTGATGATCAGAAGGTCAGCAGTTCGAGACCCGAGAACTGCATGAGAGAATGAACTCCTGTCTTGTCCTGGTTCCTGTCGACCTAGCAGTTCAAAAGCAAGAAATTTCAAGTAGATAAATAGGTACTGCTTCGGCAAGAAAAGTAACAATGTTCCGTGCACTCCGAGGTCTAGCAGAGAGCACTGGCTCTTTGGTTGTAAATGGAGATGAGCACCACCCTCTAGAGTTGGACACAACTGTATTTCAAGCAAGGGAGACCTTTACTAATAAATAATAGTATATATCTAAAATAAGATGAAGATTGCCAGTACCAGGGAGAGAGAGAGTCTGTCACTTAGTCCATGGAGATTAGACCAACAATAAGCATGTAGTTTCTTAGCAAGCAATTGTAGAGAACTGTGTCTCCATATTATCTACTGTATCTCTGCTTGCTCTGGGAGCCAATTTTGGTAAAAGAAAGGTGACTGACAGCATGCAAAATCAGCTGTTTTCCTCCTTCTTCCATCTCTACTAAGAGGCATCCCCCCTAGCAGCTGGCTTAGCTGTTTGAAGATGCAAATGTCACCCAAACCACTATAGAATCAACCAGCCTTTGAATTTGGGCCTAAACCTCTTTGACTCCTGACACGCCTTGCCTAATTAATGTATGAAACATCCATTTGAACAGATCCTCCACATAATTAATGGGGAATTATTTTAATGAACATTCTCCAGGTAGCATGACATGCTCAGCCCCTGTTGTCAGTGGATTCCCTACGTCCCTCACTCTGGCACACGCATATGGAAGAGCCTGGGGCACCATTGCAGGCGATGCTTCAAATGGAAATGCGGGCTTGAGCATTAACCCCATAGACATCAAACACAGCCATTAAAAGCTTTAGGGTGCGGGGGAAGGAGGTGTCAAAACATGTGGGAGGGACTCTTTCTGGAGAATTGGTGGAACTGAAGAGCAGCTTTTTGATTGTGGTCTTCTCCTCAAAGCATTTGCCTCAGTCTAATGGCCTGTTGGGAGGCAATTGTTCCCTCGTCTAGACACCAGCTGATAAAGATGGTGCTGGTCAATTGAAATCAATGTGTGAGATTCAGCATCAGCTTGGCATCCTTCTCTGTTGCTCTCCCCTTCAAGTGCCAGCATGTGTCTGCTCTTAACAGCTGGAATTTCAGCCAGGATCTGAGGGAACTTAGTGAGCTGGAAAGCATTTTGCTGCCTGGGGTGGAACTGCAAATGGCATCCATCTCCCCAGGTAAAGGTGTATAACATCCAAGGCTGGTGAAGCTGTTTCAGTATCTGACACGGGCAATCCTATAAGGACATCTCCTTGGGGCTAAATCAGGGGTGGCCTATGCCGCCTGCAAGAAGCTGACACACCCCACACATGGACAAATGCTGCCATAAATGCACCCGTAGCTGTCATAAATGTGTTTATGACAGCCACAGATACATTTTACAGTGGGAGGAACCAAGTGACCTGGTCGCTCAACCATGTGTGAAAGGTTTGGGAATACCTAGGCTAAATATGTAACAGTGCCTAAATAATTACTTGCTGCCATTTCTTAACATCCAAACTTACTTCATTTTACAGCTAAAGGAAGAGTAAAGTTTAAAGCAGAGGTCTGGTTCCACTCCCAACACCCAGCTGCAGGGGCCAGAGGCAGGCTGCTCCCACTGCTGACAGTTTTGACGTCAGCAGCGGCAAATTGTGCTTTGTCCCTGCTGCTCTGTTTCCCCTATTCAGCGATGTGATTGGCTCTCTATGTCAGCTGACATAGAGAGCCAATCACATCGCTGAATAGGTGTTTCCCCTATTCAGCGATGTGATTGGCTCTCTATGTCAGCTGACATAGAGAGCCAATCACATCGCTGAATTTTTGGAGCCATTTTTTGCTCCTTTTTTTTTTAAAATGCCTGCTGCAGAAGAGAAATCGGGACAGCCGGGACGTCATGGGGGAATTCCGTGACCATTTTCCTAAAAATGGTAACTCGGGATTCCCCCTCTCAAATCGGGACTGTCCCGGAGAATCCGTGACGGTTGGCCGCTATACTCTTGTCAGTTGAGACTGTCACAACATTATGGGATACTGTGAAGAGACATGGAAAAGCCACACAACATTCCTTGACTCCAGAGGGAAAAGAAGCTATGAAGTGTGTTCTTTTTCACTGTGGAGTTTTTCACAATGTATGTGAAATGCACAGTACTGTATTTCAGATTCAGTCTGCAAGATCACCTGTTTCCTAGGACCAGGAGGAGTCAGAATTCCCATGGTTGCAATCCAACTTGAGCAGTCCAAATAAGTGAGTTGAAGGAATTGTTTGCCTGTCCCAGAAAGGTCCTGGTTCAAGACCTAAGTGATGCCTCAGCTTCTTTTGCTGACCATTTTCTTTCTACAGGCAACACATCGACTTTTCTGCCCTCAGGCAGTCTTTGAGTCCTTTCTCCCTACAGACCTTTCCTTTAAAAAAAAAAGAAGAAGAAATTCTTTGTCTTGTTTCTTTCACAATGCTTGTTTTCAGGCCATTGTCTCTTCTCATTTTCAACAGGAAAGCTGGGCAACCTTGTTAAAGTTTCAATAGCAAGACTTGGAACACGGCTGAGAATAAGAAATTCTGTGAGTACTGATCACATTCCTAGGAATAGAATATTTGTGAACATTCCATAGCACCACAGCAACTTAATGTTTGGAATAAGGATGGCCCTGTGCTGAGGATCAGTTTTGAAGATGATGATAATGATGATTGCATTTTTATGCTGAACAATAATGACTCAAGATCTTCAGCAGCCTAAAGCATGACACAACAATTTGGAGAAAAGAGTGAGTTTACCAAGAACCAATGAACATTTTTGAACTAGACACCATGTTTCTGGATAAACCATGGGCAAAGGAATAATAGCTGAGGGGCAAGAAACCTGTCTGATGTCTCCATTTAGAAGAATAAAAAGGCAAGAAGTGGGAAAGACTTCTGTCTGATACCCAACAAATTTGCTGTCTGTTAGAGGTGATTTTACTAGACTAGACAGATGATTGATATGCATTGGTATCCTTATAAGGCAGGGGCATCCAAACTATGGCCCACGGGCCTAACGAGGCCCATGCCTTTCATTAATCAGGCCCACAGTGAGAACCCAGGCACTCTGTGGACTGCCCCCACCTGCCCCCACCGCCTGACGTCCCAATACATCACCGGCGGCAGTGCCGGCACTGGCAGCGATCGTGCTTCACCCCTGCTGGTCCGATCAGCCTCCACTCATTCCCAGCACTGCAGAAGCCTTTAGCAGCACACCAGGTTTACCCTTCCAGCGCTGTGGTTTTTGAAACAGAGAAGGCTCAGAAAATTTCTTTAACATGGCAATCCATGTTGCTATAGGGTTCTGCAGTGCTGGGAATGAGCGGAGGGTGAGCAGGGGCAATGCCAAAGCACAATCACTACTGCCACAGCTGCTGATGTCAAAACAGTCAGCAGTGACAGCAGCCCACCTCTGGCCCCCACAACTGTTATAAGGCATATATGTTATAAGGCACCAATGTTATAAGGCATATATTGTCATACCACCCAGGATACAATCACTGTCACATGATTACAGAAGCTAACAGGATTGTTCTTGTCCTTGCTTAGTTCTTGGGTGGAAGTTCACCAGAAAATACCAGCTATCTTTAGACAGAGGTAGGAAGGAAACCTTCTTGACACCTTAGAGCTGGGTTTCTCAACCTTGGGTCCCCAGATATTCTTGGATGTCAGTTCCTAGGAGCCCTGATCAACAGTTATATTGACTTGGGCTACTGGGAATTCAGCTCCAAGAATATCTGGGGACCCAAGGTTGTGAAACACTGGCTTAGAGAATCTCTGCCTGTCAGAGTTGATGACAGTGAACTAAATGGATGAACGGTCTGCCTCAGGGTAAGACCACCTCTCTTGATCCTAAGGCAACTTCCTATGTTATAGTATCATTCTATAATTTTTACATCACTTGACAAGTTGCCTTTTTGGACTATGAATTCCAGGAATATGCAGACAGTGTGACAGGGAAATTTGGGGAGTATTAGTCCAAATAGGTTACCTTTCAATGCTCTGATTTTAGGATGAGCCTCCTCGAAGATTGTGGCTTTCTTGAACCACAATTGGGCGTACCCTGGTAATGGCAATCTTGTGTTGCTGGCTAATCTTTCTCACACTAGATCAGGCGAAGGAAACTGTAGAATGAACTCACCAAAGGGTGCATTCATTTTGACAGCTTCAAGTCTGGCCTAGACATGGAAGAAGAATGTCATCTGAATGTCTTGTTAAATGGCACTGTAGGATGCCTTTACAAGTGATGGTCATTCCTGAGATGCCACCAGATTTGGCCAAAAACAACACACAAAGTAAATCTGAAGGTTGCTCCCTGAGTTATGACATACACACCCAGCATTGCAAATACCTTTTTCATATGCCAAAGTCATTGTTCTGCCTTAGCAAGTCCCTGAAATACTGTGGGCTCCATGTGGAATGAATCAGACCTTCCAGCTCACGCTCCCTGGATACCATTAAGCATGACAGAAATTGACAGGATTGGCAAAAAAATAATAATTCTTGGTTATCATTTTGCTTGAGGGGGGAAATCTGGTCCTATGAGGCAGATGTTTAGTCAGGGTGAAGCTGCAGATGCCAGGGCCCAATCCAGTGAGCCATCTCCATGGCTCATCTTCTCAACACAAGGACCACAAATGTTGGGAATCTGCCATCCACAGCTCTATTTGAATGAAAGGTCAAACTGGCTAATGGGTGCCCTGGGATGGCAATAGCAAAGGGCCTTTAACCACCAGGCTGGTTAGAGAAGTGGGGAAGGGGATCAACAGAGGGCAAAGAACATTAGGAGAGATGAATGCAGTCTATGTGCTCGTTTGGGTCACCTGTTTTGTCTTAGAAAGTGACCCAGTCTTGTCTCACAGCCATGCTGCTCCCTTGCCATTCTGAGTATAGAAGTGTCAAGCTGCATTAGCATATGGCATTGCCATCCTGGCAGAAAGGGATGAAAGAGGTGGCAGACGACTAGCCTTGCCTGGATATATTTACCAGGTTGCTAATGAGAGGGTCTCTTGCCAGATTCAGAACAGAACAGGCTGCAGAGAGCCTGAAAAGACAGGCTGCCCTTCTGCCTTGTAACTGCGTCCCACATGGTGTGTTTAAAAACGACCTGCAGATTTTAAGGGTTTATGGTTGCAATATCTGTGTAACAAGGCACAAATGGAACTGAGGGGAGGGATGGGGAGAAGTCTTCTGGAAGCTGAAACCCCAAACAATAACATTTCTTTGTTATATCAGAAAACAAAACAAAATAAGAGCTAATTTAGAGCTAATTTAGAGCTAATCTGAATAATCTATTGTTGCTGATGGCTGTGGGAAGCTGTATTGTTGTGCTTGCTTCTTGTCTGTCATTTTGCTTGAACACACCCTGCTCCCTTTGGCCCCTGAATTTGATGTATAAAAACCATGCCTATAAGTTTCACTCCTTGTCTGAAGAAGTGGACTTGATCCATGAAAGCTAACAATAAAAATATAGCAGTTAGTATTTAAAGTGCTACAGTGTTTTTTATTTTGTTTTGTTTATTTTGTTTTGTTTTCTGATATGCCTAACATGGGCTAACATGGCTACTATTAAAAAAAAATTCTTTGTTAATTATTTAATATTAAAATTTAAAAAACAATAGACAACAGGAAAAACACTTTTATAACCAGTTTCTCCCTCTTAGCATCTATCCATAGGTCAAGACACTGAACTTGATGACGGGAAGGTTGGCAGGTCAGAAGTTTGAGACACAAGTGCTGCACGATGGAGTAAGCTCAGTAGTGGGATGTCAAGAATTTTACTACTCCACCGTGACGTCATCACAGTGTGGGCGGTGCCAACGTCATGATGTTGTGGGTGGGGCCAAAGAAATATATATATAAAGTAAAATAAAAATAAGTACACACACGCACACACATCTCAGCCCACCCACCCACAACACAAACTTGTAAATAAATTAAATAAATTAACAAATATAATAAAAATTACATTAAAATACACCCCCACACCCCCACACCCCAAACATCAATCAACCCACCCACCCCAAACACAAACCTGTCACTTACCTGTTAGTATAAGTGCCTGGGCAGCACCATGTTGCAAGATGGATATGGTCATCTTACCAGTTCTCTAGGATAATATGCCTTAATGTAAATGTAAAACAACTGTACCTCCTTAAGGGTTCTCCAGTTGGAACAGCAATTGGAACACCACAGGTGTAGCTTATTGATGAGGTAACGCCAAGACTTTGCTTAAAAACCCCAAGCCAGGCTGCCAGGCCTTTTTAGGAACTGTGGTAGTGCGTGGTAGGTATTAAATACACACAGACACACCACATCCAAAGGTGAGTCACTTACCCTGGGGAGCAAGCTATAGGGAACTTCAGACTAGCAGCTTCTCTTCCTCCTCCCTGCTTGGGAGGAGAGCAAGGAGGCCGTGCATATGTGTCAAGCACTGTTGGCGTGCATGCACACCAAGTGATTGGTGCGCATGTGCAGTGGGGGAACCAGTGAAAATGTAAGCCCCGAAGGTGGTTCCCCCCCACAAGCTGCTACCAGTTCTCTGGGACACTGGGGAAAGTTACTACCGGTTCTGACGAACTGGTGCGAACCTGTTATATCCCATCACTGAGTAAGCTCCCTTCTCTGTCCCAGCTCCTGCCAGCTAGATCCTAGTCTTGTAATTTTTCTGTTCCAGCATGCGAACTTTCAATTCTTGTGTAAAGTGACTGTTGACACTCAACAGACTACACAACAGTGAACAGAGATGGGAAGTAAACTCTGCTACAAACCCAAATGCCAGCTATCCTCCCACATTTACTCTGACAACACAATTACAAAACACAACAATGTCACACACAACATTAAGGGCAAATTTACTTCTTCCTCTGCTAATGTGATTTATAACATCTTTTGCTAAAAAAGCCTCTTTGTGCATAGGGCAAACAGCACAATCTCTGCACAACATAAATCAGACATCAAAAATGGCAATACACAAAAACCTTCTTTCAAACCACTTTAATCTACCTGGACACTACACAATACTTGAAAGTTGCCCTTCTGGAACAGAAAAAAACAACCAAGACTAGGTTCTAGAGAGAGACAGCAGAGATTAAATACATGCATATGCTGGACACCTATCTCAGGGATTTAAATATTAGTTGTGGGTTTTTTTGGACATTATCAAATTTGATGCACCACAATTAACATGCTGCAATTTTGCTTGGGTCACTCAAGCCATTGTCAATAGATGCCAACTCATTGGCAAATGTGCAATGCCACAATGTTTGTTTTGCATCCATCCTTTGGATGTGATGCATCGCCTTGCAAGAAACGTTTGTTTTGCAACCATTTGCAACTCAACAGGACCAAGCTTTACAACAAATTTGACAAGCAACCAGGGATTTTCCAGTACAGTATTGGCAGTTGTAAAAAAAAAACCCCTACATTACTTTTCTGTTAGGCTTGCCAACCATTGTGTGCTTCTGTACCTGATGTGTATAAATTGATGCAATGAGGTCTCACTGTTATGTCTGACAAAGTGGACTAAAATACAAGAGTTAGTCTTTAAGGTGTCTTTAAGGTGCTCTGATATACTTGCACAGACTAATGCAGCTACCACTTCAAATTTTTAAACTAATTTGTGTCATGATCTTGGTTCCCTAAGTTTAGTATTTACTGCACTCTTTTGCTCTGTGTGTGCGCTTGCTTGACATTCTGTAGAGATTAGTCATTCTGTAGTGTAATGAGTTTACTCACGGCTAGGAGAACTGGTGGAAAGAAGAGATTCCTTCATAACCTGATTGCAACCTTTCCACCTGTTTGACTCTTGAACTTCCATATACAGAGATGGGGGGAGGGTGTCCTTGAGAGATAAGATAAAGATCTAGCTTTGAGATACCTAACATTCCTAAGGTGGGAGCAAACTACTCTTTAAGCTTTAAAAAGCTCAGCTGAGGCTTATCTTTATGAGGGGAGATTTTCATCAAGGGAGGTGTACCAGAAAATACCCCCTTTTAAATGGTGCTTCTTCTGTTAGCTTTGTACCCACTTAATTGACTTTTAGTACACTTATAATGGCGATTCTGGATCTGAGGGAGAAAGAAGAATTCAAAACAATTGAACCTCATGGAATTGCAAAAATGAAAGTGAATATGTGGATTGCATGCCTTGCTGTAAGATCATGGGCTGGAATCCCTAAGGAGGAGGGCAAGAGACTAACCCAGTGACACACCCACCCACCCACACACACACACAGAGCTTTTTCTCTCTATGGAATGCTGTGCAGCCATTCTGCAAAATGTGAGACTTGTGGAAGGAGGGCCCCAGAGTGTTTTCCCTGGAACCTTTAATGGTTAATTTCTGCTTTGAAATGCTTGCTGATCTTTTGATGAACTGTATCCTGTATGTTAAATGCTTTCAATATATTTCTTGCAGAAACTTGGAGTGGTTCTTTGGCCTCATGCTACCTTTTCTGCACATATCCGAGGCTTGGGTGGACCAGGCAGGGAGCTGCAACCCAAAAGAACATTGGGGCCTACTCGAGAGGCAGGTCCCTTCTGTTACAGGAAGAAGAGGAGAGCCGGCATCATGTAACTGAATGGGACTTTGATTCTGTACCTTGACTATGGACTTTGAAAATACTTGGAACTTTTTATTTCTTTGCTTTACTTTTGCTGCTATGGAAAACAACTTGGGAAATAAAGTATTTTTCAGACTTTGGGCATAGCTGTGACAATCTATTTCTGCTTCAACCACGCTACTTTGGAAACAACTGCACTCCCTGGAACAAGGTGAACCCATGATCACTGGGTCCAGTGGAGAGGCAGCAGTCGCTGTAGAGGGAGGTGTGGAAGATTAAATCCTTTTACAGATTCTGCCACACTAAAGCTTAAGTGCTTGTTCCTCTCGGATTGTCTGGCATTCATGATAATTTGTAAATCTGCTTGATTTCACTCAATTCAGGAACTCAGTCTGGTCCAAAAGAGGCTGGTCCAGAAATTTTGTGGACTATCATCTTCATTGACAACATCAGCTACTGCATCATCATCTGCAATACATCCTGCCTGGAGGTCAAGTAAAAACACAGAAGTGACATGTGGTAGAACAGCCAAATGGTTCACTAGGAAGTGTTTGAGCTGGATCTATAGATTTATTTGGAAAACAGGATGTCATACTCAGCTACAGCATGTGAGTTTACCGGTGCTACAAGAGAATCCCTTAGGAAGCTTCTTGTGTAGGTAAGCACAGATGGTGAATGTAGATCTGTCGAAATGGATCTTTGAAGAACAAGGTGATTTGCATGAAACAATTATGTGTAAAGGAATGTTAAATTGACACAGATAAAGGTAACCTTTGAACTTTTAAAAAATCTGGAAAGCGAAGATTACTTTCATTCATAATTAAGAAAGAACAATACTCATGTGACCTGATGCCAGTTAGAAGAACCAATTACAGTACAGACAAAATCCATTAAAGGTTGGAAGGACAACATCGTTTATTATAGGAAAAAAGGAATAGAGGTAGATTGCTTTATCTAGCCCAGTGTATTCAGCTCAAACTAGCAGCATGTCCCCCCCCCCAACCTACGCTACTGATTCACACCACTTCCTGCCTATGAATGTGAGCAAAAGAATTCTACAATTGGCATACTCTACTTCCCTCTTGTGAAAATTAAACTGCATTTGATGTTCCAATTTGCCTTTCTCCAAACAACTCCAACAGTTTCTAAAGCAGCAGATATTTCATCAGGTATGCTAACATTATTATATATTGATGACTTGTGCTCTCAGCTTCGGTGATCAACAGTCATAATTTGTTTTTGGCCAACTAGGTTATATTGTTTGCCCTTTAATTATGCTAAATTGATCTAAACTGCTTAACTAGTTTGAAATTGGTTTAAAAAGTATTGAGTGTATATCACTCAATAGTTTAAATATAGAATAATAATAATAAGATGTCATCAATATGCTTCAAGTTACAGTGATATTCTCCTGGATTTACAAGTACAGAATACTTAGAAGTTGTTTATCATTTTCATCTTCTAGAGATGTTCTGGGTTTGTGCATCTTGCCCAAGTCTAGGCTGACTCTTCCCAGGAGACAAAGTGGGGTATAAAATTCGCAATCTCTGGATCCTAAGGAAGGCTGAGCACAGAAGAATAGACACCTTTGAACTGTGGTGCTGGAGGAGACTCTTGAGAGTTCCCTGGACCGCAAGGAGGTCAAATCAGTCAATCCTGAAGGAAATCAATCCTGACTGCTCATTGGAAGGACAAATACTGAAGATGAAGCTCATGTACTTTGGCCACCACGTGAAAAGGGAGGACTCACTTGAGAAGGCCTTGATGCTGGGAAAGATGGAAGGCAAAAGGAGAAGGAAGGGGATGAAGTGGATAGATGGAATCATTGATGTGATGGGTGTAGATCTCGCTGGGCTGCAGAAGATGGCAGAGGACAGAGGAGCCTGGCGTGTGGTGGACTAGACTGTGCAACTGAACAACAACAACTAGCATGACTGAGTTTCAGTGAGCTGAAACCTTACTATCAGTGATGGGATGACACCGGTTCTGACCGGATCCACAGAACCGTTAGGAAGATTTCCGGAGGGCTCTCCGTGGGGGTAATACCGTTTTTGAGGCGTCCGGATCGGACGCCTCACCGGGAGGAAAAAAAAAAATTGGAGCAAAAATGGCTCCAATTTAGTGCGCATGCGCAGAAACTCAATCTGACGCATGCGCACTAAATTGGAGCCATTTTTGCTCCAATTAAAAAAAAATTGGATCCGGCCGCCCCTGACTGGAGCCTCCTGTGGAGCCGCTTGCCGCCGCTTGCTGCTGCCGTCGCCACCGCCACCCGTCGCCGCTGCCTGGTGCTTCTATCGCCACTGCCACCTCCTGCCATCGCTGCTGCCGTTGCCATCGCCATCGCCGCCGGAACCGAGGAGGAGGCGGGGCGCTCCATGTTGGCTCCAATTTAAAAAAAAAACGGACCCGGAGCCACTGCCTGCTGCTACTGTCGCCGCTGCTGCCGCCTCCCGCCATCGCCGCCGCCGTTGTCGTCGTCGCTGCTGGAACCGGAGGAGGAGGAGGCGCGCTCCGCTGGCATGGGGTGACGGCGGCAACGGCGGCGGCGATGGCGGGAGGCGGCAGCAGCAGCGACAGTAGCAGCAGGCAGTGGCTCCGGGTCTGGTTTTTTTAAAATTGGAGCCAACATGGAGCGCCCCGCCTCCTCCTCCGGTTCCGGCGGCGATGGTGACGGCAACGGCAGCAGCGATGGCAGGAGGTGGCAGTGGCGATAGAAGCACCAGGCAGCGGCGACGGGTGGCGGTGGCGACGGCAGCAGCAAGCGGCAGCAAGCGGCTCCACAGGAGGCTCCAGTCAGGGGCGGCGTGCCTTGCCGTGTGGCCCCGGGCCATGAGGGTCGTCAGCCCCAAGAAGGGTAAGTGAGGGTTTTGTGTTTGGGGTGGGTGGGTGGTTTATGGTGTTTTGGGTGGGTGGGTGTATTTTTATTTAATTTTTATTTTATTTCTTTATTTATTTTATTTCTTTAAGTTATTTACGGGTTTGTGTTGTGGTTGTTTGGGTGGGTGGGTGGGTTGAGGTGTGTGTGTGTTTGTTTGTTTTAATTCTATTTTATTTATTTATTTAATTTATTTAATTTAATTTTATTTTTATTTATTTTATTTTTATTTTTGGCCCCGCCCATGACGTCGGCTCTCCACGACGTCATGACGTCATGACGTTAGCTCCGCCCCACTATGATGACGTCATGGTGGGGTAGAAAATTTTTTGTCATCCCATCACTGCTTACTATGGAATAAGGGATGAAGAGTTTGATTCATCTCTACACCTTATAGGACAGGAAGCAACCTTTGGGTCCTGGACTAGTTGCATGATCCCAAAGGATCACCAGAAGTAGTAACTTGTAAATCACTTTTGAGTATGCCATATCTAGACAAACTTGGAAAGGGTCACCATAGATCAGAATCAACCTCACAGCACATCATCACCATCATTTTTGATATAAAGCAAGATAGAAATACATAAATAAGGAATAAATTCAATTACAATGATAAAAAATATCCTTAATCTATTTAACAGTCTTGGCCAGCCACATGCAAGAAAAGTGTAATCAATAATAAGTGATGCCGAAATAATGAAATCTATTCATTTATCTGTTAACTTTCACCAATTAATTACATTGAGAAATGGTGCAGCCTTCTCATGAACAATCTCAAATTTTGGTTCACTAATAAATGCAGCTTTTCCCTTGGCCTTTGCTCATCCTATAATTCCCTTCTTCCCATGGAGGTCGGGAATATGATCTGTATTATTTATATAAACATAAATATATGTATAGAATGGTTTCAAGTTCTGTGTTGTTCAGGAGAAAGTAGATCAGCAGGCTGTCTCACAAATCCCATCCCAAGAGCCTGACACATACATCCTGAAGCAGATGCTCTATATTACAGACCCAGTATCTCATCATAAAAAGGTGTGTTCATTAAATCACACTCCCACTGCACTGCTTTATCTTTTATTGTACTCTCTCATGCAGCAGAGACTAGAGCCATGCACAATAAATTCAGAAAGTAGAACCACAGTCCAGGTTTGAGGTGATATTTCAGAGATTATAGCTTCCCTAAAAGAAAAACACGCACACACATAGACAAAACTCAACAAAGTAATTCCAAAAGAACACTGAAAATTGAACTCTACAGCAACCCTTACCATGCAATCAGCTTACTTTTAGTGAGAAATGTGATATCCATCATTTTGATACCGTGACCTTTTTTTTTACAGTTACAGACACATAAAAAGATTATCCATCTCGCCAATTTAAAAAAAGATAAACATAGGGATGGTGTAACTGTGGGATCTTCCAGATGTCCTCCCCCTCAGTCTCAGTTTTACATGGTTAATTACTAAGGAGTACTTGATATTTAGGCAAACTGAACTTTTAAACGTTGCATCTCTGAAAGAGTTCAGTATGAGAAACTAGAAATCCTTCGCAGAAATCCACTTCTCTGTCATGGCTTCTCTTCGTCAGGAAGACAAAAATCTGGACTAGAAATCTGGACTAGAAAGGAACTACACAACTGTAATGCTGACAGAAGGAGTTGAAATCGTGAACCTGTATACTTTGATTCAATCATGAATCCAAATGCAATCTAAAGCCAGGAAATCAGAAGAAGACTGAGTCTGAGAAAGGGAACAATGAGGCAATTTAAAAAAGATAACCAGAAGTAAGGATGTGACACTGGAGACCAAGACCAGGATCATCCACACTCTTACATTCCTGATCACTATGTAGGGCAGGGGTTCCCAAACATTTGGGGCTATGGGCCAGTTATGTGGTTCAGCAGGCCGGTCATTTGGTTCCACCAGAAACGGAAGTAAAATGCACCTTGCAATCTGTTTTACAACAGGATGAGATAGATTTTTAAGCTGTCATTTTCTCTGCTTCAACCATGGGTAGTCAAACTATGGCCCTCGGGCTGGATCTGGCCCCCAGCACCAATTCATCCAGCCCACGCCACCCTTGTCGCTCCTGGAAGCAGAAGTAAAATGCATCTGTACAGATCCAGACCACGGGCTGTAGTTTGGGTACCCCAAATGTAGGGTTTTCAAAGTAAGTGTGATATTTAAGGAGTGGTTTTATTACTCCCACTCCCTACTAAGTTTCTATGGCTGAGATGGGGAATTGAATCCAGATCTCCTGAGTCTTAGTCTTATTACTCTATCCTCCCAGGAATTGCAAGGAACTTCAGAACAAGCAAATAATCCATCTGATTCAGAGATCAATAACTTTGCCTAAGCTATATAACATGAGTGACAATTGGTTTAAAGCAACAGTTTCCCAAAATTTACAAATGTCTTCATATTCCAAATGGGAAAAGGTCCGGGGTGGGGGATGGGGATGGGGAACAATACCTTAAAGAAATCAGAAAAATGAGACATGCTGAAATAACAGTTCTGACTGTTTAATCTATCTAGGACCAGGGTTTCAAATACTTGAATCTTAAAAGGCTGGGTTCGGAACCCCATGTATTCAACCTGGTTGAGGATAATTTAGGGTTACCATCTCTTGTTTTATCAGAGGCTCCAAATCTTCACCAAATACAAACCAGCCAGAGTAATGGACAAGAATCAATAGGTTTTGGTTCAATTCCATGTGCTCAGCCATGGAAACTCACTAACATGGTGGTGGAAAACACTTCTTAAATACCTCACTGTCTTGTGAGCCCTATTAAGGTTGTGTAAGTCAATTCTGAGGGACTGCAGTGGCTTAGTGGTTAAGACATTGAGCTTGAAGACTGGAAGGTTGGAGTTCGATACCTGAATCCTGAGTGAGCTCCCGTCTCTGTCCCAGCTCCTGCCAACCTAGCAGTTTGAAAGCAAGAAATTGCAAGTACAGTAGATAAATGGGTACCACTTTGGTTGGAAGGTAAACAGCATTCCGTGCACTCTGGTGTCTAGGAATGCCTGCCACATGTTCATGGAAATGTCTGCAAAACGCAGACAACACTGGCTCTTTGGCTATAAACAGAGATGAGCATTGAACTCTAGAGTCGGATACAACTGGCTTTCAAGCAAGGATGATCTTTACCTTTACCTAAGTCAGTTCTGATCTGTTGGTAACTGGCAATAACACTGTTGCCTAGATGGCTCAATAACTCAGTGACTTCAATAACTGAAAGGTAGACTGTTCAATTCCTCACTGTGTATCCAAGGAGAAGACCTGTGTAACCTTGGGAAAGTGGCACAGTATTCCCAGAAGAAAGAAATGGTAAATCATGTCTGAGCACTTGAAATCCCTGGAAAGGATCACCGTAACTCAAGATCATTTTGACATTGTACAATTATGAATTATTGACTTGTCAATTGCAGGTAGACAAATATGTAGTGCTTTTCCTTTCTTGTCATTTTTTAAAAAATATTTTGCCAAAATTTGCAAATTATATTTACAGGATGGAAGGGATCTGTTTCCCAAAATGTAAATGGAATAAGAAATGGAAAAGTCATCCAATCTCTTATCTACAGGCCATGTTAGAATATTTATATCTCAACCCATGCATTTTTCTACACTTTCAAGGGCTAGCCTGTGAATGGAGAATGTGATCAAAGGGAAGAAAAGCAAAAGAACAGGCTTGAAGATTTGTTTTATATGGCAGGTTAATGAGCAGTTGTGAAACCCTTATGTTGAATTCAACCGCCTAGTCACTAACCCTCCATTGCTCTATAAAATATGTTCTTTCAGACAAGTCGCAGCAAGCTTATGAGCAGGTTCAGCTCTCTGGGGAACAGGTCAATGCAGCAGTAATTTAATACAAGAACAGAAAGGCTGTCATCTGCCCCTCCCGATTTATCAAGGATAACTACCAGGTTCTTGTATGGGGAAATGGCCCCTTTTTCACTGGCTTAATTGACCCTGATATGCAGTGGTCTATGTCTTGAAGGAAAGGAATCCAGAAATGCCCAGGTAATCCCACCTTTGACATGATACACTCTACATACACACCTCCCAAGGTTAGTCAAAATACCATTGTCTGACCTTACGTTTCAGGGCAACCACTCTATACGTGTTATGAAAAAATATACATGTACTCAAGGGAGTTCTTAGCAAAAAAATAATAATCATTTATTCTTGAGCTCCCCAGGTAGCACTTGAAGCTGCTCATTAGGAGCAGTATATCTTTGTTTTCCAATTTAATACAGTAATACCCCGGATAACGTTATGATTTGGTTCCACAAGTCATGACGTTATCCAATTTTTAGCAATGTCTGATGCATTCATCAAACAATGCTAAAAAACAAAAGCCCTGACTTCAGGGACAAACCGCTTTAAAGGCAGGCAGGGAAAGAAAGAGACCCGATCGGGTCTCTCTTTTCCTCCCTGCCTTTAAAGCCACCCCCCACCCGCAGCGGTCTCTGCAACTGCAGTAGGGTCAGGTCGTGTCTTTTTCCTCCCTATATTTAAACTACAGGGAGAGAGAGACTGTATCTCTTTCCCTCCCTGTATTTAAACTACAGGGAGGGGGAAAGAGAGAGAAGTGATTGGGTCTCTAGACCCAATCACATCTCTCTCTTTCCCCCTCCCTGTATTTTAAATACAGGGAGGGAAAGAGACACAAGCAGTCTCTGCGACTGCAGTAGGGTTGGAGGAAAGGCGTGTGCTTTTCCCCTGACCTTACTGCAGTCGCAGAGACCGCTGAGGGTGGGGGGTGGATTGGGTAGTTCTACCCAAACCACCCCACACTCGCAGACCATTGCCTTGGATAACGCTAAGAATCATTATCCAGAATCGTTGTCCGATGCAAGTTTTTTCCAAAAAACTTGCATTGTTATCTGATTCTAGCGTTATCCGATGCAATTGTTATCTGGGGTATTACTGTACTTTCAAATGTCTCTTGTATCCTAACCCTGTGGTCAACAGATCTTTGAGCAGGATGATATTTGCCAGATCTTGGAGTCGTTATTCAGCGAGGAGTCCACACATTGTTAGACATCTCCACAATAACATTCCACACTTGCAAATGGACTTGAGAAATCAAGTCCATTTGCATGCGGGTTTTTTAGCCAGCCATTTGGATATCACATCACAAGCTGGCTAGGTGGACCATGAAGTGTGCCATCCACTTTCATCTTGCCCAAGAGATCCAACGGTGAGTTTCAGTCCTAGCCAGTGATGGGACGTAACAGGTTTGCACCAGTTTGCCAGAACCGGTAGTAACTTTCCCCAGTGTCCTGGAGAACCGGTAGCAGCTTCTTCTCCTCCTTCTTCTTTTTTTTTTGGGGGGGGGAGACCACCTTCGGGGCTTACCTTTTCACTGGTTCCCCCACTGTGCATGCGCGCCAAGCACTTGGTGTGCATGCATGCCTACAGTGCTTGACGCATATGCATAGACTCCTTGCTGTCCTCCCAAGTGGGGAGGAGGAAGAGAAGCTGCTAGCCTGAAGCCCCCTATAGCCTGCTCCCCAGGGTAAGTGACTCACCTTTGGATGTGGTATGTCTGTGTGTCTTTTAATGTGTATTTAATACCTTTACCTATATTGATGTACTACCACAGTTCCTAAAAAGGTCTGGTGGCCTGACTTGGTGTTTTTAAGCAAAGTCTTGGAGTTACCTCATCAATAAGCTACACCTGTGCTGTTCCAATTGCTGTTCCAATCGGAGAACCCTTAAGGAGGTACAGCTGTCTTACATTTACATTAAGGCATATTATCCTAGAGAACTGGTGCGATGACCATATCCATCTTGCAACATGGTGCTGCCCAGGCACTTATACTAACAGGTAAGTGATGGGTTTGTGTTTGGGGTGGGTGGATGCTTATTTTTATTTTATTTTATAAAAACATTAATTGTCGTATTGGAGTAATTTGGTGCCATTTGCACACAAAACTACTCCATATTATTTACCTTGTTCTCTTGAGGTCCAAACTTGGTTAATCAGATAAATACTGTGGGTGGAATGTATCAGCTAGTCTTTGAAAGTCACCTATGCTAAGGCAGACTAAATCCATCTGTTGTTAGATGAATTCATAACTGGTTGAGCTATCCTTTCCAGAAAGTATTCAAGCTTCTTCTGAACTGTGTCCCTTCTGGATTTCTCCATACAAATATCGGCTACATTTTTGTAGTCTTCCTTGGGAATTAGACTCCATCCATCCATCCATTAAATTATGCTGCATATCTGGTATTGGCACTACTCTGGGGAGTCTACATCAATTTACAAAAACAACTACCGTAATTACCCCAATGGTCCCACATTAAATTAGCTTTTGACAAACAAATATTTAAAATAATTAAGTTAAATAGATAAAGGTGTCAACGGAATAGTGGCCATCAAGGAGAGATTTCTCACAGGGGAAAGATGTTCTGAAATACTTCTTTATAAGTCTCAGCCTCATCTAGTTTATGACAAATCTAAGGGGAAATAGCCTGGCAATACTATGCTGGAAGGGAAGTCTAGAACCATGGGACAATGGAAAAAGCCCTGTTTCTGGATAAAACCACCAGAACCTCCCTCAGGGTAGACACTCACAGGCCTTAGGCCTGGGAAGATCATGTTGTCTAGGCCAAATCTCTTTGAGAGAGGCAATCTATTAGAAATATAAAACCAATACCACAGTTTCTCCTCCCAATCCTTTTACAGAATTCTTGCATTTGGTTTATGATTCAGAATCATTTTCTATTGTCCTCATGTAATAATCTTTTTGTTTTTGAACTACAATTGGGTGTACCCTGGTAACGGCAACCTTGTGTTGCCAGCTAATCTTTCTCATACTAGATCAGTTGAAAGGAACTGCATAATGAACCCACCAAAAGATGGTTTCATTTTGGCAGTTTCATGTCTGGCCTAGACACAGATGAAGACGAAGTGCTTATACATACTCATAGTTAGAGCAAAAATCCCAAAAAGTCCATCTACAATTTTGAACAAGCTGAGCAATATGTGTACAAAATTTTCTACTCAATAAAGAACAGCCTTACATGATAGCTATACCTGAGATGCCTCCTTTTAAATATCAGTTTTTCTGAAAGTTCCGTTCAGCATTCTTTAGATGCTTTCCTCTTATCTTTCTTACAGGAATTGTTTGTGCTTAGATCTTGCATACTTCTCCTTCAAGAAACTTTCACTCATCAACATCCTTTTCTTTCAGTATTAATTACCACAGAATTTTACATAGCATTTATGTCAGTTCATTGTAATCAGCTTCCTTAGAGTCCAAAAATGTGCACCTGCAACTCCCAGGTTTTCTTTTTTTTTAATGTTTTATGGTCCCTTCCACCCTAGATTCCCACAACCTCTCACTCTACTTCCTCTGATTATGTTTGAATAAATTGTATGTAATTATTATACAGACCAGTTGTAATAAGAGTATATTTCCTTGCATTCTTTCTCCCTCTCTCTTTCTCTGTATTCTGAGCTGAGGCTAAATGCTTTTGGTGCATTTAAAAGGGGGAGTGCCCAACCTCCCATGCAGACAATAGTATATCTCTTTGTATAATATAATAAGTATATTTTTGTTATATTTCTTTGTCATTCTATCTGTAGTCTGGTAATTCAGCTGAACTTCTGTGCATCTCCTCCAAGGTCAACTTTGTTGGCAATTACACCATTTTATCAACTCCACAGAGTCAGATACTATCAAATTATGCTTTCGCTTATGCTCTTAGCAGCAAGGGCAAAAGGGAAGTCAACAAGGAGTAGTTCAGAGGGCATTTGGAAACAGGATATGAATACTGTACAGAAAACCAAAGACTCCCCATATGCTTGGTCCCTTGGCAACTAAAAGAGGTGGAAATTGGGCTGACTGTTGGCTTGCCTCAATGGCACCTTCTGTGCCTATTGGGAACTGCTTCACTGCCATGATGTTTCTTTGGCTCTACAGATGAACCTCAATGGCTTAAAACACTAAGCTTTTATTGGCTTAAAACACTAAGAACTTGGAAACAATTGCGTTTGGGGGGTGGGGGCTACAGTGCCCAGAAAGCTCCAGTCTGGATGCCTAGTTGGTCAGGTCTAGCTCTTTTTAAAACTTCCTGCAATGCCACAGGACAATGCTATAATTGCGGGAATAAATTCAAGGGTAAACACATTCAGTTACTGCACTGTTCCAAAGCCTGGTCCCTCCTTGCCAAACCCAGGCTGTACAAACACATCCCATGAAATAATGACTTTAGACTATATCTCCTGTTAGATGTAGGTTTCTGAGAGTTGTAGTTCTCTAGTACCCTATAACTATCATTGCTAATGTGGAGCAATTATGGTAGGGATGATTTATTATTTATTTATTTATTATTTCAACTTGTATGCCGGCCACTCGCAGCATGACTCAGGGCAGCTAACAAAGTAACAAGTAACAAAACTAGACACAATATCACAAAATATCATAAACAGATACTGACCAACAGGGGAGTTAAAAAAAGTCCCAGAAAAAGAAGAGTTCAAGGAGAGTCCTGACAATAGCACCTCCTTATCCAGTGATGGGATGTAACAGGTTTGCACCAGTCCGCCAGAACCGGTAGCAACCTTTCCCAATAGCCCAGAGAACTGGTAGCAGCTTTTGGGGGGAACCACCTTCAGGACTTACATTTTGACTGGTTCCCCCACTGCGCATGCGCACCAAGCACTTGGTGTGCATGCATGCCTACAGTGCTTGGCGTGTATGCACAGCCTCCTTGCTGTCCTCCCAAACGGGGAGGAGGAAGAGAAGCTGCTAGCCTGAAGCTCCCTATAGCCTGCTCCCCAGGGTAAGTGACTCACCTTTGGATATGGTGTGTCTGTGTGTCTTTTAATGTGTATTTAATACCTTTACCTATATTGACGTACTACCACAGTTCCTAAAAAGGCCTGGCGGCCTGGCTTGGGGTTTTTAAGCAAAGTCTTGGAGTTACCTCATCAATAAGCTACACCTGTGCTGTTCCAATTGCTGTTCCAATTGGAGAACCCTTAAGGAGGTACAGCTGTTTTACATTTACATTAAGGCATATTATCCTAGAGAACTGGTTAGGCAAAGACTTAGTACCTAACTTCTTTAACTGTTGAAAAGTTGAAAAGTGCCAAAATGAAGCCATCTTCTGGTGAGTTCATTCTGTAGATCCTTCCATCTGACCTAGTGTGAGAAAGATTAGCCGGAATAAGCTTTAATCTCTGGTTTAAAACCTGTGGTTGATTTGTGTTTGGGATGGGTGGGTGGGTGTATTTTAATGTATTTTTATTTATTTTATTTATTTACGGGTTTGTGTTGTGGGTGTGTGGGTTGAGGGGCATGTGTGTGCGTGTGTGTGCTTATTTTTATTTTATTTGGCCCCACCCACAACATCCTGATGTCATGATTTTAGCTCCACCCACACTGTGATGACATCATGGTGTGGTACTGAAATTTTTGACATCCCACCACTGGCTATAATGACTGAAGGAATATAATTGATCTGAAGATGAGTGATGGAAGGAAGGAAGGAAGGAAGGAAGGAAGGAAGGAAGAGGAAGATGAATAAAAGCCATTTTTAGATAGAACAATAGCCTGACCTATTCACAGAAGCCTCATCAGCTTGCTTATTTAGGAATAAATCTGCTCATAAACTGGGCCATATGTCAGGCTGAGCACAGAATAATAGACACCTTCAAACTGGAGAAGACTTTTGAAAGTCCCCTGGACTGCAAGGAGATCAAATCAGTTGATCCTAAAGGAAATCAACCCTGATTGCTCCTTGAAAGGACAGATACTGAAGCTAAAGCTCAAATAATACTTTGGCCACCAAATGAGAAGAGAGGACTCACTGAAGAAGGCCTGAATGCTAGGGAAGATTGAAGGGCAAAGGAGAAGCGGATGGCAGAGAATGAGATGGCTAGATAGTATTGTTGATGCCATGGGCATAGATGTGGGCAGACTCTGGAGGATTGTGGATGACAGACACCACATTCTGGAGCCTGGTGTGCTATGGTCCATGGCAGTGTTTCCCAACCTTTGGATTTGGGTCTTCAATTCCCAGAAGCCTAAGTCAATTCCCCAAAGCACTGATCAGCCAATGTACTGACTTAGGCTTCTGGGATTTGAAGTTCCTCTGTGGGGTGTGGGACCCACGTTGGGAACCACTGGTCCATGGGATTGATTGTACAACTGAACTACAACAAATAATATAATTAGCACTTTGACTTATCTTTACTAGGCCACTGTCACTTCCAATATTCATTGCCAGTATAACTGTCATCCTTTTTCTAGCCTCACTTGGTTCCTTCCATCCCAACATGTATTCTGAATCTAACAATTATGCTCCATGTGCTCCATCAAATGCACAATGGATCTTGGGGACATGATGAAAGGAACCTCATTCAGGCATCCCCTGGTGGAGTTTCTCCAGCAAAAATCCTTTGAACCCAGAGTAATTTCTGACATGAAATTTATTTATATATCAAATGGGTTGTAAGCCATGAAAGCTAAGAATGAAATAAATTTGTTACTCTTTATGGTGCCATGACTCTTTTACTTTTACAAAGAGTTTGACAAAAGCATGGAGACTGTACTTAACTAAAAGATTGAACCTCCATGTTCAGAGGTAGAATACTAGATAATGAGTCTTTGAAGAAGTCACTCTGGTTGTTCTACTTATTGTTATTCTTCTTGTTGTTGCTAAATTTAGATATCTCTATTTTTCACAAGACATCAGGGGAGCACACAATCTCCTGTGTTTATAGCATTGCTAGGTTGTAAGCCTGTGCCCATAGCATTGTTCCACTGGGGAAAAATTGGCTAAAGAACTGTATCCATCCTTTTCTCAACTGCCATACTGGTGAATCGTTTTTACCCTATAGGAACTGATACCTGATGATAAGGATCTCTGTGAGCAATTACTCCCTTGTATCAATTCATTACAAAATCCCCATGTTAATTCAAGTGATTTTAATTGTTTTGTAATCCATGCTGATAAGCACCAGTGTGCTGTAATTATATACTAAGGATATGCTGAAGACCGCCCTGGAGTTGGTTCCTAAATTATGAACTATCTTGTTTGATTCAGAAGGTAATAAAGTCCATTTGCCCTTTTGGGATCCTTACCAAATGAATTGCTATCCAATACTTATCCAATGAAAGCAATTCCTTTTTTCATCCTTTGTTCCACATAGAATGGACAAAGTAGCATAGTTTGCTTTCTGCGGCAATCACATTTGCTAAGTTTAAGTTTCTTCCATCCTATATCTGCATGAGGTTATTAATGTTGTCTGCAATGTCAATGTGAAATGTATAGGTATTTTCGCTTACAGCAAACTTTGGATGCATTTTTCTATACCATTTCCCCTAATATTTGCATAGGGAGAACTGTCAGTTTTGCCTGGGTCTGGTTGAGATGCCATAACAATCTAGTGGCGATCATTTGAAGTGAAGCAGCATTTCACTGGATTTGAGATTTTCCAGAGCTTTATTTTGCTACAACCCCCTAAATCTCCAGTCAGCATGGTCACTGACCCCACTAGAGAATGGATTCTAGCTCCATTTTTGTAGCTCCAAAAAGTAAGCTTTCCAAGTCAAGCTTTTTTAGATGGAAGTGCCCACTTCACACTATCCAAGAACCATTGTGAGACCAAATATCATTGCTTTGACTTGAGTCCTGGCAGAAAAATAAAATATGCACAAAACCACGGGCAGACTCCTATTGTAGATATATTCAGTGGTGGGCATCAGCAGGTTTGCACCCGTTTGCCAGAACCAGTGGCAGAAATTCTGGCTGGCCCCACCCATCCAAGTTTGGAAATAAAATAGTCCTAATTTGGGTGCAACGCAGGGTTTTCCCCCTGGCCACACCCAAAATACCACGTCCACAGTGTGATAGTAAATTTTTTTGGAGCCCACCACTGGATATATTCCAATATAAGTGTAAATTGTAGCAATAAATTGATGTTAATTATTATTCCTAATATCATGCCAGTGGTGTAATTTGTCACATGACTAGACATTTTGTTGTTGTTCAGTCGCACAGTAGATTCTGACCCTTTGCGACCTCATGGACCACTGTCCGCCAGGCACCTCTGTCCTCCACCATCCTCCTCAACTCGCTCAGTTCTGTTCCCATTGTCTCTACAATACCATCTAGCCATCTCATTTTTGGCCGCCCACTTTTTCTTTTGCCCCCCACCTTTCACAGCATTAAGGCTTTCTCAAGTGAATCCTCTCTTCTCATTTGATGTCCAAAGTACTTTATCTTCATCTTTACTATTTGACCTTCAAGGGAGCAGTCAGGGTTGATTTCTTCTAAGATTGATCTATTTGTTCTCCTCGCTGTCCAGGGGTCTGTCAAAACTCTCCTCCAGCACCACATCTCAAAGGCATCTATTCTTCTGCGCTCAGCTTTCCTAATGGTCCAGCTCTCACAACCATACATTGCCACCAGGAATACCATTGCTTTGACTAGATGAATTTTTGTTTGCAAGGTGATGTCTCTACTTTTCACTATGTTCCCCAGGTTTCTCATCGCTTGCCTCCCAAGAATCAGTCGCCTTTTTATTTCATGGCTGCAGTCACCATCTGCAGTGAGCTTTGATCCCAGGAAAGTAAAGTCTGTCACTGCTTCTACTTCTTCCCCATCTATTTTCCAGGGACTGATAGGGCCTGTTGCCATGATCTTGGTTTTCTTTATACTGAGTCTCAAGCCAGCTTTTTCACTCTCTTCTTTCAACCTAATTAGGAGCTTCTTTAGGTCCTCCTCACTTTCTGCCATTAGGGTGGTATCATCTGCATATCTCAAATTGTTGATGTTTCTCCCAGCAATTTTGATCCCAAATTGTGATTCCTCCATCCATGCATTGCACATTATGTGCTCTGTGTATAAGTTGAATAAGCAGGGTGACAAAATGCAGCCTTGTCTTACTCCTTTTCCTATTCCAAACCACTCCGTCATTCCATATTCAGTCCTAACTGTTGCTTCTTGATTCATGTACAGGTTTCTCATGAGGCATATAAGGTGTTCTGGTATTCCCATCTCTTTAATTACTTGCCACATTTTGTAGTGTAATCAATGAAACAGAAGTAGATTTGTTTCTGATATTCCTTTGTTTTTTCCATGATCCATCTTATGTTGGCGATGTTTTCTCTAGTCCCCCTGCCTCTTCTGAACCCCACCTGCACTTCTGGTAATTCTCATGCTGTTGCAGTCTATCCTGTATTATCTTGAGCATCACCTTGCTAGCGTGTGGGATGAGCGCAATTGTTCGATAATTTGAACTTTCTTTGGCATTTCCCTTTTTGGGGATTGGAACGTATACTGATATTTTCCAATCCTGTGGCCATTGTTGTGGTTTTCCAAATACACTAATTAAGCTTACACTGGGATAAATCTTAAGTAGAATATTGGCCATTGAATACATTTTTTAAATATATTCAGTTGAAAATAGAATAATAGAATCATAGAATGACTGAGATGGAAGGGGCCGTTTAGCCCACTGATTCCAACCCACTTCTCAATGCAGAAATCAAAATCAAAGCAGGTATGGTAGATGTCTAATTCTCACTTGAATGCTTCCAGTGTTGGCGCACCCATCACCTCTTGAGGCAGGTGGTTCCACTATTTTGCTGTTGTAACCATTAAGAAGTTTTTCCTAACATTTATTCTATATCTGGTTTCCTGTAGTTTCAGCCCATTATTACTCATCCTGCACTTTGAGATGATGGAGAAAGATCCTTACCTTTCTCTTTATGATTATCTTTCAGGTATTTGAAGAGTGCTATCATATCTCTTCTCAATCTCAATTTGCTCAAGGCTAAACCTGCCTTGGTTTCCAGTCTTCTGTTCATCTTTGCTACCCTAGTGTACCTGCTCTAATGTGTTTGCATCTTTCTTAATAAGTGGGAAGAAGTGTGTGAAAATAAGTAGAATCAAGGGGGGGGGGAATCATACACTAAGCAAAAAGTATATGTGTCCTATCTCATACTTTTTACATAGGAATGTTCATGGAGGGAGAAAGAGCAAAGCCTCACAATCTGATATGAATAAAGGATGGCTGAACAATGTGAATGGTGTTTGGAGAAAGGCAAGAAGATTGGGTTTTCCAGGTCCCTCCTGTTCAGGACCATTACCTGTATCTTATCTATAACCTATTGTGAGATGGAGCTGTTCCTTTAGGCACGGTAGGCCGAAACACAGTTGATGACTAGCAGTGCAATAGCTGATGAGTCCAGTCCCCTGCTGTGGTCTGATGCCTCTTAGATAGACTCCCAGTGGCTCACTGTGACATGCTCAACCTGAGCATGGCAGCCTCCCATAACACAGGACCATTCAACGGCTCATCACTGAGGAGCAAAACGTAGCTGCAAGTCACAGACACAGGTTGAAAGAAGCAATTCAAATAATCAGACAAGAACTATTAAAACGCTCCTGTGCAAACATATTATTACTCGAAAAATGACATTTGAAGCAAAAAAGCAATTAATCTGTAATACAATCATCCTGTTAATCTATAATGGTCAAACCCAGCATCTGAATGTGTTAATATAAAGTCAATCATCTCTGAAGCTGGAGGTGGTTGTGGGGCCAGCGCTTCTGCCAGAACATAGCCTCCTTTGACACCTTTGATGATGCTGGTGAAAGTGTTGATTGGGACTGATTTTAAATGATCTATTGGTCAGCAAGGTGTGTGTCTCCCCCCCCCCCCCCTGGCTTTAGGAGTTTCTTTTCTCTTTGCTGGTTTTATTATTTGAAGAGTGGCTGCTATCTGTACAGGATGCATTGTGGCAAAGAAGGAAACGAGTATTTTACAAATAAATGTTCTTACATAAATACAAGGGCTTTGTTAAAAGTAGCTGTACTGAAAGTATTCCTACCGAGTCCATGATGGTGAACCTTGGCACTCCAGATGTTCTTGGACTTCAATTTCCAGAAGCCCAAGCCCCATGAATCTGCATGAATGGGTTTAATGTGATTCATCCAGCCCGCACCGCCCTTGTCGCTCCTGGAAGCGGAAGTAAAATGCACCTGTACTTCCGCTTCCAGGAGCTACAAGGGCAGCGCAGGCTGGATGAATCGCAGTAAACCCATTTATGCAGATTCATGGGGGCTTGGGCTTCTGGAAATTGAAGTCCAAGAACATCTGGAGTGCCAGGGTTCACCATCACGGTACTGAGTGATGGGATAGCAGGATTCCAGGTAGTGTGTTCCTTTGTTCATGGAGGGAGAAAGTCGCCTCAGCGAGTGGGCGGCAATATAAATCTGAATAATTAAATAAGTAAATAAATAAATTGGGGTTGACAGAAGGTGCAGTGTTTGGAATGACTACATAAATTCCATATTTTGAAGCCTGCTTTTAACAAAGTAGATTAACATGGGCATTTGGCCATAACATTGGACTTTTTGTGTTGCTTCTGCACCCACCACAGATTCATGATGCCCAGTTTGATGAAAGCCCATGAGGAGCTGAAAGCTATATTATGTTTGCGATGTTTAATCTAATATAATAATTAGGTCACCCATGCCTATCTTTGGATTGAGTACAAAGAACCATGTAGCCTTTTGCTTTTTCTCTCTCAGCAGACACTAGTCTATTTCTTTCATATGACAAGCTGGAAGGAAGTAACAATTAACACGTATACACTGAGCTTGTTTAGTCCATTAAATTGTTTAATTTTGCATATCATTTTAACTACATTTAATGACTGCCCAGACAATTGGCTTTTAAAAAGTCAACACATAATGATATTTTTGTGTCATACTGAACAGCCAAGAGCATCAGACCTTTCTCTTCTGACTACAGAATTCACTACTCGTTAAAGATATAGCTGAGGTTTAGTTAATTGCATATTTATTTATTCTTTTATGTTATCTCATTTAGAATATTTATATGCCACCTTTCTCCCTATAAGGGACACAAGGTGGCTCATAGCAATTAAAATAATGCAATAATATGCTAACATACAATACAAAACTATATATTAAAAAATAATCAATGAAAAGAACAATTTTAAAAAATAAAAATAAAAGATTTTTCTAAATCCCCAGAATTACAAGCTGGGTCCTGAAGAGGCAGGGGAACTAGACCAAATTGCCAACATTCGCTGGATCATGGAGAAAGCAAAGGAGTACCAGAAAAGTGTCTAATTCTGTTTCATTGACTCACCAAAACCTTTAATTATGTGGTTCACAATAAACAGTGACAAGTCCTTAAAGAGATGGGAGTATCAGATCACTTCACCTGTCTTCTGAGAAACCTGTATATGGGTCAAGAAGCGACAGTTAGGACTGGATATGGAACAACTAGTTGGTTTAGAATAGGAAAAGGAGTACGGCAATTCTGTATATTATCATCCTGACTGCGCCTTGGAAAGACAAATACTGAAGCTCACGTACTTTGTTCACTAAATGAGAAGAGAGGACTCACTGGAGAAGACCCTGATACTAGGAAAGATCAAAGGCAAAAGGAGAAGAGGTGGCAGAGGATAAGATGGTTAGACAGCATTCTTGACATAGTGAGCGTAGATCTGGGCAGACTCTGGAGGATGACGGATAACAGCGGAACCTGGTGTGCTGTGGTCCATAAGGTCACCAAGGGTCAGATTCAACAGTGAGACTGAACAACAACAAACTCCCTCACTTATTGCTTAAAATCTTGCCTGAAAAAGAAGGTCTTTGGCTGATGACAGAAAGTCAAAAGGGAGAAGGCTAGTCTAGCTTCTTGGTGTGGTGGATGAGAAATTGGGTGGGAAATGCTTATTAGCCAAAATCCTCTTATTTATGACAAATGGAGTTTCACAGTCCCAGCAACAAACTACTACAAGTTAAGAAGTCACTGTAGACATAATATGGAGTTGCATGCCTCCTTTGGTTTCTTAATTTGCAGAAACTGTTTCTAATGCTGTCATCAGATATATTCACTAGCCCTGTTCAACCACTCTCCAACATAGCGTGCTCACCACAGGTGGAAGGGAGTCCTACTTTAGCCCCACTTCCCTTTATCTCTGTTTTTTGTCAACATCCTACATGAAGAGGGGAAAACTCTCCAAAACTGTGGAGGCATTCAAGAGAAAATAGGACAGCTATTTATCAGATCTGCTTTGACGTGGATTTCTGTAATGAGCAAGGGGTTGGACTCAATTATTTCATGATTCTAAGCATTTGAAGGAGAGTTATCTAAAGGAGAGTCTCACTATTTACATGGCCACTGTCTATGCTTGCAGGCATAAAGGACATGTTAAAAACTTGGTAATTTTCCACAGAAGGTTACCGGTACATGGCTTTTAAAAATTCCTTCTCTCCTCAAAAGTCTCCATCTATCCAAACCATCTTCACTTTCTTTGCAATTAAATGACTGCTAATTAAAAGAGCCCCATGTTGATGTTGCCTACCTTAAATGTCATTTCAATGTGCATGAGCAAGTTGCCGTTGCATGTTGCCTAGAATTACAGTGGGGATCCTCTAATTAGCAACAATCTGCCTTGCTGGTTACTGCCTGTAGTTTTAGCAAGTGTTTGAAACAACTCTTTCCTAGAGGATAGGGAAGGAAGGAAGGAAGGAAAGAAGATGCTACTTGATCCATCTGTAGAAACAGTTAGGGATTGGATAATATGTTCATGAGATCTTCTTCCTCCTCCTCCTCCTCCTCCTCCTCCTCCTCCTCCTCTTCTTCCTCCTCCTCCTCTTTGGGTGTCCAGGGAGATACAAGGTTCTTGCTCTGGTACTTCTAGCACCCTCCACAGGTGTTATTTGGTGTTATTATAATATTTCTCTGATGTTATCTCTCCACCTTCTTCTTCTTTGTCCTCCTCTTTTCATATATGCCTTGTATGGTATGGAGTTCCAAGACATTCTCTCCAAAGGAGCAAACCACTTTATTTGTTGTTTCCATATGTAGTTTAAGATTGAGTCTATTCCAATTCTTTCCTTTATAATCTCATTCCTGATTTTATCCCTTCTAGTCACCCCAGCAGCCTTCCTCAAACATTACAGACAAGGCATTCTTTTTGAACTCTTCATCAGGAAAAGCCAGTGTACAACTTGAGTGTAGGGATGAAGCAAATAATTCCAAACAACAACACTAGGCCACATGAGAGGCCCATTGCAACTGAACACAGAATGCTGCCAGACCAACATGGAGCTTGTGGCTTCAGCTTAAGACAGACATATCCAGGTGTAGTTTTACACTCCATTCCATGCAGATGAACTCTTGACTTGCCATTGTAGTGAGTCTATCCTATTTTATGTTCTAGGTTGGCACTACCTTTCCCCTACAGTTGAATTCCAAAGGAGATTCAGAAAGAAACTTGTGATAACATTTCTCCTATTCTTTCATTTAACACAGGGGTTCCCAAACTAAGGCCTGTGGGCTAGATCTGGCCCCTGGTGCCATTTCATGTGCCACCACCCCTCCTCCAATGGCATTTGAGAAACAAAACGGACCCTCCTTTGAAGCTGTTGGGATAAAATGGCCATCATGCAGGCAGGGCAAAATGGCCATTGTGCAGGCAGGGCAAAATTGCCATTGTGTAGACAGGGCAAAATGGCTGCCCAGCCCTCAAACCTGACTGAAAGAGGATAACCCAGCCCCTGGCTTGAAAAGGTTGGGAACCCCTGATTTAACAGGATAAATTTTCCACAGATAGGGTTGCCATAATTCTCTCCCGCGAAACTGGGACAGCCACGTGACGTCATTGCATTCTTCAAACTGTGCATGCATTGGATGGGACTGTCAGGGAGAGTGTTGCTCTAAGACCCCACAGAATCCCTGTCCAGGGCAGACAGGGAATACCAAACATATACAATTAACCCTTTGCGGTCACGTGAAGAAGGAATCCTCCGTCCCAGTATATGGTGGAAGTTTGGCTTCTTAGATATGGGTATTTCTTGCTCCCTCCTGGCTTTTGAGGAAAAGGGCTGAGGATGACTCCTTGCCCCCCAAACTTCAAGGTGAGCCAAGGGATTTTTGCAAAGTTATTTCACTACTTCTTTCCATTATCTCGCTTGGAAGTGTCTCCTCTCCCAGGCGGCTTCCCAGGGTGCTGTTTTGCCTTCGCCACTTTCAAGCAGGATAATTGAAAGAAAGGCAGAGAGGCAGTGAATTAACTCTTTAAAAAAATCTTTTGGTGAGGGGTGATCATGCTTGCTTTGTTCAGATTTTAAAATCTGAGACTTTTACATGTTTTTTTCTTGAACCGGCCGGCACAGCTTGAACCCAGGAAAATCCTGGATAACCAGGACATATGGCAACCCTATCCACAGATGTTGTCCTTGGCTAGGGTAAAAATAAACTTTATTTTCTCAAAAAGTGGTATAAAAATTGCCTTAAGCTTTCTGTCAGGTGGTTCTGGGAAGAAATTAGTGTCCCTCTGAAAGTAACAATTGATCTCCACCAAGAAAAAAAATTACCTGGAGATGTATTGCTGCTTTCTGCTTTGGCCTTCCCTTGGGAATGATGGTAAATGATGCAGCAATCATGTTTCAGGAACATTATACTTAACAATACCTCACTTGCTGCTTTTTTTCTTAAAGGACAGAAGGAAGAGAGAGATGTAAGCCACTGGGATGAAAAACCATACCACAAAGATTCCCCACAGGGAGAGGTTAATGAAGAATCTTAAATGAAAAGGCAAACTCCACCAATTTTTGGTTTCATCCTCTCTCCCCCCCCCCCTTTTAAAGTTTCTTTATTCGTTTTTTTCCCAAATAGGCTTTGCACTTCAGACAGACACATGTTTATTGTTAAAGCTTCAAACCAAGCAATGAACATTTATTTCATCTCACCAAATTCCAAAGGAAGTGCTCAGATGCTAACCGAACATCATGACACAGTGCGGTTAAGGAATTTACTCGAACTGCTGAGTGCATCAGTGGAAGGGTCAGCGAGAAAGCCCCAGAGAACTAATTCTTTTCAGAGATGATGCTTTTTAGTTACCAGAATGACACGATTAATCACTTATGGGAAAACCCTTTCCCATCACAATCACTGCAACTCAGAGTTTCAGCACAATAAATCTCTAGAAACCAGAATTACCTGTTTATCTCTTAATGTTTCCACCTTGTTTTAAATGCTCTCTTCAAAGTGCTTTTCAAATGTCCCTTGTGGATCAGTTAGCACTTGTTGCTAAATTTAGCCAGTATCCGAGAATGCATTTTTTTCCTGAAGCAGGAAAAATGCCATTGGTGTGAATTTGTTTAAGGTGGAGCCCAACTTATCATGAAGTGGCCAACTCACTATGATCACAGAGCCATCTCCTGTGGCACATATGAAATGAGAGGATTTAACACTGGGGCTGCAATGGACTGTCACAGCCTTGAGGATATTAACAAGGTGTGCTTTCACAGCCAATCCATCTGGCATGGCCTCTTCCGCCTCCATGACCATTGGGAATCAGAGTCCCTCCTGCGCTCATTTTGCCATTGGGCCCAATATGATGGTTTCCAGTGGCATTTCCTCCACTGAGGGGACCATCACCCCACCAAATGGGGCTCATTCACCCATAGCCATTTCACCCCCCCAACACTTGGTATTGAGACTTAAAAGTACAGTATACTGCTTGATCTCAGGTCATCCCTGATCTCTGGGCCCTGCCATCACCTGGAGGAGGAGTTCCGGGCCAGTTGTGGCTGCTTGGGCAGTGGAGGACACAGTCCCACCTGCTGACCTCTGGGCCTTGCCCTGCCCGGAGGAGGATAAAGGCCACCACAGCCCAGGACGGTCGAGGAAGCTCCTGATCACTGACCTCTAGGCCCAACCATCACCTGGAGGAGGAGGGCCAGGCCAGCTGTGACCGCTCAGGTGGTGGAGGATGCTCCCACCCACCGACCTCTGGGCCTCACCCTGCCCAGAGGAGGATAAGGACAATGGTGGGCTGTCAAAAATTTTACTACCCCACTATGATGTCATCACAGTATGGGCGGAGCTAATGTTATGACATCATGATGTTGTGGGCGGGCCAAAGAAAAATAAATAAATAATAATAATAAAATAAAAATAAGCACACACACACACACCTCAACCCACCCAACCACAACACAAACCTGTAAATAAATAAATTAAATAAAAAATACATTA
This sequence comes from Furcifer pardalis, assembly GCA_030440675.1. Taxonomy (NCBI): domain Eukaryota; kingdom Metazoa; phylum Chordata; class Lepidosauria; order Squamata; family Chamaeleonidae; genus Furcifer; species Furcifer pardalis. The sequence goes on along the minus strand of CP126894.1, from coordinate 13,452,467 downwards.
AAATACACCCACATACCCACCCACCCCAAACACAAATCAGCCAGAGCTTTTAAACCAGAGCTTAAAGCTTATCCTGGCTAATCTTTCTCACACTAGGTCAGATGGAAGGAACTACAGAATGAACTCGCCATAAGATGGCTTCATTTTGGCACTTTTCAATTTTTCAACAGTTAAAGAAGTTAGGTACTAAGTCTTTGCCTAACCAGTTCTCTAGGATAATATGCCTTAATGTAAATGTAAAACAGCTGTACCTCCTTAAGGTTTCTCCAATTGGAACAGCAATTGGAACAGCACAGGTGTAGCTTATTGATGAGGTAAATCCAAGACTTTGCTTAAAAACCTTAGAGTTCATTGTATGACATAACAACCAACAGAAACAGATCCATCTAGGTTTCCTCAGAGTCTATGAGAAAATGTCTGAGATGTTTGTGTATTACCATTTCAATCCATAGATAGAAAATATGAATGAACTTTTTAAATGTTCACATTTCACAATTTAGGCTGGGGTGGGTGGGTTACTGTGACACAAGCCAGAAGCAGAGAAGAACTTTCCATTCCAGAATGGAAGTAGACAAATTTCCATTCCTAGAACCCACTTGAGGTGTGACATCAGACAAATAAGTTAAAATTATAAATAAAGGAGAGAAAATTAAAACAAAATTCAAGTAGGAAGTTTTTTGTGTGTGTATGTGTGTGCGTGTGAGCTCACATGATTATGGTTTTTGGGATACAATATGCAATATGTATTTTCACTTGCAATATGCAGCGACGATTTTACCTCATTTACCATATTCACAAAAGAAAGGAAGCCCCAAATAGACTTCTGGCAGTGTTTTGTTTTCATTTTTATATATGGAAAGGGCAAGGCAAGAGTCCAGGTTGCAAAAAAAAAAAAAGAAAAGAAAGAAAGAAAGAAAAGAAAAAGAAATTGGCTGGGGCTTAACTTTCTCCACCTCAGTTGGGGAATGCAATGTATGTTTGGCCATCAGCCTTCTACCCCTCATAAAACACCAAATAATAGCAAGCATTTTCTTTACTGCATTTGTTTCAGCCAAACAGTGCCTTCTGAGTTCAGTGCAACTCTTACTGAGTCCCAAATGGGCATTATTTCAAAAGCCAAAGACTCAAATATATATCTAAATCTCCTAGCTGAGCAAGAAGATGTTTCAAGCCTCCTGCAGCAAGCATACAAATAGACTCAGATGGTGCTCTGGGAAACCCAGAGCAGAACTCCTAACCTGATGGACTCCAGTAAATCATAAAATATACACTTTCTTCCTGAATTACATCAAAGCTGTGGACTGCCTTGCTCCATTCTAGCCTGCCTTTGTTGTTTTCTCAACAAGCGTGTGCAATGGCACTTCGGCTCCTCTAATATTCATTCTTCCTCTTTCATGTCCCTATCAAACCCTGGACTGCCAAAATGAAGCCACTTTCTTGGCTTTGTTGTTGGCCAAACCCAAGTCCTCATCACTGCATGTTTCTAGCAGTAATCGGCAGATCAGTAAATGAACTGGATTCTGTATCTCTCCACATTCACATTGTGTGTTTATTTATTTATTTATTTATTTATTTATTTATTTATTTATTTATTTATTTAATGATATTTATATGTCGCCCTCCTCATGATTGACTCAGGGCTGCTAACACGGCATTAAAAACAACAATTAAAACACAAAATAAAATTAGAATTGAAAGATTAAAAAGAGATTAAAAGAGATTTAAAAGATTCACAAAGAGAGAGGGGAGGAGTCAAATAAGCCAGCAGGCTGGGGTGACCATCTGGCCCATACCCCATACTTGTTCCACTGGCCAGGTCTTAACACCCTTTCTGAAGAGCAGCAACTCTGTCTGGAGACGCAACTCGGTTGGCAGGAGGTTGGCAGCTAGCAGCCCCCACTTGAGCATGTTGGTCGTGAATTTAGGGACTTCAATGCTCAGCTTCTTCAGGGTCTTCCAAGTGATGTAGGAAAGGTTGAGTTCCTCAGCCACATCCTCCTTTAATTTTCCTTGTCCAGTGAGCTCCTTCCTCCATCTTTTAATTTCATTTTGCTCTTATGTACCCTCAAGAATGTTTGTTTTTGCCATAAAGCTCTTTCTGGATCTCAGCCAGCAGACTTGAGGCTCATAGCTGTTCAGAGGATTTTGAGGGTCTTTCTCTTGGTAAGTTCTCTTAGTGTCCACTGCTACTTCTTTCCTGAGCTTAGGTTGAGCGATACCAACAAGAGGATATATGCATGGCTTCATTTACAGTGATGTCAACTTCTTTTGCATGTGTGGGTGCACTCCATACTGGAGCAACATACTCTGTTGCAGAGACGTTGAGGGCAGAGTGTAATATCCATGATTATTTTCTGGTAATTTAAAGATGTAATTTTCTCATGTTTGTCTTCTTATGAAAGAGAGGAGGAGGAGGAAAGGACAGAAAAAAAGAACCCATTAGGCTGCTTGCTACCTTTCAAGAACACTAGCCTTTCACTGCTAGCCAATAGTCGGATCAAATCCAGGTGACCTCCAAATGGAAAAAATGGCACCTTGCTTCTATACAGTTGTCTTTACTTTTGCTTTCTGATCGCATCACTCAGCTGGAGACAAAGCCATTTTGAGTGCTTCACATAATTTTCAGTGTATTTAATGAAATTATGGGAAATGGTTAAAGAGCTTCCTCTGTCCACCATGACTGGGGGATCTCTGTAGATCTGGGGTGGGACAGAAAGATAGATGTAAGGATTGATTTTTAAAAAAATTTCTGTGCACTTTGAGAATAATTTTCTACTTATCTTAGGTGGAGCAATACCAACAAGAGGATATATTTTTCTCAACTGGTGTAGGTTTGAGGCATCCTGTCATTAAGTGAACTGTTTCATTTAGATAAGGTAAAGGTAGATGTCACCCTTGCTCAAAAGCCAGTCATATCCGACTCTAGGGTTCAGTGCTCATCTCTGTTTATAGTCAAAGAGTCAGCGCTGTCTGTGTCTACAGGCATTTCCATGGACATGTAGCAGGCATGCCTCAACACCAGAGTGCACGGACACACTGTTTACCTTCCCACCGAAGGGGAACCTATTTATCAACTTGCAATTTCTTGCTTTCAAACTGCTGGGACGAAGATGGGAGCTCATTCCGTTGTGCAGTACTGTACTTGAGAATCGAACTCTGACCATCCAGTTGTCAAGTTCAGCATCTTAACCACTTGAGCCACTAAGTACAGATAAACTGTACTGAGAAGCCAATGCAGAAATACATCAAAATGTGTTGCATACGTGTCCAAGGGATACCCTCACAACAGCAAACCTCTTGCTGATGGCATTGCCAATGTGATCTGATCTCCTCCAGACATCTTAAAATTCTACACTTGACTTCAGCCTAATACAGATAGGAGAAAGGTGTGGCTGAGCATAATAATGGAGTCAGTGATGGGCAGCAACAGGTTTGCACCAGTTCGCTAGAACCAGCAGTAACTTTTCCCAGTGTCCCGGAGAACCGGTAGCGGCTTTTGGGGGGAACCACCTTGGAGGCTTACCTTTTTGCCGGTTCTCCCACTGCACATGCGTGCCAAACGCTTGGTGTGCATGCACGCCTACAGTGCTTGGCGTGCATGTGCAGCCTGCTTGCTGTCCTCCCAAGGCGGGAGGAGGAAGAGAAGCTGCTAGCCTGAAGCTCCCTGTAGCCTGCTCCCCAGGGTAAGTGACTCACCTTTGGGTGTGGGGTGTGGGTGTGTATTTTAATATGTATTTAATGTGTATTTATTTTTAATGTGTATTTTTATGTGTTTTATGTGTATTTAATTTGTATTTTATGTGTTTTTATGTATATTTAATGTGTATTTATTTTAATGTGTGTTTTTATGTGTTTTATGTGCATTTAATTTGTATTTTATGTGTTTTTATGTCTATTTAATGTATATTTTTATGTGTACTTATTTTTATGGGTTTTTAACATTGGCTCCACCCACATCATTGGCTCTGTCCATGATGTCATGATGTTGGCTCCACCCATGATGTCATGCCATTGGCTCTGCCCACGATGTTGGCTCCGCCCACCACTGAATGGAGTACACCAGCTAGAGCAGGGGTAGTCAACCTTGGTGCTTTAGCTGGTCTTGGACTTCAATTCCCAGAAGCCCTTGTGGGCAGGTGTGCTGACTTGGGCTTCTGGTAATTGAAGTCGAAGACCAGCTGAAGCACCAAAGTTGGTTGCCGGTGAGACAGAGCAAGGGGGAGCTAACTAGTCAAATGGAACTATGAAAAATACCACACTTTGGGAGATATAGGCAACTGTCTATGAACAAGCATCATTACATTTCACTGACATGTTGTGCTAATGGAGGAAACAGTATTTATAACAGAGTAACAGGTAACCACCATAGCTCTGCTAGCTAATGATTAATAGTAGTTTATGATATCAGGTTATGGACCAATTATAGCCATTCCATTTTTCACAAAGATTATCAGCATTTCCATTTCACAACCGGCTCCCCCTACTCCTACTTGAGAAATCTCTACTTTATATTTACTCAGTGATAGCGTTGGGCAAAGCTCCTGATCGCCCTTCACATCTGGTATTGCAGCTGCCCTATTCATCCCTCTAGTCTTTATTTAGCTGGATATTATGGCAGTAACATTTCATTATAGTTGTGTTCAGAAGAAGTCATAGTCCATTGGTTTTATTGAAGCTCGGCTCTCATTCACTTTCACTAAAGCCTAATGGACAACTGTTTGAATAGCCACCGGTGGAATACCCAGAGGGTTTTTTGCCTTAATTAAGTTGTGAAGAAGTATCTTTAGAAATCGCCTTTCCATTTATTTATTTTTATTTATTTTCCCCTTATCTGTCAGGATTTCATTGTTGACTAAAATTAACAGATCCAAGCATAGAAAGTAGCCGGAAATTAATAAGCCCAAGCACAGAAAATATCTGGCCACTTTTTTCACTGGAAATAAGAGATCTTGGCTGAATCTTAGGCAGAAGCATTAAAACCAGGGCGCAGCAAGTTTTATTTGTCACAAACCAAGGCGTTTTGCACCAGAGTTAATCCCTCATCCACATTTATCTGTAAAGAAATAAATCCAGTGGTGGGCAGCAACAGGTTCACACACACCTGGAAGGGGGGGTAGCAAAATTGGCTTGCTTCTGGGCTTGGTGGTGGTGAAATTGGATGGCCTTTGGGCAGGGAGGTTTAACAAAATTGGGTGGCCATGCCCACCTCCCTGCCCTGCCCCATCAGGTTTTGTCCCTGCAAGTGGTTCAAGGTCTCCCTTGCTCAAAAGCCAGCCATATCTGACTCTAGGGTGCAGTGCTCATCTCCATTTACAGCCAAAGAGCCAGTGCTGTCTGTGTTTGCAGATGTATACATGGCCATATGGTAGGCATGACTAGATCACCCACGATGTAGGCTCTGCCCACAACACAGGCTCTGCCTTTGTCACAGGCTCTGCCCACAACATAGGCTCCACCCACAGTGTGGTAGCAATTTTTTTTTTTTTGCTGCCCACCACTAAATAAATCCCAATTCCAGGTCTTATCTTGTGAGCAAGATTTTCATATGTAAGGAACATGGCCTTTTCCAGAGACAGAAAAATTTAGCTATTGGATTATTGCTCTCAGAAACTATGAGACCCAAAATTTACTTATTTATTTATTTATTTGTTCGAATTTGATACCCCGCCCCACTCGGGAAGACCCGACTCTGGGCGGATTACAAAATGTATTACCGCAATGGGTAATCTATAAACACACAACACCATAAAACATTAAAAATTCACGAGTTCATCAGAAGCAAAAATTTAAAACATTAAAACGATAAAACGATAAAAACCGATAAAAACAAGTGATGACAGGTACAAATACCAGGTGGTGGGGGGGATGGCTACCCTTAAATTAGCCATCCTGGATGGGAACCTACATTGTTGTGTCCCCACACTTGACCTGCCAGCCATGTCTTTAACCCCTTTCGAAATGGGAGGACCTCCATCTGCAGGCGCAGCTCTATTGGAAGGAGGTTCCAAAGGGCCGGGGCGAACACGGAGAAGGCCCTCTTCCTAGTGCTCGTAAGACGAGCCTCCCTAGCAGATGGAGTCACAAGAGAGCCCCTCTGGTCTGCCCTAGTGGGCCGGGCAGACATTCTTAGGGTGATGCGGTCTCTTAGGTATCCTGGCCCACTACCATATAGGGCTTTAAAGGTAATGACCAGCACCTTGAATTGCACCCGGAGGCATACTGGCAGCCAGTGCAGCTCCCGGAGCAGTGGTGAGGATTGTAGTGTTGGATTGTAGTGTTGTAGTTATAACCTCTGCTGGCCCATGTCTGTTCTCACTACACTGCGTCTTTGATGGTTTCTAACACGTGCTTATTAGTGAAACAAATGTTTTTGATGTGTTGTCAAGTCAGGACTGACTACTAACAACCCTGATAGGGCTTTCAAAGTATGTGAGGTAGTTGAGGAATGGTTTTGCCAGTTCTACACCCTCATGACTTTCCACAACTGAGTGGGGATTTGAACCCTGATCTCCGAGTCCAAGTCTGTTATTCTACCCACTACACCGCACGGGGTTTCAAGTGAATACACACTAAAATGCCTATGGCCACATTCTAGAAGACAGGAGAGGAAAAACTCATGGAGGTTTCTGTTAGGGCATTCTGTTAGGGAAATCCCTGACAGTTTCTCATCAACTCAAGGCCTGACTCTAAATCAGAGGTACCCAAACTTTTTGGACCGCAGGCTGGTCACATGGTTCAGTGGGCCGGTTATGTGGTTCAGTGGGCTGGTCACATGGTTTCTCCTAATGGAAACAGAAGTAAAAAGTGTCTTCCAATCTGTTTTGCAACAGGATGAGATAGATTTTAAGCTGCCATTTTCTTTGCTTAAACGAGGGTGCCCAAACTATGGCTTGTGGGCCGGATCTGGCTCACGATGCCAATTCATCCAGGCCATGCCACCCTCGTTGCTCCTGAAAGTGGAAGTAAAACGCACCCACACAGGTACTTTTTACTTCTCCTTTAGAGAGTGACGAGGGCGGTGTGGGCAGGATGAATTGGCATCATGGGCCAGATCCGGCCCATGGGCCATAGTTTGGGCATCTCTGTTCTAAATCAATGGCACTGAAGAGTATTCTTTATATCCCTAAGGTGTGTCTCAGTACAGGAAAAGTTGTTTTGTTTCATTAATTAGTGGTCAGAATCATATGACCAGTCCAGGAGTATAACAGACAGAATGCTCAACAATTGCTCCGGCAATTTCTGGCTGGCAGTTATGCAAAGTGGAGGCCCCCTTGTTAAAACAACAACAACACATGGTTCACACATATGTGGATAAAGGGGTAGTGAAATCCCACTGGTGCACTTTATGATAGAAATGTAATGTATAAAGAATGTTGTGTGTCAGGATAATGGGTACGCTCATGTGAGGAAAGGGTTAAGCAGCCCTAACTGACCTGCAGTAGAGAAGATTGTTTTGGGTAAATTTTATCTCCAGGTACAGAGAGAGTACCAGAGAGGACTGGAGGATGCGCCAGGACAGAGCAGAGCAAATGCGGCAGCCCGGGTAGTGATGGGGTGCGGGCGTTATGCTCGGGCCTCACCACTGCTCCGGGAGCTGCACTGGTTGCCAGTTTGCCTCCGGGTGCAATTCAAGGTGCTGGTCATTACCTTTAAAGCCCTACATGGTAGTGGGCCAGGATACCTAAGAGACCGCGTCACCCTAAGAATGTCTGCCCGTCCCACCAGGGCGGACCGGAGGGGCTCTCTTGTTACTCCATCGGCCAGGGAGGCTCGCCTCACGAGCACCAGGAAGAGAGCCTTCTCTGTGTTCGCCCCGGCCCTTTGGAACCTCCTTCCGACAGAGCTGCGCCTGCAGACGGAGCTTCTGCCCTTTCGAAAGGGCCTGAAGACATGGCTGGCGGGTCAAGTATGGGGACATAGCAATGCAGGTTCCCATACGGGATGGCTAATTTAAGAGCAGCCATCCGCCCCCATCTGGTAGCTGTTATTATGGGTTCTATCCGTTTTTACTGTTTAACGTTTTAAATTTTTTATGAATTCTTATGAATTTTATGAATTTTAAGGCCATATATATTATGAGCTATGCTGTAAGCCGCCCAGAGTCGGGTCCGCCCGATTGGGGCGGGATATCAAATGCAAATAAATAAATAAAATAAAATAAAAATAAATAAATAAAAACTGGGAATATCCACGTGTTAGATTCTTATGAGAAAGGAGACAGTGTTAGGAATTAAGAATGATTTGATTGGTTAATTCTAATGAGATGGGTATTGGATGTTTTAATTCAGTGTTACGTGACTTTTAGAGTTAGTTAGAACTTTGACATTCAGATGGGAACTGGAGTATTGTAAGACTGCTGAAAGGAAGTAGAAATCTAGCCAAAATGATTACAAAGATAGGTTTTATTATTTTCCTGGGGGGGAAGGGATTTTATTGATTGTCTCTGAAATGTTTTGGTTAGTCTATTGTTACTTCTTTCTATTTTTGATACTGAAACTTTGTACCTATGGAAGACTTTTCATCTTTTACTTTCATTTTTCTTTAATAAAGGAAGAACTTCACTTCCATGTGTGATTATTGAAGAAGGGGTGTGTGTGAAGAAGAGAATGTTGCCAGGCCACGATTCTATTAAGGAAGGCCATTGCTACCAACATTTCTTTGTTCTCTCACAAAGAGGTGGCTTAAGCAAGGAGCTTTACCTCAATGAGGCTGGGCTGGATGTTACTCAGCCAAGTGAAAGTCTAAAGCAGGCTACGCAAATCCAAGTTGTTCCATGCACTTTGGGTCTTAAGGCCTAGACAAGGTGTATTGGAGGGCATAGGGTCCTGTTTTAGTACAATCTTTGTCAGGTAAGGGTAATATTTACCTAAACTGTGCTGTTATACACATGGCTTGGAAAAGCAACCACACATGGAACAAGCTGCGTTTTACTACCACTTCCGGGAGCAATGAGGGCTTCGTGGGCTATATGAATTTGTGTTGGGGCCAGATCTGGCCCCAAGGCCATAGTGACCAGCCCCCTGAACCATGTGACTGGTCCACGACCCAAAAGGTTTGGGCACCCCTTGATCTACAGCCTTTAACAAGGATGGGGAATATGTGATCTTTCAGAAACGGTTAGACTGTGATCTCTGACATTTATCACCAGTAGGCTAGAGTTGATAGGATCTGCCCAGCAGGATAGCTCAGTAATTTGGGTACTTGGCTACAGTATTTAGGAGTTTGTTTCTCAAATGTGTCTCCAAGAAGAGGACCCAGCCTGTATGGCCTTCAACAAGTTGCACAGTCCCAGAGCACCTACAGAAAGTAGGTCCGATAAACCACATCTTGATATTTCCATCCATCCATCCATTTTATTATTTGTACCTCAGCATTCTCCTAAAGAGTACTTTATACCTAAGAAACCCTGGCAGGGGTCACCATAAGCCAGAATCCAATCAATGGCATGTGATTATTCTGCGGTGGTAGCAGCAGCTGCAGGGGCAGCAGTTGTGGCAGCTGCGGCAGCTGCTACAACTCATAACCAAGAATGCATTTTTTCCTGAACCAGGAAAAATGCCATTGGCGTGAATTTGTTTAAGATGGATCCCAGCTAGCCATGAAGTGACAGTATGATCATGGAGCCGTCTCCTGTGACACATATGAAATGAGACTTGCAGGATTCAACACCAGGACTGCCACAGCCTTGAGGAAATTATCAAGGTGTCCCTTCACGCCCAGTCCATCTGGCATGGCCTCCTCCACCTCCATGGCCACTAGGAATTAGAGTTCCTTCTCCTCTCATTTTGCCATTGGCCCCGATATGATGATTTTCAGTGACATTTTCTCCACCTAAAGGGGCTCATCTGCCCATAGCTGTTGGTCCCTTTAGGGATTCAGGTTATTTACCACCGCCCAACACTCGGCATTGAGTCGCTGGTTTTGTGGTCTACTCAATTACCGTAGTGGGATGTCTGGCCAGACAGGTTATTACTGTGATTAATATTTATTATATAACTCCCATACCCACTATGGAGAATAGCCCAGAGTCAGTAATTTGGGGTAGGGGCTGCTCACTTCAGCACAACAAAAGCATTGTGCCAAGTAGCTGATGGAGGCATTCTAGGAAGATAGATATTCTCAACAAACCTTGCAGTTGCTTTCATGTTATGATATGACCTTGGTCTTTTGCTGTAATTTTTTTATTATCATATAAACTAGAATGATATAAAGCTTGTCTAAGGTCTTTGAGCACAGCCTATCAAACAGATGTGACCATCTTATCCCTGCATTAAAATCCACCATGATTAATTTCATTTGTAATGAAGTTTTATAAGAAACTTAGCAGCCAACCTGGTTTATCGCCAGCATTATCAAATCTTTGTTAGTGTCACTGAAGGAGTTTCAGGGTATAAATCTTCAGAGAAAGAGATAAAAATGAACAAATCATAACAACATGGGATAAGGCAAGGATCCCAGCCTCAGGGCGTATAAAGTCATTTTGTAGATAAACACAAGAGGCTAATATAAATATGCCAAGCAACTTTAACGGGAAAAGTTTCATTAAAAGGGATGATCAAACCTGGTTTTACTTTGACCTACAAGTTCAAACACACTTTTCAACTTTTGAAGGTTGGTTGAAAACTTTTGAACCCTTTGGTTGCTGAGGACATAAGAAATGCTTATTAGAATGATAATTAATTTGTTACTTTTATTACTTGTATGCAAACTGTAATTAAGATGTGAAAAAAACACACCCAATGTGTTTTCCCTGTGATTTGTTTTTGTCACCTACATTGTTGCACAAGACTATGCCAAAATTAATGAAATTCAACACCCTTTCTGTGTAGTTTTCTGCTGGAAGGGTGCCATTTTGTACAGAAGTTTTAATAATTTTGTACATACTAGTTGTTCTTCTGGTTGAAAGAAGTAGAGTACCTTGAAATGATCAAGAAATTTCACAAGGTTTTCTGGGGTTGTGCGGGGACTGTTTTTGAGAGAAGAAAATGATTTTATTCCTCCTCAATTTTTCACACAAAGTAAGATCCTAGCATTTCCTCTTCTCTGCTATAGTCTCCACATCTCCCTTTGCCACTTCTGCTGACTGCTAATACTATATTGTAGGGCAATGGTGGCTTAGTGATTACTGTAATGCGCTCTACATGGGGCTGCCCTTGGTGACCATTCGGAGACTGCAGCTGGTCCAAAATGCGGCAGCCCGGGTAGTGATAGGACGCAGGCGTTATGCTCGGGCCTCACCACTGCTTCGGGAGCTGCACTGGTTGCCAGTATGTCTCCGGGTGCAATTCAAGGCTGCTGGCCATTACCTTTAAAGCCCTATATGGTAGTGGGCCAGGATACCTAAGAGACCGCATCACCCTAAGAACATCGGTCCGTCCCACCAGGGCGGATCGGAGGGGCTCTCTTGTTGTTCCATCAGCTAGGGAGGCTCATCTCTCTAGCACTAGGAAGAGGGCCTTCTCTGTGTTCGCCCTGGCCCTGTGGAACCTCCTCCCAACTGAGCTGCGCCTGCGGACAGAGCTCCTGTCCTTCCGGAAGAGCTTAAAGACCTGGCTGGCAGGACAAGTGTGGGGTTCTAGGGATGGGGGATCCCATGTGGGGTGGTTAGTCTAGGGATAACCATCCTTCTGAAATACCCAGATACTGTTTTAGTTTGAATTTTTAAATTTTAATACTGATATGTTTTTAAATCTATGCTGTTAGCCGCCCAGAGTCGGGCTTGCCTGATTGGGGCGGGATAGCAAGTATGAGAAATAATAATAAATAATAATAATAATAGTGGTTAAGATGCTGAGCTTGACAACCAGCAGATCAGCAAGTCAGTAGTTTGAGACCCGAGTGCTGCATGACAGAGTGAGTGCCCACCATCTGTTCCAGCTCCTGCCAACCTAGCAGTTCAAAAGCAAGAAACTGCAAGTAGATAAATAAGTACTGCTTCAGCAGGAAAGATTCTGTACAATCCAGCATCCAGTCATTCCTGCCACGTGACCATGAAAATGCCTGCAGACAGAGACAGCACTGGCTCTTTGGCTGTAATTTGAGACAAGTACCTCCTCCTCGAATATGATTAGCTTTCGAAGAAGGGAGACTTTGACCTTTAAAATACATTCCCAATTAACAAACTCCTTCATTCTGAAAAGGTGACATCTGTGGGTCTTTGCTGTCCCTTGATCTAATTGTGAGACGGTCACTGTAGACACTCCGAGCAAGCCATCTGTCCTCACCTGCAGCCCTTTGGGAGTCTAGAGAAGCTGTTAGCTCCCATGCACCTGGAACACAAAGAGAAGTCAGACTGAGCCTACTGAGGAACTTGCAGAAGAAGAAAGGAACTTTGGAGAGTCAGGAGCTTCAAGAGAGGTCGAGATAAGTGCAGAGACCTCAGGCGAATTCTATGGCACCTTCAGCCTCTTGGCATCCGTTTTGGCCAACTGGAGAAATGGCGCTGACATTAGGGAAGGTCTGAGAGGAACCAACAAGCACGTCCAAGTACCTATCACCCAACTGCATCAGACATCCTTGAAAGGACTGTGGCTAGGTCCAGAACTCATTCTCCCCCCTCTCATTTCTCTGTGCTAGGTTTTCCAGGGCCCTCAGTGAAGTTAACTGGGGCCTCTCTTGTAAGAACATTACTGGGGGGGGGGGGGTTAGTGCAGGGAATTTACCCCCCCAGGGATTCCACCAAGGGAGCTGGAGTACTGCAATTCAAAGTTCAATCTAATATAGTCTGTTACTGGTTACACTAGTAACCTGGAACCACTGAAGCTATTTCCTAGGAACCCACAGCCACCAGCACTGCAAGAGGAGTGGCTGTTGGCACTCACCATAATGCTAAATGTTTGAAGATGGTTTAGTCTTAAAAGAGCAATCAAGAAATGTCAGCCTTGCAAAAGTACTTGGTCCTGGTGGCAACCAAAGACTGCAACGGTTTGAACAAAACCATTATATTTGAACCAATAAAGTTCCAGGCTTAGTTATGGGAGATGTCATGATGAGCACCTACATCTCAAAATAGACTGAGCTTGGCTGGCCATTATAACTAATTTTTTCCCCTTGATCACTTAGTTGCTTACTAGCTTCTGGAAAGTCTATTCAACCAGCAACAGTGAAGCATGGTGGATGACATTTCAAGCTCCCCAGAATCATGGGTGATAGATGATGTCTGAATCAGATTCCATGACTCCATTACATGTCACTTCAATTTTTTAAAACGCTCTGCCACAATTGGAAAATTCTACATATTCAAAATGGAAAGAAGTTGAAAATCAATTACAGTAAAACCTCGGATAACACTAAAACCTGGTTCCACAAGTCTTGGTGTTATACGATTTTTAGTGTTATCTGATGCATGTTAAAATCCTATGGGATCCATAGAGATACATTGTAACCACACAGGCTTTAGCGGTTGTTATCCGATGCATCCCATAGGATCTTAATGTTATCCGATGCAATTCTTCCCCCCAGATTGCTTAATGTTATGCGATTTTAGTGTTATACGATACTAATGTTATCTGAGGTATTACTGTATTCTAATCTCGCTGAATAACGACTTCAAGGTATCCAAAGTAAGGTACAGAGAATCACAAAGCAAATAGATTTGTCCATTTAAAACAAATCCAGAACCCTCTGTTCTTTGAAGGTTTTGAATCCCTCCCTGTTTATTCAATTGTATTAGTGTTGAGTTCAGGCTACCACACTATTCTTATTATTTATCTCTGTAAAGGGATCTTCTTGTGGCATATCTGATTCCGATTATTGGCGATTATCATGGCAATCAGCCATGAAGACTGTCCTTTACATGGGATCTTACATGGGTATAAATTCTGTGTACAGTAGTTCTAAAGCAATACATTGTTTAACAGTGTGTTTAAAATGTGGTCTATTATTTTTGTTTCCCATTTAGAGATGGGGAATGTGGGGGTTGTTTGTTTGTTTGTTTGTTTTGCTGGTTGGTTGTCCTTGCTCTCCCCGGTCCAAGGCTGGCCGGACCTTGAAGCTGCTCTCACCCAGCCTTGGACTGGGGAGAGCAAGGACAGCCAAAGGTTTTGGTGGCTTTAAAACCTCGCCGCCATGACTGCTGGATGCCTGCCCTCGTCCCACCCAGGAGAAGGGAGAAGTGGCCCCGGCTGCTGGAACTTTGACGTTGCTTTCGCCCGGTCGCGGGCCGGGGGGGGAGCGAGGACAGCTGTGTGGGTCATTTCCCTCCATCACCAATTTGGACGTTCTCCCAGCCAGGGCTGGCAGAGGGGAAAGAAGTAGCAGGGAAATGGACTTAGTGGACTTAATGCGTGGGGTGGAGTTTGAGATTTTTGTGAACTGTTTAAAGTGTTTTGGATTTGTTTTTGAAATGTTCATGATGTCTTAATTTTGTAATTGGGATGGAGATTTCTTGTAATGTTTCTTAATACGTGATACTTTAACATGTTTTTAACATGTGAGATGTGATATTTTGTGATGTAATATTTGTAGTTTATTGATATGTTTGTGATACTTTGATATGTCACTGATATGTGATATTTTGATATGTCACTGATATGTGATATTTTGATATATTATTGATTTTTATGTGATATTTTATTATCTATTTTGTTAGCTGCTCTGAGTCACTTTGGCCAATAGAGCAGCATACAAAGCCAAAATCCAAATCCAAATCCATATTGTGAGCTATCTTGAGCCTTCCAAGGGAGAAAAGTGGGATATAAATTAACATTTAAAAAGTAAATAAATAGATGAGGACACATACAATATGATTTTACCATAGGGTTCCAGAGAAGAAAATTCTCCCTCTTTTATTGTTCAGTCGCACAGTTGAGTCTGACCCTATGTGACCTCATGGACCACCGCATGCCAGACACCCCTGTCCTCCCACCATCATCAGCCCACTCAGCTCTACACCCAGCTAGCCATCTCATTTTCTGCCGCCCCCTTTTGCCTTCATTTCACATATTAGTTCTGGCAAAGCACCAGTGTTTTTGGGTCAAGTCCAAAATATCCTGTAATTATTAAAACGTATGGCAGTGAAGGGAATTATTCATTTCAAAAACATGTGAGCATGCAGCAGCCCCTGTAGCAACTTATATAGTGTATTTAAATAAATATTGCATAAGGCCTGCTAATTAAACATTATTGCTAACCTACTGAATTTTTCAGCCAGTTGGATTGCTATGAATGGCAAGGAAGACAAACATCTGTTTGAAAAAGAAAAAGAAGAGAGGAAAGACCTTGAAGGAATATATGATTCAAGAAGAAAAGTGTATACAGAGGTACCCCATATAACAAACACTTTGTATAACAAAAAAATTGTACAATGAAGTGTTTTTGCGCTATCGACGATATCATGCATAATGAAAAAAATACGTTTTTTTGTTAAGCGAGGTATACCTCACTTAACGAAACTCTGTATAACTAACATTTTATGTTTGTTATGTGGGGTATTGCTTATAGTGCTTTATATAATGGGGGGGACCCGTATAGCAAAGAGCCCCGTGGAATGGAGTTTTTTCATTATACAGGGTTCTACTGTATATATTACTGGTAATACTGGGGAACAAAGTGAAAAGTAGAGACATCTAATTGCAAACAAAAATTTGTCTAGTCAAAGCAATGGCATTCCCGGTGGCAATGTATGGTTGTGAGAGCTGGACCATTAGGAAAGCTGAGCACAGAAGAATAGACGCCTTTGAGATGTGGTGTTGGAGGAGAGTTTTGAGAGTCCCCTGGATAGCGAGGAGAACAAATAGGTCGATCATAGAAGAAATCAACCCTGACTGCTTGTTAGAAGATCAAATAGTAAAGATGAAGCTAAAGTTGTACTTTGGACATCAAATGAAAAGACAGGATTCGCTTGAGAAAGCCTTGATGCTGGGAAGGGTGGAGGGCAAAAGAAAAAGGGGGCAGCCAAAAATGAGATGGCTAGATGGTATTATAGAGACAATGGGAACAGAACTGAGCGAGTTGAGGAGGATAGTGGAGGACAGAAGTGCCTGGCGGACAGTGGTCCATAGGGTCGCAAAGGGTCGGAATCGACTGTGCGACTGAAAAACAACAACAAAAATACTGGGTTACATAGGAAGAGTCTCCTCGAAGATTGTGGTATTTTTGAACCACATTTGGTCATACGCTGGTAATGGGAACCTTGTGTTGTCTGTCAGCTAATCTTTCTCACACTAGGTCAGGTGAAAGCAACTGCAGAATGAACTCACCAAAAACGTGGCTTCATTTTCGCAGTTTCACATCTGGCCTAGACGCAGAAGCAGAAGAAGACTGGTAATCATTTTTCCTAGGCAAAAGCAGTTCTTACGCTGGGTGAAATATCCCCCCCCAAAAAATCTTAACATTACTGTTACTGTGATAAGCATCAGCATTTGTCCACCTCTTTTGCTGATTTAATAACATTTCACCAACAACATTTTTGCTATGGTCGGCTAGATGTCCATTGAACCCTGACCATGCTTCCAGGATCCATCCTAGGTATGGTAAGGAGGTGAAGAGAGGGGCAGGAGACCTGGGGATGGTGAGGCAGTAGGAGGGCACAATACATTCATCATGCCCAGACATCACACTACAGCAAAGTAGGAGTAGGAGTAGGAGTAGGAGTAGGAGTAGTAGTAGGAGTAGTAGTAGTAGTAGTAGGAGGAGGAGGAGGAGGAGATGGGCTGCTACTGGTTTGGACCGGTTCGCCCAAACTGGTAGCAGCTTTCTGGAGGTGATCGCCGGGGGGGATGGGGTAGAGATCTCCCGGGTGACCGGTTCGGTCACCTCTCCGGCTGCCCTCCAGATGTGTATTTCCGAGCAGCCAGAATGGCTGCCCGGAATGGCGCATTAGTCAAGCCTCCATATGACACATGCGCACTAAAAAATAGAAGTGTGCATGCGTCAAATGGAGGTTTGATGCATGGGCAGTTCCGGGCAGCCATTTTGGCTGCCCAGATAGGGCGCAGGCAGCACCTGGAGAAGTGGCAGCGGTGGCAGCAGCCTTTCCTCACCTCACTGCACCACCAGGCTGCTGCGTCACTGTGGCAGTTTGCCGCCATGCCACCACACTTCCTGCCTGCCTGCCTGCCTAGTGCCTGCTTCCCAACCCCAGGACAGGTAAGTGACGGGTTTGTGATTGGGGTGGGTGAGTGGGTTGATTTGTGTTTGGGGTGGGTGGGGTGGTTGATTATTTCAATGTTAATGTGTATTTTTATTTAATTTTTATTTAATTTTTAAATTTTATTTTATTTTTTATTTTTCCCCTTTGGCTCCGCCCACAATGTAATGATGTCATGATGTCATAAAACAACTCCGCCCACAATGTAATGATGTAATGATGTCATAACATTGGCTCCACCCATGACATTATGACATCATGATGTTGGCTCCGCCCATGATGTCGGCTCCACCCACGGAAGCTGCTGAAACTCCAGAAATCTTCTCCAAGACACAACCATCCATGATGTAGGAGCCCTGTCCTGTTCTATGTCTGTTGACCCCACCCAACAACCTTTCTAGAATGACCTAGGCAAGGAAAATGCACTGATGATAGATGGACCTGCTGGATGTCAGATTAGGCATCTGTTCTGAGAAATGCAGTGGTACAACATAGGGGTTGAATGACTCTTTTCAATCGAGGTCTGGGGTTACTATAATCCCCTTTGATTTTTTTTTCTTCCGCAAATGTGATCAGCCATGTGTTTAGTGTTATAAGCAAATGCAAATCTATCTTCATGAAGGGTGCCCATGAAGATTTGTGCCTTTGCCATTGTGTCTTATTTTTCTCTCTCTTCAAAATTTCCATAGAATAATACTGATCATCATAGAAGCAACAGGGAACTTCAGATAATTTTTAAAATAACGTGCTAGGCAGGAGCCTAGCTTCTTACTCTCTTGCTTCTTACATTACTGGAAGCTCATTTTGTGCAGAGTCCTGGCCAGGGCTTGGAACTAATGCTCTACAACAAATGGGCTGAAATCCCACAGCAGAACATTAGCCCTATAAGGCTGATGAGATCATCAGCTGTATTGTGTTTCCAACCCCTCTGAAAGTTCAGGGTGTCTCTTGGGGTCGCATTCATCACAAGAAAGCAATTAGGGGTCTTTAATTTTCCTAAAATCAAAAATAAAATCGTCCTGATGGTGGCAATTTTAGGAACTTAAAAACTTCCTCTCTCTAATCCTGCAGACCCCAATTAATTTCTGACACAGCTGATAACATTGTTAGCCTTATGCATTGTTAATTTATGTGGTTGGAGTCTAGCCAGTGTAATCTGCTATGCCACTTTTTTGGCTAATGGGCAATAACCATATCATTGTTGCATTTTAATATTAATGTGCATGTATTTGATATCATTATACTACCCAGAATATATCCATATGATTTTGGAAATTAAATGGGAACAGTCTGGTTTATACTTGGATGAAAGAAAGTTCAGTGAATACCATATGGCACTAGAATATTCTGCTGTGAATTAGGACAGGGACAAACCTGTTGTTTTTATTATTTGTGGGTGTGCCCCCCAGTATGAACCAGTCATTTTCCTAAATATATTATTTCTGTTTGATGCTTAGACAATGTTGTTTGTAGATCAGGGTTCAATCCAAAGCAATGGTTAAATACTTTGGGTAGGCCACTGTTTCCAAAATCTTGACTTCCCAGTTAATTTGGAGTTTCTTCTAATCTCTATTCTTTAAATCAGGGGTGCCCAAAATTTTTGGGCATGTGGTTCCTCCCACCAGAAGTGGAAGTAAAATGTGCATGTGCAGATGCATGATGTGCCTATGCACGCACATAAAGCTGCTGCAATGACTCATGGCTGTTGTAAATGCATTTACTTCTGCTTCCAGGAGTATTGAGGGCAGCACAGGCTGGATGATTTGGTGTCATGGGCCAGATACGGCCTGTGGGCTGTAGTTTGGGCACCCCTGCTTTAAGTGGAAGGCATAGAGAGACCTGCATTTTTAAAGGGTTTGGTTTCAGCTGTATCTTTTTATAATACAGTAAAATCTCTCATAAAGAGTGCCTTGCTTAGAGACTAACTCACTTAAAGAGCAGAATTTTCTCTGAATGGTTACCTCGCTTAACAACTAAAACCAAACAAAAACTCGCTTAACAACTAAATCAGGGATTGCAATCCCCCTGCCAGAAGTTACAATTGGTCACTTACAATGGTGTTTCGCTTAAAGAGCAATCCTGTGGAATGCATTATGCTCTTTAAGCACTGTATAAGAAAATATCTTATAATTGAAAAGTTAACTGGTGCTTGATGGACTCAAAAGTTTCCTCTATCTTTTAAGTTGAGATCATTGCTATACTGCATCCAAAACATTGTCAATTCAATCTTGACATGGATCAAGGTTGACTCAGCCTTCCAGCTTTCCATGGTTGGTAAAATAAGTAGCCAGCATGTTTGGGGCAAAATGCTAATTAACTTATGAGCCACCCAGAGAGTGCATGAAGCACTGTGAGGCAGTATAGAAGTGGTAATTGCTAAAGATAAAACTCCCAGAGTATGGGAATATTGGTTGATCAATTGCACAAATATAAAAAAGTTATGAGGTCAGGTACTACTCTATGAAGATTATTCCCTTGATTTCTGCAGTGACTGTGTCTCCCTTCAAATTCAACAAGAAACCTTTGGATCTGAAGCAGAATTGCAGCCATTCTTGTTACTCCATGATCTTTAGTAAGGTAGAACATTTCGAGCAGCAATTGATGCTAAGTCAGTAAATGCTGCTCCAGTCATTTTATATGTTTCAAACCCATCTTCTATATGCTGGGTTATATTTAAGATTTGAGATACCTCTTGCCAGCTCTAAAGTCTGTCTATTCTAGAATTAGAAGTTAAGGGATAGACAATTTAATAACATTTGTTCAAATGTTTTGTACAAGTGGCTATACTAGGGAGATTGGCCTGTAGCCTCTGGGCTCTAATGGTTCTTTCCCTGGTTTTACTTTAGCTGTTATTTTCATCTTCTGATGTATTTTGGGGATTTGTTTACTTGTCCAACAGTTTGAGACCTGAGTGCTGCATGATGGAGTGAGCTCCCATCTCTGTCCTAGTTCCTGCCAACCTTGCAGTTCAAAAGCAAGAAATTGCAAATGAATAAATAGGGACCACTTCGGTGGGAAGGTAAACAGCATTACATGTACTCTGGTGTTGAGGCATGCCTGTCACATGTCCACAGAAACATTGACAGACGCAGACAGCACTGGCTCTTTGGCTATAAACAGAGATGAGCACTGAGCCCTGGAGTCAGATACAACTGGCTTTCAAGCAAGGGTGACTTTCACCAACCTTACAAACATTTAAAGAGGTGAAGGGACCATTCATTTGTGTTTTGCCCAAAAATGTTTAATTTGCTAAATCCGGATACAATCGAGTCCAGCCATTTTGCCACTCCTACCTCATATTGTGGCTTCCTCTAGTTCTGCCAATATGAAAGAGGTGAAAAGTTCATTTTGCTCAAATGCTTTATTTTTATTATCTGCTAGTTGGTCGTCCCTGCCAGGAGCAACTGGGTGTTATTTGGGGTTATATTTGCATACAGTGTACAGTATTTTTGTTTGAATCATTGTTCAGTATTTTTTAATAGTCACCAATCTTTCTGGCTCCTTCTGGGCATGTCAAGCTCTGTTATCATAACAAATTAGAGAAGGGCAGTCAGTGATTCTCATCCATAACTTCAGACCACCTTAAAGAACAAAGGAAGGACTTGGTGCTCTGCCTGGGTCACTCACACCATTGTCTACTTTCACAAGCATGGTCAATAGATGCTAGGTCTGCAGGGTAAAGCCATTAGGAAATGTGTAATGCCACAATGTTTGTTTTGCATCCATCTTCTAACCCACTGATGGCAAACCTTTTAGAGACCAAGTGCCCATCCAACAGGATGCCATCCACATTACAGAGAGGCAGGCTGAACTCTGTGCTAGGGTGAGGGTGGAAGAGCTCCCATTGGGCTGCTGGGCAAAGTAGCAGAGCTACTAGAAACCTACTAAACTGTGCTGGGGGAGGGAAGAAGTGTTCCTATTGGGCTGCTGGGCAAAGGGGTGGGGTGAACTCTGTACTGGCGTAATGGTGCACATGCCCACAGAGAGGGCTCTGAGTGCCCCCTCTGGCACACGTGTTTTAACCACCACTGTTCTAACCATTTGCAACCCAACAGGGCTAAACTTCACAGCAAATGTGAATAACAATCAGGGATCTTCTTTTATTACCAGTTATAAAAAGCCACACTAGTTCATAAACTTATCTGTTATGCTAGCCAACCATTGTGTGCCTCTGTACCTGATGTGTATAAATTGATGCCATGAAGTCTTATGTTTGATGAAGTAGACTTGATCCACAAAAGCTAACATTAAAATACAGCAGTTAGTTTTTGAGGTGCCCCAGTATTTTGAGGTGCCCCAGTCTGACAGATTTTACTTTCTTAGGATCTAAGCTTACTGCAGATGGTGATTGCAGCCATGAAATAAAAAGGCGACTGATTCTTGGGAGACAGGCGATGAGAAACCTGGGGAACATAGTGAAAAGTAGAGACATCACATTGCAAACAAAAATTTGTATAGTCAAAGCAATGGTATTTCCGGTGGCAATGTATGGTTGTGAGAGCTGGACCATTAGGAAAGCTGACCGCAGAAGAATAGATGCCTTTGAGATGTGGTGTTGGAGGAGAGTTTTGAGAGTACCCTGGATAGCAAGGAGAACAAATATGTCAATCTTAGAAGAAATCAACCCTGACTGCTCCTTAGAAGGTCAATTAGTAAAGATGAAGCTAAAGTACTTTGGACATCAAATGAGAAGAGAGGATTCGCTTGAGAAAGCCTTGATGCTGGGAAGGGTGGAGGGCAAAAGAAGAAGGGGACAGCCCAAGATGAGATGGCTAGATGGTATTGTATACACAATGGGCACAGAGCTGAGCAAGTTGAGGAGGATGGTGGAGCACAGAAGTGCCTGGCGGACAGTGGTCCATGGGGTCGCAGAGGGTCAGGATCAACTGTGCAACTGAACAACAACAGTGTTTTTGCCTTTTTGTTTTGTTTTGCCTGCTCTCTGATATGCGTGCATAGACTAACAAGGAAACCACTCCAAAAGTTATGTTATAGTGTCTATGCAGTGAGCTATTTTTTTCTGCAAGAGTCAAGATCCAATTTCTCTCAGGTTCTATTGTATTTTTAAAAAGAGGAATTTCTTCAAAGTGTGAAATATGATCTGTGTATTGATCATGAGTTTCTGTAGCTTTATGATTAAAAAGTATGCAAGAATTGGTAAAAGCAATCTTCCTGGGCCCCAAAGTGTGAAAACAACCAAATGGCCCTTTTGGCCAGCACAAGAAGCCACAATTCTACTATAGACTAGAAACCTACTAAACTCCATTTTGTATATGTGAAGAAATTGGGGCCTCATTTTATCACAGCATGCGCACAAAGCACTTGGTGAGCATGCATGCCTACAGCGCTTGGCGCATATGCACGGCCTCCTTGCTGTCCTCCCAAGCAGGGAGGAGGAAGAGAAGTTGCTAGCCTGAAGCTCCCTATAGCCTGCTCCCCAGGGTAAGTGACGCACCTTTGGATGTGGTGTGTCTGTGTGTATTTTAATGTGTATTTAATACCTTTACCTATATTGACGTACTACCACAGTTCCTAAAAAGGCCTGGTGGCCTGGCTTGGGGTTTTTAAGCAAAGTCTTGGAGTTACCTCATTAATAAGCTGCACCTGTGCTGTTCTAATTGGAGAACCCTTTAATGAGGTACAGCTGTTTTACATTTACATTAAGGCATATTATCCTAGAGAACTGGTACGATGACCATGTCCATCTTGCAACATGGTGCTGCCCAGGCACTTATACTAACAGGTAAGTGACGGGTTTGTGTTTGGGGTGGGTGGATTGATTTGTGTTTGGGGTGGCTGGGTGGGTGTATTTTAATGTAATTTTAATTTTGTTTATTTTATTTATTTACAGGTTTGTGTTGTGGGTGGGTGGGTTGAGGGGTGTGTGTATGCATCTGTGTGCTTATTTTTATTTTATTATTTTATTATTTTATTTTATTTTATTTGGCCCCGCCCATGATGTCATGATGTCAGCTCCGCCCACACTGTGATGACATCACAGTGGGGTAGTAAAATTTTTGACATCCCACCACTGCAGCTGATACAGAATACACTTTAGCTTGGGGTGAAAATGCAGTTGTCACACAATGAATCAAAGAGATTTTCCATAGCAACCTTTTTCCTCTCTAAGCAAATTCCAATAATAAATTCCAGATTGTGTGTGAATCAGGCAAATTTAGCCTCACTTGACACCTTGTTTTGGAAAATCAAGCTGTAAGAATGATAATTAAAGCTTATTTCATCCTTTTTTTTTAATTGTAGGGTTTAAAACTTAGCTCCACATCCCTGTCAAAAAGGTATTATATATGCAGTCAGAAGGGTTTTTATTCCTTCTCTTTCTCTCTCTTTTTCTCTCTTTCTCCTTTTCTCGAAGTGCTAATTTAGATGCAAGCTTATTTGTTCTGGCTATTATCACAGTTTATTTTAGCTCCCACAAAGCAGCCAATAACTTTAATAAAGAAGGCTCTAGCTACCCAATCTTGCCCAGTTAATAAACTCCATTGAAATGCCTAGAATGAATGGGCTCTCGCACGCTACAAATACAGAGAATTACCATCCTGTAGTGTTATCACTACTGTACAGGTACAATTAAAACGCATGTTATGCATGAAGCTGCAAGGCCATTACCAGCACCGACAAACATAATTAGAGAGGTGCTATTGTGCAGAACCCAGCTGAAAAATTGGCCTGTTTGTATGCATCTTTCAATGGATTGCTTCCTGGACTGCACAATATTGAACTGTGAGGTGATTAGGAGTGTGAGGAGACAGCTAAGCAAAGAAAAGGCTGCATCCTGTGGATGAACTCTGTGAATAGTAGGTGAGTTGACGATCCAATCCCCAAAGCAAGATGGATTCTCTTCTTTTTAGCCAACTGGTACATCAAAATATTGATTTTGTGGGGTGCACAGAGTGGAGGAGCCACTCAATTGTCTAGTGTGCTTTCTTATGTGTCTGAGTTTACATCTCAATTTAATAGGTTGTCTTCTATGTTGTATTCAGGCTCCTGTTATGTACTGAAAGCCAGGCAAAAGCTACTTGCTTATATTATTATTTTGGCAATGTTGAGAAATATCTCTGCCTGTGACAGAAATACATGTTCCCTTTCTGTAGGGGACAGGTGGAGTGGAACAGTTTTTAGAATTTGTATTGTCTCACTTGCCTTCATTCTCTGTTTTTGCCTTTGGCGATGTCATCACACCATCATGTGTGCCTGTCTATCATTTTATTTATGGCAATCTGGTGTAAACAAGCCAGATACCATTGTATTTCCTATGTGATCTTTGCTTAGGTGGCATTAGGCTGTACATGAAAATATGTATTTAATCAAAAATGACTATAATGCCAGTCTTAACTGACAAGTAATGATAACTGAGAAGCAGTAGGATGATACTTTAGGTCCTATGATCCTGCCATTGCTCATCCTACCATTATTCTTCAGAACATAATTATATTCATTATTTTTAAAATTAACTATGGAAGCTTTGAGACTTTTTAGATCCACAAAATGAACTGCTGAATAGTGAATAAATACTTCCATAAATTCCATTGATTCACTGGTTACTCTAGTTGAGAGCTCAGCACTGGATGTAGGGCTAAATGTTCTGCTTTGTAAGCCACCAGTTTTGATCAGCATGCTCCAATATGGTGTGCATCCATACACGTGAAACAAGTTGACATCGCTGTTGACATCAGTTGTGAAAACATATCCTCTTGATGGTATTGCTCCACTTAAGGAGAAAAGCAGCACCAGGTGAGCGAACTTAACAACATAATGACCTTCTGTACCCCCTGAATGGTTATGAGTCTCAAGTCCACCAGCTCCGATCCAGGAAGAGCTTTATAGCAAGAACAAACATTCTTGAGTGTACACAAGAGCAAAACCAAATTAGAAAATGAAGGAAAGAACCCACTGGACAAGGAACAACATTATTTATTTATTTATTTATTTATTTATTTGATTAAAATTTTATGCCGCCCTCCTCACAAGGACTCAGGGTGGCTAACAGACTTTAAAAACACAATAAAAACACAGTATAAAAATCATGATTAAAAATTACAGAGATTACAATTAAAAAAAAAACATACACAGAGAGAGGGAGGAGTCAGATGAGCCAACAGACTGAAGCAACCATCTGGCCCATACCCCATACATGCCCCGTCAGCCAGGTCTTAACCCCTCTCCTAAAAGGCAGCAGCTCTGTCTGGAGAAGCAACTCACTTGGCAGGAGGTTCCATAGGGCCAGAGCAGACATGGAGAAGGCCTTCCTTCTAGTGCTAGAGAGGTGTGCCTCTCTAGCTGAAGGTACAACCAAAGAGCCTCTCCGGGCCCCTCTGGTGGGACGGACAGATGTCTTTAGAGCGATGCAGTCTCTTAAGTATCCTGGCCCACTACCATATAGGGCTTTAAAGGTAATAGCCAGCACCTTGAATTGCACCTGGAGGCCAGTGGTGGGCAGCCAAAAAAAAAATACTACTACACTGTGGGCGGAGTCAATGTCATGGGCGGAGCCAACATCATGATGTCATGAGCAGAGCCAATGTCATGATGTCATGAGCAGAGCCAATGTCATGATGTCATGGGTGGAGCCAACATCATGGGCGGAGCCAAAGTAAAAAACACCCATTAAAAAAACACATAAAAATACAAATTAAATAGACATTAAAACACATTAAATACACATTAAAAATAAATACACATTAAATACACACTAAGTAGACATAAAACACATAAAAATACAAATTAAATACACATAAAGCACATAAAAATAGACATTAAAAATAAATACACATTAAATACACACCCACACCCCACACCCAAAGGTGAGTCACTTACCCTAGGGAGCAGGCTATAGGGAGCTTCAGGCTAGCAGCTTCTCTTCCTCCTCCCTGCTTGGGATGACAGCAAAGAGGCTGTGCATGCACACCAACACCAAGCACTGCGGAAGGCCTCAGCAGCAGCCACCGGTTCCTCCATGGCTGTGCGTGGCCGTCCGATGCTCTGCGCTGCCACACTCCAAGCAGCAAATGGCGGCTTGGCTCAGCAGGCAGAGCGCTGTAGGCGCACATCCATGCCAAGCGCTGTAGGCATGCCAAACACTGTAGGCATGCATGCATGCCAAGCACTTGGTGCGCATGTGGAGTGGGGGAACTGGTGAAAAGGTAAGCCCCTGAGGTGGTCCCCCCCCAAAAAAAGGCACTACTGGTTCTCCGGGACACTGGGAAAAGCTACTACTGGTTCTGGTGAACTGGTGCGAACCGACTGCTGCCCATCACTGCTGGAGGCACACTGGCAACCAGTGCAGAGGCGAGGCATGTGCATACCGCCCACACCCCATCACCACCCAGGCATCCGCATTCTGGACCAGTAAAGGAGGATATGGCTGAGGAACTCAACCTCCTCGATGTCATATGGAGGACCCTAAACAGGCTGAGGGGCAACGTCCCTAAACACCAGATAAACATGCTCAAAGGGGGTGGAGGTTTGCTGGCAAACAATAACACACAGTGTGAATATGGAGAGAAACATAATCCAGCTCATTTACTGGTCTGCCAATTACTACCAGAAACATTTACCAATGAGAATTTAATTTTGGCCTATGATAAAGCCAAAAAGGTGGTTTCGTTTTGCTAGTTTAAAGTTGATCTGGACATGAAAGCAGAAGAACTGGTGACTCTAGTTGAGAGCTCAGCCCTGGATTTAGGGCTAAATGTCCTGTTTTGGAAGCCACCAGTTTTGATCAGCACTGTACATGAAAACTGGGATCTATCCGACACACCTCTCTCCCACACCTCTGAATAACAAAACCTGGTCTTCAACGTGGGAGGTATTTTCCAATTAGCATCAGAGACTTGTGGCTTCAAGCCATCCAAGGTGTTGAACCTAGTTGAGAGATAGAATTCAGGATTTTGGATAGCTCTTGGTCAAGTTTGGATTAAAATTCATAGTAGATTCATGGCCCTTTGGCAGAGAAGCCAACAGCCTTTGCCTTCATGATTATATTATTAGTGTTATGTGCAACCTGGACAAAACCTGATGGGGCAGGGCAGGGAGTTGGGCATGGCCACCCAATTTTGCCACCCCCTGCTCAGAGGCCACCCAATTTTGCTACCCCCTTCGGGAGGGGGATGTGAACCTGTTGCTGCCCATCACTGTATCCCTCTCACATTTGGTCTTCCTCTTTTCCTGCTACCTCCAGCCTTTCCCAGCATTTTTTTCATTTCCAAAGACTCTTGTCTTCTCCTTATGTGCCTGTAGTACAATAGCCTCAATTTCATTCCAGAGATAGTTTAGACTTGGTTTGCTTGAGGACCCATTTGACTGTCCGCCTAGCAGTCCAGTGTATCATCAAAAATATCCTCCAGCACAATATTTCAAACAAATCATTTTTCCCTGTCAGCTTTCTTTCCTGATCAGCTTTCATACCCATACATGGTGATCAAAAGTGTGGATTATTTTGGTCTCTGGCTCCAGCGATACATCCTTACACTCAATGATATTTTCAAATTCTTTAACTGTTGCTCTTCTAAGTCTCTGTCATCTTCTGTTGTCTTGACTGTTTTCTTGAATTGATGATTGAAACAAGGTATACAAATTCTTTCACTATTTCAATTTCTTCGTTGGTAATGTGAAAGTTGTATAGTTCTGTTAGTCATGCTTTTTGTCTTCTTGATATTCAATTGCATTGCTGCTTTGGCACTTTCTTCTTTCACTTCAATTGAACGTCATTTCAAATTGCTGCTTTCTAGGTTAAACTGCTGTCCTGCAACCCAAAGGTTGTGAGTTCAATCTTGACCAGTGTTCAAGGTTGACTCAGCCTTCCATTCTTCCAAGGTCGGTAAAATTAGTAGCAAGCATGTTGGGGGCAAAATTCTAATAACTTGTGAACCACCTAAAGAGTGCACTAAGCGCTATGGGGCAGTATAGAAGTTTGATTGCTTTGCTTTAAAATGGGATCATCTGCAAATCTTAAATTTCTGCTGCTTTCCTGCACCAATTTTCACTCTTCCATCATCTGAATCAAGTCTGGCTTTCTGTTTGATATATACTGCATTTAGACTGAACAGGTAAGGGGATAACATGAGACCACTTTGCTTGTTAAAAATCATTCTGTCTCAAATGGCCAATATATGCACTTTGGGGCATACTGGGATTCCCACGAAGAAAGCAACTGCAAAAGATTAGGTAAACACAGCAATGTGGTGATATGAGAAGTGTTCAAAGAGAATAGAACTGAATACGCTCAAACACAAACATCATGCATCCTTCAAGTTGATATGTCACTATTTCCAATTTGATGTATGTACCAGCAGAAAATAAGGATCATGCTGCATGTGCTGTTTTTAAAAGGCAGAGGAATTAGAGTAAGCTGAGACCAATTCTGGAATGTCTCTGGGGATAAGCACTGAAATCTGGGTCATCATACTGAGCCCTTCTTAGGTTAGTCTGTCCCAAAAGTCATTATACTCAGAGAACGGTTTGGTTCCCCGGGGGAAATGAATCAGTCTATTGTCAACACCTGGCAGATGCAAGGGCTTGTGTCACATACCTTTCCCCACAACAAGAGATAATTGTCAGTGTCAGAAGAGGGCAGGAGGTCCCCCACAGATGTCAAGGTTGAAGCACATTGGAAAGGAAGGAGAAGAAATGTTGAGCCCATTCAGCAGGCCCATTCAGTGGAGAAATGCAAGGTTTTTGTCCTGGCTTGTCAGTCAAACAGTAAATGAATACATAAACAGGGGAAGGGGGTGTCTTTAATGCTCCTGGCTACTTGTATAGGTGAGATCTGGCAAAGCCCATAATAGGTGCAGAATTTCTCAAGGGCAGCAGGCTTATGCAGCTGTGTGGCTTAAGTTCATGAAAAAAAAATAGGGAAAGGCTGTGTGGT
Source organism: Furcifer pardalis (assembly GCA_030440675.1). NCBI lineage: Eukaryota > Metazoa > Chordata > Lepidosauria > Squamata > Chamaeleonidae > Furcifer > Furcifer pardalis. The sequence continues at coordinate 13,423,491 of CP126894.1, read as the reverse complement.
CCTTAAAATGAACCAAATGTAAGAGCAGGTGATAGCTTTATGAGACCACTAAAAATTGAAAAGCTGGCTGGTTGTTCGATTTTTTAGCCTTCTAATAAAGGTATCACCTGCTCTTGCATTCAACTCCATCAAGTTAACTGCACCTTGTATTTCCCTCCTTGTGAGTTTTCTTCTTTTCCACATCTGGTTGTGTCAGCTTTCACCCACCTTTTTTTTTGGGGGGGGGGGTTTCTAAGGCAGCAGCAGGTAGTCCAAAATCTGTGCCCTCCACAGCCTACATTTTAAAAAATGCATGTGTATGTATACACATATTTTTCAAGTGATACACATTGCTATCTCCCATTCACAAAAGCACACCTATGCCATGTTTGTGGAAACATTTAAAACATACCCACATTGCCATGTATATTCTGAGTATTCCATACCTTGGAGAATCCTGGAAAGCATCACTGAAAGTTGGACTCAAATTGATGACACAAAGGTATTATTTGCATTAATTAAAATGTGCCTTTGAAATCCAAACAGTGTTTAACATTTAAGCTTGTTGCTTCTGATTGTATGTCCTATTATAAAGCAAGGTGTGTGTCTGTGGAGTGGACAAAGAGATTGGGGCTCAGAACTGTAGGGCACTGAAAGGAGAATCAAAACTATTCTTTGTACACCAGTGTCAATGGCTACTTCCCTCCCACTTCTTCCTCGACATTTGCAGTAGGAGAGGAAGTTCTGATATCACTGATGAGGCTATTTATCTGTTCTGGGCTTGAATGCATCAACCATATAACTGCTTTTGGTTACTTTTGTTAGCATCCTGTTCAGAACACAAGCATTCGTAAGAGTGAACACACAGCCAGTTGCACAACCAGTCACTTAACCTGAGCAAGACTGAAAACACAGTGAGAAACCAGCTGGGGTGAAGACAACACTTCTGTGATCATTTTTCTACAATCATGTACGACAGGGATTCACAACTTTTCCAAGCTGGGGGCTGGGTCATCTTCAAGGGCCGGATAGCTATTTTGCTCTCTCTGCCCAATAGGAGTGGCCATTTTGTCTCAACAACTTCAAATGGGTGGCCATTTTGTTTCTTGAATGCCCTTGGAGGGGGGGGCACATGAAATGATGCTGTGGGCTGGATCCATCCTGTGGGCCTTAGGTTGGGAACCCCTGATGTACGACAAATGATACTGGCCTGTATGTTTTCTTACTCTAAATTTTGAATCTTGCATGTTCTAATCTTATTGCAGACCACCTAGATGTATGTTTGCACAACATATTGGAATATACATTTTTCAAATTCAGATCAAATGGAATGAAATAACTCTCATGTTTATTTATTTTTGTCAGCAGATCAAAGGGAAAGATTATCCAAGTAGATTATCTGCCATACAGGCAGAGTGAGTCAAGATCTTCAGGCAACAAGGCTTCAGGCAGCAGTACCAGTTCCTTTGCCTAGTTTTCTCGTCTGGAGGTCAGAGTGTTGTGCACCACAAAACTTGCCCTGCATCCCTTAGGCATCCCTCCTACCATCACATTGCTTTCCTGGTGCTAACTCAGAAATAAGGTTCATCTGTTCATTCTGCTAGCTCCTACAGAAAATAAATAGCAGGGCGAAGTCTTCTCCTTTGCCTCAGGCAGCATCATGTCTTGGGCTGGCCTTGATTTACACATGATTCATATGTTCACCAAATGATCAGAATCTTAGAAAGCAACTAAAGCAATGTTCACACTGGGGAGGCTAAAATGGAGTGCACGATAGTACATAATGAGAGATAGCTGAGCTTTCTCAGAAAATGACCCCCACTTCTCTGGTTATTGCTCATGCTGCCATGACTAGTGCAAAGACAGGCTGCATGGTGTAAAAATCCTTCTAAATGAATAATAGCGAAACGGTATGGCGTTATGACACTCTAAGGTCATATAACCGATGCACGCCACTGAATGATGGGAAGATGATTGCTTTGTTTATGTATTTATGGTCTGACTTTAATGTTGCCTGGACGGCTGTATAGCAAAGTGAGCCACAGTGGTCCTGGAGTGCCAATGAGGGTCGCAACACTGCTTCACAAAATGATCTAGTGATGGAAGGTCCTGTGGCTAGGCAAGACCGCCATTGTCATTATTTTTGTCCATTTGTGGGCAGAATTGGATGACCCTCTCTTTTGCAACTGTTCTTTGAGGTCTCAGCGTATAAACTCCAAACACAAGGAAGGAACCACAACAGACACACCAGTCACTTCCAAAAGCAAATCCCCCCTCCCACCCCTACACAACTGGGCTGCTTTGCCCTTCATAGGCTGTAGTTGTCTTTGTAGGCAAAAGGCCAAGATGCTGAGCTAATAAAATATTCAAGAGGATTTTTCTGTGACCTCCAGTCTTCAGGCTTTTTTCTTGTGTTAAAGGACGCTAAGCAGGGAGCCAGTAACAATGAAGTATAAGCTCTTTGATAAGATAGACTCGGCTACAGACAAACAGACATAACAGCACTTACAGACTCTATCATTCCTTTTGATCACAACTGTGTCAATTTAGTAAACACAATAAGAAGGAGTTTTCAAACACACGAAAATCTTCACATTCAAGAAGAAGCAATGCTAATAACTGGGTCTTTTACTTGTCAAACTCTCCATCGTTTGGGATGTCCCTGCTTGAAACCAGTGTCCATTCAACTTTTGGAAAGTAGGCTTCCATAAATATTCTCCAAGCACAGAATGTCAATTGTTTTAAAAGATGCAACAAGGCAGCTGGGAGAAACACTGCCATTTCTCAAGGCTTTAGTCACCATACCAAAACACGGACACCCCAAGAATAAGATTTTCTTCTTCTTCTTCTTTCATCTCCAGATCAAACTTTGAACTGCCAAAATAAAACCACCTTCTTGGCTTTGTTGTTGGTCAAACTTAAAACCTCATTGGCACATGTTTCTGGTAGTAATCAGCTGACCAACAAATGAGCTGGATTCTGTATTTCTCCACATCCACGGTTTTACATTTAGGCACTCCAACCCTCAGCCTATTCAGAGTCCTCCAAGAGATGTTGGGGAGGTTGCATTCCTCAGCCATATCTTTCTTTAATGTTATTCTCTGTCCAGTAATCTCCTTCCACCATCTTCTAATTTGGTTTTGCTCTTGCGTTTCTTCAAGAGTATTTGTTCTTGTCATAAAGCTCTTTGTGGATCTGAGCCAGCAGACTTGATGCATATTTCTGTTCAGTGGATGGTGAGGGTCATTCTTTTACTTAGTTCTCTTGGCATCCACGGCTACATCTCTTCTTACCTTAGGTGGAGAGATACCAACAAGACAATATATTTTCTCAACTCAATCAATCAGTCAAAACTTTATTATGTTCCAAGACCAGCATAGAACAGCAAAGTTAACAGAAATTAAAATGAGGGTACTTAAAATATATCAAGAGACAGAAGTTAAAATGCTTCTCGTCCTTTTGGCTAAGATCAAGTGTTGTATTTTCTCAACTGGTGTAGGTTTGAGGCATCCTGTCACTATGCACGTTGTTTCATTAATAAAAATAGCAACTTGTTTCACATGTATGGATGTGCTCCATACTGGACAACCATATTCTGCTGCAGAGACACTTAGGGTAAGAATAAAATGGAGAATTCTAAGAGGCCGTTTGTGGGCAAAACTAGTCTGATGCAACTTAAAGCTTAGAGTTCACTTTATTGTTCTGGAAATGTGAGGAAAATATTTTTTGGGATTAAAAAATGGGTCTACCAAAGTAACTTTTCCACGCTTAGCCATGCTGACAGCAGCTCCTGTGATGTTAAGAACCAAGCTTTGGCATGTCACCATCATCAAGAACCCTGTCAACATCTCAATAGTCATACAGCTTTACACGCTGATTTCACCACATCAGCCACCATGAGCATTTTAATCTGTTAAAAGTGCATGTTCCTTTCCACTCCCAGCTCTTTAACACCAAATCAATGTTTTATTTATCAGCCTTTGATTCAGAAAAGCTTAGAAAGCACACCATGTTCTTCTTTAGACATGCTGGGCATTCCCCTCCACCAGTGATTATCATTAAAATTATTATGATGTTGTTGTCATTCCCAACATCTAGGGTTGAAGAAATATGAGGTGTGTCAGCAGGGGAGGAGAAGGGTAGAATAAAGCAAAAAGGAGACAAGAGAGGCCTAGAAAATTGGCTGCTGAAATAGAAAGGAGTCTTTTCCTCTGGACTCCCCACATTTATTATTTATTTATTTATTTATTTATTAGTTCAAATTTATATTGCCTCCCACTCGCCATGGCGACTCAGGGCGGCTTACAGACAATACATTACATTACATTACAATACAATATGTTGGGGTGGCCACAGGGGGAGGGGCGGCAAGGTCCTCATCCTGCCCTGGCTTCTTCTTCCCCTGGCAGTTGGTATAGGCACATCTCTAGCCTATTGGTTCCTCCCCAATGATAGTAGAAGAGAGGGAATTTTGAGTAAAAGCATGAAGAGCATCTTCCCTCCTCTCTCCCCACAGGACACTTTAAACCAGGAGTTCTCAACCTTTTTAAGATGGGGGCTAGGTCACACTCCCTCAGACAGCTTTGGTGGATGGATGGCCATTTTGCCCTTCCTCCACCACATGACACTTCCTGGTGTGGAGGAGGCGGTGGGGGCCCACATGAAATGGCCCCATGGGCCGCATCTGGCCCATGGGCTGCAGGTTGAGAATTCCTGCTTTAAACCTGTGTTTCCCAAACTTTGGTTTTGGGACTTCAATTCCCAGAAGCCTAAATCAATTCCCCAAAGCACTGATCAGCCAATGTACTGACTTAGGCTTCTAGGAATTGAAGCTCCCCTGCAGGACATGTGCCCTATGTTGGGAACCAGTGCTTTAAACATTTTGCTAAAAGAGGTAGGCTAATCTATTCCAGCGTTTCCCAAACTATGTTCTGCGAAACACTGGTGGGTTTCAATTCTCAGAAGCCTAAGTCAGTACATTGGCTGATCAGTGCTTTGTGGTACTGACTTAGGCTTCTGGGAATCCATGCAAAGGAATTCAAGCCAATTTGTTAGGTTTCAGAGAGCCAAATATTTTCCTTCATAGGGCTAATTTTCTATCTTTTAGCTAGAACCTTTTGAAGATGAACTGAAACCTATTTGTGCATGAGAAAGATAGAGTAGCAAAAATTAGAAGGTGGGATCCCCATCTACATGTTGAGGTGTCTGTATATACATGTATGCAGCTGCCATCCAAGGAGGGCAACAAGGATGATCAGGGAACTGGAAGCCATGCCCTATGAAGAAAGACTGCACTGAGCACTTCGGGGTGGTACATAAGTGTAATTACTATTTCTATTGTCTTTATATATATCTGTATCTTATTTTCCTAGAGTCATTTTGTTTGTTTGTTTGTTTGTTTGTTTGACACCATCCAGAATAACTGTTCTAGTTAAATGGGAAGGGCATGTTAAATAAATAAATAAATAAATAAATAAAGCCATACTTCATGACCTAAAACTCTAGCATAGATTCGCTCTCTGACTTTGATGAGAGCAATAGAAGTTACTTTATCAGAAGGTTATGTTCAGGACGAGCATGACAGCCTGCTTGCTTGCCAAAGACTAGTATCTTCCTAGTCCTGTGTACCTTCAAAACCAGAAATTACAGACTAAGCCATGATGCACGAACCCTGCCTTCAAGTTTCTTGTTCTGTGGCCATTTAAGAAACAGCAACTGTGCTGAATTGCTCGTCTGACACTATTTCAGCTTGCTTGTTCATTGTTTAGTTGGCAGAAAACCATGTTCCTGTAATAAACTCCTTCCCTGGGCAATACTGGATGAATACCTTCAATTATCATTATTATTTCTCTCCTCTGCTTCACCATCAGGCTGCGCAACTGCGTGCACTGCAAACCCAATAAATGGCATTTCTGCATATGTGAGCTAACAGTCAGAAAATGCCACCCAGCATGTGGCCTGCCAGGGCAAGTCTGGCAGGCCACACAAATGGCTCAGCAGGCGGGTCTATTATATCTATCATCCAGTTCTCCTTGTGCAGCATAAAGTACATTTCAGATATAAAGAGATTCCAAGCGAAGGGAGGGAGAGAGAAGAGGGCGCGATGTCTTCTCATTTTACCAAGGCACCATAATTGTGTTGACTTTGCTGGGGCACTTCTGGTTTCTATCTGACGCACGCTGGAAGAAAAGCCCGCCGCCTCATTGCTAGCCTGCCTTTGCGTCAGTCGCATGCTATCTTTTTAACATGCAACATGGTGCGTTTTTATTATGCTAGGAGTCAGCAGATGGCGAGGTGCCACCTAGTCTTACACATATTTTTCCCCTGAATAAGCAAGCATGTGCTCAGCCTTTAAGAGAAAGGGGAGGAGGGAAGAATTGACATAAATGGTGAGGAAATATCTGTATTAGAGACTGGAAACCACCCTGTGGAAACAGACGTGAAGACAGGCTCCTGGCAAATCTCTCAAAATCATGGAAGTGTCACCGTCGGGGCAATAGTCTCTTTGTTGTCCTGAGGAAATGCTGAATGATGAGGCAACAAGAGACAAAGCCAAGAAAAAGAGGAATGTCTCTGGGATTTTAAAGTGTGATTTAGCATCACAGGCTGTCAGACGCAGCAAGAAACAGTGTGAATGTAAGAATGGGTCTCCTTGTTGCTCAGAGCAACCATAACCAGTGGTGGGCTCCAAAAACTTTTACTACCACACTGTGAGCGTGGTACGGTGGGTGTGACCAGAGGCAAAGCCCTGTGTGGCACCTGAATTAGGACTACTTTATTTCAAAACTTGGATGGGTGTGGCCAGCCAGAATTTCTGCTGCCACTTCTGGTGAACTGGTGTGAACCTGCTGATGCGCACCACTGACCATAACCCATGAGTCATCTTAAGGATCATATGGTGTCACATGACCAGAGTGGCCAGATGAAAAAGAGGACAAGAATGTTTTACCTCTAATAGTGGTTATGGAGGGCATTTCAGTAGATTCAGCTTGCATTAAAAGTTACGCCTGCTAAAATGTCCTCTTTTATGCAGCCAGTAAAGGTAAATGTCTTCCTTGTTCAAAAGCAGTCATATCTGACTCTACGGTGCAGTGCTCATCCAGGCGCATGCTGGTATATTAGGCAATCTGGCTTTGTCCCACCCTGCCCCCACCTCTGGTGTCCTGGGGTGCCAATAGCAACGTATGGGATCCCCCCCCAAATAGGCGCCCCCACCACTCCCTGTCCAGCATCTTCCCATGGTGACCTGCACACCCCGTGCACATCTCCGTTAACAGAAAAAGAGCCAGTATTTCTGTGCCTACAATTGTTTCCATGGCCATGGGGCAGACAAGACTAGATTCCAAAATGCATGGGACGCTGTTACCTTTCCCAACAAAGTGGTACCTATTTATCTAATTGCAATTTCTTGCTTTTGAACTGCTAGGTTGGGAGGTGCTGGGACAGCACTCAGGTCTGAAACTGCTGACTTGCTGATCTTCTGGTTTTTCAGCTCAGCATTTTATCCAGTAAGCCACCACAGCCCCATGCAGCTATTAAAGGTACAGGTGAATATTGGCGCCTAGCAGGACACATTTCATGACCATATTTTGCGATCAGACACAGTATGCTTACGGTATACAGCAAAAGACTTTGCATACTTGGGCCTTAGCAGAATTTTTTTGGGGGGTTAGCTTCTCATCATGAGGAGGTAGGGTTTTTAGGCATGGGAAGTCACTTCTGGGAGGGTCCAGCAGCTAATCTTCCAATCCCCCAGGCTCACCAGAGTTCATACTACTCCCTGAGAATAAAATAAACCCTGCTTATTTTTGTGATTCTACTACAGTACATATTCCCCCCCCCCCTCAAAAATAGTGATACCATTGAGTGCAGGCTGGTAACCTGGAAAGCTTTGTGCTCCATTTCAGATCAATGTAGCAAGCAGAAAATGACATTTTTGACCCTCTCAGGGATCTTCATGGATTAAACAAATCACTTTTGGCCAGAATATGCTCCTAGACCTATCTTTAGTGGAATTGGACAGGGTCTGACAGCCTTGGTGTGTGAGCAGAATTAAGTCTGGGAGCTGAACTCAACTCTCCTTTCTCTATAGTTTAATTTTAATTTTCATAGATTGAGGCCACTTTATCAGATCACAAAAGCTAACATTAAATACAGTAGTTAGTCTTTAAGGTGCCACAAAAAATTTTCGTCTGTTTTGTCTTGTTCTATTTACTCTCTGATATGCACACACAGACTAACACAGTTACCACTTCAAAAATATCATTTCTCTGTGTCACTATTAACAGCCATGCATTGAGCTCTCCCAATAATATATCACCAATACCTCATCTTTCCAAAGATTAGGGAAGCTAACATGATAAAAGTACTAGCAGAAATGGTAAAAAAACAATAATGGGATAAGAGACCACAATCCTGACATCATGACCATCCCCACTATTGTGACAGATATTGTGAGAACAGCCTTCCACAGCTATGATTATTAGAGCTTCTGTCAATGGCAAAGCTATATGCAGAAGGTTTTAAAAAAAACATCGGGAACAAGTCCCACTGCTAAAGATGAGGTAAGTGTTATTTCACAGTTCCTTCAAAGCACACAAAAGCTGCCATGAACACACAGCAATGCACCAGCTGCCGCTCCTCGCGAATACAATACGTGATAGATCAAAACAGATTCGGTCACACTTGGTTCTATCCTTAGAAAGGATTTTGAGGATTTTGAGGGCTAAAATAACAGTGAAATACACAACTCCATTTTGTCTTACAGGTTTTTCTCCTTTTTGCTCATTTTCACTATTTAAAACAAGCAGATCAGCCGTATGATCCATACACAAAACAAGTGAAGAAGAAGAATGCGGCACAGACTTTATGGAACTCCTTCCCAGTTGAATTGTGCCAGACCCCATCCCAGTCTACATTCAGAAAGCAACTCAAATAGTTTCTTTTTAAAGAAGCCTTTGAAAAAGTGTTGACAATGGCTCAGCACTAGGTTTCTTATTTGGTCTCTTCCCACTGCCAATAGAGTTTTGTATTTGTAATATAGTATGTGTTTTTAATATGCAAGTTCGTATTGTTAGCAGCCCCGAGGAGGAATACCTCAGTGATAGGCAGAGCAACAGGTTCACACCAGTTCTCCAGAACCGGTAGTAACTTCTCCCAGTGTCCCAGAGAACCGGTAGTGGCTTTAGGGGGGAACCACCTCAGGGGCTTACCTTTTCGCCGGTTCCCCCACTGCACATGTGCACCAAGTGCTTGGTGTACATTCATGCCTACAGCGCTTGACACGCATGCACAGTCTCCTTGCTGTCCTCCCAAGTGGGGAGGAGGAAGAGAAGCTGCTAGCCTGAAGCTCCCTATAGCTTGCTCCCCAGGGTAAGTGACTCACCTTTGGATGTGAGGTGTGGGTGTGTATTTTAACGTGTATTTAATGTGTATTCATTTTTAATGTGCATTTTTATGTGTATTTAATTTGTATTTTTATGTGTTTTTATGTCAATTTAATGTGTATTTATTTTTATGTGTATTTTATGTTTTATGTGTATTTTTATGTCTATTTAATTTGTATTTTTATGTGTACATATTTTTATCGGTTTTTTACATTGGCTCTGCCCACATCATTGGCTCCACCCATGGTGGCATGACATTGGCTCCACCCATTATGTCATGATGTTGGCTCTGCCCATGATTTTGGCTCCGCCCACAGTGTGGTAGTAATTTTTTTTTTTTTTTTTGCTGCCCACAACTGGAATACTTCCTAGATGGGCGGGGTATAAATGGAATAGATGGTGATGGTGATGATGATGATGATTTTGGATCACTAAAATAGTAAAAAAAATTGCAAGCTTCTGTGATTCACGATCACTTGTTCAGGCAAAGGTAGGGAAAGTCCAAATTTTCATAGCAAGTTGGTGGTTGCCAGGCTCTGTTCTTAAAAATAAATGCGAAGCAGCAGTCCATTTTATATTTATTTATTTATTTTACAGACTTATATGCCACCCTCCTCAAAGAGACTCAGGGCGGCTAACAAAAGCTTAAAAAGATACATAAAAACACAATTATAAAATCCAATTTAAAAATTATTAAAATAATTCAACAGACACAGGAAACCAAGTCTCCACTTACAGCTCCTCCCAAATGGCTCCATTGAGGCCACAGGCCTCCTGTCCAGCCAGGTCAGACAGAGCACTCTAGATTTCAGTATCCTCCATCAGGGAAATGAGGTGGGTGGGTGGGTGGGATTTGGTTCACACACTAGGTATTCCAATTGTAGCCAATTCAAAATCAATTTAAATATTACATAGTGGTTCAATCTGCAATGATGTTGTTCCAATGTTAAAATGTCCATGCAGTTCAGGCGGCTGTTCTTGGTATCCACAAAACTTCCATAAAACAAACAAATCATCCGTGTGATCCATGTACAAAACAAACGTAGAAGAAGGTGATACCTATTTTGGATCACTAAAAACAACAACAACCAACCTTTGCAAGCTTTCGTGATTCAAGATCACTTCTTCAGGCAAGGGTAGGGAAAGTCCACATTTTGGTGGTTGCTACTTAGTGTTGGTGGTTCACTGCTTAGTTATACTTTCAAGAATGTGATTTCTAAAGCAGCCAAGCACACCAGGAGGCGAAATTGTGTTGTTTGGGTGCCATCTAGCTAGAGGGATGGGCATTCTGTGCTGCCAGTTTCTGCTTTGCCTGAGGCCCTGTCAGATGGTTAGGGAGGTGTGGCGGGGGGGGGGGGGATACTGACAGCTTTGGAGTCCTGCTAGCTGTTTGTCTTTCAATCCTAGCTCATTGTAAGAGACCTGCTCGTATTTGCTCATTTAAGTCTCAAGCTCCATATGCAAAGCCCAGGCTAAAGTGGCATTTGCTGGGTATTAAGTCTGCCTTCTGGAGGATAGTGATGTTTCCCCTCCGGAGTAGTGGCTCACATTCAAACGCAGACTGTGCCATTCTGTAAGCCTGCCAAGAAGGTGCCAATCATCAGCATAGCTGAGTGCCAGAGTGGCATTCTGAAGAAGAAATCAATCCTCAAGAAATCTTTGTAATGGATTTCTTGCCTTGCCAGATAACTTTCAGATAGTAATAGCAATAACAATAACATTTATATATCACTCCATAGCATTTAGTGCACTCTCTGGGCAGTTCACAAGTTAATTAGCATTTTGCCCCCAGCATGCTGGATATTCATTTTACCGACCTAAGAAGAATGGAAGGCTGAGTCAACCTTGAGACCCGTCAGGATCAAACTGAAAATGTCAGCAGTTTTGGCTGCAGTACAGCAATTTAAACACTGTGCCACCAGGACACCTCAAGAGATCTACATAATATCAAGCAGCACAAAGAAAACCTCATAGTCATTCCTACCTTGTGTTACCAGTGCCAAGAATGGACACTTACATCAAAATATAAACAAATTTGGTCATCGCAGAAATGAGATGTCTGGAGTGACTAGAATGGATTAAATCAGGAATTGAGATTATAAAGGAAACAATGAAATAGAGCCAACCTTAAACTAAGTACAGAGACAATAAATAAAATGATTTGCTAATCTGGACAGAATTGGCTTGGCATATCATACCATACCAGAGCGAGGAGACGCCATGGCCTGATGGGAGGCTGAAGACTTCGCCGCCACCTCTGGGCCTCCATCAATGGCCGGAGGGGAGATGGTCTGTGTTTGTTTGTTTTTTGGATTGTAGTACTGTATGTTGCTTTGTGGGGTTGTATTTTACTGTTAGTATGATTGTGACTGTTGTTTTATTGATTGTAAGCCACCCTGAGTCGCCACAGTGAGTAGGCAACAATATAAATCTAAGCAAGCAAACAAACAAACAAACAAATAATATACGAGGAGAGGAAAACATAGAGCACAAGATGGACCCAGCGGAAGATGGACAGATGACATTCATTCAGTCAGTAATTTGATTTTTATACTGCCCATTAGGGATATTTTCCCAATAGTTAAAACCAGAAATATACACACAATAACAATTGATGGTATCCAAGGGTGACATAGTCCTATTATACACTTATTCAATGGCTATAGGGAGAATGTTCTTATAAGCCTCTTTAAACAGTACCATTTTAAACTGTTTCCGGGAATTGAAGTTGAAAAACCAAAGGTTGGGAAACATTGATCTAGTCTAGACATTACTGCAGTTGGGGGGGAGGAGATTGGTTCAGCTGATTGACATGGTGATCCCAGGTAATGGTCAGGTTGAAACAAAAGACATTGAAAAGAACATGAGAGATCAGGATTTGAGAACAGAACTGCAGTATTTCTGGGGGGAAAGAGCAACAGGGATACCAGTAATGACAGGAGCATTGGCAGCAATCCCAAAAGAGCTGAAAAAACAACTGAATGTAATTGGCATTGATAAGATCATGACAAAGCACTTGCAGAGAGTAACATTACTAGGTAGATAAAGGTAAAGGTCACCCTTGCTCAAAAGCCTGTCGTATCCAACTCTAGGGTTCAGTGCTCATCTTTGTTTATCGCCAAAGTGCCAGCGTTGTCTACATTTGCAGACGTTTCTGTGGACATGCGGCAGGCATGACAAGACACCGGAGTGCATGGAATGCTGTTTATCTTCCCACCAATGTGTTTCCTATTTATCTACTTGAAATTTCTTGCTTTCAAACTGCTAGGTTGGCAGGAGCTGGGACAGAGATGGGAGTTCACCCCATCGTGCAGTACTCAGGTCTTAAACTGCTGACCTGCCAACTTTCCAGTCGTCAAGTTTAGCATCTTAACCACTAAGCCACCACAGTCCAGCAACATTATCAGGCAATACCTCAAATACTCTTATATCCAGGGCTAGGATCTGAGCAGTAGGGTTGCAAAACTCTGGCCCAAACATCTGGTGAACCAAATTGGCCTCTAGGTCAAATCGGAGGATATATGCACACTGCTCATAGAGAGGCCATATTCTTCACTAGGGAGCTCTCAGATCTCAATCTTGACATCTTGAGGAAGGGCTAGGAAACTTAACTAAAAAAACCCAGCAGCTGTTCAGTAAAACACTGAGCTAGGTGGACCCATGGAGGTCTGGTTGTCTGATTTCATACAAGGTATCTTATATTACCTATGCCCAGTGGTGGAATGTCAAAAAATTTACTACCCCACCGTGACATCATCACAGTGTGGGCGGAGCTAACATCATGATGTCATGATGTCATGGGTGGGGCCAAAGAAAAAAAATTAATAATAATAATAATAATAATAGCACGCGCACACACACCTCAACCCACCCCCACCCCCAAACACAAACCTGTCACTTACCAGTTAGTATAAGTGCCTGGGCAGCACCATGTTGCAAGATGGATATGGTCATCGTACCAGTTCTCTAGGATAATATGCCTTAATGTAAATGTAAAACAGCTGTACCTCCTTAAGGGTTCTCCAATTGAAACGGCAATTGGAACACCACAGGTGTAGCTTATTGATGAGGTAACTCCAAGACTTTGCTTAAAAACCTCAAGCCAGGCTGCCAGGCCTTTTTAGGAACTGTGGTAGTACGTCAATATAGGTAAAGGTAGTAAATACACATTAAAATACACACAGACACACCACATCCAAAGGTGAGTCACTTACCCTGGGGAGCAGGCTATAGGGAGCTTCAGGCTAGCAGATTCTCTTCCTCCTCCCCACTTGGGAGGACAGCAAGGAGGCTGTGCATAAGTGCCAAGCACTGTAGGCATGCATGCACACCAAGAGCTTGGTGCGCATGCACAGTGGGGGAACCAGTGAAAAGGTAAGCCTTGAAGGTAGTTTAGCCCAAAAGTTACTACCGGTTCTTCGGGACACTGGGAAAAGTTACTACCAGTTCTGGCGAACTGATGCAAACTTGTTGCATCCCATCACTGCCTATGCCATAGAACCATTGTAAGATGCCTTGTGTTAAATCAGACAATTGGACCTCCATGGGTGTGGTTTGTTTCATTGCATAGAAAATTATGTGTGGGTATAACATTTCAATGGAGCTTGGAAAACCTATTTTTGGAATACCTTTTCCTGTAAATCAGTGCTTTGCAGTTTCTGGGACTTGTCGTCTAAGGCAGTTAACTTTTCTAACCTGTAGGTGTCATTTCAACTAGAATCGAGAAGTTGTGTTGTTTGAATGGCCCAATATCTGAACAGGCCATGTTTCAAGAGTTCGACACATCAGGTCCTGTTTCTTGAATCTCAGCTGTAATTCTTTATGGAAGTATTTGATTAGTTTTGTTTCCAGATAGACAGGGTGTGTGTGTGTGTGTGTGTGTGTGTGTGTGTGTGTGTGTGTGTGTGTGTGTGTGTGTGTGTGTGTGTGTGTGTGTGTGTGTGTGTGTGTGTGTGTGTGTGTGTGTGTGTTTTCAGTTCTAATTTGTGTTATTTTCCCATCCAAACAATCTGCTGTGTGCTTCTTTGTTTCTCATAGAGGCCATTAAGGACTTTTGTTTCATTCATGTATAAAATTACAGGTGCTCCCCAGGCTTTTTGTGGGAACGTGATTGGGAGAAGGGGAAGGAGGAATTAATGACTCCCAGAGTGTATTTGGATTACCATCGTTTCAGTGGTGATGGAGAGGGGGGAGACGACAATGGAGAGATCTTGGTGGTTCAGTTTGTCCCTCATTAACTCTCAAAGTGTTAAGCATACTGCATGATTACCACCACATTGTACCTGTCACATGTTTTGCCCTTTGTTCAATTGAAAGGAAATATCACAGTGCCTTATTTCATTAATAAATTTAACCCAGAACATAAATGATGCGAGCTCTAACCAGAAAGAGAAATAATTGCAATTGATTTAGTCTTCTTCAGGGAAATAATATCTGTCTCAAACAATGATGTCAGTCTTTTCCATTATTTTCTTTTTTTTTCTTTGCTTAATTATACACTTTTAATCTGTCTTCTTGGGTAGATAGAAGCTTGTCGTAATGCATCCTTCTGCCTTTATCTCTGGCAAGGTCCTGCTATTAGGCAGTTGGTCTCATCAGATGGATTTCTGAGTACTATTAAAAGGTACTGATGTTGATGGTTTCATTTGTTACTATATTTTTAACATCCTTTCAGATATTATGTCTCACACTTTAGCCATCTCTGCCTCTGATTGACACCGGGGGGGGGGGTGTCCTCTGTTTCTGTCTGTTCACTGCAGGTAAAATGATGAGCTGAAACAAAATATTGATCCTTATCAAACTCTAGTGTTCTCTTCCACAACACTGCCATATAAAAACTGATTTTGAAATTTGTCACACTCAACAAAGAACCACTGAGGTATTAAAAGTAGAGGTAAAGGTCGCTCTTGCTCGAAAGCCAGTCATATCCAACTCTAGGGTGTGGTGCTAATCTCTATAGCCAAAAAGCCAGCACTGTCTGTATCTGCAGGTGTTTCTGTGGACATGTGGTAGGCATGATTAAACCCCAGAGTGCACGGAACACTGTTTACCTTCCCACCAAAGTGGTACCTATTTATCTACTTGCAATTTCTTGCTTTCAAACTGCTAGGTTGTCAGGAGCTGGGACAGAGATAGGAGCTCACTCCATCATGCAGCACTCAGGTCTCAAACTGTTGACCTGCTGACCTTCCAGTCATCAAGTACTAAACCACCACAGTCCCCCAGTATTAAAAGTAGGAAGCACCTTAAGATCATCATCATCATTAACAGATTAAGACCAACTTTTTCCAGCAAACAATTTATACCAGTAGTGGGTTCCAAAACTTTTTACTACCACACTGTGGGTGTGGCATACTTTAAGGGTGTGGCATACTTTGAGAGCATGACCTACTCTGTGGGTGTGGCCATGTGACTAGGTGGGCAATCTAGTCATGCCTGCCCAGTGATGGGATTAAAAAAAATTTTTACTACCTACTCTGTGGGAGTGGTATGATGGGCATGGCCAGGGGGAAAGCCCTGCATTGCACCCGAATTAGGACTACAGTACTTTGTTTCAAAACTAGGATGGGTGGGGCCAGCCAGACTTTCTGCTGCCGGTTCTGACGAGCAGGTGCGAACCTACTGAAGCCCACCACTTATTTATACGTATGTATGTGATAGCTCAGTTAATGACAGATGGCTACAAGCTCTAAAACATTCCTAATAAATGAGTGGAGACTAACTGTGATGACTGTGCTGATGGTCCCATCTCAGTGACAATTTTCAAGCATTAAAGACTTCACTCTCCATCGTTCCAAAGCTCCCACAAGCTTCCCCAGAATGTGGGGGTGTGGGATAGAATTTTTTTTAATGAACACTAAAAGCCCACAGCTAATGACATCATCAGTTTGAATGACCCTTATTTTACCAAAGAGGTTTTTGGCCATAGTATTGTAGATCTTCTAGGCAAACCCACTGCTGAGGTAGGAAATCTGCTTCTGAAGTATTACGAGATGGCCACTCAACTTCTCTTTTAAAAACCTCCAACTAAGAAGAGCCCATCCAATTCTTTCCTTATAATCTCAATCCTGGTTTTGTCCCTTCTAGTCACTCCACTATCCTTCCTCAGATATCTCATTCTCATAGCGACCAACATTTGTTTATGTTTTGTTGTAAGTGTCCATGTTTGGCACTGGTAATATAAGGTGGGAATGAATATGCTTCGTATGAGGTATCTCTGTGCTGGTCAGTGTTGGTTAGTGTTGTACGAGCAGAGCTAACTGTCCCAGTATTTGGTTTGCAAGCAAAGGTGACCTTTACATTTACCTTTACCATATGTTAATCTCTTCACCCATTTTGCCATCTTCCGTTCCTATGTATTTGAACTCTACCAAGTTTCATACTTGTTCCCTCTATTTTGATATTTAAAGTACTGTATGTTGTTTCCTTCCAATGGCCATTACCTCATTATGCATTAAAAGTATTGGAATCAATCCACCCAAGGATATGTGTCTTGCATCTTTATCTCAAGTATGGATGACCTTGGAGGTTGATGTCCCTTCTCTTATATCCCTTCTCAAAACCTATTTGTTAAAATCTCCACATGGTTTATGGTTTCTTTAATGGCAGAGTCTCAGTCGTTATTCAGAAATGATTCCCATTGAATTCAGTGGTGTTTCCTGTCAGATGAGCAGAAATATTTATTCTTCATTCACAGCCGGAAAAAATCTAGTCCCAAATATTAGTAATGATGTATGCCAACTATTTATTTTTTGTTTACTAATATCCACTACCTTAAATATTTGGTTAGCTCCTCTTTCCTCCAACAGACTTAAACCAATACACAGAACTTTCTTCCTCCCTGCTTTATCCTCACAAGAGTCTTGCGAGGTCGGCCAGCTGAGAGACTTTGAGTGTCTCAGGGTTACCGTATGGGTTTCTTGGCAGATGTGGGTTTGAATGCAGACCTCTCAAGTCTTCTTGAAAACCACTGTGTTTTACTGGCTTAATGACTTAGTCATGACTTGCTTAAATTGGTTAAGATGCTGAACTTGACGACTGGAAGTCGAGCAGGTCAGCAGATAGAAGCAATCTTAAACTACAAACAGAGACAACGAATAAAGTGGTTTGTCCATTTGGAGAGAATCTCTTGGAATTCCATACAATACATGGCATATGTGAAAGAGGAGGACAAAAACCATGAAGCAGACTCAGAGGAAGTCGTTTGAGATCCGAGTGCTGCATAACAAAGTGAGTTCCCATCGTTCTTCCCAGTTCCTGCCAATCTAGCAGTTCAAAAGCATGAAATTGCAAGTAGAGAAATAGGTATGACTTCAACAGGAAAGGAAATAGCATTCTGTGCACTTTGGCATCTAGTCATGCCTGCCACATGACCACGGAAATGTCTGCAGACACTCGCTGGCTCTTTGGCTATAAATAGAGATGAGCACCAAACCCTAGAGTTGGATACGACTGGCTTTCCAGCAAGGGAAACCTTTAATTTTGCCTTAGTAAATGAAAAATATATATGCAACTGTCCTTCCTTGCTTTCCCTTTTCTCCCCTGTCTGTCTTTTATTTTCCTTAAATCCTTAGTTTATAAGCTCTTTGGAGGCAGAGATCTGTCTATTTTAGTCTGTGTATACAGATAGAGCTGTATGAATAAAAGAACAAAAGGGAGTACTAACTCTTCATCTTTAAGTTCATATTTGTTCACAGCAAGAAGAACAAAAAGAAGCCATAAAAGGATCGTTTCAAAGGCCAAAATTCCTAGAGATTACAATTTAAATTAAATGTATTCCCCCCCTTCCTATGTTATATAAGTCAGTTTAACCATTCCTCATAAGCAGGGGAAACAATAGAAGCAACAAGAACTGTTTTCTAATGTCACCTGTGAAAGCATTTTCTATATCTTGGGAGAATTGGTGTTTAAAAGAAAAAATAACTTGAAAGCATATAGCCATAAAATCTACATACTGCTTATACCTGGTCAAAGAGAGGTTCATTGTTCTTAGAGAATTTGAGATGGTGGTGGTAGAGGGAGATGCATTTGTGCTTAATTTGTTTGTAATGTTTTATGTGCTTATCAGTCCCTCCCAACAATATGTTCTGGTTACCAAACAGCACAGCTTGGCTACTGATGGCTATAAAGAAAGAAAAGATAAAGAGAACAGGCTGGTGGATTGAGGTTCTGAAAATGATAATACACAGGTTAGAAAGGAGAAAAGCAAGCCAGCAGAAAATTATTTTGGTCCTTGGAAGGAGAACAAAAGAGAAATAAAGTATGGGCAGTAAATCATGGAAATTAGCTACAGACTCTTGCCAGCAAGACTGGGAATGATCATCAGAAGTCTGTTTCAAGGTGTGCCATTTCTCTAATGGACTTCAGCCTAGATTGCTTTGAGCTTGTGAGGTCTCAGGAATTGCTATGTTTCTGCCCTTCTCCTGTTTTGAAGGTGATCAGTGAATGATGCTGGAGGAAGATAAAGTATTAATTTGGTGTTTGAGATGGCTTCTGTTGCATCTATCTCCATGTTTTGCCAGCTGGACCCCGGCTTAGCAAAAAGTTTTGTGTATACTGTTTGTGTTATCTCTGCACAACGCAAGCATTAGCAATAGTAATGTGCTCAGTGCACTCTCTGGAAGGTTCACAAGATAATTAGCATTTTTGTCTCCAATACACTGGTGACTCGTTCTACCAACTCAGAAGGATGGAAGGCTGACTCAACCTTGATCCCCATCAGAACTAAACTTACAATGTCAGCATTTTTGGCTGAAGTACAGCAGTTTAACCACTGCACCACCAGGGATCAACAAAAAGCCACAAGCAAGGGCTTGGACTAGAAAAAGGACTGGCAGGTGTATGTACCTGGGTCAATAACTATTGTAGCTAATGCCAATGCCAAACATGGACAACTACAGCAAAACATAAATGAAAGTTGGTGTCAGGAAACGACACATTTCCTCATGTTTCCCAAGGCTTGAAATTGTAGTCTTTAGCTAGGCCTCATAAATAGGCCTCAGAAATCCTTTGTCCCTGTCTGTCTCATGGACTCATATCACAAGACTGCCTGTTTTCCAGTATTTCTTATCTTTCTAGCTAGCTGAGTTTCATGTTTTGTCTCCACATGTATGTCAACATCCATTGTTTTGAGAATATTTTTCTCTGTTACCTGATTGGCTATGAATAACCCACCTGACTGCAAATCCTCCATTTTGCAGAGAAGTTAGTTAGTTCGTATTTGTTTCTCAATGGACTAAGACCTCGGTTTGGCTTATGGAACTGTTTTTTCTCCTTTCTTTTCAAAATGATTACCTAACGAACCTGGACTGTTTACTGGACTGAGCTTATGTTTATTGACCTTTTAATCTGCGTTTTTCCATGGACTTTGTTACACGAACCTGAAGAATAAAGCAGCTGTTTCTCTTTGAAGATTGTTGTTCTTTGATTAGCACACACACACCGACGACACGCTACTACAAAACCTCCTTTGTTTTGTTCTAAGCTCAAAGGCCTTACTGCCTGAGCATAGTAAGAGTTCCTTTTTAATCTCCTTGGTTCTCCCAGAGTTGGTGAGGCAAGGATTAAGTTCCAGTAATGAGCATGAAGCTCAGGAACTGATAAGGAGGTGCCCTTGTGAATTGGGACCATCGATGTGTGATAGTTGGTTACCATGGAAATGAAATATCTGAGGAAAGCTGCTGAAGAAACTAGTAGGGATAAAATCAGGAATGACATTACAAGGGAAATAATTGGATAGAAGCAATCTTAAATTACATATAGAGAAAACAAATGAAGTGGTTTGCCCACTTGGAGAGAATATTCTGGAATTTCATACCTTAGAAGGCATTGTGTGAAAAGAGGAGAAGGACAAAGACCATGAGTCAGACCCAGAGGAAGGATTTTGGGACCTGAGTGCTGCACAGCAGAGTAATCTCCTGTTATTCTTTGCCATCTTCTGCCAACCTAGCAGTTCGAAAACATGAAATTGCAAGTAGATAAATAGGTATGGCATTGGCAGGGAAGGTATAGCATTTTGTACACTTTGGTGTCTCGTCATGCCTGCCATGTGACTATGGTAATGTTTGCAGACACAGACAGTGCTGGCTCTTTGACTGTAAACAGAGATGAGCACTGCTCCCTAGAGTTGGACACAAATGGCTTTTGAGCAAGGCTTACAAGTAGCCAATGCAGGTGAGGAGGATGATCAAAGCTCTCTTCTGTACATACTGTATAATAAGCAGCCACAGCTAAGTAACACACCTGATGAAATCTCTTTAGAGTTTAAGTGCCTCATCTAGACAGCCTGAAAGTTCCTGTTATAAATAAACTCATTAAACATGAGCCACAACAAAAGATAGGACAGAAAAAGGACAATTTAGTCACATAAATATTATATTATTATGTGAGTGGGAAAATGAATTCATGAACAAGTGACTGATTCACATTGATAGCCAATATATCTAATAATAGCAGTTGCTGTCAACAGCGTGGGTTGGTGGTGTAAAATAGTGCCAATATTAAACATGCTGAACTGCTTTCTCTGTTTCATTCCTCAAATCTTTGTCATCCCTTGTTGAGAATTTTGGCCAGAAACTTATTGCCTTATGTGGCCACAAAGGACAATTACACAAGTGATCCCACTTTGTTAGCATGTTGTCTGATGATACCCAATATTTGGAATCTGATATGGCACTCGAAGAAGAAGAAGAAACCAAGCAAAAGAATTTTTACTTTACAAATAGATACCAATTGACTTCTAACCGTAACTTCATTCCTTTCAATTTTGGGCTTTTTGTACAATTTGTCCAAGCCCATTACTTATCTCCAGTCTCAGGGGGACACAACTTACCCCTAAGTCTGATAAAAGTGCTACCATCTGTTTACATCTATTGTGTGACATAGTTTCATGACCATCGATTATATCCCAAAGACAGCATTGTAGTCAAGTGTGTGTCCTGAGAGATTGCCCCAGTTCACAAAAATGAGCTCTTCATATTTGTAGTTTGATTTTTCTGTGAAACAAAACAAAACAAAACAGAGGTTTGAAACTTTTTGCCATAGATCTCCCTATATCATCACCTAAGTTCTCTACATCTACCACTGGCTGTCTTTTGGTTGTTGCTGTTCAGTCACACAGTCGATTCTGACCCTTCACAACCCCATGGACCATTGCCCTCCAGGCACCTTTGTCCTCCACCATCCTCCTCAACCCGCCCAGCTCTGTGCCCATTATGTATACAATACCATCTAGCCATCTCATTTTTGGCTGCCCCCTTTTTCTTTTACCCTCCACCTTTCCCAGCATCAAGGCTTTCTCAAGTGAATCCTCTCTTCTCATTTAATGTCCAAAGTACTTTAGTTTCATCTTCCAGCAACACAAAAGGAGACTTTACACATGGACATCACCAGATGGCCAACATAGAAACCAGATTGATTACATACTCTGCAGCCAAAGATGGAGAACCTCCATACAGTCAGCAAAAACAAGACCGGGGCAGATTGTGGCTCAGATCACAACCTATTGATCGCAAAATTCAGGCTTAGACTCAAGAAAATAGGGAAGACAACTAGGCCAGACATCCCTAAGGAATACACAGTGGAGGTGTGGAACAGATTCAATGGCTTGGACCAGATAGACAGAGTACCAGAAGAATTATGGACAGAGATGCGGGACATCATGCAGGAGGCAGCAAGGAAAACCATAACAAAAGAAAAGAAGCTTAAGAAAGCAAGGTGGCTGTCTGATGAGGCTCTTAAAATAGCAGAGGAAAGAAGGGATGCAAAAGGCAAAGGAGAAAGGGAAAAATACAATCACTTGAATACAGAATTTCAAAGAAAAGCAAGGAGAGATAAGGAAACCTACCTGAATGAACAGTGCAAAGAAATTGAAGAAAACAACACAAATGGTAGGATTAGAGATCTTTTCAAAAAAATTGGAAAAATCAAGGGAACGTTTAAAGCAAAAATGACCATGATAAGGGACAAAGAAGGCAAGGAGTTAGCTGATGCTGAAGAGATTAAGAAAAGATGGAAAGAGTACACAGAGGAACTCTACAGAAAGGACGTCAACACTCCTGATAATCACAATGATGAGAACATTGAACATGAGCGAGACATCCTAGAGAGTGAAGTCAGAAAGGCCCTAGAAAACACTGCAAACAACAAAGCCAGCGGAGATGATGGTATCCAGGTTGAACTTTTCAAAGCCCTACAAGATGATGGAATCAAATTATTGCATTCTATATGCCAGCAGATTTGGAAAACACAACAATGGCCACAAGATTGGAA
This sequence comes from Furcifer pardalis, assembly GCA_030440675.1. NCBI lineage: Eukaryota > Metazoa > Chordata > Lepidosauria > Squamata > Chamaeleonidae > Furcifer > Furcifer pardalis. The sequence continues at coordinate 13,400,857 of CP126894.1, read as the reverse complement.
AAGATCAGTATATGTTCCAATCCCCAAAAAGGGAAATGCCAAGGAATGTTCAAATTATTGAACAATTGTGCTCATCCCACACGCTAGCAAGGTGATGCTCAAGATAATACAGGATAGACTGCAAGAGCATGTGGAGAGAGAATTACCAGAAGTGCAGGCGGGGTTTAGAAGAGACAGGGGAACTAGAGACCACATTGCCAACATAAGATGGATCATGGAAAAAACAAAGGAATATCAGAAACAAGTCTACTTCTGTTTCATTGATTACACTAAGGCCTTTGACTGTGTAGACCACAACAAAATGTGGCAAGTAATTAAAGAGATGGGAATACCAGAACACCTTATATGCCTCATGAGAAATCTGTACATGAATCAAGAAGCAACAGTTAGGACAGAATACAGAAGGACAGAGTGGTTTGGAATAGGAAAAGGAGTAAGACAAGGCTGCATTTTGTCACCCTGCTTATTCAACTTATACACAGAGCACATAATGCGCAATGCAGGGATGGAGGAATCACAATTTGGGATCAAAATTGCTGGGAGAAACATCAACAATTTGAGATATGCAGATGATACCACCCTAATGGAAGAAAGTGAGGAGGACCTAAAGAAGCTCCTGATTAGGTTGAAAGAAGAAAGTGCAAAAGCTGGCTTGAGACTCAATATCAAGAAAACCAAGATAATGGCAACAGGCCCTATCAGTCCCTGGAAAATAGATGGGGAAGAAGTAGAGGCAGTGACAGATTTTACTTTCCTGGGATCAAAGCTCACTGCAGATGGTGATTGCAGCCATGAAATAAAAAGGAGACTGATTCTTGGGAGGCAAGCGATGAGAAACCTGGGGAGCATAGTGAAAAGTAGAGACATCAAATTACAAACAAAGATTCGTCTAGTCAAAGCAATGGTATTCCCTGTGGCAATGTATGGTTGTGAGAGCTGGACCATTAGGAAAGCTGAGCGCAGAAGAATAGATGCCTTTGAGATGTGGTGTTGGAGGAGAGTTTTGAGAGTCCCGTGGACAGCGAGGAGAACAAATAGGTCAATCTTAGAAGAAATCAACCCAGAATACTCCTTAGAAAGTCAAATTGTAAAGATGAATCAAAGGTACTTTGGACATCAAATGAGAAGAGAGGATTCGCTTGAGAAAGCCTTGATGCTGGGAAAGGTGGAGGGCAAAAGAAAAAGGGGGCGGCCAAAAATGAGATGGTTATATGGTATTGTGGAGACAATGGGCACAGAACTGAGCGAGTTGAGGAGGATGGTGGAGGACAAAAGTACCTGGTGGGCAGTGGTCCATGGGGTCGCAGAGAGTCGGAATCGACTGTGCGACTGAACAACAAAATGGAGCAGTCAGAATTGACTTCTTCTAAGATTGACCTATTTGTTCTCCTTGCTCTCCAGGGTACTCTCAAAACCCTCCTCCAACACTACATCTCAAAGGCGTTTATTCTTGTGTGCTCAGCCTTCTTTATGGTCCAGCTCTCACAACCATACATCACTACCAGAAATACCATTGTTTTGACAATGCAGACTTTGTTTGCAAGGTGATGTTTCTACTTTTAACTATGTTGCCCAAATTTCTCATAGCTTGCTTCCCAAGAATCAGTCACCTTTTTATTTCATGGCTGAAATCTCCATCTGCAGTGATCTTGGATCCTAAGAATGTAAAGTCTGTCACTTTCAGTAGCACCTACATTCTCTTTCCAGTACAAACCAAGTAATAAACCTTTAAGGGTCCCTGCTGTTTGTGCGCTGAACTTGGCAAAGGGAAAAGACAGAGGTGAACATGCTCCAAAAGTCACCCCATTCCTGGATCTCCTGTTCATTCCCCCAAAATTTGCTTTTATTTTCCACTGCAAAGATTCTTTTGTGCCCTCTAGTGTTGAATTAAACAAAAACATTAAAATGAGGGGGCTTTGTTGTACTGAAGTTCAACTACATGGGGGGAAATGCAGGGAATATTACAAACTGGAGACAGGCAGGTTCACAATTTGCCCATCGACCACATGATTCAAAAGGAAATGCATATTAGCCCATAGTCTCAGCATCCCAAACCATAGAGTTTCCTCCCCACCAAAGCCCCATGTTGTTTTCAAAAATCTAATCCCTTCACTTTGGTTCAAAGCATGCAATCATTTTGAAGCAATGCAAGGGTGCTCTCATAGTCAAAGCACTGCTTTGACAAAGCACCTTTCCCCATGACTTCTGCCTCTTGATGGAGGACTAGGAACTTGTGTACATCTTTGAATATTTCTTAAGATGTTTTAATCTAATGTTTTGTAATTGTAACTGTTATTGGACAGATATATACTAATCTAATGTTTTGTAATTGTAACTGTTATTGGAGATATATATACTGTATATTCGATAATTGTAGCTACTATGTGATATCTGTAATTTCTGTGTAATTGTAACTGTTTCTTCTGTAAGCCGCCCAGAGTCACTCTGCGAGTGGGGCGGCATATAAGTTGAAAATACAATACAATACAATACAATACAATACAGCATTCAGTTCTCTCCACAAAGCCCCTCCTCTCCCAAAACATTTCTCTCTTTAAAAAAAAAACCAGCTGACTCTTGGGTGGGCAGTTGTGTTTATTTATTTAACTTTTTAACAACTTCACAAACTCTATTACTGGCAAGCTAAGATACAGTAATGAGAAGTAAAGCCTTCTTAAGAGACAGATAAAATTAGACATACATTTGTCACATCTGTTTTGTCTTGGGGAGTGCACTAAGGGACTATAGTATGGTATATAAATATAATTGCTATTGCTATTGGATTCTTGCACTAAGCAGAGGTCTTATAACTCAAATATTCTATTATTCTTAAGGCAATTCCTTTGAACCACACTACCTACAGACACTTTAATGAGAACTGCAAGTAGAAGAAGTTTCCCCTCTGTTTTTGTGATTACTTAATCAAAAGGAATTAAATGCCCTTTTGCAACTTCCCTGTTGTTGTCATGCCCTCAGAGGGCTCAAAATTTCCCTCATGGTCTCTTGAGAGCAGTAAGGGACTTTCTATGCAAAATAAAAAAGGTTGTGAAACAACTGTGAGTGTGGGACAGCTGAAGGACCTTAGGTGTTCAAGAGGCACAATCTCCCATAGGAATTCACTGGAATGTTAAGAAATTCAGATGAGACCTTTCTCTCAGCCCTGCCATGATTATTTCCACACAGAGTAGTTCGGGTCTCGAAGTACCTCTTGAGATATCTCCAAACCCAGGAAGAGATCTTAGAGAGCTTTTGAGAACAAGAACCAAGTACTTTGTCCTCATGTCCATTGTTGTTTCCACAGCATGCTGAACATGTTTCTCCATTAAAATTAACACCTTATCCCCTTGTCCAACAAAGCGCACACACAAGAAGTCTAAAAAGGGAAGCTGATTATCATGAATCAACTGCCATCAGTGGTACATTTGGTAAAAGCTCCCTTGCTCGAAAGCTAGTCATAGCCGACTCTAGGGTACCATGCTTCTCCCCATTTGTAACCAAAGTGCCAGAGTTGTTTGCATTTGCTGATGTTTCCATGGTAATGTGGCAGGCATGACTAGATGGAATGCTGTTACCTCCCACTGATGTGTTACCTACTGGTATTTATTTACTAGCTTTCGAACTGCTAGGTTGGCAGGAACTGGGACCGAGATGGTAGGCCACTTGGTTATGCAGCACTCGGGTCTCGAACAGCTGATCTGCTGACCTTTCAGTGGTCAAGTTCAGCCTCTTAACCACTAAGCCACTGCAGTCACCTTTGGAAGGAATACACAAAAAAGGACTTTTCCAGTGGTTGCTTCTGGGCTGTGGAACTCTATTGGAATTGTCTTTCCACAAGCAGGCAAAGTTTCTCTTGTATTTAGATAACCTTTTGTTGCAGGATTCCAGTAATTACTAGACCTTTTTTTTAACCAGGATTCCACCTCACTTGGAGAGTTAAAGGTGATATATATGGGGAGAAACCTGAAAACTAAAGAGGCACATGGATCTCCTTTGCTCAAAAGCCAGTCGTGTCTGACTCTAGGAGGAGGTGCTCATCTCCATTTACAACAAAAGAGCCAGCACTGTCTGGGTCTGCAGATGTTTCCATGTTCATGTGACAGGCATGACTAGATGCATTGCACATGGAACACTTACTTTTTCCACCAAAGTGGTACCTATTTATTGACTTGCAATTTCTTCCTTTCGAACTGCTAGGCTGGCAGGAGCTGGGACAGATGACAGGAACTTACTCCGTCATGTAGCACTCAGGTCTTGAACTACAGACCTGTCAACCTTCCTGTCAAGCTCTGCATCTTAACCACTAAGCCACTGCAGCCCTGAAGAGGCACATACATAATCATATCCAGGAAACTGTACAGAAACAAAAATAGAGGTTTCTCCTAAGCACATTCCTTGTGGAAATTTATCCTTTCTCCTTTACTAGGGGACCTTCTGTCAAGCCAATGTATCACACTGACAACTGAATGAAGGTATGCACAATATCTCATATCCCACCAAAACAACAACAACAACAACTAGAAATTGACTACTCATCCCATGAGAACTGCGTAGATAAAATTCCAGTGACGGTCCATGCCACATTGTTTTAAACATTAGAGCAGAGGGTAATACTGTACACAATAACTGAGAAGCATTGTTTCCTTAGATGTCCAATATTGTCTACTGATAATGAATCACTTCCATGCGAGTAGAAAGCTAGAGGAATGGGCCAGATTTCTCCCTCCCCTTTATCTTCTTCACACACAAGATGAATAAAACAGAAATAGATTTGGAGCCATAATTTATTACAATGAAAACTCGGCACATACAAAACAAACCTGACACATTCTCACTTCAGATACCTTTGCTGTGCTGGAGAGACAGAAGATTAAGAAAACACAGTTGATATGGGTAAACAAACCCATATTTTACCTTTTTGTTTCTTGTCTTTGAGGCTGCAACATGCCATGGGACAAAGCCCAGAGGGTTTCCAATTTGATTTATTCCAGTTTTTAAGCAAGCCTCACTGTTTTTCAATTCGTTGCACAACTTGTGGCCTACGTTGGGCAGGTGAGACATTATAATAGATGGTGGTGTACTTTCTTAGGAGGTTGTCTGAGCAGTATATTTGCTTGAGAATATGTTTTTTATGATTCATTGGGATGTGAATCCCTGTGGACAACAATGTCAGCTTTGATCTTTTTCTCCTGCTGGCTTTATTTTTATTCTGATTTGTGTTTGCTATGAGGTTTTCTCCCTTCTTTTCTTTTCTTTTTTTGTAAAAGGGAAGACAATATAAAAGAGCCACCAGCCCTGGCACATCTCTTTGTTCAGGGAAGATTTTGGCCACATCTGGCAGAGCAAGGCCAAACAGAAACGGTCAGCCTCTTAGGATGGCTCTGCCCCATCCCTCAGCTCCTGTCTTAGAGAAAGGTTGCTTGAAGCTCATCCTCCTTTTGAAGGCACCTTCCTTACTTGTAGTGCAGTGAGGCAAAGCAAATATTGGGACTGTGAGCTCTGCTCTTATTTACATAAGGTAATACTGACCATCACAAACACAAAACCTCATAGAAAGCATGTTCATTCCCACTTTGTGTTACTAGCACCAAACATGGACACTTACAACAAAACATAAATGAAAGTTGGTCACTATGGAAATGAAATGTCTGAGGAAGGCTGCTGGAGTGACTAGGAAGGATAAAAACCAGAAATGAGATTATAAGGGAAAGAATTGGAGTAAAACCAATCTTAAACTACATACAGAAACAACAAATAAACGTGGTTTGCCCATTTGGAGAGAATTCTTGGAAGTCCATACCTTAGAAGGCATATGTGGAAAGAGGGGAAGAACAAAGAACACGAGGCAGACCCAGAGGAAGGCAGAGAGATAACATCAAAGAAATATTACAGGAACACCAAGTAATACCTGGTAAAGGCTGCTAGAAGTACCAGAGCAAGAACCTTGTATCAACCTCCACACCCGACGGGGTAAAGTAAATTTCATGTAAGAAACTACTCTGGGTTGAAAGGATTTTTGCTGGAGAAATGCCTGAATGAGGCTCTTTTCATGTCCCAAAGATCTGTCATGCAGCAGTTGGGTATTGAAACCCGACTTTCCAGTCTCCAAGCTCAATTTCTTAACCACTAAGCCACTGCAGTGCTGCACCCAAAGGAGTAACAGAGGAAGTAGAGAAGAAGAAGAAGACCCACTCTGATTTAAAGTGGAAAAGAACCTTAAGGAGAAGATATAGGATTGTGTGTGATGGCAAACCTTGGCACTCCAGGTGTTCTTGGACTTAATTCCTAGAAGCCTAAGTGTCTGCAAACGTGCAGTAAACCCATTCATGTGGATTCTCAGAGACTTGGGCTTCTGGGAATTGAAATTCAGGAACAATAGGAGTACCAAGGTTCGCCATCACTGATCTGGGACTTGGAAGAGCAGCAAAAGCAAAGCAATCACACATATATACCACCCCATAGTACTTAGTGCACTCTCTGGGTGGTTCACAAGTTAATTAGGATTTTGCCACCAACATGCTGGGTACTCTTTTTACCGACCTTGGAAGAATGGAAGGCTAAGTCAACCTTGAGCCTTGGTCAGAATCAAACTTCCAACCTTTTGGTTGTAGGACAGCAGTTTACCCAAGGCAAATAAGGAATCAGAAAAGATTGTCAAGTGTAAGGATGCTTCACTGGATACCACAGCCAAAATCATTCATGCTATTCGCACAATCGCCATATATGAATGCTGGACAATAAAGAAAATTGACAGGGACATTTTTTAAAATTTGAAATATGGTGCTGGAGAAGAACTCTGCAGATACCCTGGAATGCTGGAAATTAAGTCTGAACAGTCCTACTTTGGGTACATCATGAGGACGGAAGAAACAGACAATAATGCTGGAAAGTTGGGGATGACTTGATGGCATATAACACAAATACTATTGACTCAATGGGTCTACTTTACTCAAAACTATTAAGTAGATTTGGACCAGAAACTGTTTGAAAAGTGATCTGATCACTGGTGGTTATCAATCAGTGTCATACTGCTAATGTTTATCCAGTTACACAAGTGATTTTATGTGTTTGGTTATCATTTAATCTCTCTTTTCTGACAAATATTATCTTTCATGGTAAATTATGTCCATTAAACAATAATTATGACAGAACAGATGTAGCCTCAGGCTAACAATGTAAAAAGAACATGGCACACAAGACCACTTTAGATGGCATAGATCTCAATGTAAGCAAGTTAAGTGCTTAAACCCAAGAAACATTTGCTATTGTTTTGTGCCCATCACTGATCCTGGTTTGCAGGCGCTTTTATTATCATCTGTGGCTTTGTTCCAGATTTATAATTGCATTTCCATTACTTTATTTCTAGTCTCATTTCTTGCTTTGCAATCAATGTTACATAACTGACCTGAAGAGGATGTCTGGACTGCTGGAAAATGTAATTAAATAAGCTGCTTTGCAGACCAACCAGTCAAAGTCAAATACAGGGGAATTTTGTTGTGCTGGAGACTCAATAAGTTATCTATCATGACAAGATGGCCATTGGTTCTTGTGAGTCTTGGCCATGTGCTGAATAGGAAGGAGAAAAAGTTAAGCCAGGGGTTCTCAACCTACAGTCCGGGGGGTGGATGCGGCCTGTGACACCATTTCATGTTGCCCCCCACTGCCTCCACCACACCCGGAATTGCCATGTGTGGCAGGCAGGGCAAAATGGCCGTCCAGCCCCCGAAGCTCTCTGAGGGAGCATGACCCAACCCTTGACTTGAAAAGGTTGGGAACCCCTGCTTTACACTCTGGAGTTCAACAAATAATTGTGCATGGCTTCAGACAGATGGAGGCAGTGAGAGACAGAAATTGTGTTGTTGCTGTTGTTGTTTCTGTCACTGTATTTGTTGCCATGTTCTACCGCAGTTGCTGTTGCTTTTATAACTGCTTGGATAGTTTTGCAGTTGAAGCCAGATGTTGGGAGTTTGATCCCCCACTGTACCTCTCCGATAAGGTCTGTATTCTATGATCCATAGGGTCCCTTCTAGCTCTGCAGTTCTAAGATCTATTTATTTATTGTATGGCTTTATAAACACATGGTAGATAACACTATAACATTTACCACAAGTATGGGTCAAGTATAAGTTAAAAAAATTAAGTATGAGTAAAATATGATAAAATATACAAACCACAGTGATATGTCCAGGTTCTTGACCCAGTCAATGTTGTATTAATGGAGCTTAGCTCTGCCCAACTTCGCTGATCCTCATCTATCAAATGAGTTTCTGGGACTAGCACTAAGTCTATAGCATTGACCTTCAAATGTTTTGACAAATAATGGCGTTTTGATCAGCTAATGCAAGGGTCCTCAACCTTTGGCACGGCCCATGGGCCAGATCCCACCGGAATCAGCCATGGACTCATTTACAGCCATCATAAACGTTTTTATGACAGCCACAGACTCATTTACAACAGCCATAAGTGAGTCTGTGGCCAATTCCAAGCAGTGGTAGAAGCGGCTGGAGCACCAGCCCGCCAACTGTTTGAGGGAGCATGACCTGGCCCCTGACTTGAAAAAGTTGAGACCATTGAGAGAATTTATTTACATGTGTCTAATTAATATGCAGAACTAACACTTCAATTATGCATTGCTGTTACTGGTGCTAAGTAAGATAGCAGGAAATGACTGGCCTTAACAAATGTATCGATGCTTTGATTCATGGTCAAGAATGGGTGCGGAAAAATTCCTTCACATTTTGAATACATGGTATGGATTTAAACTCCAATTCAATCTGCCCTCACATGTTACTTGAGCTACCAATCTTTGGGGGATTAGTGTTAGAGACAGCTGCATATTTTTGTTTTACTAAATTTCTATAAAAATGGGTGGTGAAGAAATTGCTACTGCTTTGAAAAAGCTATAATATCTGTTACCTTGTTGCATGGACTAGTAAATAGGCAAGGAATTTTTGGATTCTTTGGACTATAAGTCCCATAACTCTCCATTCTTAGAATTCCACATGACAAACCTATACGTACAGTTGCCTAAACATGGCTCATCTGAAGAAAAAGCCTCGCTGGGAAGGCTCCATGCTTTAGCATAGGGCTAACTCCACTGTAAGGGACTGCAGTGGCTCAGTGGTCAAGACGCTGAACTTGATGACTGGAAGGTCAGCAGTTCATGACTCGAGTGCTGCATGATGGAGTGAGCTTCCATCTCTGTCCCAGTTCCTGCCAACCTAGCAGTTTGAAAGCTAGAAATTGCAAGTAGATAAATAGATACCACTTTGGTGGGAAGGTAAACAGTGTTCCGTGTCTAGTCATGCTTGCCACATGTCCATGGAAATGTGTGCAAATGCAGACAGCTCTGGCTCTTTGGCTCTAAACGGAGATGAGCAGCGAACCGTAGAGTCGGATATGACTGGCTTTCGAGCAAAGGCGACCTTTTTACCTAGCTGCTCCATAAGTTTGTTTTCAGAAGTGAAGCCATCCCATTGCTAGTTAGGAACTTCTTTTTTGAACATGAAGCCAGGGCAAAATTATACCACAACACATCCAGCAGTACCAATGAGTAGTTGGGGGGGATGGTATTAGGCCCCCAGTTCCATTCCCAACAGCAATTCATTTCTTGGAAGCTCTGACATACAGATGAAAACAATGCAGGCTCCCATTTGGAGCTTTTTGTAAGATGTTGATGCTTAAAACCAAAACATATGAGAATAGGATGAAAGATTCCACCATGTTTAGCTCAGAGAAAAGGTGGTTAAGAGGTAATAAGCAAGCATTTTGTTAATATTTGATAGATGGAAGATTTTTCATATCATTCCACAGGTTGTGACCAGAATCAATAAGTTCAAATGAGAAGAGAGAGAGAGTTTCAATTTTTTAAAAAAATGTATTGATACAATGAACTGACTGACAATTAAACAGAATGTGTTGGGTTCTTCTTTGGAAGTTTTAAAGCAAAGACTGGATAGAATACCAATAGCAAGGGTGTTTTAGGAATGGACTTGCTGAGTCAACAAGTTTGCTGACCCAGCACATGACCTTTGCTTCTTTACCCTGCTCTATAATTCTGTTTGTAGACTTAGGGAAGGAGTGGCCAAACTTTTCAGCCCATGGGCCGATCATGTAGTACAGTGGGCCATCCACCAAAAGTGGAAGTAAAATGTGCCTTGCAATCTGTTTTGCAACAAATATGTTTTGCATCAGGAGGAGATAGATTTTTAGGCTGCCATTTTCTCTGCTTAAACCAGGGGTGCTCAAACTACAGTATGTGGACCAGATCTGCCCCCCCCCCCAAAAAAAAAACCCAATTCATCTGTTTCACATCGCTGTGCAGGTACATTTTACTTCCACTGCCAGGAGTGATGAGGGTGGTGTGGGCTGGATGAATTAGTGACAGGGGCTGCATCTGGCCCACGGGCCATAGTTTGGGTACCCCTGGATTAGGACATGGCCAGTAAGTGAGATTCTATTCCTTTACCATGAAATCACATTATTCTTCAATATTAATTGATACTATATGAATGCACATTCTTCAAGTTCTGTTCTAGGCAGAATTCAAGCTTGTGTCTGTTTTTTGCTTGCCAAGGCTCTCAAGAAGAGATTTACTCCAACCCTCATATGGTGTTTACTGTGCTCCTGAGTCAGCATCAATGATACAAAAGAAATTAATTCTGGCAAAACAACCAGTTTCTGAGATGAAGGCTTCTTGTTTGATTTCATCCTGACTGACCTATCATGGGGCGAAGTCCTCATCAGAACTTCTCCTTATTTCTAATTGCTGCTTTCTTGTTGAATCTGGAGACATAAATCATCTGTGGCTGACGCCTGTCACCTTTTACTATGTCTAATTGCCTTTCTGCTCCAGTATAATCATAAAGTCTTTTAACATTTTCACTTTCCCCTCAGGAAAATGCATCCTAGATGTGACCTTCATAGCCTTATGTGAATGTTGAGGCAAGGAAATCATTCAGGCTGTCAGTTATATTCTCCCTTCTTCCTAACTTCCTATTCATAAGCCCTTACTGACTCCACAATTCTGGTTTACTAACTATTTATAGAGTTGTCAGTTTTTCTAATGGCAGGCTGGACTCCTACACAGAACTGTAACTGAATCTTACTGACAGATTTGTTTCACGATAGATTTGGAGATTTTCTGCTTAGGCAGAAGGACAAAAAAGAAATTTCAGTCAGACTCCTCTGCCATACCATTTATAACTGCATGTATCTATGAGATAGAGAGAGGGAGGAGAGAAACAGATGCCTACATCTACGGTATATGTTTTGCTTGAACTTTTTCATGAGTCAAGATTTTGAAGAATATTTAATGACTCATTTTTGTGTAGAAACCCCGGAGAAAGCAAAGAATTTCAGCAAGTTCATTAAAATGTTATTACCTGTATTCACCTGTATTGCCCGAATCAAGAGTTCAGACAAAAAAAGTTTAAGATGAATGTGTGAGTAATGGGAATGAACTAACTGACACAGATAGCAGAACAGTTGTCAGTCACCTTCTTTCTTTATTCGTGTCAGATGCACCACCAGCATATAACAACATACAAAGCTAAAATTAACAGATCTAAAACAAAATAGAATTAAAAGACCTAGATGACATCCACCCAAATATGGGGCCACATCAACAGCATTTCCTCTTGCCAAGATAAGGTCCTCCTCAGCACACGTTTAGGGGCATTGTGTGCATTGTACTATAGTACCACATTCACACAGGCTGTCATTTAAAGGGAAACCCCACCTTCTCAGATTAGCCCTTTTTAACAGTCTGTTTAAATCTTTCCACCCAGGCCATGGTTGTTCTTGGCCAGGCAGTAGTCATGTGGTTCTGCTATCTGGTAGCTCCTTGCTTTCCTTCTGTAGTTCTAAGGTGGTCTGCGGGGACTGGTTGTTCTGTGGTGGGGTGAGGGCAGAAGTTTCGAGGAAACTATGCCTTGAGTTCAGTTGCCATATGATAGAAACAACTATCTGAAGAGTTTCTGGCAGGATGAACCTTGGTACACTATTAAGAGTCAAATTTTTCAGGCCTCCTAATGATGTAGACAACTTCCATACTTTTCAAAGGCTATGATCTTCACAAAGTCATCCTTCACAGACAAAAGATGGCAGCAAAAGGGATGGAGGTGAACACTCTACCCCTCTTCACGCATTCAGGTGAGCCTTCTTCTGGACATCTGGACAACATGGGACTGAATGAACCAGTGACTTTGATTCATTTTAAAGCTGCCTATGTCCTCACTTTCTTCTTCTTCTTCTTCTTCTTCTTCTTCTTCTTCTTCTTCTTCTTCTTCTTCTTCTTCTTCTTCTTCTTCTTCTTCTTCTTCTTCTTCTTCTTCTTCTTCTTCTTCTTCTTCTTGTGCTGTATCCATTTCCGAATATTGGCAATCATCATGGCAATCAGCCAAGAAGACTGTCCTGAGAATATAATTCCATTGCCTTTCACCTGCCTTCTGCATCGCAACATGATACCTGCACCACTGATCCAGCTCCACAGGTCACTTTCTGGTCCTGAGCCCTTTTGGCATGCAAAGATCTCATCAGCCCCAGGCCAGTGCTGATGGAGCTGCTGCTCTCCATCAAGATTGATTCAAGTGGGATTTAATCCACTTGGGGACCATCACACTTCCCTGTGGACTTCGCCAAGGCCACTAGTCCTCAAGGTTGTCAGGTTAGTTAACCACTGCCTGACACTTGACACTGAGTTGCTGGCAGTATGGTCTACTCTATTACCATAGCAGGATAAATTGGCCAGACTTGTAGTCTGTTTGCTCATTCATGCCAAATCAAAAATAGGTATCCTTTGTCACTGAGTTTAGATGAAGATGTTGGACAGCACTTCATCGAGCAGGTGCCTTGCCTGTCTCCTTTCTTGTATTTTGAAACAAGGTTCCCATATTATGTAATATATGAGATATTAGAGTTTCCTTGTAGGAACTTTGGGAGGGATATAGTAGACCTACTGTACCAATATCAAGGAAGGGAGAAAGAAGAAAGATCCCAATGTGCTAAAATGTGCTAAAATGGAGATTCCAACATAACCTGTCAAACCCCATACAAGAATGCATGTTCCCACTACATACACACAAATATATTGCATCTTCAACTTTTTTTAAAAAAAAAAGGAGAGGATTTGTGAACAATGGATTAAGCTATGGGCTTTGCACTATGCTACCATTACTATACTCTGTGCTGCAGATACTGTCTCTCTCTCAGATGCTTGGTTAAATGCCACAAAAATGACTGAAAGGGAATGTACAGGCCGTTGCCTCTCAGAGATCCTCCCCAATTTATTTATTTATTTTTCTGATTTCTATTACTGCCCAACTCTGAAGACTCTGGGTGGCTCACAAAAATTAAAATCAATCACATTTTAAAAACCAATAAAAACCCCATTAAAACTGCCACCAAAAATTATTCTGACCCTACAGATTAAAAGAGGGAAAGAGTGTTATTACTAAATTAGCCAGCAGGCATGGGTCACCACATCGCTGGTGCCCCACACCTGCTTTGCCACAGGGAAAGGAGTGTACAAGAGAAATCTTTGAGATTCATGGGGTATGTTTGTGAAACTGCCAGTCTTCTCCTCTGTTGTCATTTTCCCAAGGGTCATTACCACATGCTCTGTGTAAATTACTATAATCTCAATCTTTCTCTTTCCATACTGTTCAATACACCACATTTAAAACCACCACCACGATGAGTCATTTCTTAAAATTCCAATACCAGATTTTACTGAAGAGATTTGTTAGGTTGATTATGTTCACCTCAACCAGCCAAGGACTCTTCATTTTAATCTTCATGCTACCCTGATTGGCATAACCAGCTCAGTTTAGTCAGTGTTTTGTATTTACTCAATTTCAATGAACAACACTAATGTTTATTTTAGTTGCCCCCATTGTCTTCTCACATTAATCAGTTATTGGGTTCCACTAAACCTCACCTTCCATTATTGTCGCCATTTGGAGATTTGGAGATAGGTAACTGTTCTTTCCAGTCTCTCTTTCCCTCTCTAGCTCTGATTTTATTTTAATTCCACAGCTAATGTTTTTGTGATCTGGGTTAAAATAATGATGCTTAGATTGTATATCAGCATTACTTTGATTTCCTCCTCCTTGCTTCATTCACTTGTCTTGTTTTCTCCCCATCCAATGGCTTCACAAATTGAATTAGGAACCACTCCCAGACTATATTCAAAACTATATTTCCTGCCTTATTTCCTCCACTTAATGCAATCTAGTCTCTGTTTGAGTAATTAAAAGTGCCCATTACCACCACTTCTGTTCATTTACATGCCTTATCCTTTTTAATTTACGTGTTCATTGCAGGGTATTTGTATTCCTCTTGGCCAGATGGGTGAAGACATTTCCAGGATGGCAAGATTTATTGCATAACCCTATAAACAGATGTAAACTGTGATGATGCTGTTTAACTCTTTTCACATTTTAAACATGGCAACGTAGCCATTCACGAGTAAAGCCTTCTGTAAGCACTGTAACTAAGATTGCTTAGGTTTTAAGGTGCCACAAGTCTCTTTGTTGGTTTCACATCAACAAATTAAAGACCAGCATAGATGCCCATGCAGAAATTTCAGATTACCATGCCACTGAATATAATGTATGACAAAATATATGCTGCTTGGTCTAATCCATGTATCCTGTACTAAATCAATTGTGCTGAATCCAAATCTGAAGTCCAATTCTGCCTAGGACTTCAGGATCTTAAATTAGCAAATCTCACCCTCTTGGCTAGGTTCTTGCGTTGATCACGTGGGGTATATTTGCCACAAATATAGGGGAAATTGTCTGGTTTATTAACACAGCTGTGCCTACTCATCTTTAGCTCAAAACAGACTCACTATAGCCTAGCTGTATTATTCAATAAGATGGTTTTGCACTAGAGACAAGCCCTTGGTCCATCTCACTTATATACCTATTTCTGACGTCAGCTCACTGACTTGTCCAGATATGCCCAGCCACTGTGGGAACATGCATGCCACCAGGGGATGTGATTTAGCTGAGCCGGCAGCAGGCATAGTGGTAGCTGCAACTGTTATAATGTTCCCATGTAAAAATACACTACCCAATTACCGACCATTTGAACAGCTATAGCATGCCTTAAAATCTGTACGTGATAGGCAAATTCTAAGTTCAGATTTGGAATTAGCACACTTGATATCATGTAAACCACATGTGTTATTCTGGGTAGCAAAATTGTTGTTCTGCAGTGATATAGATGGATGGATGCCATTGGATGTGGAAATATTGTTGAATCTTGGCCTTATTATATAGGGGAGCCACGTCCCCCCACCCTGGCATGGCTACTTATCTTCTCATTTGAAGGACTGCCAGAAAGCAACCTTCCCTTTGAAAGTGTTCTTGACTCAGCCTCCAAATCTGATCTGAATATAAAGATTTATGAAAAGGGAGATAAGGGCCCTGAAGATTTGTCCATTCAGTGTGACCACCTGAACAGCAGATTCTATGGGAACTTTAAGTCACCTGGTCATTATCTTCCCCACTCAAGTCAGACAAATTATAATGCTGTTTAAATGATAAAAATAAATTATAACTGTGTTGTCAGGAATCAAATTTACTCATGAGTAGGTATTTTCCCCACAGTGGTTGATTCCTGCTTCTGAGCTGTTGCCCTCCTAGCTAAGCAACCCAGAATATTAGATTAGTGTAGACAAGGTAGCACATAGCCAAGTACACACTCCAGTCATCTTCAGTTTTAAAAGTATATTGAAATCAGAGTCAGTTACAGAAGAAAGTTTCTCAAAAGTTAACAAAGCACATCATAGCAAAAATAGCTTCTCTAAATGAGAAAGGCCAAAGCCCCCCCTTTTTTCTGGCTTAAGCACGTCACCCTTAGCTCAAAGCATCGGATCAAGAGAGAGTCTTAGCTCCACTTTCTGGGGTTTATCTCCTTACACATGGTCCACTCTCTTTCCATTCCATTCATTTCTTCCAACCCATGAGGCCAGCATGATTACACATTCCAATCACTCTAAGGTATGTGCTAAAGGTTCTCCCATGTATGGAAATCTCCATCTTGTACAGGGCTGAACCAGGGCACAAATCCTGCCCTGATATGTGTATCTTCACAAGTGGCCATAGTAGCTTAGCAGTTAAGATGCTGAGCTTGATGACTGGAACATTGACAAGTCAACAGGTCAAAACTCAAGTGCTGCACGATGAAGTGAGCACCCTTCGTCTAGCCCAGCTCCTGCCAACCTAGCAGTTCAAAAGCAAGAATTTGCAAGTAAATAAAAAGGCATCATTTCAGTGGGAAAGGTAATAGTGTTCCATGTGCTCCACTGTCTAGTCATGCCCCCCTCATGACCATGGAAATGTCTGCAGACCCAGACAGCACTAAACAGGGATGATCTCCGCACCCTAGAGTTGGACATGATGGGCTTTCAAGAAAGGGAGACCTTTACGATCTTCACATTTAGATTAGCATTTGCAGTTTTAGGCAAATCAGTATCCTATTTTGTCCTCTTCTTAAGCATGTGCACTCATTCTTCAGGTTATGCATAAGCAGCAACACTGTTCTCAGCACCTAATTTTGCCTTCTGGAATAAAAGCCAACCATTCTGTTATCACCCCATATGAAAATACTCTGCTTTGATTATCATCTGGGAAGGCTGTTTTAAATTCCAAAAACTTCTCAGGCCCAATTGTTGAGGACACAAGAAAGGGCCTTCTCAGTGGCTGCTCTCAGGCCCTGGAATGTATTGCTGTCAGAATCCATATTATCTCCCTCCCTCTTGTCCTTCAATCCCCAGGCAAAGACCTTCCTTTCCTGATAGGTTTTTAAGCAAATAGAGGAAAACTTTATTTATGAACTTTAGATTTTTAAATGTTTCAAAAATGTTTTTAAATTTTTTTAATGGTTATTAATGTTTCATTTTTTAAAAAAATCAGCTAGTATTGTACTATATTTTAACATATCATGGTATGATTTTAATTGTTGTGAGCCTTCTTGGTTCCCGTTGGGGAGAAAAGTGGCATATAACTGACTGACTAAGGTAGTGCATAGCCAAGTAAACACCTGACATTTGCTTGATTTGGTGTACATAGTGGTGTTTTCCCAAGCTCAGTTTATAGGAAAGTTTTGTTTAAATACCTGTTTATTTAATTGTGTAGGTTATAATAGACCTTTTAATATAATATTTTAATGTTAAATTTAATGGAGACATCTGCACAGACTTTAATCCATTCTGGAGGAATGAGCTATACCAAATCAAAGCTTTAAATAAGGAAGAGCAGCTGGATCTATAATCCAGGGTGCCAGAATTTAGAGGGTACAAACTTTTGGTTGCTGTAGAAAGAATCATGGAGTCTAACGAGGGTGATGTAGTCTTATCTACATTACAAGCTAATACATTAATATAATATGAACAGGTTACCAGTCTGGCCAGTTTATCCTACTATGGTAATAGAATAGACCCTACTGCCAGTGACTCAGTGCTGATCATCAGGCAGCAGTTAACTAACCTGACAACCCTGAGGGCTAACAGTCTTGGGTGGAGAGGTCCACAGTGAAGGGTGATGGTCCCCAAGTGGATTAAATCCTACTTGAATCCATCTTGATGGGGCTGCTTCACCAGTGGGGCTGATGAGGACTTAAGGTGTCAAAAGGCCTCAGGAACCGAAAGTGTAGATAAGGTAGCTGCAATGTAAAAAGCAAATGGAAAGCCACTGAGTTATGTTATCAAGACAATCTTCATGGCTGATTGCCATGATGATTGGCAATATTCAGAATTGGATATGGCCCAAAAAGAACAGGTTGCCCAAAAAGATACTAAAAGCAGTAAATGAAAATGAAATTGATTTGGTTTTAATTCTTTTTAATTTTAAATTTCATCATGCTGAGAAATGTAATCATTTCCTTCCTTCCTTTCTCCATGCTTGTTGCTGGATGGAGTCACAATGAAACTATTATAATCCCTTGTTTTAAAGCAGGTCCACCTACAAAAACACCCAAGATCTCATTCTGTGCTTATGAAGTCTAGCATTTTGTTGCAAAAGTATCTTGTAGCAAGAAAGAAGGATGGAAGGTGCCTCAAATTCCTGTGTACTCTGGCATCCAGGTGGAATTCAGTCTCAAGTTTATTGGAGTATGTTCCTTTTCTTTTTCTCTGTGTCCTGATGAGACAAGATACTGCCCATCCCATCCAAGGAGAGGATTCTAAGTGTGGAGTGAAGGTGATTTATGAGGTCAATCAGACACCAATTGATTCCAGAGGAAAATCTTCCATTGACATCAAGTGAGAATACAACGAGACACTTCTTGTTTCCCAAATGCACAGTGCTATAATGAACTAAACAAGATGGCCTACGGTGAGGAGGGACTCCTGGTGAGTATGTTTTTAACATAACATCAATGATTTGCCCTCTGTGCAGATCTTTCAGTCTGTTTGTGGGTATTTCTCTAGCTACTTTTTAATGTCACTAAAAAAGTTGATAAAGTTGCAGAGATGGGAAGTATCTGGTTTTTGCAACAGATTCTTCAATCCTTTAGCCAGCCCTTACAGTATTTCCCATCATGGCAAAGCTGTCTGCCATAATCTGTAAAGATGACAATTAATGATGACAAAATCAGCATTTTTCATCCTTATTTGGGGGGGGGGGTTCTTGACCCATCGATGTGCCCTGTTGAAAATAGGATCAACTGTGGTGAGTTTGTTGCTGCTGCTGCTAATGCATCATGGAGGAAAACACCACCAGGTTTCTTAAAATACATCATGAGCTCCTAATATGCTCTTTAATCCTTCTTTCTATTTGCCCTCTCTTAGCTGAAAGGGACTGTGGTGGCTTAGTGGTTAAGACATTTAACTTGATGACTGGAAGGTCGATAGGACAGCAGCTTGAGACCTGAGTGAGCTCCCATCCATGTCCCAGCTCCTGCCAACCTAGCAGTTTGAAAGCAAGAAATTTGCAAGTAGATAAATAGGTGCCACTTTGGTGGGAAGGTAACAGTGTTCTGTGCACTCCAGTGTCTAGTCATGCCTACCACATGTCCACGGAAACATCTGCAGACGCAGACAGCGCTGGCTCTTTGGCTATAAATTGAGACAAGCACTGAACCCTAGAGTCAGATATGACTGGCTTTTGAGCAAGGGCAACCTTTACCTTTACCTAGCTGAATTGAGATTTGAGACACATAGCTTCTCCCCATGGGCTTTGCACGCTCTAAGAGGTAGGGTCTTTCTACGTATGTTTCAAAAATATGATAAAAATATTAAAAACAATCCTTCCATCTGGGCATTGTTGAGGATAGAAACATTCCTGACTGGGGAACAGACAGCTGTTGACAAGTAACCCTGCAGATCTTGAGGCCTTGAGTGATTTCTTTAACTCTGTGATGAGGAGCATATGATATAATTCTCTGAAAGTTGGTCACATTTTTATTTTTTTTAAATTTTTTTTTTAAACTTTTAATTTTTCCTAGAGGGAAAATGAAATGCTAGAGAAGATTTTCTACTGCACCAGAGCAGACAATAAGGCAATTAAAGCTTTTACCCCTGTGAACATTCAACAGACCACCAAGCTCAGAAGAAATCCATCATGACATATTTTGAAGGAAAGGAGCAAATGAAATAGAACAGCTTTCGGTAAAGAGTTCTTGATAGCTCTCTAATGACAGCCTTGGTACCAGAGGGTAATGTCATTATAATATTGGAGAAAGGGGAAGGGTTAAGAAGAGGACATGTTTTACCTGGTTCCAAAGTAGTTTATTTCCTAATGTGTCTCCAGATGAATTGGCTGGAAAGGTCAAGGCTATTTCATGTTGGGCCCAGATGCTGATGGCCAGAAATTGTGCTTGTGGCCAAAATAACATCAATAAAAACCATGGAAAAGGTCAAGGGTTGGGTAGTTGACGTTAAAACTATGTTCTGCTACTTGCAGATGTATAATGGCACAAAGTGTGGCAACTGCAGGCCAAAATAATCTTGGTGGGCTCAGTTGCAGCTGACCTTTAAAATAAAATAAAAGATTGGGACCAGATTGCCTCTATTTATACCATAGCTCCAAAAAGTTTCACTACTTTTTATTTATTAAATTTCTATACTGCCCGTTTGAGATATATTTCCACTCTGGGCAGAGTACAATAGTTAAACCAGAAATATAGAAACAATAGCAATTGATGGTATCAAAGGATGGCATAGTCCAAAAAGGAACTTGATACATTAGATTTGCAGCCAATTTTCCAATTTCATTGTTTGGCCCTATGAGTAATGTCTTGTCTTACATGTAATTAACCTATTGCATTTCTGTTGTTAGCACCCAGAAACATCTATGGAAGTGCTTAATAGTTACGAGTTCATTCATTCATTCATTCATTCCTCCCCATAGAAGAATTGCAAATGCAGGTTGCCCCCAGAGACTTACCTTGGGTACCTGAAACTCTGGATATCAGTAAACCCTATATTTTAATTGCAGGCAGTGGCCTCTAGTGGCCATGTCTGGTAATGTGCATTAGAAATACATACAGTATATATTATGTATTTCAGGATTTTTATTTAATATTTTTAGACCCGTGAATAACTGAAACTGTGGATACCGATCTTGGTTTGAAGACTGACAAGTCTCATCATGTTTCTGTGTAGATCAGGGAAAGGATCTGAAGGTCTTCTCCCCAGATGTTTTGGATGGCAATCTGATGTCTTCCAGATATTTTAAAATTTAAGTTCCATGTTTCCTGACAATTGGACATACTGGGGCTCATTAGTGTTTTATTTCAAAAATAATTGCAGAGCACAAGGCTGCCTGTGTCAAACATAAATGTATATGAGCTGTTACGGGGTAGTGGTTCAAGTGTTTACCTGGGATTGAGAGGCATTGGCTGAAATCCAGTTGTAAGTCACAAATTGAGTTGGCCCATTGAATCAGTAGTCCTTAGAGAGGAAATGGTTCACTAGACCTCTGATGCTTCAGTGAGCCTTCTCTAGTTGTGACTGGTTTCTTCCTGGTTAAAACCCACTCCCACCCATGAAATCTAGGGAGGAATGTAATGGTCAAGAGAGTACAGAATGAGAAAACAGCAATGGATGTCATAGTTATGGTGTGTTGTAAAGAGGATAAAGATAGCAACAGAAGTGCAGGTGAAAGAGCTAAGGAAAGGCTAAGTGCCCAAACACTTGTGGGACACAAAAAAAGGTGAAGTGAAGTAATGGAAGCATGTTGCTGATGACTACTTGGAAGTAATTGCACTTTGGCTTCTCAGCTGTGGACACTTGATCAGAGCAGTTCAGAAGCACAGAGCTTGCTGGCCCTTTGCTCTAGGATACAATCAATACTAAATTAGCCCTTAATTACAAGTCTTTTAATTATTCAGTGTTGACTTATGGCATGAAGTCAGCAGTTGTAAATCTTCTCCATAGTGATTGGTTTAGCATCCTCCCTCTTCGCCTGTGATACCTTGTAAAGGGGAAAATATAGAGCTGCCGTTGGCATCTTTTCATAATTTCACAGAGCTAATCGGTGAAAGATGCTGCTCCTCAGCAAGTGGACTAATAAATTTAGAAGCCTCTGGCTATTCCAGGCCTGTATTGCAAGGCAGCAAGCCATTTGTCTTCAGTCTCATAGCAGATCTAGATCGATGCTCTTAGACTTTGGAAACTGAACTTCTTTCGGAATAACAAGCAAAACCAAAAGAAGGACATAGAGTGTATCCAAGATTTAAGACTAGATGGCAGACGACTCCTCCTCCTCCTCCTCCTCCTCCTCCTCCTCCTCCTCCTCCTCAACAACAACAACAACAACAACAACAACAACAACAACAACAACAACAACAACAACAACAACAACAACAACAACAACAACAACAACAACAACAACAACAACAACAACAACAACAACAACAACGTACTTCCTTTCCTGCAAGACAAAATGTATCTTTCCAAGGCTTTTGCTTTCCATCTTTTCCATCCTTCCAAGGAGTAGTAGTAATTGAGATAGTGTTATTCCACTAATCTCATTTTAAAGGCAATGATTTTGGTGGCAGGGAATTGGTGAAGCATAGTGGATAGACAGTACAGCTAGGATTCAGGCATAGAATCCTACCCACTTGGGAAGAGAAACTTGCTGGAGAAAGGTGTCAAAATCTTACATACCATGAAATCCCTTTGAGGGTTGTCATTAAGTTGGAAGCAACCTGACAGCACATAACATGTATAAGTTGATAGTCATCAACACAAGGCATGGTAGTGAATTCCATAGTGTGAAGAAATATTTCCAGGAGCCCTGGTGGCACAATGGTTAAATTGCTATACTGCAGCCAAAAGGTTGTGAGTTCAATCCTGACCGGGGCTCAAAGTTGACTAAGCCTTCCAGCCTTCCAAGGTTGGTTACATGAGTACCTAGCATGTTGGGGGCAAAATGCCACCCAGAGAGTACACTAAGTGCTGTGGGGTAGTATATAAGTGTAATTGCTATTGCTATTTCTTTCTGTCCCTTATAAATCTCTCACTAGTCACTTTTAGTGGCCAAGGGTTAGCTGAGCATGACGCTTTGCCTCCAAGTTGTCCTCTTTATCCACCAGGCATTACAAACTGGCATTGTGTGCTCGCAATGCCAGCTGCTCATAATACTTGGTGAAAATGCATGTGAAGAAGATGAGGAACAAAACATTGGTGGGTGGAAGTATCCTCAGTTACATACACAAACATATGGCTGTATTACAAAACAATCCACTCCCTTTGTCCTGCATAAATATTTTCACAAGCTAAGGAATCTTCAGTGGTATCTTCTATTTACATTACTCAGATATGGAAAGGATTTTAAATTCTGCCAAATCTCCATTAGTATTCCCTGGCTCTTCTCTCCTCCATTGAATCTGTTCTTTCCTCTGTGACATTAAAAAAAGACTGGTTGAAATGTTAGATAATTAAATAAACAAATCCTTCACCTGGAAGATTATGCATTCTATATTACTTTGCCTACTGCATCAGTAGCATTGCTAGGATTAATGACTTAATACTCTCTTAATCACTTTTGTAATTACCAAAAGCAGAGAGAGCCTATTTTATCAATAAACTATGTGGTCCATATTTTATTAGGGATGGAGGGACGATGGAAGGAAGGAAGGAAAGAAAGAAGGAAGGAAGGAAGGGTATCATTAAACAAATAATTATAAAGCACAATTCAGACAAAATATCATTTGTGGCTCATCTCAATTTTTTAAAAAAGAAGAAATTAAAAAATTAGATTATTTCCTTTCTTGTATCACAGTTTCCATAAAGGGGGTGGGGGTGGGGGTGGGGGTTTCAGACCGAGACACAGTGCCTGGATTTGCTGTCCTGTATGTCTGAAAAATGTAGGAATTCATTCTGTTATATTATGGGACTTGTCATGTACTCTCCTTTAGGGCATTAGAGGAGGAGGAGGAGGAGGAGGAGGAGGAGGAGGAGGAGGAGGAGGAGGAGGAGGAGGAGGAGGAGGAGGAGGAGGAGAAGAAGAAGAAGAAGAAGAAGAAGAAGAAGAAGAAGAAGAAGAAGAAGAAGAAGAAGAAGAAGAAGAAGAAGAAGAAGAAGAAGAAGAAGAAGAAGAAGAAGAAGAAGAAGAAGAAGAAGAAGAAGAAGAAGAAGAGGTGAAATCAGATAGCAAGAAAGGTGTCTACCTGATTGCACCAGAAAGGATTGCTATGCTGGGCATAACCTCACTTAAAACATCCCTCCCATCCATCTGGGAATAGGTCTACCCTGTGCCCCAAAAGTAGTACTTCTACTGTTGAATCAAAAAAAAGTATAGTTTGGACACATTTTGGGGTTCAGCTGGAATGCTGTTCCCCAATATAACATGATCAGCAGGAAGTAATTCTTACCATACTACGTCAACAAAACTATATCCCTGTAGAATCACTCCCCTAAATCCAATTTGTTTTACAAATTGCAGCTATTCATTTCAAGCCAATTTGTAGCCCATTATACAGTATCCAGTTTGTATCCAGATATTTTAAAGTATTTATTTAATGATCTCTCTTACTCAAAAGCCAGTTGTATCTGACTCTAGGGGGCAGTGATCATCCCTGTTTGCAACCAAACGGTGTTTTTGTGGTCATATAGCAAGCATCACTAGGTGCTGGAGCACACAGAATGCAGTTACCTTTCCCACCAAAGCAGAACCTACCATATATGCCGGCGTATAAGACGACTGGGTGTATAAGATGACCCCCCCCCCAACATTTCCACTCAAAATATAGAGTTTGTTATATACTCACCGTATAAGACTACTCCCTCTTCCACACACCTTCCACACACCAAATAATACATAAAACAACATCAGATTTGATTTCAACATCTCCCTGTGGCCGGCAGTAGTGTGCAAGTGCACATGTGCGAGCTCTGCATAGACAAGTGGCGGGGCGGAGCATCGCTGCTTCCCCCCAAGCAGAACGGGCCGGTCACGCCGAAAAGTCAGGCACCCCTGTCTCGCTTCTGATGCTCGCCGCAGCCACGCTGGATACCGTGCGATACTGGATGGTATGAAGAATGAGGTGGGTGGGCATCAGGAGGCCACTATGGGCAGCTATGTCTATCCCAACTGAAGTGCACCCGGTGTATAAGATGACCCCCCCACACACTTATGGTGACCCTACAAATGAGATACTGTATCTCTAAAATGTCCCGTGCTAAATAAACCCTGTTCAGCTCTTACAAACTGAAACCTGTGGTAATCAGTTCATCTCGTATTTCATCTTCCTCTTTTCCTTCTGCCTTCAACCTTTACCAGTGTTATATTTTCCAGAGAATCCAAAGACAGTTCAGACTTGATTTGTTTGAAGACTCATTTATTCATTTTTCTGGCAATCTCTCTCACCTCCAGCACCATATTTCAAACCAGTCATTTTTTATTTCTTGTCAGCTGTTTTTTTTTTTAACTGTCCAGCTCTTAATTCCATACATGGTCCCAAATTGGTCCCAAAGGAAGAACATAGAGAAGTTGTGTTCTTTAACAGAACTTTATGATCACAGAGATATAAGCATAGAAAGACATCCTTGCTAAGAAATCTTGGCCCCAAGCCTTGGCTGGGTAGATTATACAGCTTGGTGTGTTGTGGTCAACTTATCATTAATAAAACAACACAGATCTGTTCCTAAGAAGGATACAATGACAAACCTCAACAGGAATATCTAGAGAAAAACCGACACAGTAATGAAGGTTGCTACTATTACATTTTGGTTGATTTTGGTGATATTCCACTTTCTTTTTCTTGGGCAGCCTGCCACCTATGAGAATTAGCTATTCTTTTCTTTATTCGTGCCAGATGAACCACCAGCATATAATAACATACAAAGCTAAAATTAACACATCTAAAAACAAAACAAAATTAAAGAGGGCTAGATGACATCTGCCATTGACCAAAGTTGTTTCTTAGATCCATAGTTGATTCCAGCCCTTGGAGACTCCATGGAACAAAGCATGGAACAAAGACTCCTCTGTCATCCACCATCCTCTGGCGTCTGCCCACATCCACGCCCACCTCGTCAACAATGATGTTTATCTATCTCATTATTTTCTGTCCCTTCTCCTTTTGCTTTGATCTTTCTTAGCATCAGGGCCTCGTCTGGTGAGTCCTCACTTCTCATTTGGTGGCCAAAGTACTTAAGCTTCAGCTTCAGTATCTGTCCTTCTAAGGAACAGTCAGGGTTCATTTCCTTTGGGATGGACTGATTTGACCTCCTTGTAGTTCAGGAGACTTTCAAAAGTCTTCTCCAACACCACAGTTCAAAGGTGTCTATTCTTCTGCATTCATCCTTCCTTATGGTCAAGCTTTCACAGCCATACATTACTATTGGGAAGACCATCACTATTGGAAAGGGTGATGTCTCTCCTTTTTATTATGCTGCCTAAGTATGCCATAGCTTGCCCCCCCAAGGAGTAAGGGTCTTTTTATTTCATGACTTCAGTCACCGTCTGCAGTGATCATAGATCACCAACGAAAATATGAGATCCCAGTTATCCATTAGCCTTTCTTCCATGGTATTCCTGTCACTGCAGTTTTAGGCAGAAAGTCACTGGCAAATAATTCTCTACTTTGCCTTTTTCAGAGATTCCTTTAGCATAATAAATATTTGGTTAAGCAAAGGTCTCTCAGGTGCAGCTGTACAATCTAGTAGAGCCTAGTAGATCAGTTGGAGGCATCCTTGACAGTTTTACGCATGTACAAAAGGAGAAGAAAAGATATATCTCATTCCAGTTTGCTGGTAAAACAGCTATACATCAAAGTAACATGCCAAGTGCTACATTTTATTTTGTCACTTAAAAATTAAATGCATCTGTAATACATACTATACTAAAATCAAATTAGTATTTAATCCATTCTGGAAGTATTTTCTATTACTGGGAAGAACATACAGCCTGAATTTAGGAAGCTGCTGTACTTTTGTAGTAAATATTCATGACAATCCAGGTCAGGTTTTTTGCCTCTCAAGCAATACACAAACAGAAATATACACACAGAGACAGTACACAGCACAGCACAGCACAGCACTGACCTCTCTACATATTCTGCCCTGATAGTCATTTCCTCGACAATAGAGTGAAATACTGTTTGCAATTATCTGTTTGCAGATTTTCCCATATACTTCTTAGCGGGGAGCGTGTCCCCTGCTATTCATCAACCAGGAGCAGTATTAAATAGTGCAGCTGTATAAACAGACTTGTCTATTTTCTGACACAGGCATTTCATAACATTATGTTGTGTGACCCACCACTCAATCAAAATATGACGAGACAGTGATATCTCTAATTTGTTTTGTCTCCGCGGTCATTTATATCCCTACAGTTTTCAGGTCAGATTGAAATTTCAGTTCCTTGGAAAATCAGTAACAATTTGGTTGGAGGTTTCAGCAGAACTGAAACAAAAAGATGGATTCCCCTCCCCCACCCCACCCCAAAAATACAACAGATATAATTTCACAGACAAGAATAAAGATAATAATGGCATAGATGAACTTGTACCATCAATGTTTTTACCTCAAGGATCATTCACTCATCATAAATGGCTGAACTGCCATGCTATGTTCATCACTACAGGCTATGCTAGCTCTAGAGATTAAAAAAAGTTGATTGAGTTTGATTTTCTCTTCAAAGGTATCCATTTTGCACCTTGGAAAGATCCTCGGCTGCTTCCTCAGCCTGGTGAGCTCCTAGTATGTCAGTGTCTTGGTAATCCTTGAGTAACTCCACCACCTCCAGGTGATTAAACTGGATAGCATCCTCCAAGTCAATGTTCCCCCACTTGAAGACTTAAAATCAGTCCAAGTTCACCTCAGCTGAGAAACACTCCCCCCCCCCCGATATTTCCAGGGTATTTTTGGCAAAGGAAACCATTTACAAAACCATTTGTACATTTGGAAATAAAACATGCGTGGCTAGAAAGGGAAATATTTTAAAAATACACTCAGGTGAATGGGAGAAACAGGCAAAATAAGGCACATATTAGAAAAATAGATATAAAATACATACATTTTTTTGGGTGGGGGAAAGTATTCTTTCATTTTCAAAATTAGCTCACCATTTTCTAAAACACCAAATCATTGTAGGAGAGAGGGAACAGTTTACAAAACAACAGTCATGTGTAAAGCATTAATATAATAAACCAAAGTCATCGTCATTGTTGTCAGCTGCTACTAATGTCCGAGTGTACATTTTTTCCTGGAAATCATTTTCACAGTTGATGAATGAAAGAAGAATGACAAACAGAAAAAATGCCAATGGTGTGAATTTGTTTAAGGTAGATCCTAGCTTGCCATGAAGTGACCCACACGCTATGATCATGGAGCCATCTCC
Source organism: Furcifer pardalis (assembly GCA_030440675.1). NCBI lineage: Eukaryota > Metazoa > Chordata > Lepidosauria > Squamata > Chamaeleonidae > Furcifer > Furcifer pardalis. Next base: position 13,373,060 of record CP126894.1, on the reverse strand, counting down.
TGTGGCACATGAAATGAGACACGTAGGATTTGACACCGGGACTGCAATAGACTGCCACAGCCTTGAGGCTATTAACAAGGTGTGCCTTCACAGCCAGTCCATGTGACATGGCTTCTTCCACCTCCATGACCACTGGGAATCAAAATGGTTCCTCCTCTGCTCATTTTACCATTGGGCCCAATATGATGGTTTCCAGTCGCATTTCCTCCACTAAGGCCATCATCACCACACCTAAAGGGGTTCATCCACCTGTAAATGTTGCCTCCTTTAAGAAGTCAGATATTTACCGCTGCCCAACACTCAGCATTAAGTTGCGGGCTGCACGGTTTACTCCATTACCATAGCCAGTCAAAGTCATAGTGAAACAACAAATAGCATTTTATGAAAAGCCTTAATAGATTACACATTTGACAGGAAGACCTATAGAATAGTTACGTCTCAATCCAATATTTTAAAAAATACAGTATAATGTCTCAGTTAAGTACATTCTGGAGGGTGTCTGCCAAAGCTCAAAAGCCTATACCCTTTTTGTAGGTCATGTGGCAAGCATGATTAGACACACATGGAAAGCTATTACTTTTCCTGGTGATGTCTTTTCCAGGCATATTGGTGGAAGCTTGGTTACTGACTGGGAGAATCACCCAGACAACATGTTTGTCCCTGGATTATCTGCCAAGAGCTGTTTTGTACAGTATTTTGGAGTGGTCTGGCTGATTCGTCCATCTGGGAGGTTGACAGGTCGACAGTTCGAGACTCATGTGCTGTGCAATGGAGTGAACACCTGTCGTTTGTCCCAGTACCTGCCAACCTTGCAGTTAGAAAGCAAGAAATTGCAAGTAGATAAATAGGCACCACCTTGGCGGGAAAGATAACCGTGTCCTGTGTGCTTCGGCATCTAGTCATGCCTGCCACATGACCATGGAAACATCTGCCTTTTATTCTCCTATTTCACAATGCCTTCCCTTTTAATTCTGATCCAGAAATACCCAAAAGAACCCAAGAACTAGTTCATTCAGGCCACCTACAAAACAGCTCAGAATGGATAGATCCAATTTGTAGGACAAATACATAGATACAGATCAGGTCAAGAGGTCCGTAGACACCCCTAATTATTGGCATTTGTTCCTATGATGGTTATATTAATGTGGTTAATTTCCTTCATGCCTCTTTATATCACTATAGAATCTAGTTTGAAAGTTTAGAACTGTTTAAATAAGAAATAAATGTCCAAGAGGGAACAAACCAGAAACCAGAATAGATGACATGTATAGCCTCCCTCCTGCAAACTCAGACTAGGTAATAGTCTCAGTTACTGAAAGCCGATGGAGGTTTTTAAATAATATAATTATAAAAAAAAATCTTCAGAAAAACCCAAACTGTCCAATATTAATTATGATCTGATGTCTTTAGATTTTCCTGGGGTTATAAGCTTGAGGATGCTGCTGAGCTCAATAAATTAATTACAACCCAGGAACTTATAAATCTAATTTTAAAAACTCATACAGCATAAATCTCCTGGCCCAGATGGGCTTTCTGAAGAATATTATTAAACCTTTTTTTTCAATCTCCTGGTTAAGCCTGAGTTAAAGTATTCAATGGCTATCTACAGAATTCTGTAGCTTCCAAGAAAGAGCAATGTCTGCCTCAGCCAAAGTTCTAGTTTGGAAACTGTTCTTTAAAGATTGAGGGCTAAAGTAATCCAATTTAAACATGCAAATAAAAAGGTGCAGGAAGTGCATTTGGAAGAGTGAACAGAAGAACATTCCAGCTTTCCCTCTGCCTGTCAAAAGATCTGGACAAAGAAGGATAGTCTGAAAAAGAGACTTTCTGCTGTATGTAGGACCTCTCTATACATTGAGGAGCCTGACTTTTCATGGACCTTGAACTGTGTTGTATAGTCTTCTTCTGCAGCTGAAGCCTTCCTCTTCAAAGCATCTCTTTCCCCATAAAGACAGCAAAAGGCAGGAGACAAGATAGAACATTCTTCCAGCTGACACTTTCAAATTACCTTCTCAGGTAGGGCCATTCTGTCAGTTGTGAGGGTCATTTTATGGACACTCTGTAGGACACTGTGGCTTCAGGCTTATATCAGACAGGCAAAGGCATTTGCCACTGCCTCCAGCCTCCAACACACTTGTAGGAATTCAGTATCCGCAATACAGGGTTCACTGCTTTCTGCAGTTTCAGGCACCCATGGATATGGATAGGTAGTGTACATTACTGGCCATAATCCTATTGGTTAGTTATGCTGGCATAAAAGTAGAGTGGCATAATAATTAACAATGGCTTATGTTCTGCCATATCTTAATCCGAATATTGGCAATTGTCATGGCAATCAACCATGAAGACTGTTCTGATAATATAGTGCATTCGCCTTTCAGCTGCCTTCTTAGCACAGTAAATTGCAATAAAATAGGCACATTGAATAAATGGATGTTTAGTGAGTCAGGGACTGCGGTGGCTCAAGTGGTTAAGATGCTGAACTCACTGACTGGAAGGTTGGGGTTGGATTCCTGGGTACCGCATGATGGAGCGAACTCCTGTCTCTGTCCCAGCTCCTGCCAACCTGGCAATTCGAAAGCAAGAAAATGAAAGTAGATAAATAGGAACCACTTCAGTGGGAAGGTAAACAGCATTCCGTGCACTCCGGTGTTGAGGCATGCCTGCCACATGTACACAGAAACATCTGCAGACGCAGACAGCGCTGGTGCTTTGGCTATAAATAGAGATGAGCACTGAACCCTAGAGTCAGATACGACTGGCTTTCAAGCAAGGGCGACCTTACTGAATCAACTCAATTGATTCAAATGGACCTATTCTTGCTGTGACTTACTACGTTAAATGAAGTGACAGAGTAGGATGATTTGAATCAATGAAATTTGCAAAGGAAATGGCTCACCAAATCCCCATTAATTCAATGGGCCTACTTTAGTGTAATCAAATATATGAAGAACCAGAATTTAGGCCATTGAATTAGAGGAACACACACCCTCATGTATCTGATTAGACTGGACATCACATATCAACATTTAAAAAGGAATGTTCTTGCAGGGTTTATTTAAAAAAATACAAAGTAGTAAATATGGCATTACTCTAGTGGAAGTTTAATTCAGTATTTCTGTGGTTTTGTCTACAACTAGAATAACAAGACAATTCTATTTAACATCCCTTACTAAGAAAAGTAATTAGAATGCAAGGTAATTTCCATTAAATGCATTATGACTTTAATATCAGTAAATGCCACTTAAATATTAAAGAGAAAGAAAAATATTAGTGAAATTATCATAGATAATATGATATGTTATTCTGGAAGAGAAAAACATGATAAATGCATTTTAATAAAAGAGCAAAATTATATGTATGGTAGGCTTGCTTTCTGTCAGTTTTATTTAGAGATAAATGCCATTCTGATAATTAGTTGGGTTTTACTGTGTTCATTAAAAGTCATCCTAGTGATCACATGGAGGAATAAGGAAAATTAATCTCTTTCTTCAAACTTATTGGACTTCATCTAGTGTGCAAACAAAAATACAGCCCAAAACATATGCGATAATGTAGAATGTATCTCCTGTGTCCTTGATAAACAAATACAAACATAGATAAGTTAGTAGAAAAGCAGACTGGTACATTGTCAGCAGCTAAAACAGGCTCTGGTGGGCCTCAAGCATTTAGATTCATGAATGAAATGGAGTTACCTCTTTACTCCTATTGGGAGTTCAAGGCTTATCTTTCCCTAATTGAAAGAATATAATGGCAGGGGAGGGGGAGGAACAAAGAGATTAGCTGAAATAAAAGAAGACTATTGAGCATATTGGCCACCAAAGCTAATATTGATACCAAAATGCCAGCTTTACATTTAGAACATGAAAATAGTTGTAATTCTGCCTCTTGCTCTGAACATCAGCATTTCAGAAGGACTTCAACATGACAGTAAATGTCCAGAGAAAGGTAACCAGGATGGCAGGTTGGTATGATAGCTATCTTTGGATATCTGTAGGGTTATCACATGGAAGATGACACAAACACAGTTTCTTCTGTTCCAGATAGTAGTTCCAGAAAGTAGTATGCTTCTTCATACTCAAGTATGCTTCTCCAAGATGACAGATGCATCTGGCATGCTATGGTAAATGGCATCAAAAAGGATTGGACTCCACTGTGCAAATGAACAACATGCTTCTGCAAATTGCAGAAAGTAGTACACCTCTACAAAATTCAGTTGTACTTTGACTGTGAATTCCCTGCTGAGAGGGAGTTTAATAAACTGAAATTTGGGATTGCTTCCAATTCAGGAAGTCTATTTTATATACAGTAGATGGAAGAACTTTGTAGAAGATTCCCCTACTGACAAACAAGGAGATATAACAACTCTACATCCTGACATGCACAGTCTACAAAGACTACTGGTTAGAGGGCATGGCTATTTTCAAAGAACTGAGATTGAGGTTAAGTTTCAGTTCCATACCCTCAGTATGACTGTGTAGATGAACTCTGCTCCGTCAGCAGGACATGTCAACATTTGTGTCTCACAGATGATACATCTGCATCCTTCATACTGACTGACCAGAAGATGCAGTAAAATCAAAACTATCAATTTGCAATGTAAGGCTCAATATCAACCTGTGAGATCTCTAGGCAGATATCCATTTAATTCATGGTCAGGTGTACACTCCCCCCTCCCATCATCACAGCCATGGTGATACAGGTTTACTTTTGTGAAATCAGACTTTCAGTGTGACTTTTCCTTCAACTTTGTCAGTCCCTGTTGTTGTATCCTAACTAAAGTTTCTAGGTAGGTAGGTAGGTGATTAGATTAGATTACAGTACTTTGTTGGCCAAGTGTAATAAACATGCAAGGAATTTTACTTCAAAAGCTATTAGCATGCTGTCTACATAGAAACATTAAGACTTCCTACAGCACACCTCAAGAATACAGTGAACATTATATGATCCATATATTCCTCTCTCTCTCTTTCTCTCTCTTGGATGAAAATGCAAGCAAGAGAGGAATTCTTTGCTTAAGCATCTCCCACAACAAAACCTCTAGACTTCAAAATGACAACTTCACACACAGCGCAGACAGACCTTACCAGGAAAAAATTGCACCTAAGGCTAACATTTCCCCCCCCCCCCATGCATCTGCAATTGGTTGTGTTGATGAGAGCCCTTGGGGCAAATGAAAACCAACTATGTATATAATATAACATTTTCAGAAGGAATATTGAATACTGCCCAAAAGGGAAGAGATGGGGTGTCACCATTGAAACTCTGAGTGAAATTATGCTATTTTAACTCAGTTGCAGATGTCAGCTAGTTTTGCCAATGCATATTTTTACTGGTTTTCTGGTTTATTTCCCCCTCCACATTCCTACAGATGTTTGGTTTATTGAGCAGTATGGCCTCAGAAGAATCATTCTTCTGTGTTCTTCATGTAAAGAAACATAAGCCCACCTGACATTCATGCAGGGCGATAAGGCCAAGCATGTAGCTGAAAGTAAGAAATGTGATATTTGTCCCTTTAGGGATATGCCAGAGTCAAGGATTATAGGTCAAGGTCCCTCGTGACAGGTTCTGACCTCAGTTTCTTTGCATAGCATTCCCATCTTCACCCCATCACTTTAGGTTAGGTTAATATTGTTAAGTTATTTGAAGCAGCAGCACAGCAAAGTGGGGCAGGTTTTAGGCAATTTTATGTCTATGTATTGTCTACCTAGAAACCCTGGAGATGGTCAATGTAACTCAAAATTGAATAGATGGCACACAATTATTATTTCAAGGTTGAAGCCGCCCAACTCATTAAATTTATGGTTGAGGAAGGAGGTCTTCAGGTTTTTCAATCTGGTGTCATTTACGGGGTTTTTTTTTAAAAAAAATCTTAATTATTTTTAAGTGCTTTGATAGTCTATTTGTTTAGTTTATTTGTTATGAAGATTTTAACAATGTGTTTCATGTAAGGTTTTTAATGATATGTTGGGTCTTTTTATATAGGATCATGTGCAATTTGATTGTGAGCTGCCCGGAGTTGCTTTGGTGATTGGGTGGCTATACAAATCTACATAAATAAAAATAAGTGTTTTATCTTTTAAAGTTAAGAATCCTTATGATGCAATGCTTAAACTATAGTGTTGCAGCCAAAATGTCTCACAGTCTGAGTTTAATCTTAACTGCTCAAGGTTGACTCAGCCTTCCATCCTTCCATGGTCAGCAAAATTAGTACCGAGCACATTAGGAGCAAAAAAATGCTAATTACATTGTGAACAACCCAGAGAATGCACTACGTGCTATGGGGCGGTATGTAAGTGTAAATGCTATTGCCATTATAGGGTACTTAAATGATGAAACATTATATTAATACACCATTACTGATTATAAACAGACCTGGTCAGATTAGGGTAGGAAGATATACTTTAAGGAAGTTAGTTAGTTAGTTAGTTAGTTAGTTAGTTAGTTAGATAGATAGATAGATAGATAGATAGATAGATAGATAGATAGATAGATAGATAGATAGATAGATAGATGGATAGATGGATAGGAAAGGAAAGGAAAGGAAAGGAAAGGAAAAGAAAACTAGAATTCCCTCTTCTTTCAGGATAATAAAGCCTAGGAATGACAGACTATCTTTTCTTTGTGCTCCAAATTCTTGTCTAACACCTTAAGAGTTATTAGATATGTAAATGGAAAAATTGTGACAGCATGCTGTCTGGGACTGGGGGAGTTGTAATCGATAAACACAGATATATACCACTCTATTTATGACATAACATTCATGTTTAATATCCCTGGTAACTCTAACAATTCCCCTTAGAGAGAAAATTTCACTTGTCGTGTATTTTCCTCAAACTAGGCCTGTATGGCAAGAGAAAACATACCAATATCTGACAAACTTGGTTGATACAAATGAGTCAATCAGATCTGTTTATTGCTTCAAAATAAAATAATCATAAGGCACATAGCTTCACATCAAGATACCCAAATAAACAAATTTAATTTCTGTGCTGTAAGACAACAATGAATACTAAATCTCGTAAGAAAATAAATCCAGTGACTTTAAGACAATGCTGTAAGTGCCAAGTATATCGTGTCATAAATTAACATATGAACTTCAAATCTATGGTGCCCATTCAAAATCTGATTTAACAAACTGCTCTTATTAAAGTCAGTTCAAGTGCATTCCATTAAAAAAACAAATGAACACTCAACTGTATGTGAGATAAATATTTTCCCCACACTAAGCAGAATGCATTAACTTAACAAGTAATGATCTAAATTATGTATTAAACTCAATTACTTTTTATTACTGCTTTCCAATTATAGTGACATGAATTATTCCATTTTTATTAGCGTACCAGTTTTGATTTTACCTGTATCTTGACTTTGACAACTACTAAGGAGAAATTACTCACCAAGATACTGTAATTGAGTTGATTCTCCGAGGTTCTCAAGAGCGATAATACTGAGGTTCGTAATGGAGAATAAGCAGTTTTATGACTGCAAGATAAATGCATAGCAATAATATTTCTGGTGTTTGGAGGTATTACCAATCAGCAAGTATTTAATAGGTTAATGTTCCTCAATCCCCCCCCCCCTTTGAGATAACCTGTCATGATATGTTTCCATAGGACTAGTGTGTACCCATCAACCATGGTAGCAAAATCAACAGAAAGTCTTCAGGTATCTTACAGACTATCAAGATTTATTTAGCATAAGTTTTAATAGTTGGTTCCTTGTATCTTTTACTATAGAAGTGGGCTTCCTGGAGGCTTATGGTTAGTTATTGTGGCTATAGAATACTGGTCTGGTAGGCCTTTGATCCAGTATAGCTCTGCTTGTGTTCTTATTATATACACATTTACATCAGTTGTCTTATATTCAGGTGGTGTGGATACTATATTCACCCTGTTAAGGTGTTAAGAAAACACCACAGATATTATCAGCTGCATTTTGAGTTCTCTGACTTGGTGTACAATGGGTAATGTCTATGGTGATTTCTAAACATGGGGCAATTTGCTTCCAAAAATTCCACCATTTGCACTCAAGAGGATTTTGACCACTCAGAGTCTGCCAGTCCTTTTCGATAGCAGGAGATAGTATGGATGGAGAAAAGGAATGTGTGATGATCTTAAGAACTCACTGAATATGTTCTTCTTCATGATACAGTCATTTGGGGGACAATCATCCTGGTCTAGACTGGACCATAGCGACTCTGCAAGCAGATTGTAGAGACCTGAACCATATCCTCTGAGATCTTCTCCAACCTTTTGAAGAAGATACTAGAGCAGGGGTGGTCAACTTTTTAATGCTGTGGGCCTAGCCACACTCCTGGACAGCTGAGTGAGCCAGACTATGCCCCCCAGAAGCAGAAGCAGGCACATTTATGGCTATCATAAATGTGCCCACTTCTGCATTTATGACAGCAATGGGTGCATTTGTGCAGGTGCAGGTACATTTTACAGCTGACGTAAATGTGCCTGCTTCCACTTTTGGGTGTGGCAGGGGCAGTGATGGGCCGGCTGTAATGGTGTTGTGGGCTGGAGTGGGCCTGTGGGCCATAGGTTGAGAATTCCTGTCCCAGTGGATAGGCATCAGTACAGCATGATCCTACTGTACTGGATGGCCCAACCAACAGTCCGGTAAGGATAGCAATATCACCACCTAAGAGCTGCTCTACTATCACCCCTACCTCAGTGCCTCTCTTATCTATCTCACTACTAAGATAAGAACTAAGATGCGCAAATGGCTGTTTCCCCTTGGATTGCTGGAGGCCATCAAAAGACAGCAGTAGCATTGGTGTCAGAAACAACTGGCAGCTAAGGAGACTGTTGCCTCACTATGAAGCCACACCCCAAGAATTACTTTCCATCAGGAGCTTCAGTTTAGCCTCATGATGGTGAACCTTGGCACTCCAGATGTTCTTGGACTTCAGTTCCCATACGGGCATGTTTTACTTCTGCTTCCAGGAGCGAAGAGGGTGGCATGGTATAGGTTGGATGAATAGAAGCAAACCCATTCATGTGGATTCACGGGGGCTTGGGCTTCTGGGAATTGAAGTCCAAGAACATCTGGAGTGCCAAGGTTCACCATCACGGGTTTTGCCTATTGATTTGGGGGGGGAGAGATAAACAAAGTCAAGAGATGTAGGTGGAATCCAATTGGTTCTGTACCCCTGTAGAAAAGGGAAGGTTGTGATTTTCAATGATTTCTCCCAATGCAGAACAAGGATTCTGATAGCCTCCTGTATCTTCATATCCTCTGAAGAGTTCCCCCATCTTCCAGTGACAAAGGCAACAGAGGAAAGACAACTGTTGACAGTTACTCCACTCTATGTACTATTGATGGAAGCCTTTGGTTGCCAGATAGATGTCACCCTAATATCTTAGGAAGAATTTGGATGGGTCAAACAGGTTTTTAGAGGATGTGATAGGTGGTACGTATCAAAAACTAACATCTCAAATTGAATTTAAATTCTCAGCTTGATCCATGGCATCTATACACCAAAGAAAATGTGTGTCAAGTCCAGTGCTATATACAGTCTAGAAGGCAAACAGGATTTAGGATCTGCATTTCCACAGAGAGATACCAACACTTAAACTTTCTGTTTCCTTCTTAAACAGGCTCTTGTTTTATTTTAATTTTATTTATTTATTGACAGAGTATTTCCAGAGCAGATTTGCCCCTGCCACACCCTTGCCTGCAATGTTGATGATTTGTGGCTTGGGAGCCCAGAAAAGCACAGGCAAACAGTTCTTGTGAGGCAACAGAAAAATACTCACGAGGTGAGATGCAGGAAAAATATTTACAGTGATGAAGTAATAACAGGCTTAGCTTCAGCATTCAGGAATGGCATATATACAAGAAGTTCACAGTCCTTAGAGAGTTTCAGCTCTCTCTCTCTCTCTGCTTACCCAGTAAGCTTATATCACAGAGTCCTTGTTGGTTCTTTGCAGATGCTTGCAGACCTTGAGTTGAACAGCTGTTATGCAAATTCCTCCTCTGCAGCACAGCTTTGTAAAGTTTTTTGTTGGAAGCAAACACCAAGACTAAACATCAATAATCCAAGCTGTTTATATCCACTGACACAAAAGGTCACTACCACAAAGTGGCAAAGTCACAAAGTGACTGGCCCATAAGGTTACCTTCATGATGAGCATTTCCAGCAAGGTGACCACTCCATTAAGGTGAGGCCACTTGGCTTTGGGCGTGCCTCTTCTTATGCACAAGAGGCTTCTTCATTAGCTGCTGATCCTGAGCAGCTGGCCATTCTCTAGAATAGTCCTTAAAGATATACACAACCATTTATCCATGATGCAATATGTGCCACGCCCAGGCACTGCTACTAACATTTATTACTCACATTTCTACCACCACCCCCTTGCTGAGGCGACTCCAGGTAGCTTACATATAAAACATAACAAATTTAAAAATACAAAAACATTAAAAATAGCATTAAAATTGGATTGTTTAAAATTTACTAAAACTGACAGCCCGGGCAGTAGTTAAACAAGCCAGCCCAGGGTGGCTATCTCCCCAGCTGCACCCTACATCTGCTGTGCTAGCCAGGTTTTAAGGCTCTTGCGAAAGGATAAAAGCTCTGCCTGGAGGTGAAGTTCAGTTGGCAGGAGGTTCCACAGGGCTGGAGCAGACGCAGAGAAGGCCCTCCTTCTTGTGCTAAAGAGGTGAGCCTCCCTAGCAGATGGAACTATTAGGGAGCTCCTCCAGTCTGCTCTAGTGGGATGGGCAGATGTCCTTGGGGTGACGCAGTCTCTTAAGTACCCTGGTCCACTACCATGTAGGGCTCTAAAAGTAATCACCAGTACCTTGAATTGCACCTAGAGGCACACTGGCAACGAGTGCAACTACTGAAGCAGTGGCGAGGCAGAGGCATAACACCCGCACCCCATCACCTCACAAGCAGCCACATTCTGGACCAGTTGCAGCCTCTGAATGGTCATCAAGGGCAGCCCCATGTAGAGTGCATTGCAATAGTCATGTCTGTAGGAGACCAGAGCATGCGTGACAATGAGCAAGGAGTCCCAGTCCAGTTTTCTATCTGGATTGATTTTACTGGGAAGCAGGTAAAGAAAGGATCACACAGCAGAACTACAGAGATTTGTTCTAGCAAAGTCATTTCTTAGACCCATGGAAAATATTTTCTTAAAAGTTACTTTATGCTACTTCTGTTGCAGTCAACAATCTTATAAAATCTTATAAAGTAGTGATTTTCTTATCATGGTAACAGATCTACACTATTAAGGTGATTGCTTGCTTTAGTTAATACCATTATTCCATTGATCTCCCCTAAATTTTCTTTCTTGTTCACACTACCCAGATATTTATGTTCCCTTTCAACCATCATTTATTAATGATTTTTGCTTGTTCTTAGCAGATTTTTTCATCCACTCTCTCTCAGGAATGCAACTAACCCTTCTGAGTTATATACACCTTTTCATCTATAATTGAAAAGACAACCACTCTGAACAGAATAGTTTTTTTCTCTTCTCTTCCAATGATCTCATGCAAGACTGCACAGAATTCTTCCTCATTTGTGTGTGCTCTCAAACATATTCTTCTTTTTCAAAAGCATTAGGAGCACAAAAATCTGACAAGATCACTGAGTTCAAAATCAAAGGCATGTAAGATAGATAGATAGAAAGAACAGACAAACAGACAGACCCTGCAACCCCAGAATTCAAGGTGGTCTGTAACATCTCCCTCAGCTCAGCTCACATTATAGCCTCCTAGGGCAGTGACGGTTTTTAACTTTACCTTTATTTGTTGTTGCCTCTATCTCCTCTTTCTTCCAATGAGCTCAAGACTATTTACATAGCTCTTCACTTCTTGACTTTATTTATTTATTTATTTATTTATTTATTTATTTATTTAAGCAAACTTTTATGCTGCCCTCCTCAAAAAGACCCAGGGCGGCTGACACAACTCTTAACAACCTAAAACACAATAAAACATAATATAAATCAAGATTAAAAGATAAAAAAAATTTTTAAAGCTAAAACAAGACAAACAGAGAGAGGGGGTTTAAATGAGCCAAAAGACTGGAGCATCTGTCTGGCCCATACCCCACGCATGCTCTGCCAGCCTGGTCTAGACCCCCTTCCTAAAGGGCAGCAGCTCCAGTTTACTTGGCAAGAGGTTCCATAGAGCCGGAGCAGACACAGAGAAGGCCATCCTCCTTGTGCTAGAGAGGTGCGCCTCTCTAGCTGATGGTACAACCAGAGCGCCTTTCTGGTCTGCTCTTGTGGGACGGACAGATGTCCTTAAGGCGATGCGGTCTCTTAGGTATCCTGGCCCACTACCATTTAGGGCTTTCAAGGTAATAACCAGCACCTTGAATTGCACCTGGAGGCACACTGGCAGCCAGTGCAGCTCCCACAGCTATGGTGAGGCATGAGCATAATACCCACACCCCATCACGACCCAGGCAGTCGCATTCTGGACCAGCTGCAGCCTCCGAATGGTCACCAAGGGCAGCCCCATGAAGAGCGTGTTACAATAATCCAGTCTGGAGGTGACCAAAGTGTGTGTGATCATGAGCAAGGAGTCCCGGTCTAGGAGCGGACATAACTGGCGTATGACACGAAGTTGTGCAAAAGCCCTTCTGGCCACAACTGCCACCTGCTCTTCAAGCAGTAGTCGTGAGTCCAAGAGGACCCCCAGATTACGCACTGGGTCTGTTTGGGGCAAAACTGCCCCATCTAGAACTAAAGATGGTAGCTCCCAAGTTAACGCAGGGCCCCTGACCCACAACCACTCAGTCTTGTCAGGATTCAATTGGAACCCGTTGTCCTCCATCCAGACCCTAATAGCCTTCAGGCACGTGGAAAGAACTTCCACTGCATGGCTTGGAAGTCCTGTAACAACCCTGACATTTTGGCTTGCTCCACTGGCCGGGGACATTGGGGAAGCCCAGAAACAGCTTGGATTGGGTCTTCTGATCTCCCCGGAGCCAGCAGGAAGGTCAGAGAGCCCAAAATGGGGAAAAAACAGACTTTTTTTTTACCCATTTCGGGCTCTCTGACCTCCCTGCTGGCTCCGGGGAGATCAGAGGACCCGATCCAAGCTGTTTCTGGGCTTCCCCCACCTCCCTGGAGGCTGTAACAAGCCAAAATGTCAGGATTTGAATCATGATGTTTTGGCTTGTTACAGCCTCTAGGAGGGTGGGGGGAACTTTGGAAACAGCTTGGATCGGGTCTTCCTACCTCCCTGGAGCCGTCAGGGGGCTCAGGATTCAAATCCCAACGTTCTGGCTTGCTGCAGCCTCCAGGGAAACAGGGTTTTAAATGTTGTGCGATCAATGTATCGCACAACATTAAAAACCGGATAACAACGAGACTTGTGGAACCAAGTCTCATCGTTATCTGATGTACTAGTGTATATCAAGTTAATTGAACCTGTTTACAACAGCTGAGCAAGGTTGTTGAGTACAGCGTATTTTGGAGATCTTTCATTCATAAAATTTCCCCAAGTTGAAAATGATTTGATGGTACATAACAAAAACAGCAATCTAAAATGCATACAGTTGTACCTCGCTTAAAGAGCATAATGCATTCCACAGGATTGCTCTTTAAGCGAGTTTGCTCTTTAAATGAAACACCATTGTAAATGACCAATTGTGGAGGGGATTGTGAACCCCAATTTATTTGTTAAGTGAGTTTTTGGTTGGTCTTATTTGTTAAGCGAAGCGAACATTCAGAGAAAATTCTGCTCTTTAAGCGAGTTACTCTTTAAGCGAGGCACTCTTTATGCGAGGTTTGGCTGTATATGTAAGTCACATCTTACTGTGGCCACATCAGACATCACCAGGGATGGGGTTTAATTATGTAAATGCACTCTCTGTCCCTACTAAGACCAGAACATCCAAGCTCAGGGACAAATCCAGAAACACATCCAATCTGCTAGTTTCTGCTTCATAGGGAAATGTAACCTTATCCAGCACAAGTAGAATCCCTGTTCCCCGATCTGCTTTTTGATTGACCAGGAGCACCTCTGTCTTGTCTGGATCAAAAGTTTCCATTTATTCACCCACCGCAGTCTGCATCTCATCCCTGCTGTTGAAGGCTGAATCAATGGACAACTCAGACAGCTTTAACAGAACGAGCTGGATTGAAGTGGAGGCAGCTGAATGAGGAAAGAAGGGCAAAAATATCTACCCAGTAGGCAACATCCCTCACTTCTTTTTTTTCAAATGCAGCTCTGATAATAAAGTATTTCAAGAATGAAATAGAAGTCACAGCTATTTTGTTCTGGAAATAGCAAATGGCAGGTGTGAGAAGTCATTCTGAGCTTTCTTGTGCCAGGAACAGTTCATCGCTGCATGTACCAAAGGTGTTATATTGTCTCCATCTATGTCTTGACAAAGAGCAGTAGCGAAAGTAATTACACTTATAAGCAGCCCCATTGCACTTAGAGCCCACTCTGGGAGGTTCACAAGGTAATTAGCATTTTGCCCCCAACATGCTGGGAACTCAAATGATGGATGATGAACCCATGTTTCAGGCATGTGCGTCAGCAATGAGAAATGGTTCACGTAGGATTCTGGCTTCCTCCTCCTGATAAGAAAGACAGGTGGTGGATCCAGATGTTCTCCCCATGGCTGAAACATAACAGTTATCATTATAGAATGTGGTAGCTTTGCACTCTGAGCAGAATCATCTGAACTGAAGGGGTGAAAGAGCTGGGAAACATGATTTCACAGCTGGTAGGTTTGTACAATAGATTCCCAGTGTGGGGTACGGGATAGAGCAATGGGCTCATTCTTCTTCAAGTGCCATATCTGATTTCGAATATTGGCCGTCATTATGGCGATCAGCCATGAAGTTGTCTTGGGAACAATATAATGCAGTAGTCTTCTATTTCCGTTCCTCATTGCAGCATGACACCTGTACCACTGATCCAGTTCCACGAGTCACTTTCTTGTCCTGAACCATTTTGGCAAACAAAGTCCTCCTCAGGCACATTTAGGTGTCTGTAAAGTGTCTGAAAACAGCGTTCTATGCACTCCGTATCTAGTCATGTCTGTCACATAACCACAAAAGCATCTGCAAACACAGACAGGGTTGGCTCTTTAACTGTAAATAGAGATGAGCACTAATCCCTAGAGTTAGACACAACTGGCTTTCAAACAAGGGAGACCTTTACCTTTAAGGTAGAATCCAAGCTTGTAGCATCACACTGAGAAATCAGGTTTCACTCATTATCTTCCCTTGCCCTTAGGACATTTTCCCTTTTCACATCATTTTCTCTCCATTCCTTGACATCCAGGAAGCCCTTTATTCTCTTATTTCACTATAGTCTCCATTCGGTAGTATTTCTCTTGCTGTTTCTTTCCCCGTTTCCAAGAGTCTTGGTGGTGCAGTGGTTAAACTGCTATGCTGCAGCCAAAACTGTTGACCATGTGAGTTCATTCCTGACAGGGGTCAAAGGTGACTCAGCATTCTATCCTTCCAAAGTCAGTAAAATTAGTACCCAGCATAAGCGCTATGGGGCAGTATATAAGTGTAGCTGGTATTGCTAAACCCTGGTTAGGATTTCTCTGCTTTAGCAGTTCCATCCCAACCTCTGTTCTACTCAGCAGAGTTGCATGTATCATCTTTGCACCAATATACATTTGAGAGGGTAGATGAGTGGAATTATGAACATTCAGTTAAATTCTAAGATAGACATTGGTAGTCCATATTTTGATTGGCTTTTGATTTTGTTGTATCTCTGTTTTATATGGATGCTCTGTATCAGCCTTTTGGGTTGACCCCACTCACTTCTGTGTAGGTATATATGTACACTTCTGTAGATAAGTGACCTAGTGTGATAAATATTTCCTCCAGAGCATTCTGTCTGCCATAAAAACCATGAAAAAAATATCATATGATCCTCTGTCATTTTCTTCAAAAGCTGTCTATTTTTTTTTCTTCTGGTGCCACATTCATGCACCTGTGATATTGCTTTGTAGCATTAGAAGGAATAACATCATACTTTCCACTTTTCATAGAACAAACATCTTCCTCTGGGATCAATACATGCCATGGAAGCCAACTGAAAATCCCAGCACTAGAGCAAATAGGCAGGCTTCTGCCACCAAAATGAGTCAAATGCATCACTAACGATATGGCTCTTCCTGGCATTATGAAGAAGAAAACAAGAAAATATATCCACATGTGATGACTTTTGGCTCGAGAGGGTCTGAGAGTGTGAGCTCAAGGATCTTTCTTTCCCTCAGAAACATCACTTTATGAATGGTTTATTTTTCATTCCATGACAGAAACTCCAAAGATCCTTTGTGAGATTGTTTCTTCCATGTCTAGGCCGGATGTAAAACTTCCAAAATGAAGCCACCTATTGGTGAGTTCATTCTGCAGTTCCTTTTGTCTGACCTAGTGTGAGAAAGATTAGCCAGCAACACAAGTTTGCCATTACCAGGCTATGCCTGATTGTGGTTCAAAAATACCACAATCTTCAAGGTGCTCTTTCTGTTTACCACATGCTGGCTAATCTTTCTCACACTGTGAGATAAATACTGCTTTTCCAGCAGGAGAGTAGAATTAACTAGTACCAGAGCGGTCAGGTCTATTCTGATTTTTGGTGACCCTTTCCAGGTTTTTCAACATAGAATATACACAGGAGTCTTTTGCCATTACCTTCTTTTGGAGATGTCCTGGGACTGCGCAGGTTTCCCAAGGCTACACAAACTAGTTCTTCTCTTAGGAGGCATAGTGGAGAATCAAATTCCCAACCTCTGGCTCCATATTCAGACACCTCAATCACTAACAGCTACATAATTATTACTATACTGAAAACATCCATGAATGAATATTCATCCAACCAATTTAGGGCCCTGTATACCAGCTAAGGAAGCATGTATCATATGATTATTGGGACACTGCCATTTTCACATGTCCTTTATTTATTTTGTTCCATTTCTGCCATAAAATGCAGAATCTTGTTTTCAATCTGCAGATGAAGAGCAACTGAAATTGGGGGGAGGGGGGCTGAATGCAAGTGAATAAACACTAAATGTCTTGTTCTTGTTGATTGAGATTTCCTTGACTACATGAGATAACTCAATGACATTGTTCAAACAGATGCAGGAAACATATTCTCTGTTTCTGATTCTTAGATGTCTGTGAAACAAAGAATGAGCTATTGTAATTTCGCACAATTATGCATTATTTGGGTAGTTGAACAAAAATTGTTCTTGCAAAGCTGAAAAGTCTTTTCATAGGCAAAGAGGGTGAAAAAAAAAGCTTATAATGTCCCATTTGGGCACAGAATGAGACAAGTAAAGGTTTGCCATCCCTAGATTCTATCTCTCTTTTTTCTTACACTAGTTCTTAAAGCTTCAGTCCATTAGGACATTCTTCCCCTCCGTTCCCCATTCATTCTTTCAGGCTACCCAAAAGTTGGCATTAGAAGGCTATTTGTGCTGTCTGTAGAAAGAGATCAGAAAGTTCTATTCCAAAAAAAATGTGTATTTCCAAGACTGGTAGAACTGTCTGCCCGGACATCCTGTTCTTGTAATGTAGTAGACGATACAGTCAGTGACTTAACACCAAGTGTTGGGCAGTGGTAAATAACCTGACTCCCTAAAGGGGCCAATTGCTATGAGCGACTGAGCACCTTTAGATGGGGTGATGGTCCCCTCAGTGAAGGAAATGCTACTGGAAGCCATCATATTGGTCCCAGCAGCAAAATGAGCGTAGGAGGAACCACTTCACTATTCTGACTCTGATTCCCAAAGGTCATGGAGATGGAAGAGGCCATGCCAGATGGACTGGCTGGGAAGGCACAACTTGTTAATATCCTCAAGGCTGCAGCAGTCTATTGCAGTCTCAGTGCTATATCTCCTGCGTGCCTCACTTCATAAGTGCCACAGGAGATGGTTCCATGATCATAGTGTGGGGGTCACTTCATGGCAAGCGGCGATCCACCTTAAACAAAGTCATGCCTATGACATTTTTCCTGTTGTGAAAATGGTTTACAGGGAAACTGTATACTTGGATATAAGTATAGGCAATGACGGTTTTTAAAATAACAATTTTTAAAAGGCTCAGAGAACTGATGCATTATTTCTGCATGAGAGTGGGTGGAGAATCTTGGTTTGTTTGTTTTTTTAATTATCATGAATGAACTCCTTGTTTATTTGTATTTCTATGCATTTGTAGGCTGGTGCCACTTGCCCTCTTAAAAACCTTTTGGAGACTGTCCTAGAATCTGAAGTTAGATAACTAAGCTCATGTCTTTCATATTGAGACCCTAGTCAAAATTGTGTTGCATTGTTACACAGGCAGAAGACAAAAGGAATCATATACCAACAAATCTAGAAAATAAAACAATGACCACACAACTTTAATGTTGCCAATGAAGAGATTGAAATAGTTAAAGATGTTGCATAGCTTGATTTAAGTATCAGTTGAAATGCAGAATGTAGCATAAAGTCAGAAGAAGACTGTGACTTAGAAAGGTGGCAATGAAGGAATTAGAAAATATAATCAAGATCATCCATTTTTTAAATTACCAACATGATATTTGGGTGAGAAAGTTGGACTGTAAAGAAAGTTGAGAAGAAGAAAATTGATGTACAGTTAAACCTCATATAACACTAAAACCTGGTTCCACAAGTCTTGGTGTTATATGATTTTTAGTGTTATCTGATGCATGTTAAAATCCTATGGGATCCATAGAGATACATTGTAACCACACAGGCTTTAGCAGTTGTTATCTGAAGCATCCCATAGGATCTTAATGTTATCTGATGCAATTCTTCCCCCCAGATTCCTTAATGTTATGCGATTTTAGTGTTATTCGATACTAATGTTATATGAGGTATTACTGTACTGTATTTGAAATATGGTGCTGGAGAAAAACTTGGAAAATATACTGCACTGCCAGAAAGAAGAACAAAGTGAGAAGGCAGACAAAGGTAAAGGTCACCCTTGCTCGAAAGACAGTCGTATCTTACTCTAGGGTTCAGTGCTCATCTCTCCTTACAGCCAAAGAGCCAGGACTGTCTGTGTCTGCAGATGTTTCTGTGGACATGTGGCAGGCATGACTAGACACTGGTGTGCACGGAACACTGTTTACCTTCCAACTGAAGTGATCCCTATTTATCAACTTGCAATTTCTTGCTTTCAAACTGCTAGGTTGGCAGGAGCTGGGACAAAGATGGGAGCTCATTCCATCATGCAGTACTTGGGTCTCAAACTGCTGACCTGCTGACCTTCCAGTTGTCAAGTTCAGCACCTTAACCACTACGCCACCACAGTCCCTGTGTGAGAATGCAGAATTCTCTGCATAAGCCAATAAAGCTGGGAAAGGTGGAAAGCAGCAGAAAAAGAAGACCAAATCTGAGATTTATTTATTTATTATTCATATTTATCCACCGCCCTCCTCACCGAGGTGACACAAATCACAAAAGCACCACAACAAAACACAAAAATTCCTAAAACCCTCAGATATAAAATTGTGCAAGATTAAAATTTAAAATCTAAAAAGTTTTCTTAAAATGTCAAATTGCTACATCTTGAGTGAGGGAGGGTCTTAAATCATCCAGCGGGCTGGGGTCACTATACCTCCTGCACCCAGTGGTGGGCTGCTGCCGGTTCGGACCAGTTCAGCTGAACCGGTAGCAGAAATCTGGAGGGGATCACTGGGGGGAGGGGGTAGTAAACCCCTGGGCAACTGGTTCGGTTGCCTTTCCGGCCACCCTCTGGATGGCTTTTCTGGGCAGCCCAAAATGGCTGCTCCGAAGTGTGTGTGTGTCAAAACTCCATTTGATGCATGCGCACTGAAAAATAGAAGTGTGCATGCGTCAAATGGAGTTTTGATGCATGCGCACTTCCAAGCAGCCATTTTGGGCTGCCCGGAAAGGATGCAGAGGTGTCCTTGGAGCAGCGGTGGTGGCAGTGATGGGATGTAACAGGCTCTCACCAGTTCCCCAGAACCGGTAGTAACTTTTCCCAGTGTCCCGGAGAACCGGTGGCAGCTTTCGGGGGGAACCACCTTCGGGGCTTACCCTTTCAGTGGTTACCCACTTCGCATGCGTGCCAAGCACTTGGTGTGCATGCACGCCTACAGTGCTTGGCATGTATGCACAGCCTCTTGCTGTCCTCCCAAGCAGGGAGGAGGAAGAGAAGCTGCTAGCCTGAAGCTCCCTATAGCCTGCTCCCCAGGGTAAGTGACTCACCGTTGGATGTGGTGTGTCTGTGTGTATTTTAATGTGTATTTAATACCTTTACCTATATTGATGTACTACCACAGTTCCTAAAAAGGCTTGGCAGCCGGCAGGCCTGGCTTGGGGTTTTTAAGCAAAGTCTTGGAGTTACCTCATCAATAAGCTACACCTGTGCTGTTCCAATTGCTGTTCCAATTGGAGAACCCTTAAGAAGGTACAGTTGATTTACATTAAGGCATATTATCCAAGAGAACTGGTACAATAACCATATCCATCTTGTCACATGGTGCTGCCCAGGCACTTATACTAACAAGTAAGTGACGGGTTTGTGTTTCGTGGGTGGGTTGATTTATTTTTGGGTTGGTTGGTTGGGTGTATTTTAATGTA